>CM053772.1:49349052-49405264 GCA_028658325.1 Potorous gilbertii
CAAATGGGGAGAAAATTTTGGAACCCAAAATTTTGTGAAAATGAATGTAAAAAGTTAAATAAATAAATTTATATTAAAAAAAAAAAGAGCAGTCATTAATAGTTCAATGTCAATGTAGAAGGAAGTCTCCTATGGAGTGCCCCAGAGATCTTTCTTGTCTCTGTGCTATTTAATGTTCCTATTGATTATACTGATTTACATGCTTCTTAAATTCACAGATGATGCAAAGCTAGGAAGGATAGTTAACATACTGTGATGTGTTGTAAGGACCCAAAGACATGGATAGACTGAGTGGATGAAATGTTGGGTAGAATCTAATGCAGCTAATCCTTGATGAATGGGAATAACAAATCTCTTGACGTGGTCACCTGTTTTAGAATTCACACTATATGAAGTTATAATTATGTGAAATATGGTAAGTAATTGGTTCCAGTCCAATGGAAATGTGCAGTGCAAATCTTAATCATATGACCACTTCAGGGGATTCATTATTCATAGACATTAGGACCTAGCTATACTAGAGGTGGGTTCCTAGAAAGACAAAATCCCTTTTGAAAAATTTTTATTGCTGTCTTTTGCATCAAAATCACTTCCTTTTAATTTCCTCTTTGCCCTTGAACCTTCCATTGTAACAAAGAAAAAAAATTAAGCAAAAAACAAAGGGCCAAATGACTTCACCTGAGAGCAGATGAATCAATTTGAGAAGGAATAAAGTGCTTTGATAACTGTATTAATAGAGATGACACCACACAGTAAATAGTTTGTGCATGGCTGAAAGAATCAGACATGCTTTTGTTTACATTGTCTCCCATTTCTCTACTGAATTCATGGACAAAATGAGTTTAATACTTAGAAATGTAAAGTCTTACACTTCAATTCAAAAAATCAGTTTCACAAGTTTAAGATATGTGAGGCATGACTAAATAGCTGTCCATTTGAATGATTATAATGAAAATAGCTAACATTTATAGAGTATTTACTATGTGCCAGGCACTGTGCTAAGTGCTTTACAATTATTAATTCATTTGTTTCTCACAACTACTCTGGGAGGTAGCTGCTCTTTTTATCCCCGTTTTCCAAATATGGAAACTGAGACAGATAGGGATTAAGTGACTTGACCAGAGTTACTCAACTAGGAAGTATCTGAGACCAGATTAGAACTAAGGGCTATGTTTTGGTTAGTTTTATGATTTCTCCCATTCATTTAAATTCTTCTATGCAACATGACTAAGGTGAAAATGTATTTAATAGGAATGTATGTGTAGAATCTATACAAAATTGTATGCCATCTCAGGGAGGGAGTGGGAAGGGAGGGAGGAAGAGTGGGGAGGGAGGAAAATCTAAGATACATGGAAGTGATTGTAGAACACTGAAAACAAATACAAAAACAAAAAAATAAAAAGAACCAAAGTCTTCCTGACTCCAGGTCTAACACTAACTGCACTAAAGTTCTTTAGATTTTAATCGTCTGTACCACCTAGCTACCCTACAGTTCTGTAGACTTTAATGGTCTAATGCCCAAATATGCATAGACAGTATGTAATCTACAACCCCAAAAGTCAATGTGACCTTTGGTTATATTAAGAGGTACAGTGTCCAGAACTGGGGAGGTAACAGTCCCATTATGGTCTACCCTGGGCAGTCCATCCACATCAAGAACGTTGTGTTTGTCTCTAAGTACCACAGTCAGAGAAGGATACTGATAACCTGGAGCAAGGGTGGGGCACCTGAAGCCTTGAGGCCACATGTAGACCTCTAGGTCTACTCTTTCAGCCAATCTAAACTCATTTGTGAAGTTTAGATTCAATCAAAGGAGCACACTTGAGGACCTAGGGGGCCACATGTGGCCTCCAGGCTACAGGTTCCCCACCCTTGGGATCCTGAGAGGACCCAGAAGAGGTCACCAGGATGGTGAAGGGCTCTGGGATTATATATACTGCATAAGTGTGGATTGAATGACTTGTGAATATTTAGTCCAAAGAAGACTTAGACATGACCACTGTTGCAAGTATTTGAAGGAAGCCTAAGTCGAAGTGGAGGAATGATTGATCCTTACCCAGAAGGCAAGAGCAGGAGTTATAGTTGGCAGTTGTGGAAAGGCAGGATTGAAAGTGGCATAGAAATACCAACTAACAATAAGAGCTGTCTGAAAGTGGAATAGGCCACCTTAGCAGGCAGTAAGGTTGGACAGCCATTTGTGGCGTACATCGAATAAGAGATTCTTCTCCAGGTACGGGTTGCACTCAGCGGTTTCTCAAGTCCTTTTCCAATGCAAATTCCCCAAGATCCTCTGAAACCCCATCCAAGCTAACTGGCTAGTTACAGTGGACCCAGCAATGCGAAGATGTCCCAGGAGCTGTCGCAGAGCCAGGGAAGGGAGGCACGGAGGCAGAGTGGAGACTATTAGATGGGATTGTTTGCCTTCCCCCACTTGGAAATGCTCTCCAAATAAACACTCTGTTTCCTATATTACTACAGGCTGTGGAATGCAGATCTTTTTTTTCCCCTTCTCTTTTTTTTGCTGATTAAGTTCCCCAAAACCCCCTTAAGAATTTTAATAAGAAATGTAAAAATCAACAAAAGGCATGCAAACCTTTTCCTGTTATTAAATAAACGGAAAGTAAATATTGCAAATTGGACACATTTCACAAGAGGATGTTTAGTTTGGGCAAAAGAGAGAGAGAGAAGAAAAGGCAATGCTCATTCTGGCAGCAAATACATTTCTTGGCTGAATTTTGGTTTCTAATTTGATGACTGAGGCATTATTCTTGGTTTGCCTGGAATTCAGGCCTTTTGACACTGAGGTACATAATCTCAGATAGGCAGGAAACACAGATTTCAGGCCGGTCGTGGCTCCTTTTCCCTCTGCTCCACAGTCTGAGTGGACCTGGGTGCATCCTGGCCCGCACCTGGCTTTCTCCGGTCAACAACCCAGCAGATCTCAGCTTGTAAAATCACAGCTTTAGAGCTGGAATGACTTTTTCAGGTCATCTAGGTCAACGCCCCTCATTTTCCAGAAGCGGAAATGGAGGACCCAAGAATGTAAGTGTTTTGTGAGTAGTAAGCAGTAGAATTCAGAGATTCAAAGGTGAGTCCTCTTACGGTTGTATTTGCTGTATCCCAAAGTCTAACTAGGGTGGGGTAGAGAACCTTCCTTTTTCCTCTTAAGGTCCAGTGGTACAATGGGCTGGGGTGGGGGGTTGGGAGGGGTGGAGATAGCTATTGAGGGTTCAATCAAAGTAAAAAGCAACTTTAAAATGTCTGTCCCTGTTGGCCCCTGATGTTGGTCCACGGCAACACTTGTAAAAATCACATGATATACTTTTGCATTAGACTACTTGTTCCTTGAGAGGCGGGGACTGGTTGTCACTGGTGGTCTTTTTGCCTTTCTTTGCATCCCTAGTGCTTAGCACAGTGCCTGGCACATTGTTTTGTTCAATCATTTCAGTTGTATCCAATTTTCCTGGGGTTTTCCTGGCAAAGATACTGGAGTGGTTTGCCATTTCCTTCTTCAGCTCATTTTACAGATGAGGAAACTGAGGCAAACAGGGTTAAGTGATGAGATAGTATCTGAGGCCACATTTGGACTCCAAGACCAGCACCACCTACGTGCCAAAATGTTTAACTAAGAGGTTCCTATCCCCTCTCAAATTAATGTAATCACAGAAGGCCTAGACAGTTCAGGTGAATTGATCAATCAATCAAAATATAAACTAGCTTTGAAAAAGTTTAATTAATTTGAAAAGGAATAAAATGCTTTGATAGTTGTATTAATAGAGATGGCATCATGCCGTAAATAAGTTGTGCCTGGCTGAAAAAATCAGATGTGCCTTTGGACCTATGGATAAAATAGCAAGAAAGTTTGGAAGCAGGTATTCTAGAAGCAGACCAGTCCACAGAAGAGCTCCCAACTGTGTGAGCTTGAATGATACATCAGAGCTTTAGGATGTTCTACTCATAGTAAGAATTGGTACTAGAACCAATAGCACTGGCCAGTGCGGGGTAGTAGCCAACGAGAGAGGAAGTATCTACAGATGAATGAGAAAAGACAGTTGCCCAAAGAGGGCAGCAGTTGGAGGAATCACAATTCCTTGTGATGGAGAGAAGTAAGAGAAGGCCCCGTTACGATCCTACAAAGACACCACTTCATGGAGCTACGCTTGTGGGGACTCTGCCAAGGGAGAGCAGGTCTGGTAGTGACCAAGAGCTGTGAGGTACGCTTTGCCACCTGTGCTCTCTATGCACATCACCCTTTTATTCTAGGCTTGATCCTTGTGCACCCCTGGTTTGGGAAAAATGCTTTTGTGATGATTGTTCTTTCTATACATTCTCAGTGAATGCTTTTTGTAAAAACTAATTAACTCAGGTTGATAATCAATGCAAGGTTTAGCAGGGGCAGTCATGAGAAACAATATTAGAAACCCAAGTCCTAAGAGTTACTCCTAGAATATGGAAGGGAGTAATAGCCAGCTGTACAATTTGGGGATCCCAAATGGGGGAGTGGCCCCTCAGGGAGTGCGACAATGCAACTAATTGTTTCTGTTCAACTTGATCATGAAGAGTAGAGGTCACCGCCAGATATTTCATTTTATAAAATTTCCCAGGAGCCAGATGGAATTACACCAAAGATCAAGTCTAGTCTAAGTACCATAAGATACCTCCCTGTGCTCTAATCAGTCTAGATAAAGTTAACTAATCAAGAACTCATCCCTAATCTGCCAGCATACAAATATTCTGTGGGTTCTGCCATGCTTGTAGGAAAGATCAGCAGTAATACAGAATAGTTCAAGGAAAATTGGGGTTCCAGTCTGCACTGTATACTGCCTTAAGAGTTTATCCTCATTCAGAAAGAATCTGAAAATGGGTGTTTGAGAAAGGCAACGTGAGGTGATGGACAGAATGCCAGACTTGGAATCAGAAGAACTTTGTTTAAGTAAGATTCTTACTACCTGAGAGAGATGAACAGGTCACTTACCTAACCCTTAGAACCTATTTCTTATTGCCATAAAATAAGTAAAATCATATATTACCTACCCCAGGGTTGCTGTGAAGAAACAAGAAACATTGTATATTGCAAAATATAAAGCAATTTTCAAATTATTAAAAGATAACCAGCAAGACTATTTCCTAAGTGAGAAGATTTGGGTCAAGCTTCTGAAGCCATGATGAAAGAGGTAAGGCCAAGGTCCAGATGATGTAGACCAGCACTCAGGCCATCTCCCCTCCCCTTGTCTTTGCCCTAGAATGTTCTTTCTTTACTTTTCATGAGAGAAAAAATGGAATCCCAACTTCTTTTCCAGACTCAGCTGAATTGCCACTTGAGAGGTGAGGCCTGAGTTATCTGGGCTCTTCCCTGGGTTTGCTTTATATATATGTTGTATTTACCTATCGGTGTACAGACATACTTCATTTTATTGTGCTTTGCTTTATTGTAGTTTGTAGATATTGCATTTTTTTATAAATTGAAAGTTTGTGGACAGCAAGCCTATCAAGCCATTTTTCCAAAAGCATGTGTTTACATCATGTCTCTGTGTCACATTTTGGTAATTCTTGCAATATTTTAAAATTTTCATTACTATTTCTCTGTTATGATGATCTGTCATCAGTGATCTTTGATGTTACTATTGTAATTGGGGGAGGGGAGCAGCACCATGAAGTGTGCCCATATAAGATGGTGAACTTAATCGATAAAGGTTGTGTGTGTTCTGACTGCTCCATCCACATGCCATTCCCCATCTCCTGGGCCTCCCTATTCCCTAAGACACGACAATATTGAAATTAGGCCAATTAATAATCCTAGAATGGCCTCTAAGTATTCAAGTAAAGAGTCAGTGGATGGGGCAAACTTCATTGTTATCTTATATTAGGAATTTGCCGCTGCCACTCCAACCTTCAATAGCCACCACCCTGATCAGTCAGCAGCCATCATCAAGGCAAGACTTTCCACCAACAAAAAGATTACAAATTACTTAAGACACAGATGATGGTTAGCATTTTTTTAGTAATAAAGTATTTTTAAATTAAGATATGCTTTTTTTTAGACATAATACTATTGCACACTTAATAGACTGCAGTATGGTATAAATATTTTTACATGTACTGGGAAACCAAAAAAAATGTGTCTGATTCACTCTTGCAATATTTACTTTATTGTAGTGGTCTGGAACTAAACAAGCAATATCTCTGAGATCTGCCTGTACATGGTTTTTTCTCCATTAGAATTTAAAGTCCTTAAAGTCTAGGATTATCTCACTTTAGTGGGAGTGGAGGAGAGAAGGGAGAGAATTCTTTGTATACCCAGTACCAAGCACAGTGCTTTGCACATAGTTAGTGTTTAATATATAGTGGTTGGATTGAACTGAATTATTCAATCCTACTGGCTGACTGTGCCTTAGGTCCTTTCAGGAAGGGGTTATCTGCCATGGCTATTGGACAAAACTTCCCCCACCCAGAGGAAGTCATTCCTTCTTACCACAGGAGCTCTCTAGCCTGCTCTCTGCTCTCTGGTCCCTCTTTTACTCCTAGTTCACATTATTAAAATGTTTATCCAAATCTCCAATGAGTTCAGTCCTCAGAAGGCTATTTCTAATTTTAGGGTGGCAAGGTCCCAAAATCCCTTCTAGAGAGACCCCTTTTAAAAATTCAGTTCTGTCTAGTCCAATTTCATTTATTTCAGTTGAATTCAGTTTAATCCAATTCAACCAGTCTGTCCGTGTGGAGCAAGGGCATTGACCTGGAAACCAGGCCATCTGGGTCTAATCCTCACTGTCTCATTTCCTGGCTATGTGATCATGGGCAACATGCTTCTTAGAATCACAGAGTTGGAAGTGACCTCCCTGCTCCAACCTGCCCCTAAACAATCACTCCTTCCACAATATACTTGAAAAGTGACCATTTGATGTCTGCTTCAAGACTTCAAAAGGGACAAAGTCCATGACTGCCTCTCAGCAATCCATCCTTCTTCAGAAGAACTGGCCATTAGGAAGATTTCCTGGCATCTTCTTTACAATTTCTACAAATTATTCCAAATTCTCCCCACATGGATCCAAGCAGAATGAAACTATCTTCCCTCTTCCATGAGATGGTCCTTTAAACACTTAGTCATTCTCAGAGATCTAAGGCTAGAATGGATCTCCAAGGGCAAAATGTCCACTATGACCATGTCCAAAAGGGTGTGTCTGCACTGGTCCTCTGGAATGAAGGTTGGTCACTTCTTGGATAACTTCTTGAGTTGTTTCAAAGTTGTTTGTCTCTACAATGTTTGTTTTTATTGTATTAATGGTTCTCGTCCTGCTCACCTCATTCTGCCTTAGGCTATTCAAGTCTTCCCAGGTTTCTCTGAAACCATCTCTTTCATCATTTCTTATGGTGCAATAATGCTTCATTACACTCATATTTACAATACCATAATTTGTTCAGCCATTCCCCAACTGATGGCCCTTCATATTGCTACTTTAGACAAATTGCTATCTAGCAATGCCTACATCCCATTTTGTACTTGCAAAGTTGATTTTTTGAACCCAAATTAAAACATACATTTATTTCTATTAAATTTCATCTTTTTCAACTCAGCACAGTGTTCTAATTAGCCTATCAAGATCTTCATCCTCAGAGTCAATCTCTGATTTTCCTCCTCTATAAAATAAAGGTGAGTAGAAGACTGTCATCTAAGTTTTTCATTAATCTTTGTCACCTTCCTCTCATACCACAAGGACACTGGAAACTAGCTTTATATGCTGGTTCTAAGAATTGAGAATTTGCCTATGCATACACATGTATTTGAGGAGGATGGGGAAGTTCCCAGACCAATTGATTTCCTTCCTGCCTCCTAGGCCAGTTCATGAAATCACAGAAGTGACTGGTAATAGATAAGGTATTAAGTGTTAGAAAAAACAAAGTGTAATAGGGATTGCTTCATTCATTTTACTTGTATCCCCAGCATCTAGCATGGTGCCTAGCATATGATAGGCACTTAATGAACATTTTGGATTGATTGACTGAGTGCATCTAACCCTTGTTATTCCTTTACAGAGTATGAAGAACTTTCCCTGAAGGAATTAGAAGGACCACACTGCATAGCCCTTTAAAAGACAAGTCTGTCAACACTGAATTGAAGGTGAAGCTGTTGCAGGCAGGGATCAACTTTGTAACCCAAGTTCCCCCACCACATGGTGGAGGAAATGAAGGGTACTTTTTGTCTTCTCCATGCCATCAGCCATGGCATCTGGATGGGCAGCAGGACCTGAGGAAGACCACTTCAAGCAGGGAACAGATTGAGACACAGCCACATAGAGATTAAGGAGTAGGAAGTAGCTTCAAGCTTGACCTCTGGCAGCAGAGAAGAGAGCAGACTATAGATTCAAGAGAGGATTAACCCTGGCAGTCAAGAGTTGAGTTTCAGAGAGAAGGTGTCAGAGAGGCCAGCTGAGCAAGCCACCCAAGGGAGATATTACATTCATGGTGAAGCAACATTAGTACATGTCAAAAGACAAACGACACCAGGGCCCCACCCCATAGGACCTGAGGCACTGTCATGGCCATGTGGTTCACCTCACTATCCCTGTCCTCTAAGTGTCTACCTACTCTCCTCATGGCCACTGTGTATTTGTGGGAGGTTATGGTTCAGGTTCACTGAAGGGAGAAGGGAAGTGCATTGGAGCTACTGCTCTTACTATACACCATCAAAGGAAATGCCCTTACTTTGAGATATTCTCCACTCATTTCACTCCTTTATTGATAACTCTGTGGGTTAGCTGCTACTGGCAGCTCTGGTCTTCTTCATTCCTTTGACCATTCTCTCATCTCTGGTCACTATTCAGGTCTCTGGGCTTCTCTCAGTCCTACAGAGGTCCCCTTTTCTCTCTGGTTTCTCTCTCCCACAGGACTTTGCTCTTTTCTTTCCTTTTAATTTACTGCCCTTGTGGCCTGGCAATACCTTTGGGAGAACTTTCTCAACACCTGATGAATATTTTTCTCCTTAATTACACCCTCTAGGGCAAGATTTTTACAAAACCCTCCTCTGAAGGCCCTGTGAATATTAGGGAGACAGGGATCCCTCACCATTTACACAGACTACTTGTATATCCATTGAAACATAGCACGTTGGAGCTTAAAGGGACCTATCTTTTCTCAACCTTTTCCCCCTTGGGTGCAATGGGTAGTGCTGAACTTGGAGTTGGGAAGATCTGAGTTAAAATCCTACTTCAATACTTAGTAGTTGTGTGATCCTGGGCAAATCACTTAAACTCTTTGTGTCTCCATTTCCTCATCTATAAAATGAAAGGATTGAAATAGCTTCTAAGAACCCTTCCATCTCTATGAAGCTATTTTCCCTCTATATAAATCATATCATTCTAAGGCTCAACTTAAGTCCTCTCTTCTTTTTTATTTGTATAATCCACTGTAATATTTCCTTCTCTGATGTTCTAAAGTACTTATTATTATATATACTGTTCATTACATTCTAGCTCTAGTCAACCAACTTGAGGTCAAGTACTGTTTCCTTTTTGTTGACTATAGAACCTGTGGGCCCTTCACAACTCCCAGGATGGGTCTCCCCCTGAGAAGGCTACCCCAAGCCCAGGGACATTCTGTGGGTCTGCATTCATTAAAAGCATAACGCAGGAGCCCCCCACTAAGGTATTTTCCTTTGAGAGTCAGTCAAAGGTCACAATTAATTTAAAGTAAAGGCATTTCATGAAACTTCATAGTAAGAAAAGCAGCATCAAAGTACTCCCCCCATAAACCTGGGAAGCCTGACCACAAATATCCACAGTATCAGTGGGAAGTGTACACATGTATGCAACGTATGTGAAGAGGAACTCATGTTCAGGGTCAATGGACAGTGTTACACACGTGGGGAACACATATAAAAAGGAGACCTATGTAGACGGGTACCTCTATAGGACCACTAAGGTTTCCTAGTGATAAATACCATACTGCTCCCACAGGGCCTATTCCCCAGTGGTCTTCACTGGACATACAGTCTCTGCTTGGAGCTGTTCACTGGATGCTGTGTACTGAACTCATATTCTCTTTGGCAAGTACATACTAGTTGGGCAGGTCATTTAACCTATCTCAGCCTGAATTTCTTCATCTGTAAAACGGGGATAATAAAGCACTTACTTCACAAGGTTCTTGTGAGGATCAGATGAGATAACAAGTGCCAAGTGCTTTGCAAACCCTAAAGTACCATAGAAATTATGATGATGATATATATTATTATATAGACATATATTATATCATATATATTATCTATATTATTATAGAAGTTGTTATTATTATTCAGCCATGACCCTACAGGATATGAGTTTAGGGAGATTCCCTGTTTTCAGTGTCTGTCCTTGGCCATAGTTATTTCGAACTCATCAGAAGAAAGGGCTCTGCAATGCTCTTTTGTTCAAAGCCAGAGAGATTGGAAGCAGAGAGAATATTTAGGAAGCTATTCCAAGAGTCCAAGTTTATTGTCACAAAAGTCTGAGTTAGGGTGGCCAATGTGTGATTTGAGAGAAGTGTGTATGATTTGACAGATAATTGTATATAGAAGGTTAAGAAGACGGAAGAGTCAAAGATGATTCCCAAATGTCAAGCTTGGTGACTAGGACACAATGGAGGGCAATCAACAGAAATAAGAAAGTTGTAGGAACAGGAAGGTTTGCAGGGAAAGGAGGATGAGGATATTTTAGACTTTGGATATGCTGAATTTGAGACACCAATGGGACATCCTGGTGGAGATGTCCAGCAGGCAATCTGTGCTGTGGAAATGGAACTCAGGAGGGAGATTAGGACATCAGTCTACAGATGATAACCGAAACCATGGACTCGGATAAGATTATTAAAAGACAGCAGAGAGAGAAGAGATGAGGACACAAGATAGGATTTCTACCCTTTTCTTCCTCTGTGGACCAAGCTAGCTGGTAGAAACCAAACTGAGAACATGGAAGACCTTTGAAATTTACTGAAACATTGACATCTACTGGCAGTAACGAGTCACTGAAAATTTCAGGTGCCTGACTCCAAAAGCCAATTGTGTGAGCCATCAGCTCAGGCAGCCTTGAACAGAAATTTCCTTTGGCTCCTCAGTGTCTGCAGGATAAAGTCCAACTTCTCAATCGGCCATTCAGCCCCTTCCACAATCAGGCCCCACCCAACTTATCTGACTTTTATCTCCTACTACTACTCCCCCATAGGTTCCAGCTGAGCTTGTCTCCATATTACCATCCATACTCTACATATACTCCTTACCATCTCTGAAACTTGGCTTGATCTCTCTCATCCAAGTCTTCTCTACCTTCTGATTCATCAGTGGGAGGGGGAGGTGCGTTAACGACCCCCAGAAACTAGACAAATGAATGAAAAAGTATTCATGAAGAGCTCACTATGTTCTGAGCACTATGCCAGGGGCTGGGGATACCAAAAAAAAAAAAAAAAAGACTGTCCCTGATTTCAAAAAGTTCATATTCTAATTAGGTGAAACAACACATAAAACAAAATTTAGGGGCAGATCAGATGGAAAAACCCAGAAGTCTTAAGTGTGAAAGGATGGTTCTAGCAAAACCCAGAGATCCTTGAGTTATGGGAGTAGTTAGGATGATAACACCGGGGACCACAGGACTTAGAAGTTTAGGTGAGATTTCAAGGCCTGGGTCTTGTTGATTTCTATTTCATCCAAGCTCTGGGAGCAATCAAGCAGCTAAGGCAAATGGAGAATGCAAGGGAAGAGGATGCTCCCAATGGTGGCAGTTCTTTCTGCCAGCCAGGCATCTGCCATAGATTCTGAGATGGCTTGGGGCTGGGGGATGGAGGATGGAGGAAGGCAAGGGGAAATCACAAACCCTAAACAACTGACTGATACACAAGGGACTGGGCATTCAAAGACAAAAATGAGACAGTCTCTGTCTTCTTTGCATCCTACAGGGGTAGAAGGATAAGTAAATGGGAGCAGACATGAGGTCTAGACAAAATTCTCAGCAAAGGAGATCAGGCTAGGGGGTACAGGAGACTTGAAGTCAGGAAGAATCATCTTTCTGAGTTCAAATCTGGCTTCAGACTCTTACTAGCCATATGACCCTGAGCAAATCATTTAACCCTGCTTGTCTCAGTTTCTTCATCTGTAAAATGAGCTGGAGAAGTAAATGGCAAACCATTCTGGTATCTTTGCCAAGAAAACCTTAAATGGGGGGTGTCACAAAGAATCGGAAACAACTGGACAATAAGGAGATCAGAGAATGCTTCAAGAAAGAGGTGACAGCTTATCTGGCCTTGAAGCAAGAGAAAGATCATCTGCACAGGATATAAGAAATGCATTCTACAGGACAGCTAGGTGGCGCCGTTAGGAGAGTACTGGCCCTGGAATCAGGAGGACCTGAATCCAAATTCGGCTTCGGACACCCGACCCACTTACTAGCTGTGTGACCTTGTCATCCAATCCCCAACTGCCTTGGTTTCCACCTCCACCAAAAAAAAAAAAGAAAAGAAAAGAAATGCATTCTAGTTGTAAAGAACTCTGGCCATGGTGAATGAGAACACCCTCTCCTAATAAGAAGCCTTGGCCTTGGACCCTGGTTGAGTGTGCTTGCCCCCTACCCCAAAACCCATATGGCTCATATCTAGGTCTCAGCAGAAGAGACTGACAGGGTCCATTCCAAAAAGACATTCAATGTTACAAAATAGCTCAGGAGAAAAGCAGATATTTATTTGTTCTACTACAAAAGAAATGCTCAAAATACAGAAGATTCCTAAGCATACTTTGGCAAACACTTAAAACATGAAACAGTATTCCATAACTCTATGACTCTCAAAATATCCTTCTAGAAGATGAATACTGTAAAGACTGAAGTATGAAACATTATGTTGGACTGCTGAACAGGTGAAATGCCTTCATCCTCACTCTGTATACTGTCAAAGCAGCTCTCTCAAGCATCATATATTCTGCCAAACCGAGGCATGGTTTGGTTTATCTTCCTAGCAAAGATTCTCTTCTGAACAGTTTTGTTCAAAGATCATCTCCTACTGGGCACCTGGCATAGAGACCCAGAACTCCTAAACTGTCAAACTCAAGGGGTACCCACCAAGGTTGGAAACACCATTATGGAATTGTAAGTCAGTTATGTGGGCTTGGAAATAGCTGGTTCTCCATGGTCCAGTCTCAGGTTCACCTAGGGTGATATAGGCCAGTCTGTCTGCCCACTGTCACTGATAGGGGAAGGGGAAGGAAGAGAGAGAAGAAATACCTCTTCCTTTCCCTCAGAGGAAATCCAAGGAAAGCTACTGGAATTCCAACCCACATGTTCTGAAGAAAGGAGAGATTGTCTATCCCTTCAAAGTCTCCTGAATGAGAGGCTGTTCCACCAAGTGACCAGTCCTCTTAGACATAATCTCCTACCACGGTGGGGAGCGAACATGGATGTCAACCAGAGTTGGGTCCTACTCTGACAAGCATGGAAGCTTTTAACTGTTCCATTTCTTACCTGGCCTGCTTTCTTCAGCAACCTAGACCCTCTGGAACCTATTCAGGGATCGCTTGGGGATCCATGGACACAAGGTTAAGAACTCTTGCTCTAGACTTTTAAGATAGTAGGGCCACCCAGAGAGAGGCAGAACTAGACTGATAAAAGTTCATCCATTCCCTGAGAACCACTGAACCATTGGTATTTCCCCTAGGGTGAAACATAACCATCAGGTTAAATATGGGACTCCCCAGTGACTGATCCTGCCCGTGGTAAAGGTTAATGCTGCTGTGTAGTAGCACCACCTGGTGGTTAAGCAATCCCAATCTGTTTACACAAGGCAAACACACAGATTTGTGCATTGAATTTTCAAATAACGGCAAATTAGAGAGGATTTAGTATAAAAGTAGGAATCCTTTAGTTAGTGGAGCCTAGAAAGGTACATACTACTAAGTCTATATTCATTTTTAGTTGTACCTTATCGAAATATAATATAAAATAGTCCTAGTACAAGTTAACATCTTTATAAAAAAATTTGGATTGGCAATTTTAATACTCTTTTGGGGGGGGCAAAAAATATTTTCTTCAGGAACTATGAAGCTATTATTTCCCTCCCTTCTGTCCAAACAACACACACACACACACACACACACACACACACACACAAACTGCTTGTGTGACAAATGGACAATGTTGACCAGCTAGACTCAGACTTAGATATGCACTGATATGTTTGGGACTTTTCCTAGTTCTTTAACTTCTCTGATGATCCATATCATGGATGCAAGACTTCCTAACATATGAAGCAGGGAAATGGGTCCCATATGGCTATGAGGGGCAGCCAGGTGGCATCATAGAGCACAGAGCACTGGGCCTGGAGTCAAGAAGACATCTTCCTAAGTTCAAATCTGGCCTCAGACATTTCCTAGCTGTGTGACCCTGGATGAATCACTTAACCTTGTCTGCCTCAGTTTCCTCATTTGTAAAAATGAGCTAGAGAAGGAAATGGCAAACCACTACAGTATTTTTGCCAAGAAAACCCCAAATGGAGTCACAAAGAGTTGGCCATGACTGAAAACAACTGAACAATAATATGACTGAGTTCTCAACACAGGAGATACCACGTAAGGGTACAAAAATGGGTGCTGGTTATCAGATGTGCCCTCAAGATAATACCCACCTTTTATATTACAGATCCCTGCTCCATTCCCCCATCTTTCTTAAAAGCAGCAAAAAACTTTTTGATTCTTTTCTCTTTTTCATACTGAGTTTTAAGCTGAGCAATTTAGATAATAAACCTTCTTGGTCCCTAAGACTAAGAAATGGCCAAGCATCATCTCCCCACTCCCTTTCTAGGACAATGAATGAGAGAGAGCAGCTGCTTTCATTGTGAAACTGAAATCACTCTCTTCAGTAAGAAACTGAACAGGAATGTTGGTTAAAATACATACTGGCATTATCCAAATTTTTATAATTCAGTGATGATGCTACCCAAATGTATGGATATATTGTTTGTATATATAGCTATATGAAATTTTACTTTTAGTTAAGAGGTGCATTTTTCTTTTGCAAGAGGAAGCCATGGGCTAATTGTTAAATTTTCAGTAGGAACATTCATGCATTGGAAAGCAGTAAACACTACAATCAGGGCTTGATTTACTGTTCTGTTGATTGCCCAGACTTAAAAAAGCATGGCAAAAATGCTAATAATTCAAATTTAACTTAAAAGTGTATCATAGGCACTTTTTCTTCCTAGACAGCCAGTTGTTAAACATTTAACAGCATATTCTTGGCCAAAGGCTTCCCTCCTCCCAACCCCCAGCAAGAAAAATACTAAAAATTCCTGCTTTTTTTGGTTCATATGGTTAAAGAGATCTTCCTTTGCTTTTTGAAAAACCAATCTAAATTCAAAGCACAAGGAAAGCAGATTGATGAATCCTCTTACCTGGAGACAGGTTTTGCTAGAAGCTACTGAACTTCTAGTAGATAGATTCTTAAAGTAGATGGATTCCCTGCTAAGTATTGTACCAATTGTACCAATTCTTATAAACGGTTTCGTGTGCACTTCATTTTTTGTATCTTAATCAGAAAAACATCATAATGGACATATATATATATGGGGGGCATGTTTAAAATCAGGAAGATGAGTCTTCCTGACTCCAGGCCCCATCCTCTGTGCACTATGGTCCTGCCTAGCAGCCAGACCCTTGTAAAGGCACATTTGTAAAGCTCTAACTTAGATGATCTCCTTTTAGCCTTGGAATCACTTATCAAGCCTTCACTCTCAGAAATGTTCCCCAAAACAATAATAACTGGCATCTCCAAGATAAAAAAAAGTGTCTTTACATTTTATACCATTTGACTCTCACATCAACTGTGTGAGGTAGGGATTTTTTTTTTTTATTTTATTTAATCCATACTATCGGGGGAAATTCCCAGCTTAGAAACTCTTTCCACTAATACAGATCAGGAACTCATCTGCAATTTACTGTCTTACTATGTTGCCTGAAGCAACAGTCACATACCTAGTACATGTTACAGGAGAGTTTGAAACCAAGTCTTTAGAAAAATGTAAGGCCAGCCCTCATCATAATGAAGTAGATAATGTAAGTATTATTACAATATTAAATTAAGCCAATAATGAGCTAAGCAGAGGGAGGATTCAAACTCCTGTCTCTCTAGAGTCCAAGTACAATGGGGCTCAGGTTCAAATCCGACCTTATTCACGTACCAGCTGTGTGACCCTGGGCAAGTCACTTAACCTGTTTGCCTCAGTTTCCTCATGTGTAAAAGATGGGTAATAATAGTACCTACCCCTCAGAACCGTTATAAGAAGCTAATGAAATAATGATATAAATACGAGCTATTACTATTATAGAGCAGCTAGGTGGTGCCACAGTGCACAGAGTACAGGCCTGAGTTCAAATCTAGTCTCAGACACTTATTAGCCATGTGTTCCTGGGCAAGTTACTTAACCTGTTTGTCTCAGTTTCCTCACCTGTAAAATGAGCTGGAGAATCCAATGACAAACCACTTCTTCGCCAAAAAAATCCCAAAGAGGATCATGGAGAGTCAGACATGACTGAACCACATTACTATTATTTTAATTCACCATGCACATGTATACACATCCTTGGGTGAGGCTAAAGGGACTTGCCCTTGGTCACACTGTATCACAGGCAGGATTTGAACTCAGGTCTTCCTGACTCCAAGTCCAGAACTCTACTTACTATACCATATGCCCTCCCAAATTCCAGTTAGACAACTTTTCTCTCCCTCCTTTTGGGGACCAAATCCCATCTCCTCTAAAGACTATTCCATATCTCATCAAGATGCTCCTCTTCCTTGAAGTCCTGTGGTAATTAGAGTTAGTACAGGATAGTTGAGTAGTTTGATAAACATTTAATAATTGTGTTAAGTACAAAGGTATTTAACCACAGAAAACCTTCTTTCAGAGTTTACAATCCAATGGGGGTAGAGATATATAAACACAACACTGACATGAAGGAAAATGTAATTAATTGATAAGCGGAGGTCCAAAGAAAGGACTATGACATGATGGGTAGTTTGGGTTAGCTGCCACAGAAGCAGTAACAATCTATATCTGGCTCATTTTCCTACTTTCTGCTACTTTTAGAAAACCAGGTTGTCAAACGCTACCTAATTACAATGATCACACATGACCCTGAAGGAGAGATATGAGAGTGAATCTCCCTTCCCTTTTTACAGAGGTGGGAATGCAGCAAATGAAATCAAGCTTGATTAATGTTAGTTTTGCTGAACTAAATATTTCCCCCCCCTTTCTTCTCTCTATTAATTATCTCCTATTTATCCTATATTTATAGCTTGTCTGCATATACAGTAGAACCTCATTTTACCAATTTAATTCGTTCCAAGATGCTGTTTGTCATGCAATTTGTTCATATTGAAAAGCGAATTTTCCTATAGGAAATAATGTAAAATCAGATGACTGGTACCACATCCCCAAAAATATTCATAGAAAAATAATTATTTACAATTTGTTTTTTATCCCTAATGCGCCTAATGTACAATAGCAATGATATGTACACAATATAAACCAAAAATAAAATAAATTAACCTGTGCTTTTCCTTTGAAAAGAGCCATGGCTGGTGTGAGGGAGATGAGAGGGAGGAGAAGGAGGAAGGATTATTGCTTGGAAGGAGAATCTCCTTCTAGGAGAACATCAGGGATTTCAACGTCAGGAGTGTTCTCTCTTATACTATTTTCACTAAAAGTAAACTAACACTACTGCCTTCGTTTTTTAGAATCACTTTCATGTTTTGACTCACTGATTTTTTTTCTTTATGTTCGCTTCCGACTAGGAATCTATCTAAGGACATTTGTTTTTGATGTTTTTTTCAGAATGTTACCGAAATGTGACACTACCTTACCATTAAAAATATTCGTGGCTCTCATTGCCACAGCCTGATTTGAGTGATGTTTTTCAACAAAATTTTGCACTTTTTCCCACATCTGATAGACCCCTCTAATCTCACTTGACATGAGGGATTCCTCTGACCTCTCAAGCTCCTCCTCAGATGACATATCCTCCACAACCTCTCCCTGCTGCTCCTCATGCAGATCCATCATTTCTTTAGAGGTCAGCTCCTGGCTATGTCCCTCTAGTCATTCTTGAATGTCTTCAGCATCCACTTCCAGTCCCAATGTCTTGCCCAAAAACATGATTTTCATTGACCACTGGTTCCTTTTTGGAATGAACCCCTCAAAGTCACGTTGGGGCATGCAGTTGGGCCAAGTAGAACTCAAGGTTCTCCTGGTAACTCCATCCCAAGCTTTGTCGATGATCTTGAGGAAGCCAACGATTGTTGAAATGGTCTTTAAGGATGGTGCCTTCGCCACGTAAACGCAATGATCTCCCTCTTGGCACTTTCCTTTACTTCAAGGGGGCCATTGTTACAAACATTGTTGTAGTACAAACACACATGACCACCTTGTCATGGGACCATTTAGAACCAACGATGCTGCCTTCGCCAAGGGTCAACACCCAACGAGGCACCTCAGGCACCATATCGACCTGAAGTTCCTTTGTTTGACATAGGAAAGCTAAAAAAATACCAAAAAAACAACAAAACAAACCCCATAGCCCTCGTTGAGCGTCATCCCTCGTTCAAGTCCAGACGTGAAGTTCTTACCATGAATTTTGGTGGTTCCTCCACGAGAAATTTTGTGAAAAATTTTGGGAAGCGTACGTAAACCACGATCCTGGCAAACCCATTGGTTTCTCCAGGAGGGCAGGGGCTGCCTTTGGCCTTTTGGGTCATCAATACTAGGCACAGTGCCCGTAAGGAGTAGGCGCCTAACAGACATTTATCGATCGGTCGACGAGCCAAAGCTGCAGCTCAGGAGAGCTTTGCAAACAGGCCCTAACAAGATGCAGCAGCGTCCAACACAGAACAGACACCATCTTGCGGGGTGGGAGGTCCGCAGGGGCGGGTGAGAACATTTGCAATGTATGGATCATTTGTGATAACTATTCTTTCCTCTCTAAAAAATTATTTGTCCTATGGGATGGCTCTCTGAGGAGGGGGGCGCCTCGGGATAACTATGGACTATCTATAAAAACTTTAAAAAGTAAACAAAGCATCACGTCCCAGGGCCCGCCGGGGTGAGGCCTGCTTCCGGCTCTAGGCCCAAGTCTGGTCCCGGGGAGAGGCGCCGGGCTTAGCCACGTGACAGAGCACGCCTCTCCAGCTTCTGACGTAAGGGTGAGTGGGCGGGGCTTAGGAGGGAAGCACTGCGCGTGCGTGGGGAAGGACGCCTTCTGAGGGCCGGGCGGAAGTGATTTAAGTGACGCAGATACGTGGGGTGGTTCGCTAGTTTTGCGCCTGCGCAGCAGGACGTCGTCACACGCTTGACGCAGGTTGCCGTGGTGACGCGAGAGTGCTTGACGGCCGGGCGGTCCCTTGGTGGAGGGGTAAGGAGCGGGTCGCGGGGGCTCGCGGCCCCCAGGGGCGGTCAGAGGGCGGGCTCTGCGGAGGCGCCCGGTTTGGAAGTGGGAAGTTCCGTCCAAGCGTGGATCGGTGAGTCCCGCGCGTGGGGATATCGTAACCCCGGCTCCCGCCCGCGCACGGCGCCTTGTGACTCGGAGCGCTTTGTGTACGTCGTCCCCGGGAGGGTGACCCACTTTACAGATGGGGAAACTGAGGCCCCGAACTTGCTTGTGCCCGGACCTCCGCGGGGCGCTCCCGGAGGCCGGGCTCCTCCTCCTCAGGGGAGCGGGCACTTGTGAGGCGCCCACTGCGTGCCCGGCGCTGGTGGGGCGCTGGTGCGTGCTCAGTGATGGGGCTCCCGGGGGCTCTGGTCCGGAGCGGGGCCCGCGTGTGTCCGGGATAAAGCGGAGGTCGGGCTTCTTGCAGGAGGTGCCCTTGACCCCTCCTCATTGCGCCCCCCAAGCCCCTCCAGGGGCTCCCCGTCAAAGCCCTTCTGGTCTTGGCGCTGTCCTCTCCCAGCCCCAGGGACCCCGCCCCCTGGCTACTTGAGGAGCCACCTGCCCTACCTGGAACACTCTTCCCTCCTGGCTTCTGAGTCCAAACTACAATCCCACCTCCCCAGCTCGTCTTCATTCTCAAGCCTTCCCTCTCCTGATTTCGTCCTGTATGTAGGTTGCTTTGTATACCTTTGTCTCCTCCGTTAGAATCTATGCTCCTCGAAGGCAGAGAGTCTTTTGCTTTTTTTTTATATCACCAGCACAGCGTCTGACGTATAGTAGAACTGTAATAAATGTTTGTTGATTGGAGAGGAAAAGGAAGAAATCTCCAGACCTTGTGGTGGAAGGAGCCTTAAAGGATGTGTAGTCCAGCCCAAACTGAAGCACCTAGAGGCTGAATGACTTCCCCGGGGTCACCCGGTTAGTGTCTGCGGTGAGATTTGAACCAGGCTCTTCCTGATATCAAGCAGAAACTAGAGAGTGCTTTACCCCTTAGGATGCACAGGGTGATCTTTACTTACACGTTGGCCTAGCTCTGTGGCCCTGCTTTGAGAAGTTTGAGGAGGCATCCAGTTCTCAGGACCCTGAGGAAAGGAAAGACTTCAGTAGACAGATACAGGAAGGAGGCAGTTCCAGACCAGGGCCGATAGAAGGAAAAGGCCATGTAAGAGAGGGCCTGGGAGAAGGAGAATGGAGCCACAGCTTGGCTGGAATGTAAGGGATCCATGGTGGGATGGGGACGAAGAGAAGGACAAGTGCCAGCTGTTACTTCCTGCCCCTCTGCCTTTAGACATTTTATATTAAGGTATAATATATAGTTATACATATTATTAATATAATAATGTAATATAATATATAAAATACATAATATAAAATGCTTTAACACAAGTATGGCCATGTATCTCCCCTGCTCAAAAAACTTTGGGGTATGACATGTAAAATCCTTTACAATTCACCTTCACCCTGTCTTTCAGACAGATGTTGCTCCCTCTCTTGCACTTTACTTGTTGTCACACAACCCTAATGGCTTTCCCCTGACATTCCATATCCTGTCTCTGCTTTAACTCAGCCCTCAGTCTCCCTTCCTCCTCATCTCTAAGTCTTAGAACCCCCAGCTGCCTTCAAGTCTTATCTCTTACATGGAGCTGCAGTGTATGTATGGGACCTTTCTTGGTGCTGTTTTTATCAGTCAACTAGCATTAAGCACATACTCTGTGCTAGACACTGCTAAGTACTGAGAATACTTAGGAAAGTATCAGGAAAGGAAAAAAAAACCAGCCTCTTGTCCCAAGGAGCTCAGAGTCCAGTGAGAGAAGAGACAACATTTGAGCAACTCTGTACAAACAAGCCGTGTAAGAGATAATGTGGGGGTGGTCTCAGAGGGAGGGCACTAAGAGTAAAGAGGACTGGGGAAGACTTCTTTCAGAAGGTGGGACTTCAGCCAAGACTCGAAGGAAGCCTGGAGTGGAGATGAGGGAGAAAATTCCAGACAACCAGTGGAAATGCCTGAAGTGGGAAATGTGCTAGGCACATCAAGGAGATCAATGGCACTGGATCACAGAAAATGTGGAAGGGTAGAAGGGGCCAGATTATAGAGAATATTAAGAGCCAAAGAGAGGATTTAAATTTGACCTTAGAGACAATAGGGAGGCCTCTGGAGTTTATTCAGTAGGGGATTGATATGGTCAGATCTGTGCTTTAGGAAAGTCAGTTTGACAGCTGAGTGAAGGATAAATTGGAGTGAGGAGAAGCAAGGAGACCAACCAGTGGGTTATTGCAGTAATCCAAATGTGACGTGATGCGAGCTGGCCATGAGGTAGTTACAGTGTCAGAGGAGAGAAGGGAGCATATATGGGAGATATTTGAAGGTAGGACTTGACAAGTGATGGGATATGGGGGTTGAAAGTGAGGAGTCAAGAATGAAACCTAGGTTACAAGCCTTAGTGACCAGGAAGAATGTGGTGTCCTTGACTCTAATAGGAAAGTTTGGAAGAGGTGAGGGTTTAGGGGAAAAGATAAGGAGTTGTTCTAGACATGCTGTGTTTAGGATGTCTGCAGGACAGCCAGTTCAAGATGTCTAATAAATAGGTAGTTAGAAATACAAGATTGGAGGTTCGGAGAGAGCTTACCGAGAGTCTTCTGCATACAGGTGATAATTGGAACCATAGGAGCTGATGACAGGAAACAGTATGAGGGCCCAGAAGCAGAAAAGAGAGCCCAGGATAGGGAGTCCCCCACAGTTATCCAGTAGGGCTTGGGAGGAGATCCAGCAAAAGAGACTGAGATGGAGTCGTCAGTAAAGTAGGAAGAGAATCTGAAACGAATAGTGTCGCCAAAATGAAAGGAGGGAGTGCCAAGGAGAAGATAGTAAATGGCAGTGTCAGAGGTTGCAGAGAGGTCAAGTATGGAGACTGAGGAAAAAAGGCCATTAGATTTAGCAGTTAAGAACGTTCACTTGAGTGATTAGATTGGAAGCCAGACTAAAGAATCAAGGAAAGAGTGAAAGAAAAAGTAAGAGAGGTATCAATTCTAGACAGTGTTGAACCACAAAAAGGAGGAGAGATTTAGAGCAATAGCAAACTGGGATGGATGAAGTAAGCTTTTTCTTGAAGGTGAGAGAATCACGGATGTGCCTGTGGACAGTAGAATATAAGGCCCTTGAGACCATTTCATTTTGTTATTATATCTCCCAGAGCTTGGCACATAATAGGTGCTTAATAAATGCTTGTTGAATTTATTTATTAAATATACTATATGCTGGATACTTTGCTAGGTTCTTGGAATACAAAATCCAGTCAGGCCCTGCCCTCAAAAAGCTTATATTTTATATGAATGAAGATAAATAGAATCTAGATATCAGAAAGAAGCGCCTAACAACTGGGTGATCGTTCTTTTGAACTGATTGTGGAGGTCCTAGTAAGCTCTGCCTTAACTTAGCATTTCATACCCTTTTGTGGCTCCCAGAAAGTGGTGCCCATCTTTGTAGGAGCTGGAGCTTAGACAATTTCTGCTGTCACTCTTCCTGCAGTCCTGTTGATATCTGTAGTGAGTCTGCCTTCAGTTCTCTACCACTCCCAGATGATGGAGGTGCCAGCCCCCTCAGTAGAAAAGCCTTCCCTCTTATGGCAGCCACACTCCTATGTGTCTTTGCTCAGAGCATCTCCCCTTGCCTACCCATCTCTTGGTGTCAGAATTCATCTAACAGTAAGGAAAAAATCACACTTCACTGCTTTGAGTTTTAGTTTCTCTTGTAAAATGAAGTCACTCTTAGGTCCCTTACAGTCTAAGGTTTATGATCCTCCTGTTGCTTTGTACCTGACCGTATTACACTGATCAAAGGCAATTGCTTTATCAGTCCAGATCAGCATCCACTTTTCAGAGTCGAGCTTCCCAGGGCACTGAGAATGTAAGTGACTGGCCCAGGTCACCAAGCTAGTGTGGGTCAGAGGAGGAAATGCTTGAGTGTAAGTCTTCCACACTCTGAGGTTCTCCATCCCATGCCAAGCTTCGTCTCACCATCCTCCTTTAGCAGAATCATAACTCACATTGGCATCGTGTGTTAAGGTTTGCTAAGCACTAGAGTTCAATAAGCTTATTGAGAAGAAGCATGGGACTTTAGTGTGAGGGGAGTTGAAAAATTGATACAGTAGCAGACAGTCCCTTTGTTCACTGAACAGACATATAATAAACCCTTGCTTTGTGCAGAAACTTGTGTGAGACATTGGGGGAGACCCAAGGATGAATCATCCCAAGTTGCTGCCCACAGGTGGCTTCCTGTGGAGTAATAACAATACTTGTATAATGTCTTGAAGTCTGCAAAGCACTTCCTATACATTATCTTATACAAGCTTCTCAAAGCTCTGTGATATGTGTTGTAGGCTCAGTATGATCCCATTTTTTAAATGAGGAACCTGAGGTCAGAGTGACACTAGGTAATTTCCCTAGAATCATGTAGCTAGTGAGTATCTGAGGTAGGGTTTGGAATTTTCTTGGACTCCACATCCAGTATTCTCTTGCTCCACTTATTCCTATGGACAAGATATACACACATGCATCTAATACGTATTAGAATATCGTTAAGTGATGAAAAGCGTATGAAATATTCAGATCAGATGAGGAAGGTTTTACTTCCAGTTAAGAATACTAGGAAAAGCTTCTTGGAGGAGAAAGAAACTTGGGCTTAAAGAATTTAACCAAAGCAGATCTCAAGATACGAGGGGTAAAAAGCACAGGTATCAAACTTGGGCGCTCCCGAAGCTGCTACAACCTGATGTAATGGAAAATGTTTAACATAAAAATGTTTAACATAAAAATAATAAATACATAAATACAGTAAAACATAGATGACGTTAATTTGTGGGACCACAAGGAGATGGCTTCTATTTGAGTTTGTCACCTCTATGGTAAATGAGCTATGTAGCATACTACCTAAATGTAGAAATCTGTGATTTTAGTGTTGGATAAGATTGGATGAAAGCCAGTATCATGAGAGACGTTTGGGGAAAGAGTCTACCTCACAGGGTTGTTACAAAGATGAAACAACACAATGTCTGTGAGCCTGTTAAAGGTGTATGCAAAATTAATATTAATGTTGTGCCACCAGCTCCATCTGAACCTAAGAATGTTTTAACGATGGAGGCTCTTCAGGCATGGATAACTTGAGTCACTAACTTAACAGCTCTTAGTGGCTCTTAAGTGTAGTAGAAAGACTGCTAGCCTGATCAGAAAACCTGTGGCCTAAGGCATTTTTGCCAGTCAGCCATCACTTCAGTCATTGAAAGTTCAGTGCTTATCATATGCAAAGCACTATGTGAAATGACTGGAATACTAAAGTGAAAAAACTGCACAGATCCTTCTGTCAAAGAACTGCTCCTCCCTCCCAACAAGTATTCAAAAATTCAGTAGTCATCCTTTTTTCTATTTGTAAGCTAAAAATGCCAGAGTTTGGTTTGCTGCCCTGAAGGTTGGAATCAGATTCTGGAAAATGATGTTTTGAACAAGGGATGGAGAGGCTCACAGAAGATAAAATGGACAGTTTTCGTTACATAAAATTTAAAAATTTTTGGACAGATAAAACCAATGTAGTTGTTGTGGGAGAAATTATCCCCTCTCTAAGTTCATGTAGTTAGTAGCTGCTGCCAAATATGCAAAAATGCAAAAATTATGGGCAGTTAGGTGGCTTGGTGGATAGAGTACAGGCCTGGAGTCAGGAAGACTCATCTTGAGTTCAATTATGGCCTCAGACACTTACTGGCTGTGTCACTTAACCTTGTTTGCCTCAGTTTCCTCCTCAGATGAGTTGGAGAAGCAGATGGCAAACCACTCCAGTATCTTTGTGAAGAAAACCTCACAGACTCAGACACAGGATTCTGACAAGGTTTCTTGTAGGAAATATTACATCAGAGTGACAGAGAAATAATTCACCTACATGTTGCAATTTTGTATATTCCTTAAGAGGAATGTTGGCCATAAAAGGCTGTAAAAGACCCTAAAAGTTAAAGAGAAGATAGATCCATAATCCCATCCTTCCTTCAGTATCATAAAGGTTGAACAAATTTAGTTAAGAAGAGTCGTAATTGCATACGTGTCCTAGGGAACCAAACTTCATCAAACAGTAGGTAAACCAAATTAGGTTACAGATTAAACTGCTTATAGGGAATCAGGGGGATTTACAGCTTGCCCAGGAGTTGGGGACGGTTGATGTTCGTCTGGCTTCTTACATAAGAGTCACTTAAGTAAATTTTCATATCCCTCGGGACAGGTTTTAGTCAGTTGAGGTTAGTATTAATCAAAATATCCAAGAGAAGAATAAAATTAACATTTTCCTGCAAATGGTTAAAATTAGAAAGAAAAGAATTAAGGAGGCAGGGAGGGGGGAGCGGACTTTGCAGTAAGTTTTTCTAATAAAGGTCCACTATCCAAGATACATAGCGAACTGATTGAAATACAGATAAGAGACATTCCCCCAATAACAAAAGGTCAAGAGATATGAATTGGTAGTTGTCAAATAAATAAAACTATTGACATCATGTCGAAAATATTCCAAATCACTAATAGTTGGAGAAATGCATGTTGAAATGTGAGGTTCTGAAATGTGAGGTTCTGCCTCATAGCCATCAGGTTATCAAAAACCTGAAAAAGCTTGCTGTTTCCCTCCAGACAGAGATGATGGACTCAAAGTGCATAATTTGGTTTCTTTCATTCTGCATATTTGTCCCAGAGGTTCTTTTTGTTTTCAGTAGGGGAAGAAGAATTGAAATATATATTATCAAACCATTTTTTTAAATGCACAGAAGTGAAAAGGAGGAAATACACCAGCAGGGCAACTTTAAAAGTTTGGCACAATGAATTTATACTTAAAAGGAAAAGCAGGATGCATGCGATAGAGGTGGTGGTGTCAGGCACAGTCTATTTTCTGTTTTACTTTGCACATGGAAATGTGCATTTTATTTGCTATTAAGCTCAGGACAAAATTTACACTTAAAAAATATTGGGGGAGCCACTTAGGCCATTAGAAAATGGACCTCACTACAGCCGTTATCTGGTTAACTTACAGTGACGCCTTATTCAGTCACACCCAGATTCAGCCTTTCATTTGGTGCTCTTTGGTAATTGTTTCACTCTTAAATGTTTGGCCTTTTCTCCTATTGCTCTCCAATATAATACCTCTACTCCATTTGGAACAAATCTTCATCTTAATCCTGTCTCTCCCCTGACAAAAAGCCATGCTTTCTACCAGTGCTTTTACCTGTACCTGGAATGCTTTCACCTTTCTGTCTTCAAAATCTGTATTTCTTTCATAGCCAACCACAAGATTCATGTCCTTCATAAAGTAAACCTTCATAGTCTAATTTCAGTTCATATCAAGATAGCATTTAGGAGAAAAGTCATTCTGGGGACTTGAAGTCAAAGGATGAATCTGAGTCAGCTACGTGACTGTGAATGGGCAAATCACTTAAGTTCTGTTAGCCTTAGTACTACCTCCCACACAGGGTTGTTGTTAGTCATGGGCACTGCATACACAGGGTTGTTAATTATTTTGATATTTTCTCTCCAGGCTTCAGTGCTCTTCCATGTGGTACTTACTGTATATACATTTCCCCAGGACAGAAGTTAGCGTGCCACATAGTATCTGAATGCCATCATTGTGTTCAGGACTGTATCAGATCATCCTAGCATTTTGTGCCCTGATGCCGAGAAGTAAATATTATTGTCTGTTCTTTGCTTCTAGTTACCCATTGGTTAAGGAGCCAAAGAGCCTTTGAAAATGGCAGAAGCAGTATTCCATGCCCCAAAAAGGAAAAGGAGAGTTTATGAGAGTTATGAATCACCATTCCCCATCCCTTTCGGTCAGGATGTTACACTTCAAAAAGATTTCAAAGTATACCGGGCTGAAATTATCAACAATAATGTCGTTGTAAGGAATGCAGAGGCTATCAAACAGCTGTATGATAAGGTAAGTGTTAAGTGTTTTAGTTCCTTTGTAACCTAGGGATCTGGTGGCCATAACCAGTTTAGAGATTACCTTGTAAAGGCTTTTAAAGAGCTACTTGGTAGGAAAGCATATACTATTTGTTTTCCTAGTTGTAGTGGTGAGCTAGGGCCACATCATACATGCTCAGTCTCCTCTTCCGTTGTGACCAGTGGGTTGTCATCATCTCCCTGTTTCTAGAAGTAGATGATATGGTTATATAAAGTAAAGCTTTTATCAGGAAAACTAATTGGGTCTGCATGGGAATTGAAACTGATCTTTTTCTCATTAGTACTCTGGTAATCAGCTGCGTTCAAGGGAACGCTCTTTGCTTACCCGTGAGAAATAAATAGCCATAAAGATACAAGGATGTCACAAGTAGATGTTCATCTCCTTTGAAAGCTTATTTTTATAGGCTTTAAACAAAACAGTAGCTTATCATTCCAAAGTTTAGATTTAAATTTTCACATATAGTGTTTACCCTAATATTGACTTGTCACCGATGTGATGTAATAGAAATTGAAAACATGCATAAACTAGCTGGGCTTTTCAGAGAAGAAGAATCAGTATGTAAATAGAGTTGGCAACCTATTTCTAAGGCATGTAAGATTACAGAATGTTCATACCTATACAGATGTTCCCTACTTTTAGATGAAAGTGTATTCTTGTAGCTCATCCAAGGCATATTGCCTGATGGGGAAATCCTAGGCGTTCCTTTGCTGTTGCCCATGTTTGTTTGGATTTTAGCAGAACCATTGAAAAAGTGAATTAATGTAGCATGTAGTGAAGTATTCAGAAATGCTAAATGAATGAAACAACACACGTTAGAAACTATTGTGAAAGCATGTCTGTCAGTTGTTCTATTTTAGCTAAATAACAAATCATTGACTCGGAATTAATGCTTATTTCCTGGAAGGGTTATTTTGGAAAAGGCGTTCTGTCAAGAAGTCGACCAGACTTTAGTATTTCAGATTCTGCACTGGTTGCCAAATGGAAAGGTAAGTTGTTCATGCTTGGGTTCTTTTGACTTTTGTACTTAGAAGTATGTTTATAAGATGTTAGTTGCAGTTTTACTGCCCAAAAAAAGTTGACTGTAGGACCGTTTTGCTACAGAAGATAGGTGTTTATGGTCATAGGACTAAGTGTGTCCTTTTCATTCTAGAATTACTATCATAAAAAAAAATCCTTTACAGTTTTAATCACAGTGCATGTACACATAATTGGCACACCATAAGTAGTTAATTGATTAAGTATGGGCTTGTGATGTCTTCAAGAGGAGTTGGATAATATCCCTTTTGTCCCTTCTAGTAATTTGTATATAAGATATAGGCTTATATGTAAGCAGTGATAAGAGACAGAAACTCATTAAAATGAATATTTTTATATTATATGTTGTTATTCACTCTCTGGTATCCTTTTTTTAATATGCAAAATAAATAGACATAGATAGAACTAAGCTAAGTACTGGGGATATTCATACAAGCAAACAAGACAGTCCCTACTTTGTATTCTCAGGCAGGAAGACACACGTGAAAGGGTCTGGAGGAAAGGAAGATGGAGGTACCACAAAGGGCATAGTGAGGAGATGGAGGCAAGCTAGCGCCCTGGCATGATGAGGTCAGTGCTGGAGAACTCAGGCTAGCCAGAGTCCCAAGTTTCTGGTGGAGTTGAGGTGGATGTCTGGAAAGTGAGGGGGAGGCCAGGGGGAGGTAGAGTGTCTATTTCATAGGAGAAAATGCATGGGAATGCCTTTGGAGAAGTACACAAACACATTAACGATTATAAACAGAAGATTCTGTGTTCTCACTGCAGTGATCTTCACAATAATTGTAAATACTTCTTTGACCTATGGAGTTCCCTCAGTTTTAAACTTTGAGAAAATTGCATTTAGAATGAGTTTATGCCAAGAAAGAAAAAATTAAGGTTGTTGTGTGGTCTAATGAACTATACCATATATTTTCATAGTAAGCAATTGATGTTGTAGCTCCCCAGTGCAAGGAAGTTGTGGCATGAAGAAGTTAGTATTCCCCATTGGGATGATGAAGACTCCCTCCTATAGAATCTTTGGGCTGGAAGGGACCTTAGAGATCTTCTGTTCCGAAGGGTGGCAACCCGCAGGCCACAGCCTGTCACTGGTTCTTGTATGGCTGATGAGACAAGGAAAGTTTTTACATTTTTTAATAAAGTTTTATTGTAGCTAAAAACGTAAAAACCCTTCATAGTTCCAGGGTTGTATAAAAACAGGCTGTGGGATATTTGGCCTCACCTCCTGAACTGTTACAAGCCCTTATTCTGCAAATGAGAGAAGTGAAAGGTCTTAGCCAGTAAGTGCCTTACCCAACTCAGTCAGTGAGAAACTGGGGGCGGAACCACTGTCTCTTGACTGCCAGACCTTTGCTTTTTCTGCTTGTATATCAGATTACTGTTTCGTGCTTTAACATGGGTAAATAATATAAACTTCAACTAACAATGCAGCAGTGTTGATATGACATGGTACAGTGAAGGAACATTGAATTAGAAGTCAGGAAACACAGAGAAACAGCAGTAGGATTTAGAGATAAAAGAGGCTTTCCCACTGTCTAGTTCAATCTCATTTTACAGATACAGAAACTGAGGCCTATAAAGGTGAAGTGATTTGCTCAAGGTGAAAGAGCATTTAGCAAGACTGAGATTTGAACCTAGGTCTCCTGCCTCTCTTAGATTCTAGTCTAGATTCTGCCAGATCTATAACCTTCATCAAATCATTTAGCTTTTATGTCTCAGTTTACTTCCATAATTCAATTAAATTTACCTAACATTAAGTGCTAACTGTATGCAGAATAGGAAGAAATCTAAGTGACAAGTTCCTGCCCTCATGGAGCTTACCACCTGAGAGACTATGACATAGCTACAATAACAAATAATAAAAGTTTATTAGAAAGGTGGAAAACAAAGTGCTGAGGTCTTTGGGAGAAAAGATGGGTAGGAATCCAACAGAAGAAGCTGGGCACAGGAAAACATTCATCACTCTCTAAGAGAAGGGAATTCACCAAGTGAACTTCATGGTTATTTCCAGTTGTGTGATTTGTCAAACAGAAGCTAGAAACTTATGAAATTTATTTTTCTTACCTTTTTAAGTTATTTAATATTTTTAAAAACTTATATTTATAAAAATATAATTATTAATTTACCATGTTGTTACAGATGCTAAGCTGGGCATGCCTATAGTTACATCAAAGAGGTAAGTCAGTGTTTTAATTCCATCATATGGATGGTTTAAATGTAGTTGTAGTTATTTTTTTAAAATTGAACTGGAAAGGAGGGTAGTAGCAAATATGTTTTGAAAAATGTCTAAGTTGAAATTATTTGATTTAAATCTGTTTAAATGCTCTGGCACCGTATATAATAACCCTATGGTAAATCCTTTAGTGAAGCATGATTTTTCTTTTAACCTTCTAACTTGTTTTTTTTTTATTAATAAATTTATTTAAATTTTTACATTCATTTTCAGAAGATTTTGGGTTTATTCTTCTAACTTGTTTTTGTAAGTTCTAGAAATTTGAACTCACTAAACTGGCAAACCTCCCTTTTTAGACATAAATAGTCCTACTATCTCTTTCTTCTCCCTCTACCACTTCTAAAGTATGAAGGTACGGTTTTCCCTGCTCATCATCAATGACCTTTTATCTTCACCAGGTCATTAACAGTAATAATTACCAACATTTATGTTTATATACATTTGAGGAAAATGAGGCAGAACATAAGTTAAGTGCCTTGCTGATAAGTATATGAGGCTGGATTTGAGCTCAGATCTTCCCGGCTGCAAGCCCAGCACTCTATCCACTGCACCACCTGGCTGCCTTTTGGGTGGTTTACTTACTGTCTGCCTCGGATACATGTTTATTCTTTCTTCTCTACCTGTACTCTTGCAGTTTTCTCTGCCTAGAACAACTTCTCCTTTACTTTCAGCCCATCCAAATTCTGATTGTCCTTCTAGGCTCAATTCAAGTCCCATCTTCTTCATGAAACCTTAGAGAATTTCATCTCACACTGGGCTTCCCCTTCTCAGAATTCCCATGGCATTTATAGCCAAAACCATATAGCTTCATCCTTTATTATCTTTAGTAACACCTTGATTAACTGCCATATTTGGGGGAATGAAGCTTATTGAACAAAAGATTGATAGATAACTGAAGACATTGACTTAAGTTTTTAACAGTTTTGTTGAAGTCTTTTCTTAAAATATGTCACATACTTGCTTACCTTAGTAAACAATATTACTAATCATAATATAATATTTTCTTAATGACATAGGATGATAACTGTGCTCGTTATTTATAGGTTTGGGTGGTTACAGTGTCCTCTGAGGATACTGGGATTTATGGGCTAGATGCTCTTACAAAAATGCCCCTGTTTTTCTGCCTTGATTTTTTTCCCTCCCTTTACCTGTGGCCACCTTCATTCATAGACTCATGGGATTTAAAGCTGAAAGGGCCCTTAGAAATCATATAGTCCAGCCTCCCTCATTCTACATTTCCAGGAAAGTGAAGTGATTTGGCCACTCACATACTTAGTAATTGGCTGAGTCGGGATTTGAACCCTGATCTTCTGACTTGTAGTTCATGATCCTTTGAATGAGCTTGCTTCTCATCACCCTTCTCTGTGACTTCTAAATGACACTCTTCCTTCCTTTTCCAGTGTCTTTTGTATCTCTTTGCTCTTTCAGCACTTCTCTTCATTTGGAGATGGAAGGCCTGAGTTTTTTTACAGTCATCCCCAGATAGTAAGAGCATTCCTTTCTTCTGCTTTCAGCACATCTTCTGTCATGTTCTTGCTCGTTTCAGCTATTTTCATGGTTGGGGCAGCTAGGTGGTACAGTGGATAGAGCACCAGTGCAGGAGTCAGGAGGACCTAAGTTCAAATCTCACCTCAGACACTTGACACTCACTAGCTGTTTGACCTTGGGCAAGCCACTTAATCCCAGGTCAAGCCACTTAATCCCAATTGCCTCATCCTGGGTCATCTCTAGTCATCCTGATGAATATCTGGTCACTGGATTCAGATGGCTCTGGAGGAGAAGTGAGGCTGGTGACCTGCACAGCCCTCCCTCACTCAAAACAAAGTCAAGTGCAAGTCATATCATCAATTCTCTAATGGCATGGTCTTCTTTGGCCGTGAAGGACGAACACACACACACGCTGCTTACGTAGTGTGCTACAGAAGATAAGTATTGACCGGCTCAGAGCTGATTCATTCTTGTCTTATGGCATCAGGAGCCAGAGAGTAAAAATTGTTTTCTGGTGGTTTGATTGAATACTTCTGGAGAAGAGCTGGAAAAAGGGAAAATGTCTCTCTGTGTATTCTCTCAGGACATCAAACCCTAACCTTCCTCTGCCACAGATATCTGGAGAAATTTTTATAAAAATAAAATGGCAGGGCTCTAAAAACTGTGCCTAACCTTTGACCCTCAATACCACTATTAGGTGTGTATCCCAAAGAGATCTCAAGAAAAAGGAAAAAGACCTGATATTTTATAGTAGCTCTTTTAGTGGTGGCAAAGCATTGGAAGCTGAGGACATGCCCATCAGTTGGGGAAAGGCTAAAACAAGTTATAGTATACAGTTGTGTTGGAATACTCTTGTGCTGTAAGAAAGGACAAGCAGAATGGTCTCAGAAAAACTTGGAAAGACTTAGATGAACTGATGCAAAGTGAAGTGAGAAGAACCAGGAGAACATTGTACACAGTAACAGCAATATTGTGCAGTGATCAATTGTGAATGACGTAGCTGTTAGCAATACAGTGATCCAAGACAGTTCTGAAGAACTCATAATGAAAATGTTGTCTGCTTCCAGAGAAAGAACTGATTGAGTCTTGATGTAGATCAAAGCATACTTTTTTAGCTTACTTTCTTTTCTTTGCTTGGTATGTATTTTGTTTCATAACATTTTGCCTTCTCAATGAGAGTGAAGGGAAGGGAGAGTAGAAGAGGATTTTAAGAAGTGAAAGTGAATGTTAAAAAGTTTTTGTACTTGTAATTGGGGGGGAAAGAAAGGATTAAAAAAAGAATGAAAAGGTAGCATGGCCATTTAGGAAGAGCTCTAGACAGACTCAGTCTGTCAGACTTCAATTAGTACAGTTTGATTGATCCATTTTGCTTGTTATCATGTGTTAGAGGCACTGTGGGGTAGTAGTAAGAAAACTGGGTTTGGAGCCTGGCTCCACTTTTTCATTGTGACTTCAGCTCATCTTAGTCTCTGTGAGCCTGAAGGGATCAGATGAGATGCTCTTTAAGTACTAGTGTATGTTGTCAGAGACTGTAAAATATATAATACCACTTCACTACATGAAGGGCTCTGTGATCTCATTAATGTAAATGTGCCTTCCAGTGGTACAGATTGCAGCTGATCTGTGCCGACTCATCCTCATGTGTCCCCTGTGTCCATATGTTCCCATAAATCTTCCATTGTAGTATACCCAGTGAGCTGGGAATTTTCCTCCAAAACTTCCTCTGGGAGTTAAGTAGATAGCACAGTTAAGTGGAACACAAAGACTAGCTGTCCATTACTGCTTGCTCTCACTACACAAGTGGAGTAGTATCTTTTAATGTGCCAGTTTTCAGCATCACCTCCAACAGTTTTCATTTTCCTTTGCCAACCTAGTTGGTATGGGGTAGAACCTTGGAGTTTTTTTAATTCACTTTTGACTATTACTGATTTGGAGAATTTTTTCAAGTGGTCCTTGATAGCTTACATTTTTTTCTTTGAGAACTGATGTTACCTTTTACACAGCTTCTGTAATATCTTTGTAGTGCGCTACAGCCTATTTACACCCTCCATCTACTTTTCCATGGCCTTTGGAGGAATCTGTGGTGTTGATTTTTTTGCAGCCATGTAACATTATTGAAATAATATTGATGTCAAGAGGAGAAGGCAGGCAGGGGTTGTTTCAGGGAGATTCTTGAAGATCATCCAAAGCCTTTCACATTCCAGCCCTCTATCTTCTATCTCGAGTTCTGGCATTAATTGTTAGGAACTCACCATCCAACTGCATATGATTACAATGTATGGCTTTTTTTTTATTTTTCAAAGCATTTTTTGCAAATGTGATCTCATTTTATTTTTATAAGCGGGGAGATGGAAAGTGGAGTAGGAAGGACAGGTGTTGTTATTGGTCCTTAAAAAAGGAAACTAGATACAGAGAGGCTAAGTAATTTGCCCAAAGCTGCAATGGCAAGGTCAGAAGAGAAGCCAAGTCTTCTGGTCCAGTTCTCTTTCCACCGTACCACACTGTTCCTCTTTTTTTCCAACAGTTAATATACATTAACTGCATTGAATCAAATTATTTTAACAGCCTTTCTGTAACCAATTTAAACCAATTAAATACTTAAGGCAATTTAAAAATTGCATTACTCCTTTTCAATTATATAGGGAGAACAGTCTCTGGTGTACTTTGTCTTGGATACTAAATCCCCAGCTCAGGTTGGAGTTATTATAGAACTCTTAACTTAGATCAGAGATTTTACGTTATACTTTAACTTTTATGTTATAATTCAACAACTTCTCCTAAAGAGCTAAATTCCATCTTTGTGTAGTATCCAGTTTACAAGTCACTTTAACAACTGTCATCATTTAATTGTAAGCTTTATTGAATGTAATACAAGTGAGAAGGCAGCCTACTAACTCGTGAGCAATGGTGGCAGCAGTGTTATCTGTTTTGGTGATGTCATACTAATGACATTTCCATCATCCAGGTACCAACGTGGGGTGACGTGGGCAGCAGATCTCATGCAAAGGCAAGGGCAGGAGGAACGCTCAGTTCGCAAAATTCTTGAGGATTATACAAAACCACTTGAGTTTCCTTTTGTGAAAAGGAATGAAGAAGATCAAGAAAATAATGAACTTAGCCATAAGTTGGATCCAGAAATAGAAAATGTAGAACAGAAAGCAGAACTTTTAGTCACAAATGGAGACTCTGTCATGCCTCACTTCGAAGACAAGAGCATGGACCCAAAGGAGCGCTCTGTACGGGACCCGTTAGTTAATCATGGCTCCGATGAACAAAAGGCAAGGGACAGCAAGGCTTTGGGTCAAACACGCTATCTCACACACGGAGACTTCGTCACGCTGGACTCTCAGCCCGAAGGTTGTGTCCAGCAGAAGCATCTTGTATCAGCTACAGATGGAGAATGTGACCATGAGTATGTGCTTGTTCAAGAAACAACCAATTGTTTAGATGAAGAAGAGGAAACAGCAGGTGAGGAAGTAAGTGTGAGAAGAAAAGGTCTTTTCTTTGAGTTTTTCTGTTACCAATTTAAACCAATTAAATATTTTAAGCCTATTTAAATTTTAGTGTAACAGTGATAAGAAGCAGTATGAGGTAGTTTAGACCAGTGATGTCAACTTCAAATAGACATGGGGCCATTGGGCCATTAAGCCATACAAGGATTTCCACCAGTGTTGATTGACTTAGAAAAACACATTTAACATTATCTGTGTTCTGTTGTGTTTATATTTATTTTGTTACGTTTCCCAATTTCATTATAATTTGGTTCCTGCTGTACTCATGAATGTTGTAGGCTAGTATTTGATATCTCTGGTTGAAAACTGGTCTCAGAATCAGGAAGACCCCAGTTCAAGTCTCACTTCTGACACATACTGACTGTGTGGCCCTGGGCAAGTCATTTAGCCTTTCACATCCCCAGGCAATTCTCTGAGACCATAAGTTAATAATAGCTAGCATCTATAGAGTACAGTTTACAAAGTGCCTTGTAAGTGTCTCATTTTGTTTTCCAAGTGACCCTGGGAGATAGGTGCTAGTATCATCCCCACCTTATAGATGAAGAGACTGAGGCAGACAGAGGGTAAGTGACTTGCCCAGGGTCACACAGGTAGAAAGCTTCTGAGGCTGAATTTGAACTCAGATCTTCCTGACTCCAGGTTCTGCACTTTTATCTTGTGCCCCCTAGTTTCTCTAGGTAGCAGAGAAGGTATGAGTGTGCCTTGATAGAGGAAGTCCCTCAAATTAGGAAGAGCTCCCTCCATTGATGATTGCACAGATTCAGTAACAAAAAAGTAGTATCTCCCTTCAGTAGTAAAGAGCTCCCATTGATAATAGGGTACTTTATAGTTCACATACATGCTTTTGTGTGACCTGTAGTGGTCCATGTCATAATATTCCAGTTTTACAAGTGAAGCTTGGTGCAGTGAACAGACAACAGGCCTTGGAAGTAGGGAAACCCTGAGTGAGCCTTTGCTTGTCTGGGCCTCAGTGTCCTTCCTCATCTGTTGGATTGAATGACCTCCGTGGTGCCTTCCTGCTCTAAATCTGTGATTCTGCATTGTAGAGGTTTAAAGAGCTTTCTCAAGACCCCAGACCTAGTTACTGTCAAAGGCAGGACTCAATCCTGACATCATCAGTCTTTCTGCTGTACCATTCTTCCTCACTATTCCCTATGGCATGTCATATAGTCACAGTGTAGGAAATGTGGTGTAGCACAACACTAGAAACCCCAGCATCAGTGACCTTCAAAATTACTTACAGTATAAGATAAATAAAGTACATATTTGGATTACTTTTATGTTGTTTTCATAAATGCATTTTAAAAACTCATTTGTAAGGTAGTAACAAAACACTGAAAGTTTTAAGAGAAAAATATTGAAGTGAAGCTAGTTTCCCTTGTGTGATGATGTGTTTAAACTTGGTCAGTATATGATTTATTTTATTTCATTTTCTTCAGGTCATCAAAAGAGAAACACTAGTGTGCAGAAGAAATCCATACAGGATCTTTGAGTACTTACAACTCAGTCTAGAAGAGGTAATTTTTTTTATTACAGTAAACATTTTTACTATTCTATATTGGGCCCTCTGTGAAATGCTGTTTTCAGCATCCATGCTGGATGGGTGGCCCCACAACAGTGTTTCTTTAATACATCTCATGATTTCCCACCCAGCTGTGCTCGAATTTCTTCTCTGTGTCCCTTCACAACACCCCTCCTAACCCTTATCCCTTTTTAGCTTTCTGAGCTGTCTCTCTGTAAAAATTTGTATCCCAAGCACTTAGCACAGTGCCAGGCACATAGCAAGCTCTTAACCAAGGTTTATGAATTATTGACTCCTACAGTTAACTAAATAGCCTTGTTTACTCTGTATAACAATTTCATTCTAACAGACTAACTGTATAGTGTTTTTCTGTAAACTGCATTGTATTTTCCAGTGGCTGATTCTCTCACTCTTACGACCTGTCATGTGCTCATTGCCACCTATGCCTTTTTCTCGTGCCCCCCTTCTTTACCAATCCAAATCTTGCCCGTTCTTCAAGGTTCGATTCCATGCCAGTCTCCTAGTTTTCCTCATCTGTGCTAGCCCAGGGTGATAATCCTTCTAACTGAAGTGCTCTAGCACTTAGCATTTCATAACCATTTGTAGTGCCTCATTTTGTTATTCCTGTGAATATTTAGATAGATAGATATATGTTATTATTTTCCATGTACACAATACCTTTACTCTCTAGATATATTATAAGCTTCTTGAATACATAGAGCAAGTCTTACACTTGTCCCCCACAGTTCTGGACACATAATTAGCATTCAGCAAATACGCATTGAATTAATTTTTGTTAATGGTCTTTCCATAGAGGAAAAAAACTTGTAGCCCTAAATTTACAGCTCTCAGTTGTAGGCTTTCCTGCTGCCAGTAAACAAGCTCAGTATTAAACTGAAGGTATCTTAGGGATGATCCAGCATAACCCCTTCCTTTTGTAAAAGTACCAGGGACTAAGTTCTGCTGTTGCTGCTCACTCATTTCAGTCCCGTCGGTCTCTTTGTGACCCCATCCGGGGTTTTCTTGGCAGAGATACAGGAGGTGTTTACCATTTTCTTCTCCAGCTCATTTTACAGATAAGGCAAACAGGGTGAAGTGACTTGCCCAGGGCCACACAGCTGGTAAGTGTCTGTGGCCAGATTTGAACTTGGGTATGCCTGACTTCAGGCCTGACACTTTGTCCTCATTGCCATTTAGCTGTCCAACTTAAGTTCTGGAAATGCTAAACTACTTAACTAAGGTCACGTAGAGTGGAAAATAAAACCTAGGTTTACTGGCTCAGTTCAGCCTTCTATCACCAGTTCTGATCTTTGAAAGCTATTGTAGTAATCTGAGAGGAGGTGATGATATTTCTGCCTGATGGCAAAGAACAGTTCCTATTTCACTTGGGGGTGTGATGATGTGCGTGAGCAGCAGTAGCTGCTGCTTTTGTTGTAATAAGCATCTGGAATGATGGGAACGACTGTTTTCTCCTGTTGTTCGAATACTAAAGATTTAAGTTGGCCCACATTTCTGGAAGCAATGTGTCTTTTGATGGTATTCCACTAACATTAGTCTTACAGGAGTCTACACTAAATCCTTATCTCTACTCTAGTTTTTAATTTTGTTTTGGCATATTTTTAGTCTATTAATTACTTGTACAGTAGTATTTGTACAGCTTAGAGTTTCCTGAAATGTCAGGTTTAAATCTTGGGAGCCATTATGGCCAGCAATATAAATTATCCCTGGCTAGCTGTAGTGATTTACCTGTAGTTATTTCTGAAACCATTTGGGAATTATACTGATATGGTTCCAAAAGCTTCTTAGAATAGGAGCAGGAGGACTGAAGAGGAAATCCTAAGTCCAAGCATAGAAGGTGTAAAAAAGAAAAATGACTTGAATATTTTCCTCTGTTATTTTCTTGGACATTCCATGTAACTTTCTATATATTTAATGTGAAAAGTAGTGTTTATATATGCTGATTTGTAGAATGTTAGGGGAAAGAAACTAGAAGTTGGCTTATCTTCCATGAATTTCTCTTTCTGCTCTGAGTTTTTAAAAGATTTCTAATGGAAAAAATAAAAAATCATACAGCTGTTTTATACTCGGTATCTAACACATATAATTTAGAACATTTATTTTAAAAAATTATTTAGAAACCGAACATTTTTAATTTACAATATACAGTATTTTTGAAGGTGATTTGGGGCTTTATATTGTGTTTGGACTCAAAGGGAAAAGAAGAATCTATAAAATAATTAATTTCCATGAACTTAATATTATGTTTTAATCAATACCTTTTATCTTCTATGTTTTCAGGCATTTTTCTTGGTCTATGCTTTGGGCTGTTTAAATATTTACTATGAGGAGGTAAGGTGTTTTTTTTAGTCCCATTACTCTTACAATTTTCATAATGATAAAAACGAAGTGCATTGTTGATCTCCTGTTTTGGTTTTACACAGCTGTTTGACTTGGCATTCCCTCTCCAAGCACCTTTGGTCTGAAAACTAAACTTTGGTGCCAGAAGCTACTGTTGGTATTTCAGGCTATTCCTTACTCCCCAAAATTGAAAGAGCTTTTTCTTACCTAGCAGTCCTGAGGATGGCCTATGAAGAGGGTATTTAAAGTTCTTCAGAAAGAAAAGTAATTAAGATAGTAGACCAGGAGAGAAGTTACCTTATTTCTAAAAAATTTGATTTTGTGAATCTTTTAAAAAAATAAAATAATAATACACAGATGTAATTTGTGCCTCCCAGTTGATGCATATTTCTGGTGTTAGAGTTAAGATCTGAACCATAAAGCAAATGAATCCTAAAGTAAACTTGGACATTACGGGCTTATCCTGAGTATCGTAAGTAGTTGGTTCTGTGAAAATATTGCATTAAATAGAAAGGAATCATTTAGTCCTGTTCAACAACATCCTAATGGTAGCAACATTTCAGCAAACTTTCATGATGTTTCCTGTTGGCGTTTATAATGACAGTGTTTCATATTGTCAATAATATTATGCCTGATAGATTTCAATAAACATTTGTTAAGCACCTACTGTGTGCCAGGCACTGCATATTTATTTGTTAGTAGTAAAATCACCTACTGAATGTACACATTTTCTAAAACTATTGAACCAGAAGTGTACAGAGCATTGTACATTGTAAGTCCTTACTAAGGGTTTGAGTAAATAAACCAGTACAAAACTGAAACTAAATACAGCATTCTGGTGAGGCTTATCTCATATGACCTCATTTTAAGTATGCATGCATTTTTTAGGTAAGCATTTTGTTCTTATGAACCTTTTTTTTAAAAACAACTATAACATTTTTATAAACAAGCAATAGCATATTTTAGGCTAAGGATATTGACTTATTAATACTATGGGGAAATTATATTAATACTCTTTCTTATGACCTTAGGAGCCTTTAACAATATTAAAACTCTGGAAGGCTTTTCATCTAGTTCAGCCCACATTCAGAACAACATATATGGCATACCATCATTTCCGAAGTAAGGGCTGGGTACCCAAAGTGGGACTCAAGTATGGAACAGATCTCTGTGAGTACCTTTGGGTTGACTTTTATAAGAAAGAAGTTCTTACCAAGTAATGGTTATCATCAAACATTAAAACCAGAGTAGATTGGGAATTTGCTTCCTGGGGTGTACAAACACAGACAGCCCTTCTCCCGCCACCCTCTGTCTTTGGCTTGGTTAAGATATCAATGGCACTATCTGGATTTGCCTGGATGTGAAATGGAGGGAGGGATCAAAGAAGCAGTGTGCTCTAGAGCAGAGTGCTCAGCACTTGGGGTCTAGAGACCTGGACTGTAGACCCAGCTTTGACATTTATTAACTGTCTTGAAGCAAGTCACTTTCAACTCTCCAAGACTCAGTTTCCACTTTTGTAAAATAATAGTTACACTACAGGTCACACAGAATTATTCTATGAAAAGTTCTCTTTAAACCTTAAATCTTCACATGTATCTTCTTTTTCCGTGCTGTGTCTATCCTTGTGCAAATCTCTTGCCTACTCTATTTATAGAGTGATGAAGTCAGAGAAGTGGAGCTAGAAGAGATTTTAAAGACCATGTAGCCCATCCCCTTAATTTTTACATATGAGAAAACTGAGGCCCAAAGAGATTAGGACTTGCCCAAGGTCACACAGGGATTAAGTGAGTTAGGATTCAGACCCAGGTTCTTTGGCATCAGATCCATCATTCATCTCTCACTGACTAGTCTTTCAAATGGGGATTCTATTTCTTACAGTTCTGAAACTGAGGAGTCTTTGATAAGTCATTGAAACTGTCTAGGTCTTAGGTGTCGTCCGTCAAATGGAGGTAATAATGCCTGACTTAGTTCACAGAGTTATTTGTGTGGGTCAGATAGCTAATAAAAGTGAAAATGCTTCAAACTTTACATGAATGTAAAGCATGAAAGTTTCTTGAGAAGCCTCCCAGCTCTGTCACATGGTTCTGCTTGTTGTTAAAGACTTTTAAAAAATTCTTGATTCTCCCCATGCGAATAGTGAAATGCTCCTTTTGGTTGTCTGGTTTTGAAATAAGATTGTTTCATAAGCTTATTATTCTTTTTGTTTCCTTGCTTGGATTTAAAATTACCTACCTGATCTAAGACTGCCTTTGGTTTACACCACATGATTGATCATATTTAGCTTGAGATTTATTCATCACCTTTCCAAATAATTATGTTGGTTGCAAGCTGCCTAACTTTAAATAGTTGATGGGCTGGTGTCATTGGCCTTCACTGGTTTACTGCCCAGTCTCTTCCCTATTCTCCTGCAACAGTAAACCCCTCTGTGCTATACTTACATGTCTTAGTCTTTTCAATAGTCAGTCATTCTCTAGTTTTTTCATTGAACTGGTAAACTTTAAAAGATATCTTTCCAGCTAACAGAGAAACATAATGTGTCAGGAACTTGGAAATGTTGAGATGCAATATCTAGCCTCTTTGTGGATGATATATAGGCTAAAGGAGTATGTGGGGAACTTAATTTAGGAAGCACATTTTTTACTGTATACTGCATATCAAATAACACAGATGATCTTGTCTCTAATTATGGCTTTCCTAATGGCTTTAGTGCAGAATAGACTTTTATTGGTAGCCTTTTCAAGTGCCTTTCAACTGTTTTCCTGAGAATGTTGTCAGACCCCCAGATAAAATCTAATCAATAAATATTCCAGTTCTTATGAGCTATTACTCTCTCTGTGGAAGTTATTGGTAATAAATACATGAATTTCTAGTTGCCTCTTAATATTTTAATTAGCCAAATAAACTTAGGCATTCTTACAGAATAGGCTATCCCTGATCTTCCAGATTGGGCTCCATTGGTACATTTTAGCTAACTGATGTTGCCCTGGTCTTGTCTGGTGCTAAAATGCTATGATAATGGATATTTATGACTTTTTCCCAGGTACCTTTTCTGTATCGTAATTTGATTGGCAAGATTTACTCAAGGGAAACTTTTATATAGTATATATCTTCCGTTAACAAGAACACTCTACTCCCCAGCCATACTGTGTCATGTAAGCAAGTTGTAACACATATAGTGACCAATCATTAACTCTATGAGTTTGTTTCCTACTATAGTCAGCTCTTTGTTATTTTCAATAACATTCCACCTGCAAATGATTTTTAACCAATTGCAGGTAAATATTTTTGTGTTTTTTTTGAATTTGGTTTGCATATATAACTGCATTTTGCCTGAATAGTAAGTAGAAACCAATTTAAAATGAGCTGTAGAAAAAAAAAATCACTGTAAAAGTGGAGCCAGGATGGCTGCAACACAGCTGAACTCTCTCAACATTCCCCTCCAAACGACTTTAAAATAATGCCTTAGTTACTTTGGAGACCAGAGCCAACAGAAGGTCAGGTCAGGGTGAGGTCTTTTTCTAGCCTAAGAAAACTTAGAGGGTCAATAGGAGAGGTCTGTGACACTGAAGTAGAGGCCCATTCAAAGTGTACCCTCATGCAGCCAGTGACAGCTGCAGTAGCCTGGGGGACTCTCAGCCCAGACACAGGAAGGAGTTTGGACAACTGGTCAGAAAGAGAATTTTTTCTGGTGCCCTTTTGCTGGTGTTGGGCACAGCCCTCACTGATTGGCAACTCTGTAGTCTATAGCAGTTGTGGTTTGCAAGGCCAGGGCCAAGAGCAGTGTTAGTGCTTGTAACTTCAGGGGATCCAGGGACCCTTCTTGGGTAATGACAAGAGTAGAACAAGAGAGCAGTGACCACAAAGCTAGTGTCTCCTAATCATACCACCTTGGAAGCACTAAAAACTTGCAGACTGCCAGAATTAGTTCTGAAAACAGCAGTGTGAAAAAACCTGAATCTTGAGACACTGCCTCCCCACCCCTAAGTGAGCAGAGCCCAACTTTAACATAAAGTTCAAAGTCAAAAAATAGGCTGGGGAAATGATCAAACAACAAAAAAAAAATAATTTGACCAGAAAAAGTTACTCTAGTGGCTGGGAAGATCAAGACACAAGCTCAGAAGACAACAGTGTAAAAACAGCTACAAGCAAAACATCAAAGGGAAAAAAAAATATAACTGGACACAAATTCAACAAGAATTCCTGGAAAACTTAAAGAGAGAGGTAAGAATGGGAAAGGAAAAAAATGGGAAAAGAAATGAGAATGGTGCAAAAAAAAAAAGTATGAACAGACAGTTAATAGCTTAGTAAAAAAAAAAGGAGGGGGTGTGCAAAAAAATCCTGAGGAAAATAATATCTTTCAAAACAGAATTAGTAAAAGAGGTACAGAAATTTACTGAAGAAAATAATTCCTTAAAAATTAGAATTTGACAAGTGGAAGCTAATGATTCCAAGAGGCATCAAGAAATGAAACAAAATAAAGTTAAACAAACAAAAAAAATAGAAGAAGAAAATGTGAAATAATTTCATCAAAAAACAAATGCCTTGGAAAGCATATCAAGGAGAGATAATTTATGAATTCTTGGACTACCTAAAATCTCTAATCAAAAAAAAAAGAACCCAGACATTGTATTTCAGGAAATTCTTGCGGAAAATTGCTCCAATATCTTAGATGCAGAAGATAAAATAGAAATTAAAAGAAGCCACCAATCATCTCCAGAAAAATATCTGAATGTGAAAATTCCCAGTAATATTATAGCCAAATTCCAGCGCTCTCAGATCAAGGAGAAAATATTGCAAGCATCCAGAAAGAAACAGTTCTTATATTGTGGAGCCACAGTCAAGGATCACACAAGACTTAATGGCTTCAACATTAAAGGAGCAGAAAGCTTGGAATATATTCTAAAAGGCAAAGGAGCTAGGATTACAACTGAGAATCATCTACCCAGCAAAACTGAGTATAATTCTTCAGGGAGAATGAATCTTTAATGAAATTGAGTATTCTCAAGCATTCCTCATGACAAGACCAGAATTGAATAGAAAATTTGACATTCAAATAGAAGACTCTAGAGAAACATAAAAATGTAAACATGAAAAAATAATCATATGGGACTCAGTAAAACTAGTCTATTTATATTCCTATATGGGAAGATGATATATATAAAACTACTAAGAACTTTTATCATCATTAGGGCTAAAAAGGAGTTTACATAGACAGAGGGCATGGTATGAGTTGATTATGTTGGAATGATCTCACACAAGAAAATGAAGGGATGAGAAGGGAGAGGCAGAAAGGAGGAAACTTCTCCCACAGAAGAGGTGTGCGATGGCACATATACAAAAATTGACCATGTACCAGGACATAAAAACCTTACAGTCCAGAGCAGAAAGGCAGAGATAGTCGATGTATCCTCAGATCATAATGCAGTAAAAATTATATGTAATAAAAAGCCATGGAAAGATAGACCAAAAATTAATTGGAAACTAAATAATCCTAAAGAACAAATCATAGAAACAATCGATAACTTTATTCGAGAATGACAATAATGAGACAACCTAGTAAATCTCATGGGATGCTGCAAAAGCTGTTCTTAGGGGACGTTTTATATCTTTGAATGCCTACATAAATAAAACAGAGAAAGAGGAGATCAGTGACTTGGGCATGCAGCTGAAAAAGCTAGAAAAAGAACAAATTGAAAATCCCCAAGTAAAAATACCAAATTAGAAATACTGAAAACCAAAGAATGGATTAATAAAAGTGAAATTAAGAAAATTGTTGAACTAATAAATAAAACTAAGGGTTGGTATTATGAAAAAATCAATAAAATTGGTAAACTTTTGGTCAATTTGATTTAAAAAAAGAAAAGAAGAAAACCAAATTACCAATATCACAAATAAAAAGGATGAACAAACCTCCAATGAGGAGGAAATTATAACAATAATCAGAAATTACTTTGCCCAACTGTATGCCCATAAATTCAACAATCTGAATGAGATCGATGATTATTTTTAAAAATATAAATTGCCCAGATTAACAGAAGAGGAATTTGAATACTTAAATAACCCCATTTCAGAAAAAGAAATTGAACAAGCCATCAATGTACTCCCTAGGAAAATGTCTCCAGGGCCAGATGGATTTACAAATTAATTCTGTGAAATATTTAAAGAACACTTAATTCCAATGCTATATAGACTATTCGGGAAAATTGAGAAAGGAGTCCTACCAAATTCTTTTTATGATATAAATATAGTTCTGATACCTAAACCAGGAAGAGCCAAACAGGGAATGAAAATTGTAGATCAATTTCTCTAATGAATATAGATGCAAAAATTTTAAATAAGATATTAGCAAAAAGAAGACAGCAACTTATCACGAGAATAATACATTATGATCAGGTAGGATTTATACCAGGAATACAGGGCTGGTTCTATATTAGGAAAACTATTAGCATTATTGATCATATCAACAACAAAACTAACAGAAACCACATGATTATCTCAGTAGACACAGAAAAACTTTTGACAGAATACAACGTTCATTCCTATTGAAAGCACTGGAGAGCATAGGAATAAATGGAATTTTCCATAAAATAATAAGCAGTATCTACCTAAAATCTTCAGCAAGCATTATATGCAGTGGGGATAAGCTAGATACAGGAATGAAACAAGGATGTCTATTATCACCACTGTTATTCAGTATGGTACTAGAAATTTTAGCTGTAGCAATAAGAGAAGAAAAAGAAATTGAAAGAATTAGAATAGATAAAGAAGAAATTAGGTTATCACTCTTTGCAGATGATATACGTAGGGAATTCCAGAGAATCAAGTAAAAAACTACTTGACATAATAAACAACTTTGGCAAAGTTGCAAGTTACAAAATAAACCCACATAAATCATCTGCATTTCTATATATTACTAGCAAAGCCCAATAGCAAGAGATAGATAGAGAAATCCCATTTAAAGCTATGGTAGACACTATAAAATAGCTGGGAATTTACCTGTCAAAACAAATCCAGGGACTCCATGAACACAATTACAAAACACTTTTTGCACAAATGAAGTCAGATCTAAGTAAGTGTAAAAGCATCAGTTGCTCATGGGTAGGCTGAGCCAATATAATAAAAATGACAATTCTACCTAAATTAATTTACTTATTCAGTGCCATATCAATCAAACTACCAGATAATTATTTTCTAGAGCTAGAAAAAACATCAAAATTCATCTGGAAGAACAAAAGGTCCAGAATATCAAGGGAAGTAATGAAAAGAAATGCTAGGGAAGGTAGCCTAGCCCTAACATCTCAAATTGTATTATAAAGCAGCAATCATTAAAACCACTTGGTACTGGCTAATAAACAGAGGGGTAGACCCATGGAATATGTTAGTCAATGAATATAGCAATCAGCTGTTTGATAAACCCAAGGACCCACACTTCTGGGGTAAGAACTCACTGTTTGACAAAAATTGCTGGTAAAACTGGATAACAGTGTAGTGGAAACTGGGCATAGACCAGTGCCTGACACCATACACAAGATTAAAGTCCAAATGGGTATGTGATCTAGATATAAAGATGGATACTATAAACAAATTAGTAGAGCAAGGAATAGTATATTTGTCAGATTTATGGGGAATGGAGAAATTTTTGACTAAAGAGATAAAAAAAAACATTATAAAATGCAAAATGGATAATTTTGATTTCACTAAATTGAAAAGTTTTTGCACAGACAAAACCAATGCAACTAAGATTAGGAGGGAAGCAGAAAACTGGGAAAGAATTTTTGCAACTAGTGTCTGTGATAATGGCCTCATTTCTAAAATATATAGAGAATGGAGTCAAATGTATAAGCATGCAAGTCATTCCCCAATTGAGAAATGGTCAAAGGGTATTAACAGGCAGTTTTCAGAGGAAGAAATTAAAGCTATTTATAGTCATATAAAAAATACTCTAAATCACTGTTGATTAGAGAAATGTAAATCAAAACAACTCTGAGGTACCACATCACACCTATCAGATTGACTAACATGACAAAACGGGAAGATGATAAATGTTGGAGAGGATGTGGGAGAGTTGGAACAGTAATTCATTGTTGGTGGAGCTGTGAGCTGATGCAACCATTCTGGAGAGCAATCTGGAACTATGCCCAAAGGGCTACAAAAATGTGCATACCCTTTGACCCAGCAATATCGCCTCTGAGACCGTATCCCAAAGAGATCATAGCAATGGGAAATGGTCCCACATATACACAAATATTTCTAGCAGCTCTCTTTGTGGTGGCCAAAAACTGGAAACTAAGGGAATGCCCATCAATTGGGGAATGGCTGAACAAGTTGTGATATATGAATGTAATGGAATACTATTTTGCTATAAGAAACAATGAACAGGAAGACTTCAGAGAGGCCTGGAAAGACTTACATGAATTGATGCTGAGTGAAAGGAGCAGAACCAGGAGAGCATCGTGCACAGTAACAACCACAGTGTGTGAAGAATTTTTCTGGTAGACTTAGAACTTCATTGCAATGCAAGGACTTAAAAAATTCCCAATGGTCTCTAGAGAAAGAACTATGGAATTGGATCGCAGAATGAAGCAGACCATTTTCTTTTGTGTTATGTTTTGTTTTGTTTTATGGTTTCTCCCATTCATTTTAATTCTTCTATTCAACATGACTATGGTGAAATTGTATTCAATGGGAATGTACATGTAGAACCTATAGAAGATTGCACGCCATCTCGGAGAGGGATTTGAGAGGGAGGGGGAAGGAGGGGAATGAAGGGAAAAAAAATCTAAGATATGTGGAAGTGATTATAGAACATTAAAAACAAAATAATTATTAAAAAAAATAAAGTGTGCAAGGAAGAGCTTTAAAGTGGAAGGGAAAAATGGGAGAAAGAAGTGTTTGAACCTCACTCTCCTCAGAATTGGTTCAGAGGGAAAAGGATATATACACCTTCAGTTGCACACAGAAATTTGTCTTACCCAATGGAAAAATAGGAGGGGAAGAAAATAAGAAAAGGAGGAGAGAGTGTTTTAAGAGAGGCAGTGGTCATAAGGGAAAACGGACTTTTGAAAATAAAAAAGAGAAGAATAAACAGAAGAAAAGGGGATGAAGGGAAATACACAGTAATTATAACCGTGAATGTGAGTGAGAGGAGCTCACCCATAAAACGGAGATGGATAGCTGAATGGGAACACGCTTGAAATAAAAAGACAAACACAGAGTTAAAATTTGGGCTGGAGAAGAATCGAATGTGCTTCAGCTGAAGTAAAAAAAAGGCGAGTATAACAGTCTCAGAGAAAACAAAGCAAAAATAGGCCCAGTTCAAAAAGATAATCAGGGAAACTACGTTTTGCTAAAAGGTATTGTAGACAATGAAGTAATATCAAAAATTTTTACGGCAAATGTGATAAAGGTCACATTTCCCAGATATATACTAGGGAACTGAGTTAAATTTTTAAAAATAAGTTATTCTCTAATTTTTAAATGGTTTCAGGATATAAACAGGCAATTTGCAGAGTAAGAAATCAGAGCTACCTATAGTCATATAAAAATGTTCTAAATCACGGCTGATTAGAGAAAGGCAAATTGAAACAACTCAGGTATCATCTCACACCTATCTGAAATGACAAATGTTGAGCTGATAAGGGGAAAAGGTCCATTATTGAACTGTTGTTGAGTAGTAAACTGGTACAGCCAATGTGGAGAACAATTTGAAACACCTCCCAGTGAGCTATAAAACTGTGCATACCCTTTGACCACTACAAGGTCTGTATCCCAAAGAGATAAAAAAAAAAAAATTAAAGGGACCTATATGTACAAAAATTTTTATAGCAGCTCTTTTTGTGGTGGCAAAGAATTAGAAATTGAGGGAATGGTCGTTATTTGGGGGATGGATGAACAAGTTATGGTATATAATTGTGATGGAGTACTCTTGTGAGTTTGTGATTTAAAGCATTTTGCTTATAAGGTAAAACAGCCTGATAGTATGTAACTAGATTGTTCAGATTGTTCATAACTTTTGACCAGGTAGTTCCACTTTGTGGAATGTAATTCATGGAAGTAATGCTTCATACCTCAGAAAACAAGATTGGCAGCTGCGGGGCACTTGCCTTTAAAGACTGGCCTGCCTCAGACCTGTGGTGTCTTTGTGATCCTGCGGACATCACTTAAACTTCTTTAGCCTCAGTTTCTTAGTCTGTAAAATGGATCTAACAATAGTACTTACTTCATGGGGTTATTGTAAAACTCAAATAGAATAATATATGTAAAGCACTTAGCAAACTTGAAAGCACTAATTTTTACAAAAATGCCTAGAGTGGCACCATTCATAATCGTGGAGGGAAATGTACGTAACCAACATACCCTGAAGTAAGAGAATGGCTAAGTGAAGTCTGATTTATTAACACCAAAAAATACTGTGACAGTGACATGCATGTGAAGTAATGTTAAGTGAAACAAGTAGAGCATACCGATTACAGTGTAAAAATACATGGTCCCATTCAACAGACATTTGACTGCCTACTACTCAATGCAAGAAAGTAACAATAACAAAAAAACCAGAAAGTGTTTGAACAATATAAATAGTTGATATTTAATGTCCCATGGGCTGCTTTTTTGAAAACGTTGTTTTTTGATACTTTGAGGCTCTTTCATTTCCTGTGTGTGGGTATATTTTCCAGATCTCTCTCTCTGTCTCTCTCTCTGTCTCTGTCTCTCTCCTCCTCCAACTCCCTTTTTTGCTCTCTCTTCCCTCCCCCTTTTTGTCTTTCTCCCTCTTGTAGTCTGAGACATCAGGCAGATAGTCTGTCTCCAGGTCCTTGCTCAAAGCCTGTCCATCTTTAGTTAGGACTTTTATAGCCATGAAGTGCCCAGTCACCTCTGTATCAGGCCGAAGCATTGGAGTAGTGCTTCAGTAGAACTTTTCTGGGTGTGTGTGTACATATAACAATGTTTATATACTTGATAATATATGTTTAATAATTATATATTAGTAATTTTACATATGCAGAGGGAAAATTAGGCTGTTTGGTTTTATTAGCATAGGGACTGAAAAGAATGGAAACTGCCTCCCCTGTTCTGTAACATATAGTATAAGATTCAGTAACTTGCTTCTAGTCCCACAGCTACTTTGTGTCAGAGGCAAGACTTGAACCTGAGTCTTTGTGACTGTAAAGCCTTCCATGGGTGCCCACACTATCAGAATTGGGTTGTAGTTAATCGACAAAATCAGTAATCCATCAATAAATGCTTGAGTTGACCCCTGATTTATGGAGAGAGAAAGAAAACAAAGTATTTTTGACTTTATAATCCTGAAAAATTAGGTTGTTATTTTCTTGAATAACATGTTTATGGCAATATGTTTTCTTTTTCTTTTTGTAGTGCTGTACCGAAAAGGCCCACCATTTTACCATGCAAGGTTGGGAGTTCACAGTTTTGAAAAAGCTGCATTTTGGGATTACATGACAAGGAAATTAACAACAATTTTAAACTTTGTCAGAGGAATTCTTCTCTGACAGTTGATGTTGTCTGTCTTTTTTGATTGGTACAGATACCAAATGACTTCACCTTGTTTCAGTTACTCCTTTGGTGTTAAAGTTAATATTTTAGATTTGAACATTAATGTGCTTAGCAATTGTTTATTTTAACTTTGGCCAGTACCATTTTCTAAACAGTTAAATGAAATCACATCTCTTGTTTTATGTAGAAAAAAAGAAACTATTAGTTTTTCTAAGAAAGAAAATGTTAAAGTCAGTGTGAAAGATTATCTCTCAAAGTTGATAGAAGTTGATGCTTTCACTGACAATCTTAACATAATTGAAGGTTATATGATATAAATTTTATTTCATTTGTCTGGAAAAGCAATACTATTTGCAGCAGACTCATTTCATGCTTTTTATTTGGAAATATAATTTCCTTGAGTAAAAGACTCCTTTTTGTGTTTTCCAGTTATTCTGTCATTATTGAATTGGTTAATGACAGTTTTGAAGGATCACTTCGGAGACCTTTCAGCTGGAAGTCATTGGCTGGGTTAAACAGAATTACAGCTAATGTCTCCAAGGTAATGAAATGTTAATGATGCCATTCTTGTCTGATTTAAATGTGTGCTCTTAACCAAAAGAGTATTATGTTTGTTAACTAAAGATAATTTCACAGCGTCCTGTCATTTGGATTCTTAAAGGAATTTGCGTCTTTAAACTTCTTTCTCAGGAGTGCCTTCTAGAAGGTTAGTCTTGCAGAATGTGATCAAAGACATTAAGACATTACCTAAGTCCTGATGCTATTATTTCTCTCTTCAAAAATAAGCCAAGATTCCTTAATTTAATGTATCAGTGTTCTAAATACATTCACAATTCAAGTAATGGAGTTCAGGTCCCTTATACTGGAAACAAGAGATGCTTCCTTGGAAGTCCATTTTATAAAAAATGTCCACTCTGGATATAGGTGAGAAGCTGGAACATGTTTCTGATGTGATCCTGTGCCTGTTTCATGGCAAGCAGGGCTTCATGGAAATATGGCTGCCCTGGTGGACATCCAGAAAAAGCTAGAAGAACCTATTAAGCAGGCTAAAATTTCTACAGCTCCTTTGTCTGGGAGGCTGCATGAAGACACAGACCAAAGCAAACAGAGGAGAACCCTGAAGGGAAGAAGAATGAGGGGGACTCTACTGAGACACAACCACCAGGAGAACTAGGAAGGGCAGAAGACCAGTCCTGGAGAGACAAAGATCTCAAAGGAGAAGGAAGTTGAGGGGAACCTGAAAGATGTAAAACCTGCTAAAGAGGAAGCTGGGAAGCCATGGTGAACCAAAATGCACCAATGAGGAGCTGTGGGAGTTTTGCTGAGGAGAAGGTGGCTGAGGCTGCCCCATCTTAGGAGCCCATCCATTCTCTGAATGACCAAAGGAAGTGAAGGGCTAAAAACGTGATGATGATTTCTATTTGGTGGTTGTAACTCTCTGACAGGCTTGACCACAAGTTATGATGGGACATTGCCTCCTACAGAACTTGGAAGAAGCAAACTGTAATCCTGACTTTTCTCTTTATCCTGCTATGGACGTGCCTTTTTTTTTTTTTTGGAAGGCCTATACCCAATAAAAATTATTTTGTTGAAAGAGGGGGAAAAAAAAACAAGCTCCTTGCTCCTTAGACAAAGAATCACAAGCTCAGATTTTGTGATTGGTCCTTGCCCTGTGCTGTCACAGAATAGAAGAATTGGAAGGGATTTCCATGTCCACATAATAAGGCCTATGTATGGCTGAGAATTCCTTTGACCACTTCCCTAAGCCATCATCCAGTTCCTTCTTGATGACCTTTAGGAAAGGGGAGCAATCCCTTGGACAAGTAGGTTTTCCTTATGTCACACCCAAGTCTGCTTTTCTGCAGCTTCCATTCATTCTCTGCAGTTCTTTTGTAGGAGCCAAAATTGAACAGGTTTGGGGCATCTTCCATGTAGCACTGCTTCAAACATTTGAAGACATTGATCATATCCACTTAAGTCTTCTCTATTACAGTTGTGAGGCTAAATTTTTTTAACGCAAGTATAGAACTTTGTACTAGTTCCTGTTAAATATTATTTTATTCAGAACTTTGTACTAGTTCCTGTTAAATATTATTTTATTCAGCCCATCATTTTAGCCTTTTTGGATCTGAACTCTGTTACCCAGTTATGAATTCCCCATACAGGTGTTGTGTTATCTGTCTATTTGACAAGCATGCCTTCTATGCCTTCACCCAAGTCATTGATAAAAAGGTCACATTGCACAGCCCAAGAATAGCTTCCTGGGGGTACCATGAGAACCTTTTTAATAGAGCTTTTTTTACAACTTTTCAATCAATGAACAATCTGGAAGCATTTATGATTAAGCTTTTTGTATCGCAGTCACCATTCTAAGCATTACCGATGCAAAGACAAAAGTGGAAAAATTCCATGACCTCAAGGACCTTACATTCCAACTGAAGAGACATGTACATAGGCATATATGACACATTCAAAGCAGACACAAGTTAACCTTGAATGAGAAAATGAAAAGGGCGAGACCAGAAAGGCTCTTGCACATTACAAGATGGGAAGAAGGAGAGTATGGGAGACCTACACAGAGACAAGAGTCTATTGTATCAGGAGCAATAGGTGGGCCACTATCACTGAAACATAAAGTAAAAGGAAGGGGAATAATTTGTGAGGAGAGTGGAGAGGGAGGAAGGGCTCAGAGAGTGAAGAGTTTTAAATGCCAAACAGGAGGAATTGGTGTTTGATCCTAGAGGTAGGAATGAACCACTAGAGTTTATTGAATGGGGTGGAAGGTGGTGGTGTAGTCAGGATTCAGGGAGTCTAACTAGGAAGTAAGAGGTGTTGAGATTGTGGAGATAAGATTTGGCAACTGCTTAGATATGGAATAAGTTGGAATGACAAGTTGAGAATGATATGAAGGTTTTAAATCTAGATGGTTAAAAGGATGAAGATGCCCCCTCTTCTATAGCAATAGGGAAATTCAGAAGAAACATAGATTCTGGGGAAAAGATAGTAAGTTCTTTTGTGGGCATGTTAAAGTTGAGATGCCTCTGGGATATGTCCAGTTGAAAATGTCCAATAGGCAGTTGGTGATATGGGACTAAAGCTGAAGGGTGATAGTAGGGCTCGAAGTCATCTGCATAAATAATAACTAAATCCATGAGATTTGATGAGGTCACCAAGTGAGAATGTATAGAGAAAAGAGGACTCAGGACTGAAACTTTTCAGATTCTAAATATGAATATTTAATCAGATTTTCTAGGGGGTAGAACTAGTTTCATCTCTTAATATAACAAGGTATATTATAAAATGTATATATATTTTACATTCTATAGCAATATAAATTAGTTTACATTACTGGAGGAAGGATAGCTCTTGTTATAAAAATTCTAAGAAACAGTCAATTAAGAAGCATTAGAAACAATCATATATATATATAAAACCCTTCTTATGATTATATATTTATATATATATAATCATAAGAAGGGTTATAGCAGACACACACACTATAAAATGAATTATAGTAATTGTAGTTGAACATGCCCTGCAAAATAAACACGTCTGTTTTCTCTTAAAAAAAAAATTCAGCAAAAGTATTCATGATGAAAACCTGAAAAGAAAACAGGCAGGTTACAAGTAATATTCTGCAGCAGACTACATCTTCCCAAGCATATTATTAACTGAAGTGAAAAGGAAATTATATCCCATTAATTGCTTATTGATTTATAAAAAAGCACTTGACTTGAGCAGAGTATACAGCTTTAAAAGATTTTCTTCCAGTATAGTAATTCTTGAGTATGTTAAGCTCATGTGAGATTCCTGGATAGATTTAATGACCACGGACTTTGTTCAGTGATACATAGACTGCCAGAATCAAACTAAGCATAAAACAAAGGGACATATTCATAGAAGTGCCATTTTATCATGGTCATGGAGGAGTTCCCTACAGAGAGGCTTAACCGAAGAATTCCTGGTTGGTGGTGAAGTTCTTCATGTGTTCATGCTTTTAGATGGCATTTTGTTGTTTGCGTCAAGCCCCAGAATTCTACAATGCCATCTCTGAGATTCATGACTGATCAAAAAGAGATTGGCTGAACAGGTTATACAGGAAAAACCACGTGGATGAGGAATCCCTCTTCTCTGGACTGCGTGACATGAAGTTGAACAGTAGCCCATTTGGTCAGTCCATATCTACAGAAATCAGACAAGTGACAGACAAATCCTATGGATGGTGAACTGGGACAGTGAAGGGAAGGGAAGAGAAAGCTTAGCAATTGGAATGCCATGAAAAGGGTTGCTGTAGCATTTTAAAATGCATCCAAGAGAATAGAAGGAAGCATAGACAAGCAGGACAGCTTTGAAACTAACATTGATTTTTAAAGTATTTTTTAAAAATTCAATCTGAATGTGATACTTTCATATACAGTCAGTCCTCTTTTTCTGGTCTTTGTATATGGAAATACTCCTACTTGATGTTGTTTGTCAAAAGCCTAACAAAAGTTTAAAAAAGAATGTATAGGTGGACATGGGACTAACATTGCACAGGATTTTTTTTTAATATAAATTTATTTAACTTTTTACATTCATTTTCACAAAATTTTGGGTTCCAAAATTTTCTCCCCATTTGTTCCCCCCACCCCACCCCAGTACACTGAGCATTCTTATTTCTCCTGTCACCAATCTGCCCTCTCTTCTATCTTCCCTCCCTTCTCTTGTCCCCATCTTTTCTTTTGTCCTGTAGGGCCAGATAACTTTCTATTCCCCATTACCTGTATTTCTTATTTCCTAGTAGCAAGAACAATACTCAAGAGTTGTTCCTAAAACTTTGAGTTCCAACTTCTCCCCATCCTGCCCTCCCCACCCATTCCCTTTGGGAAGGCAGGCAATTCAATATAGGCTATATCTGTGTAGTTTTGCAAATGACTTCCATAATAGTTGTGTTGTGTAAAGACTAACTATATTTCCCTCCCTCCTGTCCTGCCCCATATTGTTGTTATTCTCTCTTTTGATCCTGTCCCTCCCTGAGTGTTGACTTCAAATTGCTCCCTCCTCCCATTGCCCTCCCTTCCATCATCCCCCCCCACCCTGCTTATCTCTTCTCTCCCACTTTCCTGTACTGTAAGATAGGTTTTCATACCAAAATGAGTGTGCATTTTATTCCTTC
>CM053772.1:49405764-49564762 GCA_028658325.1 Potorous gilbertii
TTGCATCTTTCTCATTTCTCTTCCCAGCTTTTCCTCCACCTGTCTGACTTGATTTTCAAAATCCTTTTTGAGCTCTTCCATGGCCTGAGCCCATTGGATATCTATTTCAGATGTTTGGGGTACAGAGGCCTTGACTCTTATGTCTTTACCTGATGGTAAGCAGTTTTCTTCCTCGTCAGAGGGGAAGGTTGGAATCTCTTGTTCCCCAAGAAAATAACCTTCTATGGTCTTATTTTTTTTCCCTTTTCTGGGCATTTTCCCAGCCAGTTACTTGACGTCTGAGAGTCCTCTCCACCCTGGCCTAGGTCCGCCCAGCTAGTGCTTGGGGTCTGAGATTCAAATGCTGCTCCCCAGCCTCAGGGCTTTTGGCAGTAGACCTGGCTGCTATTCAATGAGAGCTTAAGTTCTGGTGCTCAGGTGGGGGCAGGGCCATCTCCCAGGCTCAGTTCCCTCAGGGGGTTTATGCAGACACCTTCTGTAATGGAGCTCCTGCTGAGCTCCTGCCTGCTCTGAGAGCCTCTGGCCGCCTGCTGCCTCTGCTGCTGCCTCCCAAGGGGGCCTGAGTCCCGGAGACACCCACTCCCCTCTCAGCCCGTCTCTCTCACTGACCTGCAAGTCCGTGGGTGGAGGGACCTTTGTGGCCGCTGGAGATTCCATCCCTGACGCCTGCTTGGATTTGCTCACTCCTCTCTGTGCCTCGCAGCCAGGGCAGGGGAGGGTTCCACTCCCGTCCGGGGTGGGATGGACCTTTGGGGTCGGTTTTTCAGGGCTCTCTGGAACGGAAATCTCCTTCACTGTGTTGCTGTGCAGCTTCCACTGTTCCAGAATTGGTTGGGAGTTCTTTTTATAGATAATTATGGGCTGTGGGTTTGGAGCTAGCGTATGTGGGTATTTCTACTCCGCCATCTTGGCTCCGCCCCCCCCCCCACCCTGCACAGGATTTAAATAGTATGGATGGGTGATGATCTGTACAACGGAGGCAGTGCCCACCTCAGGGAGGTCATGGATCTATGGAACTATGCTTGGTACAGGGAAATCACTGCGTATAGTATATTTCTTTCTTTTTTTTTTTTTTTTTTTAGGATTTGGAACACAATTTTGCTATTTCCAATCATGAATATTTATAGTTGTTATATCTTTGGTTCTGTGACGTGATGCTTGAGTCATGGGTATAGTTTATTTGATGTCAGGTTCTTGGCCCGGAACAAATTTCCCCCATTTAACATTGTTCCTATGATTCAATGTAGAATGTTCCCTTTTATGACAGCAAGGTCCCTAAACACATTATGGTGAAAAGGAGAGACTTCCTGTATTTGTAATAGAATCATCTAAGGTTGTAATAAATTTAATTCTTTTTAAGCTGTGGAGTTTGTTCTGTTTCTCAACAGGAGCTTCTCTTGTGCTATTTGGTTAGACCCTCAAATATGACTGACGAGGAAATGGAATCACCAGAATGTCTGAGAAGAATTCAAGTTCAGGTGCGTGGATCCTGATGCAGATTATCTCCCAGAAGGTGCTGTCTCTTGTAGGACATTAGCTTTGACCAGCCTTCAATCTCTCTCCAGTGCTTCTTTCCCTTCTGCCTTCACCTTATGTGGATCTTCCCCAACTTCAGGCCTTCCTGGCTATCTTTTTACACTCTTTTCCTTTGCCAGACTCACTGAACAGGTAGTGTCTCTCTTTCTGCTGTCTAGATTTCATCATCACTTTTCTGCATAAACATTCTAAAATTTGCCTCCCAGCCATGCCCCTCTTCCTCCTGAAGCTGCTCTTTTGAAGGTTGCCTAATGTTGACCTGAAAATTGGTTAAAGAAAAGGCAGCAGACTAAAAGCATACATTATTTATTAATTCCCTCTTAAAGAAAACCGTAACATAGTAAGTACTGCAGAGCCAGGATCAAGACCTGGGTGACCCAGTACAGAAATCGTCTGGCTGAAATATATTTTACCATGAGAAAGGAATGCTGTTAGCCGAACAAGTTGTAAATTTAGGAAGACAAGACCATTAACTAAGCAGTGTCTGTTGGGTTTTATGCTTCCAGGCTGGGTAAACTTCCTCCCTATAGCATATGTCTCTGTGATATACGATAAGGAGAAAATCCCACCATTCTAGTAGCAGGCATCCTGTCCTAAACAGGTACTTGAAGTTGCTGACACAAAAAAGGGTACCTTTAACAAAGTTTCAATTGAAATTACAACCCAGGACATCTGTGTTTTTTTCTTATCATTAGCATGCCATAAAAAGGGTCTCCTAAGGAAATTACTAAGTCAGCCCCATTTACTTCAGTGACACACCCAAAGGCATTCTCTGAGTTTATGTAAGATAAAAAAAGAGACTGTTAGGTCAAGACTCTTCTTAATTCAAGCTTGGCCCTTATTAAAGTCCAAACTTTATATTAAATATTGTCACTAATAACAAATCAACTTCCTGTCAAACCCAGCATCCTTTTCGTAAGCCCTTGCTCCCACTGACTTCTTACTGTATGTTAGTCATGTCGAACCACTCTGTTTTGCTTGAAATTCATTTTCTTTGACTCTTTTCATATTACATCATTGGGGCTGCATTTGTTTTTTTCTTCTCTATGACCTTTGCAGGGTCCCTTTCTCTGCACAGAATGATTTCCAATTTTGTTATATCCTGCCTTGAACTGCCTCCTGGTTATTTCACATACATTCCTTTTTTTCTCCCTGTTGGTATTACAAACTGAGGATGAAGTAGGAAGTATCTTCTTTATTGCACTTAAACAATTCCATGGGAACAGTAAAACTCCTGCAAGGTTCTCTACCATGTTATATTCTCTATTTTAATGCTCCCATATTTTCGCTCTAATATTTGAAAGTTAACTCTGTATCACATAATATATCTATTTTTGTACACACACTATTATTTCTAGTTAAAAGGACTGAGTTCTAGGGGCAGCTAGGTGGCGCAGTGACTAGAGCAAGGGCCCTGGACTCAGGATGACTTGAGTTCTGATCAGAAACTTGACACTCACTTGACCTAGGGCAAGTTCCTTAACCCCAGTGGCCTTCCTTGCCTTCCCCCCTCTACAAAAACAAACAAACAAAAGAATTGAGTACTGGCTATCATACTACCAGTGCTCTTTCTGAAAAGGTGGAGCTCCCCAGATCAAGGCTGGATTATCAACAGGAGTTTATTGCAGTGAACACTCTTTGCACAGCAGATCTTTTTTATTGAATTCTGTTTTGTCACATGTTCCCATTCAAGGAATATAAACAAATGAAAGCATTCTTTGATTTTCTTCCAGTGTAAATTGCAGCTCATGAAATCGTTTCCTAGTCTCATAAAGGCCATTGTTTAAAAAACACCAGATTGTCAACATGTTTGACAGTATAAACTGGTCTCAATCTAGCAAAAGTAAAACTAAAGATAAGAACATGCAAAATATTTGTAGTGTTATTTTGGAGGGTTTTTGGTCATAATTTTTTTTTGTGGAGGGAAGAGAGGTTAACAGTTGACTGATTTACAGTCAGCTATGTCTGATTGCCTGTTGGATGTTTTAAACTGGATGTACCATTGTCATCTCAAACTCATCATGTCCAAAACTAAACTCATTATATTTATACACTAACTCCACCCCCCTCCAGACCTCCATAATTCTCTCAAGGGCACCACTAGCTTTCTAGTTTTCCAGGTCCATAAGGTCCATGTTATCCTTGATTTCCTACCTTCCCTCACCCCACATATCTCATCATTTGCCAAATCTGGACATTCCCACAGGCATGTCCTCTCCGGAGTCCAGCCCCCACCCAGTTTCTAGCTGTTCCCTTTTTGCCTAGACTGTTGCAACAGTCTCCTGATTTTTCTCCCTGCCCAAGTGGCAGCTCTGACCATATCACTCTCCCTGGCTCTGTGAATTTGAATGGTTCCCTTTGCCTCCAGGATCAGCTCTCAGATTTCATTTTGAAACCCCCTCACAATCCCTCCTGTATCATTGCCCTTTACTCCCCTAGCCCCGTCAGACTGACCTTGCCCTTCCTCTTCCAGTCGGTCCACGTCCCCTCTGCTGTTCACTAGTTCTCTCTTATGCCCAGAAGGCACTGTTGCCTCCCAGGGCCTCTTAAAATCCCATGTTTCCTCCTAAACTGCATAGCTGATGATTTCAACGTCTCTGCTTCTCATAATTCTCCAGCTGCCAGTGTTCTCTTCCCCAAAAATTTACCGTGTGTGTATTTATATTTTGTACAGTCATAAATGTACATGTCCCCTTCCCCCTTCCCCTAGAATATAAACTTTAGGAAAAGGACTGTTTCATTTTGTCTTTGTATTCCCAGCACCTGGCACAGGGGAGGCACTTGTTGATTGATTGTTGATTAATTGATGGAGATTTTTTGGTTTATTTTTATTTCAGGAAGTAATCCTGAGTCGCTGGGTTTCTTCTCGTGAGCGAAGTGACCAAGAGGATATTTAACATACAAGCCACAAATCCAAATGCTTAATTCACTAACAAGTATTTACTGCATACCAACTGTGTTCCCAGGCCTGGACAAGGTCAAAATAATGTCATAATCATTAAAAGCTCCTGGGGTCTGCACCACATCCCTGACATCATAGATTCACCATCTTGCAGTACTTACGGGCATTGTGGCTAATGAAAATGTCCCAAATACTGGAACACATTTTTCAGTTTACATAACCCAGGATAAATTCTCTCAGTGATCATTGTCACCTCTTTTCCTCCTGTACTTTACTACCCAACAAATACAAACACACTTTCACAGTAACTACTGATATTTAATTAGTTTCAATGCACAGACTCACAAAGCACTTTTTCATTCCCTCATCCCCAAGTCCTCACCAGGACTCTTTGTCCATTCAGTCTCCTTCATTCCTCCAATGACCGTGGTTTTGCATTATCTATATGTAGATTACTACTGAATCTCAGAGTCCAGCCAGCCCTTACCTCCCCTAGAGCACCTGTCCTAAGTCTCTGATTGTCCAAGCATCTCTGTTGAAATGCTGCTCTGGTACTTTTATCTCAGCATGTCCCACCCTTAACTCATCGTCATCTCCGCTAAATCTGTCTGCTGCCCAGCGTTCCTACCATCCTCACAATCGGGATTAAAGGCTATGTCATTTATGACACTTGGCTATTTTACACTACGGCAACTTCTTTGGACTGTTGATTCCCATACACAGCTAGAAAAGCTGTGAGAGTGCTCTGCCAGCTTCTCTGACTGACAAGGAACTTAAAGAAGTGGTTCACTTTGGCACTTCCATTCCCTATCTAGCTGAAGTATTTTGTTATGGTGTGTGTCTCCTTTCAGATGTGAGACTTGTAGAAACGAATTCAATTCAATTAACTTTCTGAGGGCATCCCCTCGGGTGCCTATCTCCTCCTTTCCAACTTGAGCATGTCCTATAAATCTCCCACAGGGGCCCCAGCCAACATGGACTTCCTTTAGATGTCTCAACACTACAGATACCAATATAACATTACGCCCTCCTCTTTACCAGTGACACATTGCTGTGATAATCTTTCAGGCCACTTCTGAGCAGTTTGATGTTGGCCATATGTTATAGGCTATTGATGCCTACTACGTGACTTTCCCTTTGGTTGACCCATAATTTTGAGTCCTTGGAGATTGTGGTATAACATGATTTCCACTCATGTAAAAAAATCCCACTTTCTCCCCATGGCAGAAAGGTATAGAGACCTTGGGAAAAGAATGATACATACACTTTCAGGTAAGAATATTCTATATATATATTGTTTTTGCTTAACTGTTTTTATTTATTAAAAGATTCAGATGAATAGATAAGAGAAGCCACCCCCAAACTACTGATTTGTGAAGGTGGGAGGTCCACAGGTGTTACACATTGCACCTGCTTTTGGACTTTTTCGATGTGTCAATCAGTTGTGCTTTCTCTTAAAAAATACTTCATCATATAGGATGGTGCTCTGGGAATGGGTGGAGGAGGAATACATGGGATACTATAGCGAAGTAAGAAACAAAAATATAAAACACTTTTTTTAAAGTAAGGTTCAGTGCTGTGGGGGGGGCAATATGTCCAGGAATGATTGTGATATAAATATAAAAATCACCAATACATTAAAATAAACATTAAATTCTAATAACCCCATCATGGGAGGGAAGTGATTCTAGATTCTGGAAGGATAGACCAAAGACATAAGATTTCTGGCAGGCTATGCCAAGCCATGTTATGCAGAAAACATTTATGGTGTGGTGCTGGTGATGGACTAGTCTGAGGACTCATTGTGAGAAGGCCCATCACCAACAAGCTGGCCACCACGTAGTGAATTCTTCATGACAGCTCATGTACAGAAAACAAAGTTCAGGAATCAATCCCATGGATAGCAGCTCTCCAAACTTCATTGCCTTTCTTGACATACAAGTGCATTTTAAAATTTCATCCATAATCTGTTCCCCTAAGGAAGCTTTGTATCTGAAGCAAGGCGATCAATAATGTAGAAACCATGTTCTTCTATTGCTCGATAAACAGTGATATACTTAGAAGCTCTCCTTGTCCTTGGTACCACAAATTTCTCAGTGAATTCATCTTTGTCCAACTGATGCTTCCCTTCTGCATTCAGTATATAATTAATGAATGTCAGGGCATAAGTATAACAGTTGTGGCAATGTTCTTCATACCTTTGAAAACAAATTCAATCATTTAAAAAGGGCTCAGAAGGAATTTCATAGGTGATGAGGGGGTGCCTCCTTCCTACTCCATTCCCAAGTGCTTAGGGGATGTGTTGAAGCTAAACCCATTCAGGGTGATCAGAAGAGCTTTGAATGACTTCCATTTGTTCTCCATGCTTAGAAGTGGACAATTAAAGGGGATAAAAAGTTGAAATTTGGAGAGCAGGCATGTGAACTACACTTCTGGTAGACAGGATAGCATAATGGACAGAGTGCTGGACCTGGAGTCAGAAGAGCTGGGTGGGCTTCAATCCCAGTCTGGACACGTATTAGCTGTGTGACCCTGAGCTAAATTTCACCAAGCTTCAGTTTTCTCACCTCTAAAATAGAGCAAGAGCACTGGTCCACAGGATCATGAGACTAATAGGAGCCAATGTATGGGAAATGCTTTGCAAACCTTAAAGGCCCCATATAGTAGAAACTGTAATTGTTTTAACTTGATAATTCAATTCCAGATTATAGTACCGTGATTCCTAGCCTAAATTATATTAATCATTTACACATGCTAACCATGGAGTTTTAGAACTTGGAGGGACCCTGGAAATAATTTAATTTTAAGAGTTAAGGAAACAGACTCGGGAAGATATAGGGACTTATCCAAGGTCACACAGTTATTGGAAGGACTTGGAGCTCTCAAAGCAGTGCCCTTTCCATTCCTTCTCCTGTTGTTTTGGTGATTATCTAGAGTGGTCCCATTTATTCCAAGGGATATCTCAGAAACACAGTTTATTTCATAAGTCTGGAACTGGAAAGGACCTCAAATACCTTCTGGTCTGACACAACCCCCCTGCCTTTTGTGGACGAGGGTGATTAAGTTCACACAGGTGGGTTCAGAGGTGGGCTTTGAACCCAGGGCTGTGACTTCTGAGCTTGCTCTTTACTCTGTACTAGGCTGCTTCTCTGAACTCATGGTAAGTTTTAAAAAACATATAGATGAAGGTAGCAGGGGTGGTGGTCATGAGGTTAATACTGGTGTGTGCAAGTGTGAAGATCACTACTTGAGAAATTCGCTGGGAAATATATGAAAAGAGAAGAAAACAATAATTTCTCTGATTTTGATCTTTGTGAAGTTCCCACCCACCCCCCACCCCTCAAGGTTAATTCAATCTGAAATGCCCTGGTTGTAGTTTTGCTCATGTAAAAGAATCTATGCCACTTTCATGTTGACTAGCTTTGCGGAAAATTCACCAGCCCAAATTATACAGCCCCAGTTGGAATTTTGTTATATACTACAGTAGCATAAAGATCCTGTTTTCTGGGTGTCTCGCCTAGACACGACCTTTCATGCTGTACCTGCCCTGCTCCTTTTCTGGAATACCCAGTGTCTAGAATCTTTCATACTAGAAACTTCTAGCCTCACTAAATGTCTCCTCCCTGCCTAATGAGAAATCCATCAGACATGCCTGCGAATGACCCCACCTCTTCCTTAAGGTCTCTGTTCTACACTGGGAACAGACTCTTTGTGTGCGACAGAACCCTGGGCAAGCTTACTTGCCCTCCACCCAACTAAAAGGAGAGACAAGAATCCCCATGTCAGATCAGGAGGGGGCCTGTTACAGGATCACCACCCCGCTTCTTCCTACTTGGTCTGAAAACCATCTTTCCCAAGGCCCAGACCACCCCGTGTTGGCTAACAGGCATAGCTTGTCCCTCAAAAGAGCTGGTCTCCACTTCCTCACAACCCTTTCACAAGCCTTGTGTCAGTTAAAACTCACTGAATAAAGACCCATTTCATTGATGTCACTGAGAAGAAGTCTGCTAATGCTGGGGAAGTCTCTAAGTGTTCATGGGGATCCTTACAACCTGGGGATACTTTTGTTCCCCTATTAGGCTCTATGGAACTACATACCTGTTTGGAGACCAGGCATCTGTTGCAGAGAACTCTTCCAGACGCTTGTCCCACTGGTCCATGAGTCCAAACATGTTGGGCTGCAATAGTGGAATACTTACACTCTCTTCCCACCCAGCTTCATCTCTGTGGACACCTTGCTCATTGTAATTATAAACAATTCCTATTTTAAAAAAATCAAACTGGTCTAGTAATGTGTATATGAATTCTGCCTTAAGGGAGACATGGAAACGCAGCTACAAAATCATCACTTCCCACATAATCAGACTTCCTAATAGACAAACAAAATCTTCCGAAATAAAGACTGGTCTGGTATCGGTGCGTCCCAGCTTCTTGAGTGGAGGCAAGGAGAAACTCCAGAAGCCCTTCCTGTGGCTAAAGAGCACAAGAGAACATCCCAATAATTCTGGCTCCTGCTTTCCCCCAGGAGCACACAACTTTGCGATGAGCTTAAGGAAATTCTTTAGTTGGAATAAAGTTCTACTTTGTAGATAAGTTTGTTTCCCTAAAGAAAAAAGCTACAACAAATTTAAATTATTAAAAGTCTGTGGTCTGATTGGCACCTTTGTGCCTGCCTGCCTTCTGACTTAAAATATTTAATCCTTGTGTTTGCATTCATTGGAGCTGAACATATGAATATGGTAAAGGCAGAATGGTGAATCATATTTTAAGAAATTAGTACAGTCTGCACCAAGATAAAACCCAATGATTAAAAGACCCCAAAATCTACTATGGTGAGAATATGGAACTATAAATCCAGTGTCTGGCACATAGTAGGTGCTTAATAAATATTGATTGGTTGATTGATTAAAACCTTTTGCAAAAAAAAAGCTTTCACATATTTAAGAGAGGTGACTTTAATATCAGTATGAAGATAATACAAATTTACAGCTACACCTCACCCCTATAGTCTGGTCAGGTGAAGTCCTGGAGTAATTTGTATGGACTCACGCTAGTGACCAGGCATGGAATGTGACTTGATAGGAACATGATCACGCTAAATCAAATAATCTAAACTATTCAGGCAGAAGCAAAGGAGTTCAAAAAGACAGAGAATTTCAGTCTAAGGGCTTTTCCTGCTTAGCTGGTTGGCACTATAATGTGGCTATGGGTATGATTCACAAAGTAAGTGAAAAAGGCAATGGGGCCATGGGCTGAAAAGAGCTCAAAACCCTTCCCTGGAGAAGTCAGAGCATTTGCAGTTCTATGGAGAACCAGCAAAAAGCTTCAGCAGTTGGAAACACAGGTGCAGCTCAGTGGCAGCACCAGACCAGCAGATGACCTCAGCAGCTCTGCACAGATGCAGTTGATACCCAGGCTGGGGCATTAGCCCAGAAGTCTGAGCCATCTTGTCCATATGTATTCCACAATACATGTGCCCTCATCCACACACAGAGACCCAAAAGTCTTTATAATATATATATATATATTATTTTAAAAAATCTCATACAGACAAGGAATACCATCCCACATATTCCTATAACTAGTGTTGTTTTATGCAAGATATTTATCTTTTACTCTTAACTAACATTAACTAGGACTCATGAGACAGTTTTGAATAAATATGTTGACACAAGACACATCTTGAATCTAAGGTAGCTTTCAGCAGACCCACATTTGAGGGGAACATGGACTACACATATATTATCTCACTTGAGCTTCATTACAACCCTTCAAAGACATTAGGTAATTCTCCATTTTGTAGGCAGCTGGGTGGCACAATGGATAGAGTGAGAAGCCTGGAGTCAGAAAGACTTGTCTTCCTGGGTTCAAATCCAGCCTCAGACACTCCCTAGCTGTGTAAGCCTGGGCAAGTCACTTCACCCTGTTTGCCTTAGTTTCCTTGTCTGTAAAATGAACTGGAGAAGGAAATCATAAACTACTCCTCTATCTTTGCCAAGAAAACCCCAAATGGGGTCATGAAGAGTCAGATGTGACTGAACCATTTTATGGACGACAACTAAGGTTCCAATGCCCAAAACTACACAGCTGGTAGAGAGGTCTCCAGCTTCCTTCTAGACTCATTTCATGTGCAGGCTTCTATGGGAAAACTTTCCTGATTCCCTCTAGTTATCACTGTCCTCCTCCTCCTCTAGTTGTCATGTGGATAACAACGATTTAAGGGCTATAAATTTCTTCTTCCCTCCTTCCAGGGAGAATGTCAGCTCCTTAGGGTTGGGGAGCCCCCTCATCTCACCCCTTTCTCTCAGTAGGGCATGTATCCCATATACCTAGCACCCACATACCTTGTGCACAGTAGGGGCTTAACACCAGGTACATTAATTGATACAAAAATATGCTTGTCCTGTGAAATCTTATTAAATAACAACCTGGGAGAACAGGAATGAAGAGGTAAGGAAATTGTTTTACCATGTGTATTGGTTATTCCAACATGGAGGTCAGCATTTCCATCATAGTCCCTGAAAAAAAAAGCAATTTTTAGAAATCTCCTATAATTTCTTTTCACTTGAAAAACTGCTGACATACATAGAACGTCCTAAATTAGAATGATCAAGAAGAATATATTATTCAGAATAACCAGTGCCTAGCACAATGTGTGATACATAGTAAGTGCTTAATAATGCTTATGGGCTTGTTTATTCATGTTAGTAGTAAGTTTCCCCTTAAATACCTAAGGGACCATTCAAGGTACAGGAGGGAGGACATTTCAAAGGAGACAGCACAGGATGGTGCCTTCTGCCAATCCATGGCTGTAAGGCTCAGTAAGCTTCCTGGGGGAAGCAATGTTCTGTGAGGCCTTTGCCTTATGAGTGCAGTAGAATCAGGACCGGACATGGCAGACCCAGACATGATGCCATCACTTTAGTACAGGAGAAGGGCAGAGAGTCAGAATCCTATATTCTTACATATTCCAACACTCCTATATCTTGCCTCTGGGTGATAGTTATGATTCCTGAGGCCTTGAATGCCTGCAACTGGCTTCTCATTTCTATCTCATACGCTTAGATTTTTGGCTTTCTGAAGAAGCACTCATATTGACCTAGTCAAGACTTGCTTCACACTTATTTAAATTCCAATTTGGACCTCACCCCTTTTTCCCAGAAGAGGGTTGCCTATCCCCAGCCTGGACCCAGACGCAAAGCCTTTCCAGCGTGGTCAGACCTCTTGGAGTTTGTATGTATGGCCTTCAAGACCCAGGCCGTGATAAAGCAAGGAGGAAGGGGTGAGGCGGGGGGGGGGGAGAGGAGGAAGGCAGGAGTTTAATTTTAACAATTCAAGATATCTTTGGATAAACATATTTAATATCCATGGGACAGTTGAGACTATTAGTTATTGACACATTAATATGATTTTAGTGGTTAGAATTTCAGCCCTAAGAAGAACATTTCTTTACATAAAACATAATTTTACAGATGAGGAAATTGAGGCTAGGAGAGATGGAGCAGATTGCCCTAATTCTAGCCCTCTATTGTGCCAAAGTGCGTTCCTTCACTCTCAAGAAAATGTATCTGAAGGACTCATTTAATAATGGTGGCATTTACATAGCACTTAGAAAGTTGTAGAGTCCTTTGCTTACTTTCTCTCATGTGAGCCTTACAACAATGTTGTGAGGGAGGTACTACCATTCCCATATTACAAATGAGGGAACTGAGGGTCAGAGCAGGTAAGTGATACCCACCGTTACAAAGGTAGCAAACTTGAGTTCTAATCCTGACACAGTCACTAACCAGCTGTATGTAAATCACTCAGCCTCTCTTAGACTCTGTCCCCATCTGTAAAATGGAAATTATAGCTCCTACCTTACAGAGTTGTTGGGAAGATCAACTGAGACAGCTTCTGTAAAAGGTGTTGCAAACCTTAAAGCACTTCACAAATGTTAGCTATTTAACTTATTCTCAGGCTTCATCAGAACTTACAGAGACAAATGCAACCACACGTTTAAGACAGCTGCCAATGAGGAGGGGATACATTTCTACATGATGTGCTGTTGTTGAAATCAACCTTCAAAGGATCTATTTTGGTCTCACAATGAGGCTGGATGTACCCCTTCTGCAGGGACCGAAATCTGAGTTAAGAAGTGCCTTCCTGTGAGGGAAGCAGTTCATGGGTCTTTGTTCCTGTTTAATGGAGGGCCCATGACTAAGAAATGCCAGAGCTGGGGATTTTGTCTATCACCATCAAGCTAAAGATGCTTGATTGTCCAGTCATGCCCAATGACTGGAGACCAGCCTAGACAGTTATCTTCAAATGTTTGCCCTTCAAAGGTGCCTTGTTCCTGCGCAGCCAGTCAACAGGAGCTGTGCGTGTGTTTACCAGCTGGAGAGAGGCAAAGAGGACTTGAGAGGGACTTTGTGGAAAAGGAAGGAGCACTGGCCTTGGAGTCAGGAGTTCGAATCCCTCCCTGTAACACCCTTGGCTTTGGGGCCCCTTTCAGAAAGGAACAAAAATGGAGAGCTGGACCACCTCAGGAGCTAAGTCTGACTCCTTCATTTTACGGATAAGGAGGCAGATCCAGGCTCCAAAAAATGATTTGTCCACGGAATCTGCGTCAGGGATGAGATCTGACCCCAAATCTGATTCCAAAGCCACTTTACCAGGTTCATTTAACTTTTCTTTCTAAGCCTGTTTCCCATTTGCAAAATGGTCATCATAACAGGACCACCTATCTGGAGGATACGACAAAGCTCAAACAGGGCAGTGTGGGTAAAACACTTCACAAAGCTTAAAAATGCGGTACAGACGAGAGCTAGGAGCAGTCAATCAGTAAGCATTTATTAAGCACCTGCTATGTATCTGCCGCTGCTGTTTGTTCTTTGTTCTGGAAGAGGACCATGATAGGTAAGTGAATTGAATTTAAGTGAGGCAGGGCTGTGCAAAGTCACCAGCTTCACTTTCTCCTCTGGAGCATCTGGGTCCAGGGGCCAGATATGAATCACGACAATTGGCCCAGGATGCAATGGAATTATGTTGGCCTTTTCAAGCTAAAGTCTTTAACAGGTCTCAGTTCAACTGAGGAAGTGCCCATTCAGTGATTAAGGCTTAGTCAAAAATGTGGCAAAGAATGGCCTCTTTAAAAAAAATAAAATCTGGGAGGGAAAGATCCTCGGAGTTTCTGGTCAAAATGAAAACAACTGTTATTTACATTCACTCTGAGCCAATCAGGGTCCAAATAAAGCCAACTGGGGTTTGGCCTGCGACCTATTGTTGGCCAATCAAAGGGAGTTACAGTGGTCTGGGGTTAAAGACACCGTGCTAAGAACTAGCAACAAGAGGCAACAACAGAGGTGGAGGGGATGAAGGTTAGGCATCAGAAGCAGAAAGCCCTGGGTTCAAATCACAACTCTGACATGTTATGGCTAGGCTACCCTGGGCAAGTCACTCAAATCAGTAGGTCAGGCAACTCCTCAAGACTTAAATTGTTTACTTTCTCAATGAGGGAGGAGGGAAGGACAGAATTTAAAATTTTATGATATGAATGTTAAAAATTGTTTTTAAATGTAATTGGAAAAAATATAAAAATGAAAAAATATATAAGGTACAGAGAAGGTACCAACTTGCATTTCCTCACTTGGAGCTCCTTTTTCTAGCTCAAAATATTATTTAATAACATTATTTAATACCAAAAATGTTATTTAATTATTTTGTGCAAAGAAATTTAAAGCATACTTCTCAACAGAGGGAGGAAGCAACATCCAACATTATGAGAGGAAAACCAAAAGACTGTCCCGTTTAAGTGAGGAAGTGAAGAGGAAAAGCATAGAAGAAACTCACTCCCCAGAATACCTCTGGAAATGACTGTACCTAAGGAAGGTCCCTCGGGTGGGCCTGAGCAGGAAGACGCACTGCTCTCGGTGCCCATGGATCAGTGGGGTAGCCATGCTGACTGGGGCCTCGTCCAGCTTCCTGAACCTCATGGGCTGCTGGCACACAGGGCAAAGGTCAGGCACCCTGAAGCAGTAGACCTCTTTTCCACAGTGGCGGAATTGGATAACTGCTCGGCCAGCTTCAGGAGGTTGCATTGCCTGCAGCTGCAGCCTCTTTGCATCCAATGCCCAGCTTCCTCCTGCCCTTCTCCGAATATCTGGGGCTGGCCCCTGCAGTCCAGGTAACCTGATCCACTGTGACTTCATGCAGATGGACAGTCCTAGGAGCCAAACAGCTCAGAGCACCCAGGAACTGGGAGGCCCCATAAACCCTGTCCTTAAAGAGCCAGCCTCCTTGGGCCATCCTCCGGAAGCCTGCCCCTTCTGCGTCCAAGTATAGGACCTCACTTACTGCAGCTGGATTTTAGTTTAGTTCATTAGTCATCATTTTTCAAAATTATTTAGGGAAAGTAAGTGGAAAGAACGTTGGAAGAAGAGACAAGAGATCCAGAGTCCTATTCCAAATCTGTTGTGAGGCAGCAGTGTGACCTTGGAAAAATCTTGTTACCTTTCCCTGCCTCGGTTGCCTCTTCTGTATAATGAGGATCTTGAAGGTCCCTTTCTATCTCTAAAATACTTTGGTTCTAAAGCTTAGAATGGATCCTAGTAGATTTAAAGCTCCACATCTTTATCCACAGGGGTGACAGAAGCAGCACTAACTACAAATAGCCACACTCTAATTGGTAACGATAAATAGCAAGGCTAAGGGACAGACAGCAGGCTGTGGTGGGTAGTCTGTTGGCCTTGAAATCAGAAGGAACTGGCTTCAAGCCTGCCTCTGACACCTAATGGTTGGACCACCCAAACAGTGGTGCCATACAAAGAAATGGCAGTGTAGTAGAAAAAGAGATTTACAATTAGGAGTTCAAATCCTGTTGTGTGAGCTTGGGTAAGTCACTCTCCCTCTCTAAGTCTCAGTTTCTTCATCTATAAAATGGAGATTATAGGATCTACACTGTTGTGAATATCAAGTGAAATAACATCTGTAAAGCACTCTGCCAAATAAAATACTGTATGAATGCTAACTGTTATGTTCAGTTGTTTAATGATCTCATTACTGTCAGTATCACATCCTACCATCTCCTACTATCAAGCCATCCACTCAGTCCATTTCACCATCTGCCTTGCACCACTGACATGCTCCTCCCCAATTGGACCAGCACCCTCTATATTGGACCTGGGACCCAGACCTCCCTACCTGATCACAATTTTCCTGAATTCATGCCCTGTTCCTAGGGAAGGATCAAGCCCAGTTGACTGGGGACTCGGTATGTGCCAACTAATCCCTACTGCCTGGCTGTGCTTCAGGTTCACATCCTTTTCAGTCATCTAACCCTCCACCCAAGCCATCTCACCATCTGCCCACCTCTGTGGACATCATTCCCCCACCCCATTTCCACCTTTCCAAAACAAAGCCCCCTTCCCTGGTTCCTTCTCCCTTGTATATAAAGAGGGTACCTTGGCAAGGGGAAGGGTTACTTCTTCATGCGAGACAGTTGGAGTCCAGGAGAAACTAGCAGGAGAAGGCAAATGAATAATCTATTCCTGGCCCACCCCCTGTTCTGATCATGCCGCTCTTAGATGATATATTTCATGTCCCTTCTTAAATGTAAGCTATGATTGGTAACATTTTGCAGCCTGCATATATGCCCACCATACAGCTCTCCACTGCCTTTCTGGTCACTTACTGTGATTCACCAAAAATTGTGCTACTTTGTTAATTTACAGTTCCATTGCGTCACTGAGAGAATGCCAGCGTCAGAAATGAAAGGTTTTGTGTCAGAGAGCAGTTGGGGAGCCTTAAGAACACCGTATTACTCCACAAAGGCAGCCTAGGTCATTCTCGTCTTATTACTCAGCCTTCAGGTATACCCTTGATCACGTCCCTCTTCATGGACTGACATTCTCTTCTCAGATCACAACCTGCTGTATGTAACTCCACCCTCTCTCTCAACCCTGCTCTTTTCCCTCATCATAGCTTCCAATTTCGGGCTCCCTTCCATTCTTTTCCAGGCAATCACCCTTGCTCTGGCTACTCTCCTCCTTTCCCCCTTCTGATCCCCATGGTAAACAAGCTCCACTCTGCCCGATCTTTATCCCTCGTCTCCATATCCCATCACCAATCTTACTCTAAAGTGTCAGTCATCCACATCTTTCACTCCTCACATGCTGTTGAACAGACCTGGAGAAAAACCAGGAAACAGCTGACTAGGTCCACTCTAAATTTATGTTGCATCATCTCAACTGGGTCCTCACTATGGCAAAGCAATCCCCATTGACTTACAAGCCCCCTCATGACAGTGGTTTCCCCAGACCTTTTACCCCTCCTCAAATCTCCCACACCACCCCCTCCCTCTTTTCCTCGGTTCTTCATCTCCTTATTGCCCGGATGCCTTCTGCCATTGTATTCTGATTCACTCCTGTCTCACTTGAAGAGGTGGCCCTTCTCCTTGACAAGGCAAACCCCTTTGTATCCTCAAGTGATCTTAATCTTTCCCATCCTCTCTTGCAGATTATCCTCTCTATCATCCTCCTCACCTTCAATCTCTCCCCTTCTCCACCAACATCTCCATTTCTTTCCCATCCTCACAAAAAGCCCTTACTTGATCCATCCATCCCTACCAGCTACTATCACATGTTTCTCTTCCCTTTTATGGCCACACTCCTTGAGAAGTTTGGCTACAATCCTTTTCTCACTCTCTTCTTAACTCTCTGCTGTTTGGCTTCCAACTCCATCGTTCAATTGAAACCAAAATTACAAGCTGCCAAATCTGATGGTCTTTACTTTCCTCAGTGTTCTTCAGCTCTCTGCCAACTTTGACACTGCTGATGAATTCTGGAGGTTAAGTTTTCATGACATTACTGTGTGTAACTGTGTTCATATGGTTCCTGGGATTGTTTAGCAGATAGACTCATAAGGATTTTATGTTGACTAGTTATTTTAAATGGAATCTCTCTTATCTCTTGCTGCTGGACCTTGTTGGTAATATATAGAAATGCAGATGATTTTTGTAGGTTTATTATATTCTGCAACTTTGCTAAAGTTATTAATCATTCTGACTAGTTTTTAGTTGACTCTCTAGGATTGTCCAAGTACACCATCATATCATTTTCAAGGAGTGATAGTTTTGTTTCCTCATTGCCTGTTCTAATTCCTTCAGTTTTTTTTCCTCTCTTACTGCTAAAGCTGGCATTTCTAGTACAATACTGAATAACAGGGGTGATAATGAGCATCCTTGCTTCACCCCAGATTTTACTGGGAAAGTTTCTAGTTTATCACCATTACAACAAATACTTGCCATTGGTTTTACATAAATACTACTTATTATTTTAAGCAAAGCTCCATTTATTCCTATGATTTTGGAGTTTTTAGTAGGAATGAGTATTGTTATCAAAAGCATTATCTGCATGTATGGAGAAAATCATAAGATTTTTGCTTGTTTTGTTATTTTTCCTAATATTGAACTAGCCTTGCATTTCTGGTGTAAATGCCACATGCCCATAATGTATCTTTGTGATAAATTGCTGTAATCTTCTTGCTGGTATTTTAAATTTTTGCATCAATATTCATTAGGAAATTGGTCTGTAGTTTTTTTTCTGTATTTGCTCTTCCTGGTTTAGGTGTCAGCACCATATCTGGGTCATAAAAGGAATTTGGTAGGACTTCTTCTTTGCCTATTTTTCCAGACAGTTTATGTAATATTGGAATTAATTGTTCCTTAAATGTTTGGTAAAATTCATTCATGAATCCATGGATCCTGGGATTTTTTCCTGGGGAGCTCATTGATGACTTATTCAATTTCTTTTTTCTAAAACAGGATTATTTAAGTGTTGAATATGTCCATTTTGAGGAAGATGGTATTCAAGAAATACAAAACAGAAAGATAAGCAGATAATAAGTTAGAGATAATATTTGTAAAGTGCCTGGCACACATAGGTGCTCAATAAATGATTATTCTGCTCCATTCTTACTGAAGTCTCCCCTACTTTAGCTAGCATTTGGATGTGTGTAATGGCAATTGAAATGGTCTTTTCCATTCATTAAATAGACCCATGTGACCTACCTGGGTCACATGGAAGTCTGAGTCACATGAAGCCTGTGGTGGGAGGAGCTTGCTGAATAGGTGGAGTAGGAAGAGGTGGAGCTAGAGCAGAGCTGACAGGGAGTCAGAGTCTAGTCTGAGCTAGGCTGCTGGGTAGCATGAGTGAAAGAGTGTGCTTGTGATTTGTTTAATGGAACTGGTTTGTGGGAAGTCTAGCAGGGGGAAGGCGTGGGGCTGGAGTTGTCCTCTGCATTGTTATTGTATCTAGACTTTTGTTAGTATGATGGATTTGGCTTTCTGATGTCTGAATGAATGTTTTGGTTCTTCTGTCTTCCATGTGCCATCTGTTGTATTCTGTGATTCAGAATTGCATCAGGAGTGACCACTGTGGGTGCTGTGAATATTACATTGGTGTTACAAATGGCGACAGGGATAAGATTGAGAAATATCAGACCTCTATTTGGAGACAGAAAGGCAGAGGAGAAAAAGGAAGAAATGGATGTCCCAAGGTGGGAGGATTTGCCTTATTCCTTCCCAGCAAGAGAATAAACTAAAAGCACAGGGTTCTGTGAAAATTGGGAACAAAGGGGAGAATCCAGAGACTTAGAAAGATGTTTGCAGGGAATATCAATAAAACCAGGGAAAGAAAAGGCAGGGGTATGTAGGAGAGGCTGGGCCTTGCTAACAAGCTATCAAATTATATGTAAAAGCAGAGACAAGCTGCTGGAAGAGAAAGCTCAGGAGGAGAGGGAGCAGCTAGTTTGCATAAGAGACTTTTTATGCTGCAGCATTCAAACTGTCCTTTAGGAGAAAAAGCTGTTGTTGATTTGGCTCAGAGGAGGAGGAGGACAGTTACTGCAGCCCTGGCACAGGCTGGACTTGACTGGGGCCCAAACACAGGCCAGGAGGATGTGTGGGAGGAGAATGAAACAAATGAGGAGCCTGAGGTTCAGACAGTACTGAGAAGAAAGCAGGAGAATCAGGGGTCCCTACAGTGTTTAGGGAGGTAACTGAGGATAATTTGAGTTTGGTTCACCCAAAGCATGGGAGAATCTTTGGTGTCTTGGGTGGTGGGAATCAGAAAAAGACAAATTTCCTCAAGAGAGAAGAGTAAATAGCCAGCAGAGACAATCAGAATAGACTGACAAGAAAAGAATTGTTTACTTCTCTATGGAGAACAGGGGTAGATTTTGGAAGCACAGATGGCATTCCAATGAATAAACTATGTAAAACGCATTGAAAGAAGCTTGATTTTAGACTGAGAACTGCCCCTGCAGAGCCTCCTGAAACATTGTATCCAAGTTCACCCCTGCTGGGAGAATGAGAGGTACGCCAGGCCCCAGTTCAGATTAAAGAAAGTATGCCTCTAGCCACAATGATGACCCCCAAAACTGCAAGTTAGAAATAGTAAACAACAATGAATGAGGCTACATAGTGGATTCATGGGCTCCAGAAGCATGGCTGACCCCATATCTACCCTGCTTCTAGTTTTCATCTCCTGGTTTCTTTTTGGCTTTTTGTCTGTTCACCTTGTTTGTCAGATTTGTTTTCTCCAGGCTTAGTACCCTCCACCTGCCAATGTCTTAAAATGGATGTCTGAGAATAAGTCACAGGCAAAATCAATTAGGAATTTCGAGAGCCTTTATTAGCCAGGCTGGCGGCTGCCTCATGTGGAGACCCAGAGGAGACAGCCCCTAACTGAGGTGGGTGAGTGCATTTTAACCATTTCGGCGCTACTCAGTACAGCCTTGCAGTTTCCACAACAAACAAAGTTCTGACAGAGCAAGAGCGAGGCTTGTTGTTAGGCAAGAGCCCCCAAAACAGAGGGGGTTGTCAGGGTACTACTAGGCAAAGGACCCCAACAGAAAACAGGTGCCAGGAGAGGTACCCAATAAAAGACTGGTTGTCATTCAACAAAGAAGCAGTTGTCAGGAAGGGGTTTTCAGCAAAAGGTAGTTGCCTAGCAAGAGGGGGTCTAACATTAGGGGGGCACAGGTGGTTACCATGCAAAGGAACTAAACATAAAATGACTGTTAACAATTCATCAGATATTTCACAACCCAAAGGGAATAACATTTTGACAGGGGCCCAACAAAAACCTGTTACTATGCAAGTTATCCAACCCTGCCCAGTAACCTAACATATCTCTCAACCTAGGGGCCCAGGGAGGAATAATTCAGTCTGATCACTTAAGTCAGATGTCACCCCTGGACCTGGTGTTGACCAAGCTCTGGATGCCAGCTAAAGAACTGACCTTTTGAATGGGACCTCTTGGGCCAGGGACAGCTCTATATCCAATCTCAGTGGCTATGAAAGAAGAGACCTTTGCCTTTTATCCCAAAATTCTGGGCTCCATTTGTTCAAGGAGGGAATGATGGGGTGCTTGTGCTCAAGACCCACCCTAAGATATTGTTTTATGTGCTTATTTTGTGTGATCCCTGTTAATATTGTAAAGTTCTGTTGACACCAGTTGCCTGAGATATTGTTTTGTATGCTTATTTTTCTGTTATCTCTGTAAAAGTTCTATTGATACCAGTTGTCCCACTGACCTGACTTATGTAATGAATGTGAAAGATCTTGGGGCTGGATGTAATGGTAACTCAAATGGGGAGATCTTTCCCATTCATTAATAGGCCCATGTGACCTGCCTGGGTCATGAGGAAGTCTGAGTCACATGAAGCCTGTGGTGGGAGGAGCTTGCTGAACAGGTAAAACAGGAAGGGTGGAACAGGAAGAGGAAGAGCTAGAGCAGAGCTGAGAGGAAGTAAGTTAGAGTCTAGTCAGAGCTAGGAAGGATACAGGCAAGCATGGCTAGCATGAGTGAAAGAGCTTGTTTGTGATTTTGTATAAGGGAAATGGTTTGTGGGAGGCCTAGCAGAGGCTCTGTGAATATCACACTGGCACTACAATGTGGCTTATGATGAGACCATGATGTGACATGCTTTGTCAATCAATAGAAGGCTTGATTTACAGGAGGCCACAGGGAAAGATGAAGGAAGAGGTAGAGCTAGAAGCTGTCTCTCTTTTAAATGGGAATGGCATCCTGCCCCTCTGCCCATGTCAAGGAATGATTGAGATGGTACCTATAGAGACAGCTGGGGGAAAAAGACCCCAGGAAGAGTTTTTTGGAACATACCATCGTGGTGAGTCCTGTAAATACCATGATACCATATGGTCCAGAGGATCCAGGAAGTTAAGTCGTTGGCTTCACCACCAAGCCCAAGTGCTGAGTTACCTACCACATCTCTGGTGTGCTTGGAAACACCCAGGGAAGTTGCAGGATGCATGATTTCCTAAAAAGTCCTGACAAACCAATTTAACCTGTACTACGTAATAAACAAATAAAAAGAGATAAAGAACATGAGAATATTGGAATTAAATGCTACATGATTACAGAAAGATTTGAAAGAATGGGGACAGGCAGAAAGAATGAAATATTTTGGGGATGTGGCCCATATAATTATCCCTCATTCTTTTCTTTATCTGTATAAGTCTAAGTGACTCCTGACGTCTCTTTTAGCTATAAATCTGAGACTATGAATCCCATCCCTTCCACCTACTTCCCCACAATGCCTTGCTAAAAATAAATTTAAAAAGGACAATAAGAAGAAATTGGATGAAGAGGACTAGATTTGAAACTGGCTGGAAAGGCACCTAAATAGGGTTGGGATGGGGTCACAGGATTAAAGAAGGGCTCTCTTGGGACAGAGGGAAGAGGTAGGATAATTTGCAGAAGTAAAGGTACCTGGCAAGGGAGAGCTGGGATGGGGTTACAGGGTTAAGGGAAGATTTGAGAAAGATAAAAGAGGGTATTTGGAAAGAGAAGAGAGAACAAGAGATAATTGGGGGGCTTTCTATCCAGTTTTCAAAGCTACTTCTCTTCATTCCATTTCCTGTCCCTTTTTTTTTTTTTGGTGGGGGAGGAAGGGAAGGGAGTAAGTAGAAGGGATTCATAGTTTCATAGCTTTTGAGCTAAAAGAGACCTTAGCAGTCACCTGGTTCAAATCCTTCATTTTACAGATGAGGAAACTGAGGCCCACGAAGGATTAAGTGACTTATCCAAGGACACAGGGGGCAGAATCAGGATTTGCACCCAGGTTCTTTGACTCTAAACCCAGTGCTTTCCATTTTGCCATGCTGCCATACTAGGTTCAAGAAAGCTGAGTAGAGATCATAGAACATAGAATTCTAGAGCTAGAAGGAAGCTGAGAAATCAGCCAGGCTAATCCCTTCATTTTATAAATGGGGACAGTTGGGAAAGGGAGGGGCGTGGGGAGGGATAGTTGGGAGGGTAACAGGGGCTGGGAAAAGATAAGTCTGGACAGGAGGAGAGGATCGGGGTGGGACACCTGGCACAGAGACAAAGGAATGAGGAAGAAAAGCTTGGACAGAAGGGGATGAAAAGTAACAAGTGGAACGGGAACGAGAGGGACAGTTGGGATGGTGCCAATAGAGACAGTTGGGGGAAAAGGACCCCAGGAAGGGTCAGTTGGGATGAAGAGAGCCTCAAAAAGGCATTTTGGGAAACAGACAGAGGGCTACTGAGGTCAAGTCACGATGGAAGAACGATGCTATCAGAGAATAATTTGGATGGAGATATGTCTGGCAGAGATAGAGAACTTAAGAAGGATTTTTTCTTTTGGAGAAATGGACTCAGGAGGGACAGTGTGGAAATTGCAATGAGACGGCTGAATGGTATGGATAATACATATATGAGCAAGGAGCTGGGGCCTGCCAGTCCGGACAGAGTCAGGGGCCTGGAGAGGCGCAGTTTGGATAGGAAGGTGCTGTCAAGAAATAAGTGGAAAAGAGGGATGTATCCGGGGAATGACAGTTCAGAAAGGGACTTTGGGCTGGGGAGGGACACTCAGGAAAGGGGGAGGAGACCGAAAAAGGAAAACTGGGGCAAAGACAGAAGACAGAGTAAGGACACTCTCAAAAGAAGGCTCAGAAGGGACAGTTGGGACAGGGGAAGGGTGGCAAAGGGCAGTTGTGACAATTACAGGGGAATGAGGAAAGACAGTTGGGAAAAGAAAAGGTCTGTGGGAACAGACACCTGGGACAGGATGATGAGGAAAAACAATTGGAATAAAAGGAAAACACGAAGGAAAGACAACTTGGATTTGGATAACTGGGAAAGAGGTAGGAGGCTAAAGAGAGACAATTTAAGCAAAAGGAGGGGACTGGAAGACAGTTGGGACAGAGGGAGGAGACCAAAGAGGGATAGTTTAGATGGGAGGAGGTATCTGATAAAGGAAAGCTGGGATAAGGTAACAGGGCTGAGGAAGGACCCTTGGGAGAGGGGCAGGAGCCCGAAGGACAATTTAGCCAGAAGGAGGTACCTGTCAAGGCAGAGTTGGGATGGGGTGACAGGGCTAAGAAAGGGTTCTTGGGACAAGGGGAGGAGCTCGAAGAGGAGTAATTTAGCTAGAAGGAGGTACCTGTCAAGGGAGAGTTGGGATGGGGTGTCAGGGCTAAGAAAGGGCTCTAGGGACAGGGGGAGGAGCCTGAAGAGGGATCATTTAGCTAGAAGGAGGTACCTGTCAAGGGAGAGTTGGGATGGGGTGACAGGGCTAAGGAAGGGCTCTTGGGACAGGGGGAGGAGACTGAAGGACAAGCACAGGTGCCCGACCAGGGAGAGCTGGGATGAGGTGACAGGTCTAAGGAAGGGCTCTAGGGACAGGGGGAGGAGACTGAAGGACAAGCACAGGTGCCCGACCAGGGAGAGCTGGGATGGGGTGACAGGGCTGAGGAAGGATCTGAGAAGGGGAAGAGGGAAGAGGAATCATAGCTTGGGTAGAGGTGCAAGAAGAGGGACGGAGAATTTGGAAAAGGGCAGGCTTGGGAGGGAAAATCAGGACAAGGGGAGGGACGTGAGGAGGGCTACCTGGGAAACTGGGCTCACTGGGAGCCCCAAGGACAACCGGGACACGGGGAGAAGGCTAAAGAGGGTCCATCTGGGCGGGGAAGAGTATAGTGACAATGACAATGCGAGAAGGAGGGGCAAAGTGAGACGGCTTCGGAGGGACAACCTGGGCAGGGTGTGGGAGCTGGAAGGGGGCAGGTGGACCTGTGACTTGAGCCAGTGCCCCCAGCCCTGGAGATTCGGCAGGGGTTATCTGAACAGACGGTATCCGGGAAGAGACAACTGGGAAAGAATGAAGACGCACGAGGTCGTCTGGGACAAGGAGTGGCTGGAGTGGGAGCCGGGGCTAAGAGGAGGCAGTTACGGGAGGGGCGCAGACAAGGAAGGCTGGAAAAGGCAGAAGGGGAGCCCCTGGGGCAGGGCAGGGACGCTGAAAGCCGAGGACGAGAGGAACCTGTGGAAGGCATCCAGCCACGGGGGGCTTTCCAGCGGGACCAACAAGGCGGTGGAGAAGCCTTTGTCCGGGGAGGGCCACAGGGGGCAGGGCGAGCGGGCTCAGCAGAGCCTGCTGAGACACAGGAAGGAGGGGGCTGGGGCGGCCGAGGCCCCCTGGGGGATCGTGGAGCCACGGTTGGAGGAGCTACGGCTGGAGCCCAAGGGGGCTGAGGACGGGGAGAGGGCATAGCAGGGGCAGGGGCAGGGGCAGGGGCTGGGCCTAGACGCAAGGCCGGGGCAGAGCAAGGGCCGCAGTGAAGTCGAAGCTGCAGCAGGGAGCGGGAGGCGCAACCGGGCGAGCCTGGGCGCACGAGGAGGAGCCAGGCTATGCGCACGCGCGGCACCCGGGGGCGGGTCCTCCGTCCGGGAGGCGGAACCAATTGTGACGGCGGCGGAGTTTCCGGCGGGCGCTACCAAGGTGAGGCCCGAGAGGGCGGGGCGGGGCGGAGCGGAGGGCCCGGTGACGCAGCTGCTCCGCGGGGCGGGGCGGGGCGGAGGGACGGGGCAGAGCAGCGGCGCCCCGGGCGGAAGAGGCCGAGCGCTCGGGAGCGGAGGCGGCGGCGGCGGCGGCGGGGGGGTGCGCGAGCGGCCGCCTCTCCATCCAGCCGTCCGTCCTAAAGTCACTCACTCACCCTCCATCATGAGCACCAAGCAGGTCACGTGCCGGTCAGTGCTGGGGGAGGGGCCCGGGGAGGGGGCCCTGGGAGAGAGGGGGAGGGGGCCGCCTCCTCCCCGAGCGCTTCCCTTCCCGGCCCGGCCCCTCCCGCACCTCCTTGTCCCCGAGCGCCTGTTGAGTAGTGGAAGCTCTGGGGAGCGGGGCGAGCGCTGCCTTTGCCATTTCGCAGGTCAAGGGTCAGCTGAGGTCACGCTGACCCCGGGAGGCTCCCTCAAAGTTTGGCGCTCCCCTCCCCCTCTCGAGGGCGCGCTCGGGGCTCACGTGCGACGCCCCTGACCGGAGCTTGGAAGTGTTATTGAGGCGCCGGTGGTGGGTGTGACGAGAAAGTTGGAGCCGACCCCGCCCTCCCCTGGTCCCACCGTGGGGAGCCCCCCCCCCCGCCTGCTTGGGATCACGTGACCGCGTGGAGTGACCCCCCCCCCTCCTCCCAGCCGAGCTTTAAAGCGCCGTGTCCGGGCGGGATGGTGGCCCGTGGGTCCCCTGCCCGCATCTTGGTGAGGTAGGGGGCGTGAGCGGCCCCAGCCCCGTGAAGGGGGTTATCGTTACCGAGGGGGCGCGGCTCCCGGGGCGGGGCGGGGCGGGGCCCGGGCTGGGGGAAGTTTTCTTGGTCCTCCCCGGGGGCGGGGGGCGTTGGTTGGTTGCGATTGTCCCCCCCTCCCGTCTCGGTGTCCCTCCCGCCGAGGCCGAGCGCTGTGGCTCCTCTTGGGGTCTGCCCCGCCCGCCTCGGCGGCGTGGAGCCCGAGCGTGGGCTGCCCCTCCGCGTCCTCCCCCGAGATGACGTTTGTAACAAGCACGTGGCGGTGTCCGCCCGGCCCGGCCCCCGCTCCTCCTCCTCCGCGGACTTCCCAGAAAGCAGAGTTAGCCTCCTGGGGCTTGGTGATGGGGGGCCTCCCCTCATGAGCACGTCAATGACAGACAGACCTCCCAGGGGGCCTCCTTGTCAGACAGACGTGTCTTAGGAACCCGGTCAGAGGTGTTATTTTATACAAGACCTAGCTAATTCCCAAGCCAGAAATAACCTTTCCTATTATGGACGGTGAATAATTTTTGTGCAGTTGTTTTTCACTTGTGTCCAGTTCTTCGTGACCCCATTTGGGATTTTCTCGGCGGAGATGCTGAAGTGATTCGCCCATTTCCTTCTCTAGCTTTTACAGGTGGGAAAAGTGAGGCAGAGGGTGAAGTGACCTGCCCGGAGTCACAACTTAGTAAGTGCCCCAGGCCACATTTGAAGTCACGTCTTCCTGACTCCCGGCTCTTAGCTAGCGCTGCACTGGTGGTGGTGGTGGTAGCAGAGAATCCTAACTAGGATTTGTATTGCTGTTGTGTCTGTCCGTCCATCTCCGAGAGGACCGTGACATTAAGATGATGGGGACTCGGGGTTGACTTTGAGTGAGCGGGCTGTGTAAGGTCACCAGCCTGGCTTTCTTCTCCTGAGCCATGTGGGTCCGGTGGCCTGATATTCATCAGGACCTAGGATTTGTATAGCGGTTTAAGGTTTGCAAAGCACCTTACAGTATGGTTTCCTATGAACCTCACAATATCCCTGGAGGGAGGTGCTGTTATCTCCATTTTACGGATGACAGCACCGAGCCAGCCAGAGATGCTGCATTTGAACTTCGATCTTCCTGACTCCAGGCCCCAGCCCTCTCTGGAGGGCTCTCATGTACCATCTGTGCTTTCTTGTATTATTGTTTTGTGGAGATAGGTGGGTATTGTATCCCCATACTAACTAGATCACAGATTCCATGTGTAGAACAAGCAACTGGTCTATAATTTCTAGTCTTCAGATGCTGAGAGCGTATGTGAGGAAGGCCAGCCTGGGGCCAGGTCTTCTGGCTGTTGGTTCAACCACATTTGTGTGTACTAAAGTAGGCACTTAAATGCTGTTGAATTGAAAGGGGATGAGAGTTAGGGATAAAAATGCACGTCTGCATAGATGATTATGATTAGTGTTATCCATATTTTATAAATGCAGAGACCAAAGACTGAAGTGATTGTGACCTGACTTGGGTTTTATCTATATAGATATAGATATAGATATATCTATATATATCAGTGTTTCTGGGGCAAACATTTTCACTTATTTTCACGCAATGAACCTTTGGTAAACCATAGGCCCTTGGGATAAAAAGAAGAAAAACACATTTTTGTCCCCAAGGAGCTGGCTTTCTACTGGAGGGAAAAAGCATAAACACAGATAGGTAAAGGCAAAGTAAATGTAAAGTCATTTCTGAGTTAAGGCATTAGCTACTGAGAGGATGGGGCCAGGCCCCACCCTGTAAAAGGTGACATCTGACTTGAGCCTTGAGGAAAGCAGGAATTCCACAGATTAGGGTTGAGTGAGCAGGGCAGTGCGGTTCAGGCAAGTGGTATAAGTATAAAGGCATGGACAGGGGAGATGTAGTGTTGTTTACAGGGATCAGCAAAATAAGCCAATTTGGCTGAAACAATCAGGTAAGTGAAGAGGCAAGTAATGTTCACTAAGCCTACATAGGCAGAATAGAGACAGACCTAGTAAAAAAAAAAAAAAAACAAACCAAAAAAAAACCCAGCTCTGTTTTAGAAATAACATATGACCCTTTGACCCAGCAATATCACTTCTAGGTCTGTATCCCAAAGAAATCATAAAAATGGGAAAAGGACCCACATGTACAAAAATATTTATAGCAGCTCTTTATGGTGGCCATGAACTGGATATCGAAAGGAATGACTGAACAAGTTGTGGTATATGAATGTAATGGAATACTATACCATAAGAAATGATGAGAAGGCAGGATTTGGAAAAACTTGGAAAGACCTGGATGAATCAATACTGAGTGAAGTGAGCAGAACCTGGAGAACATTATAACAGTAACAACTACATGGTGCTATGACCACAGTGATCTAAGACAATTCCAAAAGACTCAAGATGGATGGAAAATGCTATTCATATCCAGAGAAAGAACCATGGTGTCTGAATGCAGATCAAAGCCCCTCTCTTTTTCTTTTTTTTCTTGGTTTTGCCCTTTGATTCTAATACTTCTTTACAACGTGACTAACGTGGAACTATGTTTAATTTAATATTTGATTGTCCATATGTAACCTATGTCAGATTGCATGCCATCTTGGGGAGAGGGGAGAAAATGTAAAACTCAAAATTGTATAAAAGTGAACACTTAAAACTAAATTTTAAAAAGTGAAGAAATACCATGCAGTAGCTGAGTGGGGGTGAGAGATTGGAGATAGGGGGCCATTGGGATAGTTCTGGTGAGGCAGTATTTGTAGAGAGAGGCATATCATGGTGAAGAGCAGGATCGTGACTGGAGAATGAGGTGCCCTGGGCCACGTGCAGGCAGTGCGGTTGAGGGAGAATTGACAGGTGGGGGGGAAGAGGCAAGGATGTGAAACAGGTGATTTTAGAAGGGCGGTGGGGTCATGAGTAGATGGAGGGAAATTAACAGCGAGTCATTCAGGAGTATAAACGAGTTTTCCAAAAATGTTGACTCTAGTGCACCTCTAGGCAATTTGTGATATGAATGAGCCAACAAGAGAGATGATCTGTGAGTCATCCGCATAAAGATCATAGTTGAACCAAAGGGATGGATAAGGTCCCCCAGAGAATACAGAGAGAAGAAATTGAGGAAATGGCCAGTGAACCAACATCCTGTACACTGCTGTTTGATAATTGGATTATAGATTTAGAGAAATAGAAACTATTGGTAAACTTTTCCATACGGTTAAGGAATAGAAACTAAACTCAGTGTTAGAAAATGTATAGAGAAGGTTTTTGTTCTATCAGTAACTTGGTATAAAGGATTTAATGAGGAGTCAAGATTAACCCAAGCACTGGGAGGACTTCAGAAAATCAGCATAGATTTGTTTTATAGAGCTCCTCACTGTATTGAGTTCAAAGATCGATTATATGGGTCTTTTCATTCTGAGTGTAGACTTTGGGGGCTCAAATTGGAACTTTAAGCTTGGAGCAAGAAATAAATTAATTTCATGTCATTGTCAGCATTGTTAGCTTGCTTGTGGAGCTAAGAGTGTAGAGCTGCTCTCTCCATTCCCAGGTAAGGGGCCTGACAATCCTCTAGAGAGGCCGAGAAAGGAGTGTCTAGTCCAGCACTTTGCCAGTCATCTGTTGAGTGATAATGTAGGCCCCTCTGTCTTGTGCTCGGGGGAAAAATATCAAAGTTATTTCTTACTAGCTTCTTGTTTATCCTGGGTATCAAATAGCTACTTTCTAGGGGTCCTATAATTTTGTTTTCATTTTAACCTAAGTAAAACAATTTTTATTTAGTCAAGTGGTGGGCCTTTAGGTTAGCCAGAACTGTATGCAAAGAAACAAATTTGACTTCCTAAGTAGAAGTAGGGGTAGGAAGGGTAAGAAGAAACCCATGCCTGAAGTACAGCTGTGGAATGATTTAACTTATTCAAAAGGAACAGAATATAATGTGGGAATGGAAAGAGGGAGCATGGCAAGGTATGTGTGTGAGGAGAAGCAAGAATTAAGAGTTGAGGAAGCATAGCAGAGACTAGCATTTGGGTTAAGATAAAGAATTTTGCCATCAGGGACATCATAGTATCAGGAATAATATTGTCAGGAGATCTGGAAATAAAAAGGACATAGATGAGAAGTTCAGGAAGCAGATCCTGAGCCTAGCATCAAGGTGTGAACATAGAGTAGTAATTGTGGTCAACTAGAAGCATCAGACATCTGCAGGACTGAAAGGACACATACATAGGTGGATGAGGAGTCTCTAGAGGTCCCTCAATAGCAGCAGCAGCTGTGCTACGTGGCTCCTCTCACCATGGAAATGATGACCCTGAAATGGTAGTTGGTCAGGACAAGCCTGTCTTGGGGAGTGTATGTGTATGTGACTAAAGAATTTTAGATGAAGGATTCCATGGCATTGGGAATGGATTCAAGCTCACCCTAGTCCAGGAGATGTTTTACCTGCAGAGTATTTTTTCTACCATGAAAAGAACCATGCAGGCTTAGATGAGCTGTATGGCCTTGAGAGGTGATGAGGGCTTCTGTCCTATACAACATAACTCTATTTTAGAACTTGAGATAAGAGAAAAGGAAAGTTGTACATAATCTGACTTGGGGAACCTTGAGTCTTGGAAAAGCATCTTTCAGAGGATGGGTTGGATCCTGTAAATGAAATTTATACAAAGTCTTCTCAGTAGGGCTGGGAAAAAGGAAATTCTGAAGACACAAAAAGAAACAGATTCAGTGAAGAGGAAGGGGGAGACTACTCGAAAGAGACCAGTGGGGATGCGGTACAGACATGTACAGAAGAATACGATCAGGGATGATAAGGCTTCAAGTGAGGAGGAGAGCCAAGAAAGTTGGAGGTGGGAAATGGGGCATCTGTTGAAGAAATTACTGGGGAAAAGAAGGATCAGAAGGCAGAGCCACTGCCTGGGGCTTGTGGGCTGGCTGTGCGGCTCGGACTTGGCTTCTGTTTTCTCTGCCAAGGAGAATCATCTTTGGACTAAAACGGATTCAGCAAAAATGTCTAGAAAGGGAGTTGATAGCCATGATCAACAAGAAGGGAATAAGAGAGCTGATGGCTCTTGAGGAGTCGAAGACGGATCATGTGCCCCGGGTGCTGAAAATACTAGCAGATGGGATTACTGAGACATGGGCAGCCACCTATAGGGGAGCCAGCCGAGGGGGCTCTGGGCCTAGCCTGGGACTCCAGGTCAGTGAACTTGACTTTGGTTCGTGGCAAAATTATGACATTTATGTAGTGCTTGACACGTAACAGCAGACCCCTGCCCTTTAAGTCAGCTGCTATTGTTATGCCCATTTTTCAAATGAGGAAATTGAAACTAAGAGGTTAAGCACCTTGGCCTAGAGTTGCACAACTAGTAAGGGTATGAGACAGGATTTGGACCCAGGTCTTTCTGATTCCAAATCAGTAGTTTTTTTACGACAGAGTTTGTAGGTGAATATCGAGACAAGGAGGGCAGTGATCCCAAAGAGCCAGTGTACTCTGCTAACTTGATTTCCTTTTTTGACCAGTAGTAGTCCATAGTGATGCTGAAGAGGATAGAGTTTACCTAGATTTTATCACATCATTTGATAGAGCCTCCTAGTTTATTCTTGTGGGCTAGATCTTTATAGTACATTTTAGGTGAACTTGGAACTGCGGTTGGTGACCAAATCCAAAGAGTGGTTAAGTTATTGGTTCAGTGTCCACTTAGGAGGAGGTCCCTATTGGAGTGCCACAGGGATCTTTACTTGGCCTGGCAATGCACTGTTTTAGCTTTATAGCAGTAAGGGATAAAGACATAAACCTGCTTATCAGATTTACAGCTGGGGAGGGATACATGAATATCAGAATTTGAAAAGATTCAGACCAACTCAAATATTGGGCTATATCTAATAAGATGAAATTTAATAGGGATAGTTGTGAATATGATTTTTTTTTTTAACTTTTACAGTATGGGCTTGATAAGCATTAGGACATCTGGCTGTGGATATGAACTGGGCAAGCTCAGTGTGATTCCACAGTTGTATGAGAAGAGACTTATAGAGAGGCCTAGTGTCCAGGATGAGAGAGGGAGGGAGGTAATGGTCTTGCCCTCCATCTGTGGTATTGCATTTAGGTCTGCACATCACATTTTAAGGATAGTCATTCTCAGGAGAGTGTCCTGAGGAAGGCAGTCAAGATGGTCAGGGATCGTAAGATCATGCCATGAGGATCTGTTAAAAGAAATGGAAATATATAGTCTTGAAAAGAAGACTTAGTGTCTGCATGGGGGGCGGGGAGAAATGATCATTGTTTTTGAGTATTTGAAGCGGGCTGTCTTCTTGAAAGGATTAGGTTTGTTCTGGTTGACCTCGGAGTGCAGAACCAGGAGGATGGGTGAGTAGAAGTCAAAAAGTGGACAATTTAGCCTTAATGAGAAGAAAATCTTTATAACCATGGGAGGTCTCCTAAAGTAGAGAGCGCTGACTGGAGAAGCAGCAGACCCTTATGTCAGCAAAAGCTGGGTGATCCTTCGGTGGGGGACATCCTTATTTAGGGGTGTGTTTATGCGTGCGTGAGGGACCAACTGTGTGGCTCTTGACAGGTCCTTCTACTTGGAAATTCTGTCATTTCTGTATGACCCCTGGATCTTAAGAGTCCAGAGGGAATGTATTATACAACAGATTGCTTACATTTCTGTCATTTTTTATATGATACTATGATAGTATGTGAAATAAAGGGAAAACAAAGGAAGGGCTATGTGAGGTCTTAGAGTTTTGGTTCTTAAAAAGTACTTGGATCATTTTAAGTTGTCATGTTGCCCCATATTCACATCTCTTGTGAAGATGTGGGGACTTCCTGTTTAATTTTCTGATATCTTTCTTGAAAATGAGGAAGAAGGATGGTTTTCAGAGAAAAATGCATTGTTGATTTCTGGAGAGTAGAAGGGAATCCACAGTACATGAGATACTTTGCCTAGCTCTCACAGGCCTAATTTTGGTGGGGAGCTAATAAGGTGCCGGGGAATGACCACTGGGCCTAGGAGTCAGGATCCTTTCCCTTCTCTGGCCTTGTCTGTAAAGTGAAGGGGGAGAGACTAGATTTTTCAACTCTAGAGGGCTGTGAAATTCTATAATAACCATCTAGAGCAACATTTCCCAATCTAGACTGTCCTGGGGACTGAAAAATGCAGTGAATTCTCTGTCAGGACCCTGTGACCCTCCATAATCTGAGCTGTGACCCAGGCTTTGTTCATCTATTAGGTCTCAGGAAGGAAGAATAAAGGAGACTGATGCTTGGGATGAAATCAGTTCATCTCTGTCAGGACCATAGGATGCAGTGTACTGCACAGGACAATGGGGAGAAGTAATCAGTTGGTTAAATTTACAGGTTTTGAGAGATAAACTTTTTTTTTTTGTATTGGCAGGTAAACTTTAGGAGTAAGGGCAGGAGGAAGGTTTGTGAAATACAGCAGTGATGCCACAGGAAGCCACCCAAGAGAATGTGCTTGTAAAGGTTTCTCTCAGGCATCTGCCATTGGGCAATTTAAACAATGGATGAAAGACCTTTTGTGGGGACAGAACTCTTGGAGGCTCAGGAGACACTTGGAAGATCAGCCTGGGACTTGGGTGTAGTGTTGAGATGTCCTCCCTTCCCTCCTTCCTTCTGAGGAGTCTGATAGAGGGGCAGAAGCTAGTGAAGCAGTATGCTGGGCTGCAGCAAGGAGTGTCCCCCTTGCTCCTTTCCAGCTCTGCATAACCCTGACCATAGAGCTTCCCTGGCTTGGGCCATAGCAGAGGTGTGCTTTCAGCAGTAACCCTTCTAGTTATCACTTTATTCCCTCTGCCATTCACCATATATTTCCAGTCCCTTCAGACCTTTCATTCCACTGCCTCCACCATGACTTTGACTCTGATTTTTCTGAGAAGGCATAGGTCAGCCTACTCAGTTCCCTCTGTGCTTCACTCCCACAGCTTATCCTCTGTACGCAAAATCTTTGCGCTTTTGTTCTATCTCCCTTGCCACAGTTTCACTTTAGGTTCTCTTGCCCCCCTTGACCCCTCCCCTCTTTTCTATATATGCTCTCTTTTGGCAGCCTTGCCCATCTTATTTCTTGAATGAATTATCTCTACCCATTGATTCCCTAGTTGGCCCCTCTGGCCCTGCTTTTTATCCTCTTAGTCACAGGCCCTTCTCTTGCGGGATCACAGATAGTTCTGGCTGGGACATAAATTCCACTTTACGTAAAGAATTCTGAAAGAAATCTGCATTCCCAAAAGGCAGCTACATTAGCTTTATTGTACAATACTGCACATTGTGTACGTCTGCTTTTGCACTATAATCAGAGTTGAGGAATTGCAACAGGGCTGGTCTGTGGTGCTGCTGCTCAACCACCACAAATTTCAGTGGGCATTTTATTTGCTACTGTTAGTGCATGCCCATTTTATTGAAACAAGAAAAGAAAAGTGGATTGGATATTATATTTCGAAGACACAGTGGAGTGTGAGTTATTTTGTTATTGAACTACATGGCTGAGCATTGTGTTTCTTCTGCGGTGCTGCGGTAGTGGTGCTACAGAAATACAACTTGCGTGACATCAGCCAACTCAGCAAGTATTTGTTACCTTATTCCCGACTCATAGGACATCCACAACAGAAAAATTCCAAAATTTAAAAGGATATCACAGTTGCATTTCTTGACAAAACTTTTTTTTTTTAAAGTAATAAGGTTGCAATCAAAGCAGGTGTCCAAGTGGCTCCTTACAAAGCCAAGTAAAAGAAAGCTGGTGTTGAGTTAATTAAATCACATTTAATCTTATATTACAGAAGTTTGTGCTCAGCTAATATTATTGTATTCTGAATTTCATCAGTTAAAAAAAATTTGTGGGAATTTGTTCTCTCATTGTATTAGTACCAGCATAATATTCTCAGTTTTGCCTCTTGGCCTGCACAGTCTAAAACATTTACCATCTGACCCTTTACAGAAAGTTTGCTGATCCCTGCTCTAGTCCAGGGGTGTCATTTGCAAGTGGTCTGTGAATTTATAAGTAAGCAAATCTATCATCTGAAGACTGTCTCCCACATGGGAGAGTCTGCAGCATTTTTTGATGTTAAAAATGGGTTCTCATACTCAGAGATTGGGAAGCACAGCCTGGGCCAAACTAAAACCTTCCTAATAGTGGTTATATTTAAAACATTTGGGCCCTGGGTTTACCACAGATTATACTTGGCACTTCCTGGAAATTTTCTTCAGAGTCACTTTTAGTACTAAGTGTAATACATTATTTTAAAAAAAAATTTTATATGTGTGTATACATATATTCACATAATATACATGTGTGTGTATCATGGATGTGTATATGTTATAAAGGGGTGTATATCCTGAGGTGATATTTTGAGTTCTCTCCCACCCAAATACTTCAGCAACTCTAGGATAAAACAGAAAGGGCATTTGGCTGTTAGAGCTGTCCATAGTCTGCCTCCCACCTGCTTTCCTTATTTCACACTATTCTCCTTTATACATTATACAAGGTTTTGGGAACACTGTATATCTGCTCTTTTCTAAATGGGGCATTGCTTCTGGGGAAATCAGCCCTCATACTTGGCATGCATTCCTCATTCTTTCTTAGAATCCTTGGGTTCCTTCAGGGCTTAATTCAGGTCCTCTGCTTACTTTGTCTTACACCATACTTAGGTGATTCCCAAGTAGAATGTAAGTTGCTTGAGAAGACTGTTGTTTTTATATATCTGCACAGTACCTTGCATTCAGTAGGTACTTAATAAATGTTTATTTTGATTGAATTACTAAACCTTGTAAAACTGACAACTCAGAATTTAGACCTTAGTATTGTCCCTGTCAAAGAAGTTACTATGAGAGACTATCCACTTATTCCAGCCTTTATCTGGTGCTAAAGTATTTTTTATGGGAAGAAGGGATCATGGTTGTCCTTCCCTGACTTTCCTATTCACAAAAGGTTGGGACTATACACCCCATTCCTTGTATAGTCCTTGCTTCCCTTAAAAAACGATCAGAGGAATGGGATGGTTGAGAGGGCCTTTCGTCGTTTTTGATTTTTGCTATTCTTAGTCTTCCTCTTGGCAGGATATCTAGTCTAAGTCTTTTCTCTCTTTCCTTCTGTGTAAAGAAGCTCTTTATCTCAAGGTTTTTAAGCTTTTTCACTTTCCAGAGGGGGTAGCCTTATTTTGATAGATTAGGATTTGTTAAACGTTTTACCCTGACAAAAAAGAACATGAGAGACTTCCGTGTCACTTCTGGAGGTGATTTCCAGTCTGTAGAGGAAGGAGGCCTAAAGCCCAGTAATTCCTTCTCCGACTCGTTTTCCTTACATGTAAAACGAGAAGATTGGATGGAGTGACTTTTGAGGTTTCCTTTGGTTCCACACTCCTGTGAACATTATAGAAGAGGCTTGGACTTGAGCTTTTTTTGTTCCAGTCTGCATCCTTTTTTGACTGTCATAGCAGCAGTCATTTCCTGCATGAGCCGGCCCCTGGCCATACTTTTTTTTTTTTTTAAGTAGATACTGCCTTCTTGTATTTAGTCACCCAACAAGGGTGCCTAGGAACAGGCAAGGTGCTGTGCTCAGTGCTGTGAGGCAGTGAGCCTGACCCTCAGCAAATTCACAAGGAACATTTCTCATCCATTAAGTTCCTGAGAGATGAATCACTGCTAAAATGCTTGGGCCACCAGTAAGGCAAGCACTTGCCCTCAGGGAACTTCACCTGCTAATGGGGAGACACATGAGAACAGAGTAGATGAAAATTCGGGATCTTGGAGGGGGTAGACAGGGAAGAACTCGTGGAGGAGCAGGGATGGAAAGGGAACCTGAGTTCAAATCTGGTCTTAGGCACTTAGCAGCCTCGTGACTTTGGTCGTTACTTTATTCTGTTTGCCTCAGTTTCCTCATTTGTAAAATGAGCTAGAGAAGGAAATGTCAAACCCCTCTAGTATCTTGGCCAAGAAAACGTCAAATGGGGCCATGGACGTGACTGAAACACTTGAAGAGCAACGGCTATGATTAGATTTAAATCAATAATAGGTGACACATAACGTCTCCAGGTTTACGGAGCACCTTTACTTACATTCTATCACTGGGGGTATGTAACAACCCTGTGAGATGGGCACAACCACACTTCTTGTTACCCCCATTTTTACAGATGAAGAAACAAAAGTTTGGAGAATTAAGTGACTTACCCACAGCCACCTAGTTAGTGTCAGAGAGTGGATTGGAACCAGGTCTTTGTGACTCGTCATATGTAACTTGCTGTTTTACACAAAAGAGTTGAAGATGAAGTGATGTGTACAGTGCCTCTAATGTTCTTCTCTGCAGGTATTTCATGCATGGTGTGTGTCGTGAAGGGAGTCAGTGCTTGTTTTCACATGACTTATCAACAAGCAAACCATCTACAATCTGCAAGTTCTACCAGAAAGGCTACTGTGCCTATGGATCTCGTTGCAGGCAAGAGCACCTCTGGGACTGGGGCTCATAAAGCCTTTAAGTATGAAAGTGCCCAAAGAAGGAGAAAGGAGCTACAATCACTTGAAATCCTCATAGTGGATCTGAGTTGGGGCGGTAGAGGTAATGGATGGGGGGGAGGGGGTCCTCCTGAGCAAGTACTGACAGCTTTCTGCCTTTTAAGCAGAATTCCCCTCCCCCTCTACCCTTTAAGAGGGTATGGCTGATTACAGTTGTCCTATTGTGAGAACCCATTTCTCTGAACATATTAACCAACTGAAATTGTTACTTTCCCAACCAAATATTAACCATTATTTTGGAAATATATCTTGGAACTTCCTATTTATTCCTGGAGAAAGAAAATTCCTAATAGTTTTGGGACTTCCCAGGGGATTAAAAATTCAAGTGAACTCTCTTTAATAACTATTCAAATAGTGCAATGATAATTAAATTGAGTTTACAAGAATTTTTTTTATCATGGAGAGTCATCCTCAAATTGATTTACAGATTTAGTGTTTTTTAAAAAATTAAGCAAAACCAGGGTATATATACTCTACACATCTCTTGTTTCTAAGTTTAAAAAGCACCTTCATTTCCAAAGTAGTTTTAGATGTGTATTATTTTATATTTATAAATATCCATGAGAGAGATAAGAGATGATTTGTAATTTACAATGAGGAAGCTGAAAGGTAACCTAATCAAGATATGCACAGCCCTGGCCTGGTTCAGAACTCAACTCCAGGTCAAATCTTTTTTTCCATTATATTACAGGGACAGCTTATGAGTCAGTGCTGAGTAATGGGTGTTCCTCTAGTGCTGAGAGCTCCAGAACATTTATGTCTTCAGTCAGTTAACAAACATTTATTAAGCACCTACTCGGTTCCAAGTACTACAGCAGTCCCTGTTCTTCAAGAGCTTCCATTCTGTGTGTATCTGAATACAAAACGGAGAGTAAAGACAAGGTGGCTCATAAGAAGGACACTGCCATTGCGGGGGGAATCAGGAAAAGCTTTGGGTCTTCCTTTTTTAAAGGAAGAGAGGAATTCTGTGAGGCTGAGGGGAAGAAGGAGGGAGGGAATATGGGGAGGAGGGGCAAGCGTGGAGTGACGGTGCCCAAGGCAGCCTCATTGAAGTAGTGGAGTCCTGTATGTCTTGGGGTTGGACTGATGGGTGCTAGAACTGGAAGAGGCCTTAGAGATCATCTAATCCAACGGATGAGGAAATGGGGACCTGCCCAGGGGGACACTGAGCAGAAATCAGAGGCCAGATTTAACCTTGGGTTCCCCGGATCCAGACTCACTCTGGAGATGTACAAAGCTTTTCACTCATAAAGCCCTGTAGTTAGGAAGGTAGTATATGTGTTATCCCACCCATTTTATAAATGGGGAAACAGCCTCAGAGAAGCTGACAAATGAATTTCTGAAAATCACATGGAAGCTGGTGGTTCAGCTGGCACTTGAGCCACAGTCTACTGACTCCTCTGCTCTCCCTATTCCAGCACCACAGACTTATTATGATTAAATTACTGGCAATGAATGAATTAGTGCATTTGGAAACCATAACTGTTTTTGAAGGGATTCTCTTCCTAGTTCAGAAGTGTTTTCATTTTTAGATGTGTGTCACCTTCAAGAATTTTTTTTCTTTTGGTTTTAGACTTTTGTTGCTCAGTGGGCCTCTTTCTATGCCTTGGTCACCGTTGTTTTTACCTCATCTCCCATAATGTTTGACTTTCCAGGTCCTCTAGTACAAATGAGAGAACTCTTGAGTAAGAATGAACTCTCAAAGGGCAGCAGAAGCCAGTTACAGGTGTTGACCACCATCCATTCCCTAGATATACTTGAGTCTTTGGCTCCTCCATAGAGTACACAGCAATTCCAGATAAGACTTCGGCCAGGCTGCTTGGGTGTGTGATGGAGAGTGACGGAGTGCCAAATGTCAGTGTCCCTCTCTGTTGCCTGTTTCAGATACGATCACATGAGGCCGGCAGCAGCAGCCAGCAGTGGCACAGCAGGTGCCGGGCCTCACAGTCTGCCTTCACCGATACTCCCCAGTCCACACCCTCATCCTGATGTGACTGCATCTATAATGAAAAGCAGTTCCCACAAACCTGGCAAGCGTGAGAAGAGAACGCTGGTGCTGAGAGACCGGAGTGAGTGGCAGAGCCAGCGTCTGTCCTTGCACTCTCTTTTTCTCCCCTCTCTGCATCACCCCCCCTTTGTCATTGGCTTTCTGCACTCCTGCTTGTTCCAAGTTGTGCATTTTTTATGGAAGAGACTGAGGAACTGTGTTTTGTCCAGGGACTGAATTCTCCTCTGGGTCTCCTAGCTTCCTTAGATAGAAAAACTGGTATGACGAGGAAAGTGTAGCTAAGTGGTCAGTAAGTCATTCCTGCCTGGCATTCTGCCTCAAGCACAGTAGCACAGCTTGAGTTTGAATTGCCTCCCTCTGATTTTATCATCTCCATAAAATAAAATCGTGATCTTAGAAAAACTGTCATGTCACTTGACTGTCAGCTGCCTTCTCCTTTGGTGAGTAGTCTTATCTGTGTTTCAGTGCTAAATACTTGGGATAAATATGATATCACATCTTCTAATTCTTTACAGATACTCTGTCCTTGTTTAGTTCTTCTATTGAGCTCTTATTCTATAGCTTTATGGTTGGCATATATAGTCACATGTTTGGGGGCTATTGGAAGGTAGTCTGTATTGAATAGTTTGGGATCCTTAGAGGGAAAGGAATTATATAAAGTATTTTTAAAGGGTGGCCCTTAGCAGTTGAAGGGGTTTCTGGAACAAACTTTTTCTTGGACATGGACAGTAGAACATTTTTAAAATGCTGCAGTGGGTCAGCCCAGTGCTTTCTATCCATCCCAATGTTCTGTTTTTGACAGGGGCGCTGAAGTGCATGTATGGTGGGTGTGCAAAAGTTAAGGTTTATTGAATAGGTTATTCTTGCAGATTAACTTCAGGGAATGGGATCCAGAGGGCTTCCTTCAGATTTGTGGGCTATTTTCTGCTTTTTTTTTATATGCCTCTCTGCCTTGGTGTGTTTTTTGTGTGTTAAGATCTGTGTGGCTTAACTGAAGAAAAGACCAAGCCCTGTGCAGTGAGTGACCTGGGAGGTTGCAGTGATTCTAACGATAGCGTGGAGATGAAGCCTCATTCCTACTTAGATGCCATCCGGAGTGGCTTGGATGGTCTGGAAGCTGGGAGCTCGGACAGCAACGAGCAGCAGCTGTGCCCCTACGCAGCCGCTGGCGAGTGCCACTTTGGAGACGCTTGTGTCTATCTCCACGGGGATGTTTGTGAGATCTGTAGATTACAAGTCCTGCATCCTTTTGACTCAGAGCAAAGAAAGATGCATGAGAAGGTAAAGAGCAAAATCCCCTGTGATCTTGTAAAAATTTTCTAAAGGCAATTCAAATTGCATAATGTAAAGTTGTCGATTTTCCCCATGCCTATCCAAGACACTGCAGGAGACAGTGATGCTTAAGTGAACAAGAGAGTAGTGATGTGGACCTGTTCTAGGAACAAGCATTTGCCTAGAAAATTGATGAAAGTTCTAGGACTTAGGCAAAATGATGTCAATTTTTAAAAAATGTGTTTTTACCCAGCTTTGGAATGCAGCTAGATCCATGTTTGTGGGGCATGCAAAGTCCCCCCTCCCCTTCTTTCAGGTGTAGCCTGGGGCCGGGACACTGGGCAGGGCTTAGGGAGAAGTGCTCAAGGTGCCCCTGCCAACTCATGTACAGGTAAGGAAAGTAGATTGGAAAGAGGTACTCAAAACAATGCTTGAAGTGACTTTGGATCCAGAGACTCTTAAGTCTCCTGATGGGAAACTTAGTAGCTCCTTGTAATAATTCTGCCTCAGTGCTCTTTCAGTCTGTCTGTCGGGGCTGCTCAGAGGCTTGAGTATAGGAGGAGGTGGCACCAAGGAGAGCCCTGGGCTTCTCAGCCTGTGATCTGAGCCTGTTCAGAAGCTCTGCTCTCTCACAGTTTGAACTGATGATTCTTCAGCCCTTCTGGCAACAGCCTTTAGTATACTGGAAAGACTGCAGCCAGAGGAGTGGGGAATCAGAGCTCTGTCCCCTAGTCAGCAGCAGGCTAGTCAAGTGACCCTCATCCCCAGCCCTGCTGAGGTTCAGCCCTGCGGTCTGGAGTGGACCCTGTCTTCCTTCACCTCGTTGCAGAGGATTCTAAAAACCCATCTCTTCCTTTGTCGGCAATACAGCTCTGCATGGCCACCTTTGAACATGACATGGAGAAAGCCTTTGCTTTCCAGGCAAGTCAAGAGAAAGTATGTAGCATCTGCATGGAGGTGGTCTATGAGAAACCATCAGCCTCAGAGAGGAGGTTTGGGATCCTCTCCAGCTGCAGTCACACATACTGTCTGTCCTGCATCCGACAGTGGAGGTGCGCCAAGCAGTTTGAGAATCCCATCATCAAGTAAGTACTACCCCACAGCAGGAAAGTTTAAAGACTTAGAAGCGTCTCTGCAGCCAGGTGGCCCCCAAGCGGGGAGAGAGCACCACGCCTGGAGTTAAGTGGACACAAGCTCAAATCCCACCTCAGACTGCCAGCTGTGTGGCCCTGGACAAGCCGTTTGGTCTGGCTGCCTAAGGTTCCTCATCTGTAAAATAGGAGTAATAATGCCTACTTACAGGGTTGTTATGAGGATAAAATGTTTGTAAAGCGTTTTGCAAACCTTAAAGCTCTAGGTAAGTACAAGCTGTTTATCCATTTTGTGTAAATTTTATAACATACAAATAGAACAGCACTGTATTTAACATAGTAACAAGAGCTAACATTTATAGAGTGCCAGGCACATGCACAGTGCTCTACAATTGTTATCTCATGATCCCTCCCAATTACACTGCAAGGTGGATGCTGTTATCCATTCCCATTGTACAGATGAGGAAACTGAGGTATGCAGTTATAATAAATAAATGTACATATTTAGGGGTCCTTGCCTGAAAAAGTTTTGTTTTAGGGTTGTACTTCCTTTTTCCATGTTTTTCTCTATCCCCCAGCTTCTTCCCTATCCTGTTGTCCATGTTGTTTTTCTCAGGTAGTTGAAAGAACAAGTGAGGGGCAGGCCTGACACTTAATGGCCAGGGGACTCCAAGAGTCCTGCTTTCTCTGAATCTGTTTCCTCCTCTGTGAAATGGAAATGACAATCCTTGTGTACTGCTTACCTGCCTCATAAGATTGCTGTGAGGAAAATACTATGTCAGTGTGAACTGGTAATGTCATAGCAATGGCTCTGACAGATTTCCTTTCTCAAGAGTATCTGCATCCTTTAATGGAAGGCTAGAGGATCCAGGGAGGTGGATTACTGAAGGCAGGAAGGGGACTTTAGTCCAAAGGAGAAGATACTTGGGGAAGGGAGGATGTAACTTGAAGGGCTGACGTTACAGAGGAGGTGGCTCCAGCAGCTCTCCTTACCTGTAAGAGGAGAAGTGAGACTTGAGGGGTTGAAAGGGCCCTTTCAACTCCAATTCTCTGAACCCTGTGAACAGGGGCAACAGAGGCAGGATATAACTGTCCTTTCCTTGACAGAGGCTGTGACAAAGCAGAGTGAGTCCTTGTTCCTTAGAGACAGCCACTGGTCAGGAATCCTGTGGAGGGAGGAGGCTAGGCACCGACAGAGGCCATCAGGGGAGATGTTTTTGATAGGGGGCTTTGCCTTGGAATGGTCAAGGTTTATCAGAGTTTATTTGTCTTATGCTTTGGTATCTTGCCTCCCCTGCTAGACTGTAAGCATACCTGGACAGTAGGTAAACACGTCTGCTCAGTTGTACATCCTTGCAGAGTGCTGTGTAAATTTTGAATTGAGGTCCCTGGATTGAATTCACATGGCTTTAACATTCTCACCAAGCAATTTTCTCCTGGTTCTTGTTGCAGTAACATATCCTGGTTTGATTGCTTGGAGTGAGTAAAGTAACCCCAAATACCAATCCATTTACTGCACGGGGCAGCTCATTGATGCTTACTTTCTTGTGCTTGTTACAGGTCCTGTCCAGAATGCCGGGTAATATCTGAGTTTGTCATTCCAAGTGTGTATTGGGTTGAAGACCAGAACAAGAAAAATGAACTGATTGAAGCATTTAAGCAGGGAATGGGGTAAGTGATGAAGGGGGTGCCTGCCAGGAGGTCCTGACCCCTGTCACTTCTGAAAAGAGTTCTTCACATTATGTGGCTTACCTTAGTTAGTTTCCATTGCTTATTTCATGATATTACTCTCATCTCCCAGCTTTTTAATTTTTTGAAGACCTCTCACTAGCTTCCTGTATAACCTGCCTTTTCTTTTTATCTGTTCTTTTTATTAATCTATGGGTGAATGAACTTAAAACATTAACTGTTTCTTAAAAACATTTGTATTTGATGAACATTGTGCTATTTGGTGCTTCTGGGATCTTAAGGCATACTGGCTGTGCCTTGACAGGAACAAAGGGATCTTTGATGAGAGAATGTTAAGGAGATCTTGTTATTCCTTAGTTGTGAGCCCTTTATATGGGTCAGTCTCTTCTGGGTAGATGGATTTTTTTTTTTCCTTCATCTTGTGAGGGAAGGAGTTGGAGAAGCATGAATATCATGGTATCCTAGATTGGACTCCATTGTACCTAGGGTCTCTTTCTTTCATGGCAAGCACTTCTGTGCACTTTGTGCACAAAGGCCTAATCTTTACATACAGCAACCATCTTGTCCCTTTGAGCTTTTTAATTGCTTTAAAACCAGTTGATGTTGGCATCTCGAATTTGAGCTTTAGCAAAAGTGTACCCATAAACAAGATTCACAGTAGTTACTGGTTTCATCTCTCCTAGCTCATTGGATTTGTAACTATCTAGTCCTCACTGGTCTTAATTTCTCTAATATTTAAGAATGAATTGTAACTTACAGAGGAAGATAAGAGCAGGCTGTCTTTGAATTGTAGACCAGAGCTGTAGCCCTAAAGGGGCTTTTTAAAATCATCTCCTCATCCTCCTGTCTAGACAGACCAGGCCAGAGAATAATGACCACTTTTTTGCTTTCTCTATCCTCTCAAGGAAAAAAGCCTGTAAATACTTTGAGCAAGGCAAGGGGACCTGCCCCTTTGGAGGAAAATGCCTTTATCTCCATGCTTACCCAGATGGGACAAGAGCTGAACCTGAGAAACCTCGGAAACAGCTCAGTTCAGAAGGCACCGTGAGGGTAAGGAGCGGAGGGGGTGGCAAGTGGCCGTTTTCCCTTTCTCGAGGGCCAGTTTGGCATGCTAGGCTTTAAAAAACACACCTTGATCCACCCATTAGGATCTCTGTTCACTTCTGTGGACCCATGTGGGAAGCCAGCATCCAGAGATTATGTGAGCCAACAGAAAAACTGCTTTGGAGAAGGTGTTTGTTTTCTGTCCTCTTTAAAAGCTAGGCTTGAGTAGCTCTTGTAGCTGTTAGGGGCTGTTTCATGGTTTTTCACTGACAAGAGCTGGAATGGTTTGGCTTCTTGGCTATGTGTTTTGCAGTTCTTCAATTCTGTCCGACTTTGGGATTTTATTGAGGACAGAGAAAGCCGGCACATCCCAGCTACTGAGGAAGATGATGTAACCGAACTCGGTGACCTTTTCATGCACCTTTCAGGAGTGGAAGAGTCTGCCTCGAATCCTTGAGAGTGAACTGAAGCCCCCTCCCCAGCCCACCCCCTTGCCATCCCATACTCTAGGCTCTCTGCCGGACCAGGCCTGTGCATTCAGAGGGTGTGCTGCAGAGTTTTACATTTACTGCAACAGTAGTTGATGTGTCACTGGGATTAAGAGAGGGTGTGTTAAACCTTTGTCTGATCCAGTCTCCATTATTACAGCAATGGAAACATTGAAGGATATAAAATAAAAAATTAACAGAAGTATATGTAATCTCCATTTTCATGGTTAATTAATTCTTCAGTTACTTTCATGCCTCTGTCAGCTGAAGACCAGACTAGCTAAGGTTGAAGAGAGAGGTTCACCAGCAGGCTGGCCACAGCATTCCTTGAAGATTATCTACTAAGTCATAGAGGGCTTGGGACCCTTCACTGACAGAGGAGGCAGCCACAATGACAAAATGACAGATCCTTGAGAGAATCCAACCAGCCGTTCTGTGGACATGGTCCCTGCCTGGTTGGTGACTTCCTGGTGGGGAAAAACACAAGGGGGCATCCAGTCTGATAGGAGGGCTGTTGTGGACAGAGTCTGCATTCTTATTACTTTGCTCTTTCAGGGTCAGTTAGTCCATATGGCATATTCTCTCCATGAGCAAACCCAATATATGAACATCCAGAGTTACAAACAAAATAAAAAATGCCCCCCTGTGCCTCAAGCATTTTAAAGGATTTGAATTTCAAAAACCTAATTTTACATCTTTTCAGGCACATATCATAGAAGATCACACCTGCAGTGTAAAATCTTAATTTTAAGTTTGCCTATTAAAGCTGTTTTGACTTCTCAGGTATGGTCAAGTCTGTCTGAGCTTTTCTGACAGTAATGTTCATTTGAATCTCATTGCACTAACTAGATCAAAAAGAATCAGCCAGTCTCCCTTTTGTGACACCAGTGACTGTTTTTAGCTCAAAATGGCCACAAGGATTCCATTTTGCAAACAAAGATATGTTTGTAAAGGGACTATGTATACTAATATTACACATACTACAATATACACATAGTATAGTCAAATACGAGGCACCCGTACCTCAGGTAAGTAGTTGTAAACAAGCTAGACCCTAGAGCACTTGCTTCAGGAGTCTATGCAAGTTAAGTTTGAATAAAACTGCTATTTAAATTCATACTGAATTAGGAAATCAGCATCTCCGTTTAGAAAGTTACAGCGTAAGAGCAGTAAATCCCAATTCTCAAGTGTTTTACCCAGCAGTACAAGTGTTTGATAACTGTGACAAATAGTCTTCTCATCTGTGCTATTGAGGCTCCCAGAACGTGAAACTCTTAAGACTGGTTTAGCACTAAGGTCAAGTTCAGCACTGCTGCTCAGATCATCTGTTAATAGTCCAAAGTTTAACATTTAAAAGTGGTTAAGAAGACTTTTACACCAGAGTTCCTACCAGGTAGAAATGCCTGCTGGTTTTTAAATGTTAATTTATTAGTTAAAATTTCAGTTAAATAGTCTTCCCCGACATAAATACTTAGCCTATATACATTTTCATTTTCTATACACTAGGATATTTTTTAAACCTATGAACCAGAGTGGCACTGTTTTACATCTAAGGGTCTGAAAGCTCTTTCTCTAAGCTTACTCAAGATTTTTCATCACCAGTAATAGTAAATGCAGACCTAAATTGGAAGGAACCTTAACCTGTTACCTGTTCTAATCATCACCTTCATTTTATGCATAAGGAAACAGGCCAAGAGATGAAGTGGCTTGCCCCAGGTCACACAGATGAAGTTAAGACGACTTAGGTCTGAATCCTATCCAGTTTTCTACCCAATAGAGCATGCTGTCTTCTCCCACCTGCAGTCATGCATCGCCAAGTCCTTAATGCTACAATGAAAACTATACTTGACTTTTACTGTTTCCACTTTACGTTCCACTACAGAACAAAAAATTGTTTACAGTCTTAGAAAATGGCCAAAACACACTTCTAATCTTATGTTCTAAAATAACACACAATCTCCCATAATAAATGAAAGAGGAGGTCATTAAAACCTAAATTTAACTTATTTTATTAAAATAAGATAAATCACTAGAACCATGGCTTACAATAAATTCATTTTCTCAGGAGCAATAAAAACAAAAACCCAAACCATCAAGAAAAACTGTCTGTGTTCAGTTTCCTTGTTATACGAGGTATGAATGTAAAGCGACATGACAAACGGATTTTTTGGGGGGCCAGATACAAATGAAAGATCAATCCTTTTAAACTCATACCTCATATAGTGCATCTCCTGGAAGACAGCTTCAAATTGGTAGGTCACTCTGCTTGCTGAGAGTGCAAAATACACTGAGAGGAGCATAAGGATTCCTCATTCAAAAAGACCGTCATTCCACAACTGGGTATCTCATTGGGTGCAAGAAAGAAGTCTGTTAAGTACCAAGGTATCACTCCTTAGGTCAATAATTGCAGCAGGGCTGTATGTATGGCCCCCACTTGAGAACAGTACTATGCAGAACAGTTTATTCCTTCGTATGATTGTTTTCTATGTGCAAAACTATCTGGTAACTTGCCATCTTTTAAAAGAATTAAAATTCCTTGGCATGATAACACTCATTGTAGGAACTTGTATCAAGAATTCATTATCCCCTTTTCTCTGGAGTTGGATTGCCATCTTTGTCCGGAAATATCCTCTAGGACTGCAACTTTTCAGGCTCTCCCCACAAAGAATTTTAGCCATTCTTACTATAAAAATACTAATTGATCCAACAAAAATGATCAAGAGAAAATATTGCCAAATAAACACAGCCGCCTCTGTAGAGGAAAATAAGGCTCAAGGGCATCTGTTTTTAAAACTCTGGCTTGTATTGCATCTTGTCTGTTAGTTATTGGTAAAATGACACCATTATGACATGACACACCATGAGTGGAAAACATCTCATTGGGCAAACAAATAGTAGAAAAAGGCAACACGGAGTGATGTCCCTGTAGTACGTGAATGTAGAAATCTGTAGCAGCTTTTTCTGAAGAAAAGAAAATTCATCCATTAAGGTAAGAAAAGCAGAACTTTGGGGACTTTCCTGTTGGGGACAATGGTGCAAGAAAGATGATATGCCTAGAAAACCGGGAGTCTTGTGGATGTCAATGTGCATGAGTTTATGTCCTCTGTGTGGGCTGCACGGTGCAGAGATGGTTCGGAAGCACTGCGGTTGATTTTCGGTAAAGAATGTTGTAGTAACTCAATGGAAGACAATATCTGAAAAGAGGCAGCAAGAGGGGCAAATTTCAGACAACTTCATTCAAAATATGTTCAAAGTGACATAAAAACAGCACATAGGGATCCAGAACACACGCCCTCTCCAGCCTGAAAGAGAGGTGAGACCAGAAAATCTCTACCACCTCAGAATTGGCTAGCTAACAGGAAGGAAGGACGAGGGAGGTCCTTTCCAATCTCCCACTTTCTGGGGGTCCACCCTTGGGCCCTAAAGCAGGCTTAAGAAACCCAAGTGGTACTCAAACCTGAGCAGTTCACACCTGTGGAAAAAGAGGTCTTTCTTCCTTAACTTTCTTCACACAGTCTGCTACAAGCCTCTTCATGGCTTTGGGGCAATTCTTATATAGCTTACTGAGATCTGGAGATGCGTACCCTCGACCAACCATAAATATAATCTAGATGAAGAAGAGATATGAAGGTGTTAACTGCACTTTTATTTCATTAAATCTGGGCTCCCTTCTCAAGCCAAACTGTTCAAAAGGACTTTACTACTGCTGGTGGCACTCACCTGATCTCGGTTGTTGATGTGTGAATATGGTAGCTCCCCTGTCATCAGTTCATACAGTACAATGCCATAGGAATAGACATCTGATTGAAAGCTGAATGGATTATTGTCCTGCATGCGGATAACTTCTGGAGCCTGAAAAAGGATTCATCGCTTTCCATAAACTTTATCTAGGGACGGTTGAGGGACTAGATTGTTAGAAAACGTTTTTGCTTTTATTAATATCCAGGAAATATTATTTAGCTCCCATTAATTCTGAGAGGAGCCTGAAGACAGACTTTTCTAGATCTCCCTTACAAATAGGATCTATCTTATTTGAGGGTAGGGGGGAAAATAACCACATTGAGGCAGAGAGGAAGGGGATAAAGTCTAAGACGGAGTCATAATTGCAAGAACAGTTGCATGTATAGAAAGCCTAATGAGGATGTGAGAAGGGATGGAGTGCACAATCTGTACACAGTAGGTACTAGATGAGCACTTGATTTAACATCTTCCAGGAGCCTCTGTGGAGGACAGTTTTATCTAACAGGATTTGGACCTATTTCATCCACAGCTCAATTGAGAAACTAGGATTTTGTCCTTGTTTTTCTACAATAGCAAATTCTTGTCATCCAAGATGGATAAAATCCATCAGTGACCACAATAGGGTTGAACCCATTTGGCAGATTTTGACGGTGAAAAAACAAGCTGCCAGTAACCTCTATATGGACTATCTGCCTCCCTCTCCTTTAGGTACAGCCTACTAAAAAAGACAACAGAAAACACATATTCAAGCCATTAGCTGTGACTAGGCAAATCACCATTTCTCTGTGTCTCAATTTATATACTTAAAAGGAATAAAAGTATTCACAGAGTGAAGATAAATGAGCTGTTATTTGCTTCTAAACAAAATCTCACAAAGTCAAGCCTTTATTTCTCATATAAAGTGCTTTAATTTTAATATGTGCTTTAAACTGTAACATTTTTATCAGTGTTAGCTGGAACATACAGTAACTGAAGGAGGCCTATCTGATCAAATGAGTAGGAAAGCTAAATTTAAATATAGATTATTTCCTTACCATCCAGAGAACAGAACCCGTTGGCTGTTCCACTTGTTGAGAGCCACTCCATCTAGATTTCACTGTTGCTAAACCAAAGTCTCCTATTTTCACTGTCAGACCTTCATGAAGAAATATATCTAAAAACGTGTTAAGGAACGCATATTCATAAAATTACAGCACTTGAACTGAAGCACAGAGTGTAGTCATCTGCCCAATACCTAATCAAGCCCCCACTATGATCTCCCCAACAATTAACTGAGATTTGAATACTTTTAGTGATAAAGAATTCACCACCTTCCTGAAGAGCCCATTCTTTTGTGCTTTACACTAAATGAAGTCTTAGTTGACCCTAATTTTCTTCCCTGGAGCCAAGCAAATTAGGTTGAACTGCTAATTTCTTTTTGTCACATATGACTTTCCTATTTTTAAAGCTAGTTTGTTTGCTCTTAGTTTGCTTTTATTATATAAATTGGTAGTCTTAAGCACACGTGTTGTTGTTCAGTTGTGTCTGACTCTTCATGACCCTTTCTGGGATCCTCTCGGCAGAGGTACTGGAGTGGTTTGCCATTTCCTTTTCCAGCTGATTGTAAAGATGAGGAAAACTGAGGCAAACAGGGTTAAGTGACTTGCCCAGGGAGGGTCACATAGCTAGTAAATGTCTGAAGCCAGATTTGAACTTGGGAGGAATCTTCCCTGGGCCTGGCACTCTGTACTGTAAGTGATGTGGGTGGAGGGAGGACAGCTTACTTTGGGCCTCAGTGGTGGTATTACCTAGCTAAAAGTCTGGAGAAGCTCATCACCACAGAGGCTGGAATTTTTCTTTTCTTTTTTGGCTTTACCATCTCCAGAAAACCATGTATGTACTACATTAGAGAAGGACTTTAACTATGAATTTTTCGAAGGAGTACCAATCAAACTCCATTCCTTAAATATTCTCTTCTACATCAGTTTTGGAAAGCCCTTCCTCAGCATATCCTAGACATCCTTCCTTCTGCATCCCTTCCCATCTCATGGCCTCCTTCCCCCTCACCCTACAAGTTTCATCCTCTGAAAAACTCCGTAAGTGATCCACTTCAATCCTCTAAGCCATGCTATGCATAAAGTCAGGAAATTAGCTGGCCTGCACTAGTGGGACATCCTTGCTTGCTCTTTGTAGCACTGTTGTTCTAAGAGACACCTATGGTTTCTTTATGTGTCCTTCCTCTACCCTCTGGATACTCTACTCTCTTTGATTCTTTGGAAATAATGATGTGCCATGATTCATAGGCATGGCAGAAGAGTGATTTCTATTTTGATGTTTCAGAAAACAGTGTGATTGATCACTCTTATGATTTCCCAAATGCAGTACTCTCATCCACTCCATCCAATTTTGATGTCAGCATACTGGCCATTATCTCTACTGTATGAGATGGATCAGCTCAATAAGCTGTCTAGCCAAATTCAGATTATAGTCTGGAAGGGATGAATTCTTCATCCACTTGGCTTTTCTTGGGTGAATTTTTAGGCCAAACACCTTTGAGGAGGTGTAGGTCTCAATTAGAAGGCTCTATTGTTTCCCAGGGCTTGATATAATTCATAAGTCATCTGTAAACAGGATTGACCTGAAGGATCTAATCTGCCAAACCCCAAATGGACTCTCTCCAATGCAATGGCAGACACCTTTGGTGAATGTCTTTTATGCCTTGCTTCACTGATAATCAGGGAACTGATGAACAAATTCTATGTTTACTTTTTTATCAAGGAACCTCATATATTCATAACATATTCACAGGATACACAAAATTGGAAGAAAGTTCTTAAGGTTGCATTTTGCTCTACCAAATCTAGTGCTTTAAAGAAAAAGCAAAAAGCAGCCTGTACACCACATGTGTCAAGCTCTCCCAAGTACAAATTTAATTGGGAAAAAATAAAAATACAGTATAGATAACAATTTAAAATTGTCAAAAGGAGACCTTCAGGGACCCTTACGTTCAGATTAGTAGTCTCATTTCTTTTTGTGTTTGAGCACTGCTGTAACTGTGTGAATGAGAACTATTGGAGATTAGTTTATGAAAATATGCCTGACAAAGTATGAACAAATATAAAAAGGCCAAAGTATTAAACATATTCTTAAAACCTTTATACCTTTAGTAGCCCATAATCCAATAAAAATACCAGTGTAGGAAGGAAAAGGGACAGAGGTTTACAAGTTATATTCTGAAGAATGAATGGATCAAAAAGGAAAACAGAAACCATTACCAGATATGTCAAAGAAAATAATGATATAACACTGACATTTTTTGGACACAGCTGAAAGGAATTCTTAGGGGAAATCATAGATTTGAAAACTAGGTTTAAACAACCGCTTTTTGTCAGATCTTAGTGATTCTGAGGCTGGCTCTTCATTATGTCAAGGTTGGCTCTCCTTTGAAAATACATTAAGTAAATAGAAAAAGAAGGATTAATGAATTGATATGCATTTTTTAAAATTAATCCAATTAACCTAAAAGAAGCCCAAAGGAAAAATATATTTTGAAAATTAGAAACAAAAATAGAAAACAAAAGATTTCTCATACTTTTAAAAATGTAACAAAACTGAAAAACTTTTAGCTAACTGGATTTAAAAAAGAAAAAATAAATTACCAAAATAAAAAATTAACAATATGAATTCATAGCAGAACAAAAAGAATTATCAGGGTTTCCTTTACAAAATTACATACTAGCAAAACCAGGAGTTTAAGGGAAATAATTACCTACAGGAATTTTAAAAAATACTCAAATTAACAGACTGCGATATGGAGATGTTAAACAATGCAATCTCAGAAAGTAAAAATGAGCAAGCCATAAAGCTATAAAAAAAGGTGTAGTGCAGGTGGTTCTTAATAGGTCAATTCTAGCAAATATTTTAAAGAACAATTAATACCTATGTGATAAACTATTCTAAATAAGTGAGAAAGAAAGCACTTTACAAAATTCCTTTTATGAGTAAAATATTATGCTAATACCTAAACCAGAGAAAAAAAACAACCAAAAATTTTCAATTGAGGAAAAGAATCTTTGTATCAACTGTCTGATAAATCTAAAAATATAAATAGGTAGCTTTAACCTAAATGTATAATACCAAAAGCCATTTCTCAAAAGATAACTGATCAAAACCGATAAGCAAACTTTTCAAAAGAATTTCAATATATTAACAACCAAATGAAAGATTGCTTACACTAATAAGAAAATGCTGATTGAAACTGAGATTTCACTTCACATGCAAAAATGGGAAAAGATGGAAATAGATAATGGTGGAAGTGGTGTGGGAAGTACGGCACAAAACAGACTGGACATGAGCTATAAATCTGTTCATTCGTTCTGGAAAAGCTATTTGGAATTGTGAAACAAAGTGATTAAAATTTCCATGCCCTTTGATCCAGAGACCACACTACTCAAACTATACCTCAAGGAAGAAAAATACAGAAAAGCTCTGTGTATGTTTATATATTTTATGTTTTTACCAAAATACTTGAACAGCACTTCTGGGTTACCAAAGACTTGAAGACATGAACTACTGCAGAATGAATAAACCAGGAACACAGTGATAACAAGAACAACTAAACAGACCGAGAAGCTTTGCAATGATAGTGACTGACCTTGGTCCCAAAAGATAAATGAGATGATGTGTCTCCTCACTGTTACCACATGCTGTCAAGCAACTGATGATGCTAAGCTGGCTTTTTAAACAAAGAAAAGGCTCACTAGGTAGAGTGGAGTGGTAAGAGATTCAGAAATTAGTGTAATATAAAAACAAAAGGCATCAATCAAACTTTTAAAAAATCCACCCCTGACTTCCATAAAAACATCTGAAAAAGAGAAAAAATTTACCTATTTCTCATTTTCAAAGGCACCCTCAAGAAATGGGAACATAATTTAAATATTTTCCCCCAGTTATCAATTCCCCTGCACCCACAAGGCAAAAAATAAAACGCTAACAAGAAAGTATGTATCAGCTACATCTAAAAACGTATCTTATTCTGCATGTTAGCCTATCATTTGCCAAAATCATGGGCTATCGGTGTTCTTGTTCTCATTTCCCTCTACATCAGTCCATACAAGTGTTTCTGAGTTTCTTTGAAACATCACTGCTTTATCATACATCCCAGGATCACATATGGTCATGTGAGATTTAGCAGCCATGCTTTGGGAATGTGATATTCCTAAGGATTAAAGAAACAGGTTTACAACCAGGAATAACTTACCCAGGAAAACTTAGCATACGCTTACTGGGGAAAAACTGACCTTAAACAAAACAGAGGACCTCTAAGCATGCCTTCATGAAAGACCAGAAATACAGGAGTCGAGAAATAGAAAAATAGAAAACAACAACAAGGGACTACGCAAAGATAAACTGCTGACATTTTAAAAGAGGGACCTGATGTCATCAGAGATCACAGATAGAACTAAATAAAACCTAAAGTTTAGGACACGGCAACTATGTTCTAAAAAATCAATTTCTATTGTAGAATGAAAGATTAGACTGAATGTACACTCACCCTAAGCTATATTTTGGAAATCACTGTTTTGAATTGAATCCATGACACCATCTTTTTAGTGGGGGAGGGAGGGCATTTGTATCTTTCTTTAAAAACTAGAGAATGTAAAAGCTAAAAATTACTTGAACTCTTCAGGACTTACTATATCTTATATTCAAATGTCATCTTTGTTATATTTCTCCCCTTGGAAGATTATAGAAATGAAGGTTAATTTCTATTGGATAGACCTATTTTAGGCCTGGCATTTTAGGGTAGCAAAAGCAGTTCCTTGGAAGCCCTTCAGCCTCTTCATAGAGCAGAAGAATCTGTACAACTCCTCAGCCTTTCTTTCCAATGAACTCCCAAAGTACTTCCAACTTTTTTCTGAAACATGTTCATTTTATTTGCTTTATTATATGAATTAATTTTCATTGTATTTGTACAAGAATTATTCTGTATAATGAATCCTATGCTCCAACCAAAATGGATGGCTACCCAATTCTGACCCTTACCCTTTCAACCTCTACAGTTTTGCTCATGCTGTCCTGTCCTTTGGAATATTCTCCCACTGTTTAAAGCTCAGAGTAAATGCCAGCTCTTCCAAGAAGTCTCCTCTGATCCCTCCAGTCAAAAGATGATCTTCCCCCCTTTGGCTTTAAAGACACATAAAAGCAGCCCAATGCACTTAGTATTTCAGATGGTTATAATCTCTTTCTTGTGTTGTCTCTACCTATGAGATTTTTGGCTCCATGAAAACAGGGACTGTTTGATTTTTGCATCTTCCCTGGTGCCTACCAAAGTGCTCTGTACATAGACAGCCCTTAATAATTGTCCACTACACTGAAATGAATGAAACTCATGGGTTACTTAACTAGAAACAAAGCAGATGCCTATCTGTTAGAAAATGGCCAAACTGTTGTACATAAGTGGTATGAATATTAACTGTACTGTTAGTAATGACAACAGAAAAGTATGATGAGACTTACATATGAACTTTTTTGGTGCAGTTAGGGGGCATTACAGCATACTGATCACCGGACTTGGAGTCAGGAAGACCTGAGTTCCAATCTAGCCTCAGACACTAGCTGTGTGACCCGAGGCAAGTCACCTCATCCTCCTTTGCCTTGGTTCCTCATCTGTAAAATGGGGATAATGGCACCTACCTGCCAGAACTGTTGTAAGGATCAGAGGAGATAAAGATCGTAAAGTGCTTAGCACAGCACCTGGAAGACAGCGCGGTACAAAAGGCTACCATCATCATTACATGAACACACACCAAATGAAGGAAGCAGATCCACAAGAACGTAACAGGAAATAAAGTGATAACGAGCCCAAAGAGGTGACCTGCCCTTCCTGCTCCTCTGCAGGAGTACAGAGATCTTTGGGGAGATACTGCACAGGATGGAGGACTTTTTCTGATACATTGTTTAGTTTTACATTACTTTGTTTCCCTCTATATAAGGGGATTTTAAAACAACGTAACAGTAAAAATTCATTTTAAAAAATTACAAGTGATAAAAGATTAGCCAAAAAGATGAGAAGGCATCACTTGATTCTTTGTGGAGGTGGGGTATTACGAATGTGGAAGATTTGGACTTTCTGGATGTATTGGTTGTTGTTATTTTTTTTTTAAATACGGGATGGTCCTCTGGGACTGTACACTGTGAAATGTAGGTGATTTAAAAACAAGAAATCAATAAAAGTACATATTTAAAAAATTTAAAGTGACCATGATAAGAAACTTATGTTTCTATGGCAACTGTACAGGCAAACTAGGAAGACAAATGTCCAGCTTCATACTGTATTCCTCAGTCTGTATGAAGACTTCTTATCGCTCCATGGAGAATTGACAAAGTACATACTTGGATCTTCTTAATCATGGGTCCTTCCATATTAATCACATTAAACTGCATAATGAAAGGATACTATTTGATTTCATGTCTCTGTGGATGATGTTCTTTGCATGTAAATAACTGTAAAAGAAAAAAAACCTTGTAAAAATATGTTCATCCTACATGTGGTATACAATCAGGTGGCATTTCCAGATTTACCACAGAAAGCAAAAGCTCCAAAGTGCACATAAGGAAGCAGGGTTGTTTTATCACTGAAGTGGCTTTACAAGGAGGTTTGTTTGGAGGCTTCAATAACCAAACCAATTCACTTAGGGTCTACAACCTCCCCATCTTGCATCAAATAAGTGTCAGAGCACAGTTCAACGGTAAAGAACTGGTCAGCACAGCAAGGACACTGAAACTTTAAGCCAGACAGGGAGAGACCGCTGGAGTGCCAAAGGACCTGAGAGGTCATCTTCTTTTAAAGGTGGTGTCTATGCAGCATTTAGTCACCAATAATGCCCAGAGACAGTGATTATCTTTAGCTACTTGATCAAGAATTTACTATACATCAAAAAGAATCGCAAACTCAAAGTGTCCTTACTAGTTTCTCCAAAATAAAAACAAGCAATAAAAAAGCAGAGTTTAATCCAGCCTCACTACAGAAGGCCATGCCATAATCCTAGGATGATCACAGATCTAGGACTTCAAGGGACCTCAAACGCCAATTAAACCAATCCCCTCATTTTAAGAACAAGAAAACTGAAGCCCAATGAGTATCAATGTCTAAGGCCAATGTCACAGAGACATCATGTGCCTGTTTTTCTATGGGGAGCCAAACGTATGTTTCTGTCTCAACAAATACTTGGTCTGTTCTAAAAACAACCCTAGTGGATTTCTCTCTTCTAGCTTGGAGCTTCTCTGCCCTATTTGGTTTAGTAACAGTTTTCACATGTATATTTACATACCTCAAAAATGCCCAGTTTTTTTATCTTTCCAGACAAAATTATCATTATAGTCCACTGTGAACAAAGCATGACTCAACCAGCTCGTGGGGTCCAGCAGACCTTGTTCACTGACCTAGGATGGGGGAGACACTTCTGGCTAAAAGGCTCAGCTTAGAATCAGGACTGAATCCAGGCTCCAAAGCCTATGAGACACTGGGCAAAAAGACTTTACAGTGAAGGCAGCACTTACTCTGCTGCCCACAGGTCCATCATGAGGAGAATCCACTCTAAGGATGAGCTATAAAAATACTAATTTCTGTCATCACTGGCCAAAGAACCTCCCGAGCACCTTCCTTAGGACCGACATGGTGGGAGCACTAGGCTTCAAAAAGCACCCTCTGAGAAGGTGAACAGCCACGGGTAGAAGAAGGCACAGGGAATGTGTGAGACTGTTGGAAAACACATCAGTGACAGGAGTGATGTTACTCTCTGGAGAGTTTTCATTTGCTGTAACTTATTTTAATTGAGGCTCTTTTTTCAGTCTATTCACACCAAGTCCTTAAATACATATTTTATTTGTACATATTACATATAACATAAGTAAATTCTAAACATTAATACATATTCAAAATATTCTAATAAGTCAATATGTAGTCTCCTGAAGTACTTACTCCATTCCTTGTGCTGTCTGTCGGGCAATGTCGATAAGCTGGAACATTTGAAATTTGGTCTCCTGAACATGGAGGTGTTTATAAAGACTGCTCCCCTCACACCACTGTGTCACAATTGCCAGGTTATCTTTAGTCATATAGCCCATGAACAAGAGAATGTTAACATGCCGAGTTTTTCTGAAGAAAAATATAAAGAAAAAAAATTCCCATTTTCTTTAATAAGTAACATCAAAATAAATATTATTGACAGACCTTTGGGAATTCAAAGCCACAGTATCAGAGCAGTCAAGGCATTGTAGCCATCTCTCTACTTAATCACCCCTCTGACCTTGGGCAAATCAGTGAAGCTCTCTGGGCTTCTCATTCCTGATGTGTAAAATGAGAATCCTGAGCCCCAAAGAGTTTTAAGTTCACTGGAGGGAAAGGGAAAGCACTCACTTATGCTCTTGCTGGATTATACAGACCACAGGAGGATGGGAGAAAGTGGGGAGAGGGGGAGGGGATGGCCTAGGTAAGTGTGAGAGGAGGAGCAGTATGAAGGAAGAGGGCCAGAAAGGTTTCTCAGCAGATCAATGCCCAGGCCAGGCTATGTGTGCATTAACTGACCTCAGAGGTCCCGTCCCCTCTAAGTTTGAACTACTGTAAGGACGCACTGTATAATCACTAAGACAATTAACCTGTGGAACGTTTTCACAGAACGAATCATACACATTTGGCAGAAGGGTCTCTGAAACGAGACAACAGAACTCTGCTCACCTTAAGACCGCCACTTCGTTCCTGAAAGCTTGAAACTGTTCTGGGGTTGGATCAATGACCTTTAATATCTTCACAGCAACGTCTCCTGCAAATTAACTTAAAGTCAACACGACAAAAAAGGAATGCTTTTTACTTCACGTTGTCATCCACGTGACAGAGCAGGGAACTTCCATCCAAGGAGGTGGTCACAACAATACAGGCTCTGCTACAAATGGTTTTTGTGAGTGATTTTCTTAAGTCTCATTTAATTCTGCTCCCCTTCTAACTTGATAAACACCAGTGGCTTTCTACTATCTTTAAGGCCTGCTATGAAATCCCTGTTTGGCATTTAAAGCCTTTCATCACTTGGCCTGTTCCCATCCAATTACACTTAGCTCCCCCTTCACACGCTACACAGGCTGGCGACACTCCACTCACTGACTTCCTTCTGTAGGAAGACTTTCTGAACTGTCAGATGGCCTTCCTTCCACTCGCTCTTTCTCTTCTACATGCCAAGTTGTTTCCCTCGATAGAATACAAGCTCTTCGAGGCAGGGGCTGTGCTTTTGTCTTTCTTTGTATTCCTGGCACTTCTTACAGTGCTTGGCACATACTAAGCACTAAATACTGCTTTGTTCTCTTAGGATGCACTTCTTTTTCTCCATAGGCCACATCCCTGAAGCCTTCCTAAATTCCCCACCAACCCATTCCCCTATTTGTGAACTCCCAGAGCACTGTGTGACTGGTTCAGCGACTAGTACACACTGATAATGTTTTATGACTTGGGGGGCTTGGGAGGGAGCAGTGTCCTATTTCTCCTACTATATTAAGCTTTGCAAGGACAGAAAATGTTAAACATCTTCATACCTCTTGCACAGGGCTGAGTACAAAATAAGTCACCTGCTGTGACTTACTATGTATTTATCGGTGCAATGCAATATATATTCTTTGTGGATACACTGGGGTGGGAGGAGAAGGAAGCCTATGGAAAATTTTAAGGCCTTTCAGCTCATGGAAACTTTTATGTTTTAGTTTCTTCAAAACACAGGAAGAAACCAATGTTTTACATTCCATTTGAGATGAAGTTTTGTCTAAAGAATTTCTTCATTGAATATAGTCTAATTCCCCTAAAATGGAACACATCCTTAAAAAAATGATAAAAAGTAGCAGCAACTGTTTTTTTTATTAATGGTAAAATTTGCAAACTCATGATTCAAAGCCCTATGAAATGAATTTGAGTCAAGTACTAGTTAATAAATACTTCCTGAATGCCTATCACGGGCAAGAACCTTGTTCTTGGAGCTGCTGTTTTCTATTTTCATAGCCAAGAAGGAAGAATGAAACTGGCATATAAACAATTAATTATTCCAGACAACATCCAAAGGACTTGCAGTATCCTTGGGTTGCTGCAAACGTCTACTGTTCTTTTTGTCTTAATCTTGGGATCTAATTCTTGTCGTTTTTTAAGAGTTCAATTCTATTTTAAGTACCAAATTCTCTCCCTCCCCCACTGAGAAGGCAAGAAAAAGTTAAAGCCTCGAGGCTGAATGCTAGAAGCAATGCCTCTTAGTGTATGGGATCACTAGAAAGTTCTCCATGATGGCTGTGTATTCATGACAAGTCTCTTCATTTCTCTGAGCCTCTTCACCGTCCCAGAGAACAGGGCCAGTAACTACTGTTCTGCCTGCCCCAGGCTTCTTGTAAGGAAAGTATGTGTAACATGTACAAATGTGAGGTATTATTACTTGTTAATAAAAATAACAGCAATAAGAGTAAAACTGAACAAGAACTTTCCCCTTTATCATTTTAAAAGTCATAAAATCTTGCCCCTCCACAAAAGTGCTATTTCCATGCTTTACTACAGCCCCAGTGACCTTGGGCTAGGACAGTGAGTGAAGTGCCTCGACTCTGCATCTGGAGAAGTTCGTCGCCTGAATGGCGGCAAACTTAGGAGAAGGGTTGGAGGGGACATAGCTCATGAAGGATGTCTCCTCAAGGGTATGAATATTAAAGCCAGGGTTGTCAAAGGAGAATGTAGACCTCAAGTCTTGTCCTAGCACCCTCAGAGCTCACAACAAATACAGGAACTACAAAACCTTAGTTTGGCCATCCCACCCCTTGTCCCCTGTGTGAATAGAATCCTGCCCTCTCAGCATGCCCTGAATACTCACCTCAGCAAAGGTTGGTGGAAGCCGTACGTGTGCTTTTGGCATCATAAATACATCGAGTTAAATGGATTCTAAAAAGTTTGTGTAAAACTCTAGATCCAAGACTTACACTGGAGCACTATTTAACAGAATGGTCACCTAGTACTGGAATCTAATACCATACAAATAAGTGATGATTTCTTATTATTGTTTATCAGACTTTTAAAAACAAGGATGTTATGGTAAATTTAAGCTTGTACTTATATTCTGTTTTTGGTCTCATTATTGCAATTGGAATTTGAAATTTAAAGTTAGATTATAGTTGAACCTTTCACTTATCTGGTGGAATGAAGATGCTTTTCCAATAAGTGAGTTTTCCAGGTAACTGAAGTTGACCCCTTTATAGGAGCAAAACCATTTTAATTTTTTTTTAGATGGCTACTTATCTAAAATGTATTATACACTTCCTTGCATTCTTAAGCATAGTATGTTGAGCCCAATATATCATTTTTTAATGACTTATGGCCATTACTATGAACATCCTCATAAACAAAACATTTTTAACCCCAAGGTAAAAACTGAAAATTGCATCCACTGTACATCTGTGAAATAGAAGCAATGAGTCTCCACCATGACACATGTAACTTGACAATACAAAACAAACTTTTATTTGTCAATGATATTAGAACTTCAAAGCTTTGGGAGTATGAACATTTACAAAAGGTTAGTTGTTTTTACTGGCACTGTCCCAACTTCCCTGTCCAAATGCTGCTCCTCCACCTGCTGCACAGGAAGGTAACTATTGTGTAAAAATCTAAATTCGGCACAGAATTCTGTGTTTAACCTCCTTGGCCCTTTGTGGATCATGTTCCCACATCCCAAAAACAGTAAGTTTCAAAGGAATGAAATTTGAAACAGCTTGGTTCATACTCACCGTGCCATTTACCCTTGTACACTGTCCCAAATGAACCCGACCCTATTCTGGTTGATAGCATGACTTCACTGGCTTCTATTTCCCAGTAATAACTTGAATCTCTTTGTCCACGTGGCCTCTGGAACAAGTAAAAATGTTGAAATACAACATGGGCAAATAAACCCACAGATGATCACCAGCATACATGGCCTTTCTGGTGTGCAAAAGCAAATGATGTCAAACACTGAAATTTTTATAAAAGCCTTCAAATTAAATCGCTGGCTTTCTCTTTCATAGCCAGTACTCAGGCATTTTTCCTCAATTTTGTCCCCCTCCCTTTTCCCACCAGAACTCTGGTCTCGGATCCCAGGACCTCCCTGCATTCAGAAAGGTTTAAGATTTCCCCTTGCCTTTCTTCGCTCAGGCCACACTGTCACTTCCTGGCCACTCCCCACCATTCTGCCAGATTTTCATGTTCCCTTTATGTGCCTCTCTCCTCATTAGAACGTAAGCTTCTTAGACACAAAGACCATCTGGCTTTCTTCCGTTTTCATCCCCAGTGCTGGACACACAGTAAGCCCTTAATAAATGCAGTATCCCTCACTACTACGAAACAATAAAACAAGCTGATCATACTTACAATTTTATTTTTCTCTTGTGTACCGGATGCTGGGGCTCTTTCTCTGTGTGCTGGAACAGGGGTTTTGGACTGAGACCAGCCAGTTGGACTCAGGTTGTTTGGACTGCTGGACAGAGCTGAAGGGGAGGCTTAACACAAAGACAAGGGCAATCAGGATACACATGAACCAATAGGAAACCCAGAGCGATCAGAAGAAAACAGTGCTACTGTGCGTTACGGGAGAACATACAAGTACCTGATTCACTGTGACTTCGAATTGCATCCTGAAACAGAAAAAAAAAAAAGATTAGCTTTTAGCCTAGAATAGACTGCCGAGTGGAGCAGGGCAGGGGAGGGAGGATGCACAAGCATGGAGAAAGGGCTGTGAAATATCTAGAATTCAGAAATTATAAAAGCATGACTGCAGTGATTCTCTTTTGACCAAACAGAACAAATGCAAGTGGCCCACAATATCTGCAAGAACTCAATGCACAGAATAAAATGGTTTGTTAATCTGCTGACTAGAAGAAACCTTCCCTTGCCTCCGCAAGACTGCTGCAGCGTCCAGCCGAGTGAGACAGCCCTTCAGCCGCAGCCTCATTTTCTTTTTAGTCCTAACTTTGCTGGTTCAGTAAAACAAGGATCGCAATGCCCAGCCCTTTCTGACTCCCAGCTACACGCAGGCATTCAGCGGATCCCGGTGTAGGTTTGGAAGCGGACGGTGACGCGGAGTAACAGAGTCTGCCCAGAAAACACCAGGAAGCTCCTCCACTGAGGAACAAGCTCCAGTCTCCACCAGAACTTAAATGAAAGATCTCATGGCATGGCTTCGTACGCTCTAGCACTCTAGACCTTCTTTTGAAGGCTTGCTTCTGTGACCTGCATTTGAAACTAACAATTTGCAGGATAACACAAGCTTCATTTACTTCTCATCTATACATAAAAAGACTCCATTTTCTCCTCATGAATATCCAATGCTGATAATCAAACATTTCTATTTTATATGTATAAGCAATTACAGTAGTAAGTAGTTATAAAATGCTTAAAATTATTCAGATTTTTGGCAAGGAAAAAGACAAGGGCAAATAAGCATCTCTATACGATCCCAACACCAAAACCAAAGCTATTTTTATATCCTTGGGTTCCTCAAGCTCTCTTAGCAAACTTGGTCTGAATGCTTCGAGATACCCTGAGATCCTAGCCTTAGATCTACTACCTGCTTCCTGCTCTTTAACAGCTGACCCCACTACAAAACCAAACTTGTCATTTTCATTACCTAAAGCAGGTCACAATACAAGCCAGAGCAAAGATTTCCTACGTGCTAAGATGAGTTTTACTCCAGTGCCTTCCTTTCCTCAACCTATCTACATGCTATATCTTAACCAGCAGGCACTCCCAAGGTTGTATTGCCTTGTCCTCTCAGAACCCGTCAATTAAAAGGAATTATAAATACTAAACTTTAAATAAAGCACAACATGCACTAGAAAAATTATAAATAACCAGAAAAAAAGTGGAACCTGAACCCAAGTCCAAAAAAACAGGGATGATTAAGATTATTATGCTAGTTAGTTATTAGAATAGAAAAACTTGAATTTTTCTCCAACTGCTTTAAGAGGAAGAACCTCTGTGATAGAATTTTCATTCAAATGAGCTCACCCAAAGTTTGGAGCCAAAAGTTTTATTACATGGGCATGAGAGCTTAGCTTTCATTTTAAGTTACTGGCAACAACAGCTGGTGGGCCAAGCGATCCTAATAGTAGTTATTTGGAGGCTAGAATGAATACATTGCCATTTAAATGACACGTGCCGGCCAACAGTTGTCTGGTGTTGACTGACAAAAATAAAGCAGGAACCAAACTATCAATGAAAAGACATACACAGCCTACAAGTGAGACACAAATAATTATGAATGCTACAGAGACCAATCAGAGAAGAATTAAGAGTTTCAAGTAGAAAGGAAAAAATAGTCTAAAATTTGCATGTACTGACGTGAAATTAAATAAACACAAGTCTAAGAAACAGTTAACAAGACAGCAGACATTCCTTCCAGGAGGTAACCTTTCAAGTCCCTATAGGAATGTTAGAAGTTCTGTCCTGCCTCGACCCTGTGCTGTGTGGCAGTCTGGGCAGTCTTGTTAATCACAAGAAAGCAAAGGCATGAAGAAGAATACCTACTCTTGCCCTCAAACATGACCGTCTGCACCACGCCCTGGGAGAAGTGTTCAGGCTGCTATTCTAGTCCAAAGTAATGAAGAATGAAGAAGAAAGAACACAGGGAGCATTTGAGTGTTTTCAGTTGTTATGAAAGAGGAACTAGAAAGAAAAGGAAACAAAAACACCCACAAGGAAGGCGAGAAAAGAAAAAGTGGCTGTCGGCCAAGCTCTGGGCACTTTGCTCAATGCAGAACCCCTCCCCAAATGCGATAGCATAATCCTGCAACCTGTTCCCTGACCTGCTTTCCACCCTGCAGAGAGCTGGCCCTTCCCTCATCCCCTACACAGGCCAAAACATCAGCATCCCGTAACATGACTGCAGTAGTCTAGCATCTGTGTAAGTTTGGAAGGGAAAGGTTCACACTAGGATTTCTCTGATGTCTCATTCCCAACATTCCCATACACACACTCAGTTGGGCAAAAGTGTTATAAAGCCAACAGGGAAACTTTAAATGTTAAGGGAAATGAGAAACCATTATGATATTTCTAGTCTGAAATCCAACACTGATATCTAACTTAGAAAATAAAATCTCTTCCTATTTGAGATTAGTGCTAAGCAATTTTTATTTCAAGTAGTCCCATTACCTCTATAATCCGACTGTCCACTGGCATGGTGGTGCTGACCATATGAACATTTGGGGTAGATGTAGACCTCTGCCTCTGGGAAAGGGAGCCCTCTGAGGACGGTGGCGATGTGCTGAACGTGAAGGCATGGGGCGTGGAATACCTGTGCTGGGAACTAGCAAGGGGGAAAAAGAGGCTCAGTAATTTTTAAACTTTGCCATATGTAAAATACATGTGCATTGCTTTCCTCATAAAGATGTTTGGAGACAAATTACAAGATTTTATAAACAATGGCAGATTCAAGATGGCAGAGTAGAAGGACGGGTCTGTAGAAGCTCTCCCCGCCATTGCCCATAAAATACCTGTGAAAAATGACTCTAAACAAATTCCAGAGCAGCAGAAACCACAAAACGACAAAGTGCAAGATTTCCACCCCAAGACAGCCTGGAAGGTTGACAGGAAGGGTCTATCACATCAGGCTCAGACAGAAGCACAGCCCAGTCTTGGCTGTGCTGCAGCAGGGACGGGACAAGAGCAGGTTTCAGGGTTCAAAATATTGAGTAGCAGCCTCAGATCCCATATTACTAAACCTACAAATACCAAAGACAGTTTCAAAGGTCAATAAGAAAGTTCTTTCACTTTGGTGAGAAGAGAGCTGGTCTGGACCTAGTCCCAGTCCCAGAGTGGTAGCACTGTCCATTTTTGGAGCCCTGGCATAAAGACCCTGGGGGAATCAAGCATCTGATCTGAGTCTCAGCCCTGAATGGAGGTCCTGGGGTGAGGAGGAGTGCTGGCCTAGTGGAGCTGGTGAAGGCTCTGAAGAGGAAATTCCACTTGCCGACCCTGGGCAGAAAAACTTGTGGTTGCTCCCAGATCAGAGCGCAGGCCAGGAGAGGAGTAAACTCCTCTTCCTTGACTGTAACACCTTGGAGGAACTGAGAACTTACAACCCTCCACTTGACAAAGGACTCAAAAGTCAAGTAACTGGCTGGGAAAATACCCAACAAAGGGGAAAAAAAAATAAGACAATAAAAGGTTACTTTCTTATTTTCTTTCATCCTTTTGGATGAGGAAGAACACTGCTTACCATCAGAGGAAGATATAAAAGTAAAGGCTTCTTCATCCAAAACCTCCAAAATAAATATGCAATGGTCTCAGGCCATGGAAGAGCTCAAAAAGGATTTTGAAAATCAAGTAAGAGAGTTGGTGGAAAAATGGAGAAGAGAAATCAGAGAGATGCAAGAAAACCAGGAAAAGAGTCAACAGCTTGCTAGAGGAGACCCAAAAAAATGCTGAAGAAAATAACACCTTGAAAAATAGACCAACCCAAAGGGCAAAAGAGGCCCAAAAAGCCAATGAGAATACTTTAAAAAGCAGAATCAGCCAAATGGAAAAGGAGATTCAAAAGCTCACTTAAGAAAATAGTTATTTAAAAATTAGAATGAAGCAGACAGAAGGTAATGACTTTATGAGAAACCAAGAAATTACAAAACAAAATCAAAAGAATGAAAAAATAGAAGACAATGTGAAATATCTCACTGGAAAAACAACTGGAAAATAGATACAGGACAGACAATTTAAAAATTATGGGATTAACTGAAAGCCATGATCAAAAAAAGGGCCTACACATCATCTTTCATGAAATCATCAAGGAAAACTTCTGATATTCCAGAACCAGAGAGCAAAATAAATATTGAAAGAATTCACTGATAACTTCCTGTAAGAGATCTGAAAAGAAAAACTCCCAGGAGTATTTTAGTCAAATTCTGGAGTTTCCTGGTCAAGGAGAAAATACTGCAAGCAGCTAGAAAGAAACAATTCAAGTATTGTGGAAATACAGATGTATATCACAAGATGTAGCAGCTTCTACATTTAGACTGAAGGGCGTGGAATAAGATATTCCAGAAGTCAAAGGAGCTAGGATTAAAACCAAGAATCACCTACCCAGAAAAACTGAGTATAATACTTCAGGGCAAAAAAAACGGTCATTCAATGAAATAGAAGACTTTCAAGCATTCTTGATGAAAAGACCAGAGCTGAATATAAAATCTGACTTTCAAACACAAGAATCAAGAGAAGCATGAAAAGGGAAAGGGAAAGAGAAATCATAAGGGACTTACTGAGGCTGAACTGTTTACATTCTGGCATGGAAAGATAATTCTAACTCTTGAGACTTTTCTCAGTCTCTAGACAGCTGGAGGAATCATATACATGTAGACAGAGGGCACAGGAAGGGATGATATATTGGGAAGAGAAAGGGAGAAACGGAATGGGGCAGATTATCTCTCATAAAAGAGGCAAGAAAAAGCTTATTCAATGGAGAGGAAAAGAGGGAAGGGGAGAGGGAAAAGGTGAAGCTTACTCTCTTATCACATTTGGCTTAAGGAGGGAATAACATGCATACTCAATTTGGTATGAAAATCTATCTTATACTACAGGAAAGTAGGGAAGAAGGGGATAAGTGAGGTGTGAGGGGTGATAGAAAGGAGAGCAAAAAAGGGGGTAATTAGAAGTAAACACTTTTGGGGAGAGATAAGGTCAAAAGAGAACAGAATAAATGCGGGGGCAGGATAAGAAGGAGGAAAATATAGTTAATATTTCACAATATGACTTTTATGGAAGTCTTGTGCTTAACTACACATGTGTAACCTATACTGAATTGTTTGCCTTCTCAGTGTGGATGAGTGGGAAGGAAGGAAGGGAGAGAAGCTGGAACTCAAATTTTTAAAAACTAATGTTAAAAATTGTTTTTACATGAAACTAGGAAATAAAAAATACAGGTAATGGAGTACAGAAATCTATCTTGCCCTACAAGAAAATTGAAGAGATGGGGATAAAGGAAGGTAGGGCGGACTGGGGGAAGGGAGTAATCAGAATGCACGGTGTGTTGGAGTGAGTGGAAGGGAGAGATAGATAGGGAGAAAAAAATCTGGAACTCAAATCTTGTGGAAATGAATGTTGAAAACTAAAAATAAATAAATTTACCAAAAAAAGAAATTTTCCCTGTAAAAATTATAGCATCATAACAATTAAAGAAATATCCATAACTGCCAAGTCCTGAGTGGAACAGAAGTGTGGTGAAAGCAGGTCATGCTTCTGAGTCTACTTCAGACCCCACCAATCTCCTGGGTATGAGAGCAGACCATTGCTCCAACTTTACAACAGGTGTACAAATTTAAAGGAATATTATGATGAATGCTAATTTGAAAAGAGAATTGGTTTAAATATATTCATAAAATATGACCCTAAACATTCTGAACCTTTAAAAAAAAATCACTCTCCTAATCTTTGGCGATGCTTCACATTCTGCATTAATTTTAGGTCATTTTACTGATGATTGCAATAAGTATCTATGTCTCAAACTCTTGCAAAATTTGTTTCAATTTTCAAGACTCAATCAGTTAAAGCTATATTGCTTATAAAGGAGTAACTCCCACAAGGCTAATAAAGTAGAAACCTGAGAACCATGTCTTTGGAACCATTTCCCTAAATGGTAGAGCACAGGAAACAGGGGTAGACTTGGAATAAAAATTTATCTTCTGTAAAAACGGGATAACCCCACTTCTGTTACCTAAGTTATGGTTGTGACCTAAGTGTTTTATAAACTCTGAAGCGCTGAATAAATGTGTACACATATGAGTGTCTATGAGACGAGCTTGGGGGGGTGGTAATGGCGACTACATGCAGTGAATACAGAGTACATGATTCTACTCTAAAAGTCAGTGTCTTCCACTTTTCTATTTCAGTCATACCTGTGTTCTGGCAGGATTCCTTCCAGTTATTTACTTGCAGGTGAATAACATGGAGCATGAATAAATGTGTTTGGTGCTATGTAAAGTGATTTATGATAGTGAAATTCCATTTAAAATAACCACAGATGGCATAAGATATCTGGGAGTTTACCTTCCAGGACTCACAAAAGACTTATATAAACACAATTACAATCATTTCACACAAAGACAAATCCACATAACTGAAGAAATGGTCATTACTCATGGGGAGGCTGAACCAATATATAATCCAAGTGGAAACATTACCTAAATTGATTTGCTTATTCACTGCCATACCAAACTACTAAAGAATTAGTTTACAGAACTAAAAAAACCAAAGCAAAACAGTAACAACATTCATCCAGAGAAAGAAAGGGTCAAGAATATCAAAGGAACTGATGAAAAAAACAGGGAGGAAAGGGCACAAGCAGTACCAAATCTCAAACTATACTACAAAACCATTGTAATTGTCAAAACAATCTGATATTGGCTAAGAAACAGACAGGTTCATCAGCAGAACTATACATAACATACACAAGCAAACAGAACCTCAAAGATCCCAGATACTGGGACAAGAATTCATTACTTAACAACAATTGCTGGGAAAACCGGAAAGCAGTCTGACAGAAACTAGGCATAGACTAACATCTCACATTATATAGCAAGGTAAGTTCAAAATGAGTACATGATTTAGACATAAAGAGTGATATTGTATCGTAAGCAAATTAGTGGAGCATGAAAGAAATCACCTGTTACATCTGTGGAAGGGAATGAGTTCAAGACCAAACAAAGACAAAGAAGTTGACAGGAGGCAAAATGTATAAATTTGATTATATGAAATTTAAGGATTTTATTCTAACAAAATCAATGCAATTAAAATTGGGAGGGGAAAGCAGGAAATTGTGGGAAAAAATCTTTGCAGAAAATTCTAATGAAAGTCTCACTTACCAAATTTGCAAGAATAAGAATCATGTTGATAAGTGGTAAAAGGATATGATAAAGTGCTTTTAAGAGGGGAAAAAATCAAAATTATCACTAGCCACATGAAAAATGCTCTAAATCACTGATAATCAGAGGAAGGCAAATTAAAGCTATTCTGAAATTCTACCCCACACCCAGATTGGCTAAGATGACAAAAAAATTAAAATGACAAATGCTGGAGGGCTCTGGAAAACAGGGACACTAATGTGCTGTTTGCAGAGCTGCTTTCTGGAGAAAAAGTTATTAAACCCTTTGACCCAGCAATACCACTACCAAGTTTATACCCCAAAGATATCGAAGAAAGATGAAAAGGACCCATACATACAAAAATTCTCTACAGCAGCTCTTTTTGTGCTGGCAAAACTGGAAACTGAGGGGATGCCCATTAAAAGGACACTGAATGAACAAGTTGTGGTATATTAATGTGATGGAATATTTTTGTGCTGTAAGAAGACGGTTTCAGAAAAACCAGCTAAGACTTACATTAATCGCTGCAATGTGAAATGAGCAAACAAGAAGAACAACTTATACAGTAACAGCAATGCTGTCAAGATGATCAGCCTTCAAAGACTTAGTAACTGACCTCATGATGCAACATGCTCTCCACCACCAGGGAGAGAAGTGCTGGACTCATGGAGTGCAGATGGAAGCATATTTTCTTCTCTTTCTTTACTTAGGCTTTTCTTTGGCATGGCCAATGTGGAAATTAATTTTGTATAACTATTCAGAGTTGCAATGGGTTTTGTTTTTCTTGCTCTCTCAGTGATCAGGGGAGGGAGAGAATTTGAAACTGAAAATAAAATAAAACTGAATTTGGGAGATAAAGGAAAAAAGGAAGTGATTTACCTAATGGGGATCTGGGAAACAGACTCTCGCATCCGACGCATTGTTAGGGGAGGTAGTGCTGGTACACCACTATCACCAACATTGGAATTTGGAAACAATCTAAATGAAGTTGGATAAAGAAAGGTTTAGTTATTACTACAAAGTATAGAAAGGCCACCTTTCATTTGATTCAATATATTTACTTTTTGCAAAAAGAAGTAATTGCTTTAAACCCCAAAATGACCCAGCCACATTCAGGTTTTTCTACCACTAATTTAAAACTTCTGCAAAGTAAGGCATATGCCGGACAGTCAGTAATCTGCCAATGAACACCACAAGTCTGAGCCTACGTAGGGGACAACTAATGAGTAGACAAAAGACAACAGCTGAAAAGCTTGTAACTAAAATCAAATTAGGCTTTGTAGAAAAAATAGTATGATCACAACTTGGAAGCTACCGACACAATGCCCACATTTACTTCTCATCCAGTCTAAATGTATACATTTTAATATAAACTAATTTTATCTTTTCATCTAAATTGCGCTCCTTTAAAAACAATGTGAATAATGTTGAAGAGGAAAAGTAAATAAAATTTTTAAAAGTTATTAAAAAGATAGAGTAAGTAGAAAAAGTATTCACTTAGTTCTTCTTGTTAGATACTTTTCCTACCAACCAAACTCAGTATCAAAAATTTTAAGAAATACAACAGATGGAAAGAAAAGAGACACACGTACATATATGTACACATGGACATGCCATTTCAAGCTTCCTATTCGAGGTAACATCCTTTACTTTTCAAATCTACTCAAAAAGAGCATAAATGTCACAGGATGGAAGTTCAGCAGGCGTCTAAGGCATACATGTGTGTTCACTGGGTGACTACAGATGTCAGGAATGATCACTTCTCATCTCATCTGGGTAAGTCCTGTCGCTGCTGATATCCTCCCATTGTTTTGTGAGTGTCCCATCCTGGAGAAAGTGTATGTGCTGCTTTATGTTCAGCTGTTCTTTTAAACCAATGCTATGCAACCTCCCAAAGTTTCCTACTGAGTATGTCTGTGTGGTGGTTTTATTTAAGTGAATCATGTCGAGAATTCAGTGGTTGGCCAGGCACTTGCTCTGTACATATCTGCTCCTCTCAGAACAGTAGAGTGGCTGACATGACTTCTTCCTGCCACCAAGGTCAGTGTCCAACATTTTACAATTTTGGCCCTCACTTCTGCCATATATTGTTATTAATATGCCTTGAGCCCAGATTTGTTCATTACAAAAGGCTCTCAAGTCCCCATAAACACCTGCTATGCTGATTTTCCAGGATACTGTTTACCTCCCTCATTATAGCCTTTGATAGAGTTTAAAAAAAGGAGAACCCTTACAAGAGCTGTCTTATATTACTCCAATCCACACACATAGTGGGGACCTTAGTGCTACAGTGCTCATGAAACTTGTAGCCACATGTCTGACATCGAAATCCATTCAGCAGGAACTTCTGACAAATATCACAGAAGGCAAGCTTCAGGAAAGTTTTTCGAGCCTAGGAGATAAAGAAGATGGGGGACAAAACATTATACACTATGTCAAACAATTAGTAAATTGAAAAAAGTCAAATAACTAATTTCTGCATCCTCCCCTTACCCTCAGCCCCCAAAGCTAAAGGATCAAGAATACAGAAAATCCTTAACAAGAATTTTTAAAAGATATTTTTGTCTGAATAGCACTGCATTATAAGCTATATAATCACAGCTTCTGATTCAGTAGCACAAGTGCTATTAAGAATATGAAATTCCCAAGTTATGAATCTAAAAATGCAAAAACATATAAGGATAAAAGGAAAAGCAACTTACAAAATTATGCGTTGTGAGGGGAACATGATCCAGGAAATCTACTTGAAGTTCTTCTCCCACCAAAGAGGCAGCATCAGTATTCCAATCTAAACGTGTTTTTTTCCTAAAAGGAATTTTAAAATGTATCAAAAAAATTACATTACCCGTACTAGGGACTATATATGCATGCCAGATATTGACTGTCATTCTGAAATAGAAAGTTCATTTTTTGCCCCTATAGAAAGAGATTATATAGTCCTATGCTAATGATTTCTAATTTGCCATGTCACAAAGCTAGCATGCGTCAAAGGTGGGATCTAAAACCGTGCCTTGTTAACTCCAAGGCCAAGCCCTTAACCTCTAGTCTATACCATATTGCCTACTCATTAGATGACTTTAAATCAACCAGTCTAACTCTCTCAATTGGGGGCCACAAGGGGACACCACAGTACAGAGCTGGGTCTACAATTAAGAAAACTGGTGTTCAAATCCAGCCTCAGGCTAGTTGTATGACCCTGAGTAAGTCACTTACCTTCTGTTTGTCTCCGTTTTTTCCTCAACCATACAATGGGGGTAACAACAGCACCTACTTCTCAGGGTTGTTCTGGCAATCAAATGAGAAAATATCTGCAAAGTGCTCACTACAATGGCTGATGCTTTTATAGACACTTATCCGCCCTCCCTCAACCCCAGCTAGCTACTCAAGCCAAATCTAATGTTAAAGAAAGAAAAAAGACTAAGTTATTTCCAATTTATCCTTGAAGGTGAAACCTGTCCTACAAAGGGCCTGATTCTTCAAGCAAACTCTATTTAGCCCTAGAACAGCTCCAATTTCTGGGGTATCCTACAGACTGGGCATAACTCAGCATGGGCTGGACCTCTGGAGGTCCTACCTGTCAGCACTATTATCAGTCCTCAGTAGGTCCTGAAGGAAAGCTGGCCTGCTAGGGTAAAAAGGGGAGGAGAAGCTTCTATTGACTTCATTACATTCCCATTGCCTAAGTGAAATATGCCTTAAAGGTGTAAAGAAGTTTACAACTAGTACAAGGAAGTACTATTTACAGGGTGGGTGGTACACTTAGAGAATTTTTTGTCCCCGAGTAGTAGAAAAATTTTTTAAAGTTTGGCTAAATTTCCAGGAGACAGGATCATACAGAAAACTGATAGTTTCAAATAAACTTCCAGCTTCTGAGGTTAGCCCTCATGACATTTTAAAATAGACAGTAGTCTCTCTATGAAAGAAAGACCAGTGAACTGGATGGATGAGAGACCAGTCTAAGCATACCAACGTAACAAACCAGAAAATGCTGACATCTTTTTGAAGGGCAGGACAATTACTGTGAAGGCCTGAAGGAATCCTGAAAAAGATTTCCACTATCAATGTCTCCTTGCAGAAAACGTTAGAGGCTTCAGACAAAGGAATGGTGCAGCCCCTGCAGCCCGAGGTCACTTCGGGCACAACTAACATGACACCCTGGGTTCTCCGTACAGTGAGGGTGACCTAAGTTCATTTCCCAATCACGGCTGTCATTTAAGAGAACGGCTCAGTTGTGGAAATCAGAATCTTCATGGGTGAAAATACATCTACAGAGGTACAGAGGGCCAAGTGTAACTTGTGCTATTTGTCAAGCCCAAAAAGATTAGCTAAGTTTTGAAGGAAGTGACAGGGAATTTACATCAAACTGAGCTCCCCTGATTCAATAGGCCACGAAAGTAAAACACAAAGATTATCAGAAAACAGGATGACATCTGTGTTTCTGCGAAAGGTGCAGTGTATCAGGTCTGGCAGAAGAATACGTTTGAAAAGTTGCAGAGATGCCAAAGGCAGTGTTCTGAGGACTCAACACCTCTTCAATAAAGAGGTTATCATAATAAATAATAATCTGGTCATTTGGGAGTTTTTTCCTTTTTAAAAAATCTGTTGCAGGCCTGATATATGATCAAATTTTACATAAAGATGTGTTGAACCAAGTTAATGGTACAATTGGGCAGGTGACCTTCTTTTAGACTGAGCCCAAATTCTGGGAGGTCCTTCTACCTCATAGAAATGCTTTGAATATTTACCTTCTAAAAGACAGTATTATTAAGTTCAAAACACCTTCCTGCCAGAAGACTGCCATCCTATTTCTGAACCATAATAAAAAATGATTTTTGGGTGAAAAAAATTAAGTCCCACAAAAGGATGTTACAAAGACTCGACCAAATTCAATCTCACAAAGACTATCATGTGTTTTTCAAGATAATATCCTAGGAATAATCCCATAATTGCAAGTCTATGCCTTCTTTTTAATTGCCCATGGACTCATACTGATCTGTAATCTCACTGGTGTGGGCACCCCTTCCAGCGATGCAGCTCATAAATCAGATGTGCCTGCCTCTCCTGTACACCTCTGGTCTCTGTCCACATGTAAACGAGCCAACAAGAAACCATACAACCGGCTGGTTGACTGTCTCTCATTTTCCACTGATGACAGTGAAGCAGATGGGCCAGGCTAGCTCTTTGCACTCTTTTTCTTTTTTTGCACATGCATCAAGAAGTTGGAGGACCAAGACTTTTTCTACACCATTTGTATCCTATGTTCTTTCAGACATTTTGAGTGTTGGTCCCTCAAGGCTCTCTCAGTAAGACTGTCTTCTGGGTTTACTTGATCCAGTCCAGCGGCTTTTTCCAGCTTTGTTTTCTGTGGTGCTATTTCCCCTTCCTCAAGCATCAATTTAAAGATGGTGGCTGAATTATCCATTTTTTCCCTTTTTATCCATACGCTTTACTATGACATGACCTACGTTTCTCATTGTATTATTCTTCCCTTCAGAAAGCAAGCCCTTAAAACAAACGAGAAAAAATATCTCCTATTTCCTCTTGGGGGCTAATTTTATTCTTTGTAATTTCACAATTTTATCTGTTTTTTTACCTTTTATTTGGTGGTGGTGGTTCTAGCTATTTCCATGCTCTATTGTTTCCTTGACTCTACTTCACTTTGTAAGTCTTTCCATGACTTTCGGTTTTCCTTACAATTACCATTCCATTACAATTATGGACCAACCCCTAATCATTCTAGCCATTCACCCATCACCTGTCACTTACTGTGTTCCAATTTCTTCTTACTACAAAAAGCATCAAGATAAACGTTCTGGTATATGTGGGGCCTTTTTTTGTAATAATTACCTCCACGGTATACACGCTTAAATAGACCAAACTATCCTAAATAGTAAAAAAAAAAAAAAAAAAAGTTATCAAAACTAGATCATCATTGTCCCATTTCTCTCATCTGTCATGGGTCTTTGCAGTTACATCCTTCAGTGTTCTTGGGATGACAACTACTCATCTCTCACCGAGCTTTCTCTGAACTTGTTTCACCTCCACTGCCCTTCTGCTTCATAAGGTAATAATGGTTCATAATCAACTCCTTTTCTACAGATTTTACATGTATAATTTTATAATCTAAACTAGTATTGCCTTTGGCTACCATAGTCAACTGCCTGGCAAGGAGAGTCACTGTTGGCAGGCTTTGAATAAAGGCAGATACTGTTCTGCAGTGAGGTAAATATTCATTGACAACAGAAAGAATTGTAGTTATTTGTGATGGGGAAGTGTTTTTTGGTCACTGCAGCTGACTTGCTTATGTGTTTGAAGATTCTTACCCTTTGTGTTCATGGAGAAGCCTAAAAACTGCACAACATTCTGGCTGGAGGCCTCTCACTTTAAGAGCTTTCATAAGGCAATCGTGCAAGGTCATTCCGTTTCGAACATTAACCTATAAACAAATAGGTGGTACAATGTGTATTTAATATCAAAATTAAATATACATTCATAATTATTCAGTTTAAAAGGATCTCTATGTACAATATGTCTATAAAAGATAGTTGATGATCCTGTATCCCTTCCCAGTAATGTCTCTTTTTTAAAAATATGTGATTTTATTTGTAAGGTCAGGATTTCAAATTTGGTTTAAAACTGACCAATAACGTTACTAATGTAATCTACCAAGTAAGTCAATTTCGTACACAAGCAGGACTGAGTTTTGAAATATAAGAATTCAGACTCTGATCTATTCTCACTGTATAGGTTCATCTTCTAACAACAGATGAGACAAATCTGCTTCCCAAACACCAATTCTACCTTTCACTGTTGTCTCCTCACTCTGACTCATTACTATCTATATCATCTGTACTTGATCTTGTATTATTCTGTTTTATTCTCTGTTATCAATTCCTTGAGGGCAGGAACTGTAACTTAGTATTTCTCTAATTCTCTGAAGAATACCTGTGCATAAAATCCTAACAATACTTTCTTGATCTGTATTACATGACTGTTGTGGGAAAGCATTTGATAAACTTTAAAGTCCAAAAGAAATGTTGTAATTATTAGTAGTGTGATCTAGGAGAGAGATTCTTGACTCCAAATTCAAAAATCCTAGGTTTGAAACCTGGCTTAGTCTCATGTCCCCACGTGACTTTTTAAAATTAAGAATACAATAACAATAGATGACATTTATAAGCATTTTTAACATTTATAAAACACTTTAAATACATTGTCTCATTCTATCTAAGCTGTATAGTACTGAAAAGTAAAGTTACTGGGCTTCAGTTTCCCCATCTATAAAGTTAAAGAGTTGGACTATGGTATCTGTGAGATCCATATAGTAACATGAATTTACATAAATATAAAATAATAATATAAAAATTATAAACAATGAAATGAATATCTGCTTTGCCTAGGGGAAGATGCGCTATGTATCATTTACAGGCAAAGGCAACGGCACTAGAAAAAGAAAAGCAAGGAAACTAGTGGGAATGTAAAAGAGAAGACAGAGACCAACAAGAGGAGGACAGAAGGAAACTGATGCTGCAAAGGCCTGTGGAGAGTGGTCAGCTGGAGCACTCCCCCTATTTACTTAGCAGGAAACCTGAGGCTTAGATGGGAAGGCATTTGTTCAAGGTCATATGGTTAGTAAAGCTGGACTAATGAAAACATTTAACTTCTGCACAACCAAATCACATCACAAAGTTTGGCAGAAGCTCTTCTTATACACTTACCACAGTCCTCTGCTTGTTTGGCAAGAAAACTCGGATGGTGTTACTTGTTTTGGAGGAGTCTGTGAGTTTGCCATCATCTGATGCCCGGCGCTGATAACCAAACTGCTGGACAAGAGTAGGAGAAATACAGCCAGAGCCATCAAAGACTGAGTCTTTGAATCCAAAACCATTACTGATAGTCTTCCAAGCTCCCTGAAAATGCTCCATTGATGCAATTTAAACAGCAGTTAAGCCTAGCAAAAGACAGAAACAAGATAGTTGTAATTCTGAAATAATCTGTTAAAATAGTCCAAATGAAACAAATTATCAAGGCCCAAGGTCACACAATGAATTAGTGCTTACGGTAGAACCAGACTCCAGACCTCTGGTTTCTCTGCCCAGAGTTCTTGCCAATATATCATGGTATTCTACTGTGGCAATACCACCTAACGCTGGTATAGCACTTTCTACCACATATTTATTTACTTTGGAATAAAATATGTTAGTTATCAACAAAGACAACTAGGTGGTGGAGTGGATGGTAGTGATGGGCCTGGAGTCAGAAAGACTCATCTTTATGACTTCAAATGTGGTCTCAGACACTTAACTAGCTGTGTGACCCTAGGCAAGCTACTGTTTCCACATCTGTAAAATAAAGGAGCTGAAATAGATGACTTCTAAGACTCCTTCTAACTCTAAATCTATGATCTTATAGCATCCAAAAAACCCCCAAAAAACCTATACTTTGACAAAAGGCAATGAATTACGATAAAATGTATGTAGACTATCACCCAAAAGAAACAGTCTACTTGCAAAAAAGAAATATCAAATCCTTCCACTGGGGACTGGTGGGGAGAGGAAGGGTGCACTGAAATTTATAAGAGTCAACTTATAATATCATGCAAAGATACAAATAGTAGAGCCACATACGTGGTAGTTCCAAGATGCCACCAAATGATATATGAAATGAATTAGCCTGAACCAAATTCTAAGTATAATTATCTCCACAACATATCTCAGTATGGATATCTGTGATTAAAATCTGAATGGGTCAAAGAAATAACAAAGCTACCTTCTACCAGCCATCCCTTTATGGGTCATCTCTCACATTCAGGACCACAGCGATCAATACTGTTTCTTTTATTATCTTATTTATTTTCAGTGTTCTACAATCACTTCCATATATCTTAGATATTTTCCCCTCCTTCCCCCCTCTTTCCCCTACCTCTCCACTCCCTCCCTGAGACAGCATACAGTTTTATATAGGTTCTATACATACATTCCTATTAAACACATTTTCACCTTGGTCATGTTGCACAGAAGAATTAAAATGGATGGGAGAAATCATAAAACAAACCAAAATATAATACAAAAGAAAATGGTCTGCTACATTCTGCAATCTAATTCCATAGTTCTTTCTCTGGATGTGGAAGGCATTTTGCCTTAAGAGACCACTGGAAATTATTTAAGTCCTTGCACTGCAATGAAGTACTAAGTCTACCAGAAAAATTCCTTGCACTGTGATTGTTGCTGTGTACAAAGTTCTGCTCCTTTCACTCAGCATCAGTTCATATAAGTCTTTCCAGGCCTCTCTGAAGTCTTCCTGTTCATCATTTCTTATAGCACAATAGTATTCCACTACATTTATAAACCACAATTTATTCAGCCATTCCCCAATTGATGGGTATCCCCTTGATTTCCAGTTTTTGGCCATCACAAAGAGAGCTGCTAGAAATATTTGTGTATATGTGGGAACCTTTCCCATTTTTATGATCTCTTGGGCATATATAGTCCTAGAAGTGATATTGTTGGGTCAAAGGGTATGCACATTTTTTGTAGCTATTTTTTCTAGCTCTAGAAAATAATTATCTGATAGTTTGTTTGGTATGGTACTGAGTAAGTAAATTAGTTTACATAGAACTATCATTTTTATTATATTGGCTCAGCCTACCCACGAGCAACTAATGTTCTTCCACTTACTTAAATCTGACTTTATTTGTGCAAAGAGTGTTTTGTAATTATTTTCATATAGTCCCTGGATTTATTTTGGTAGGTAGACTCCCAAATATTTTATCGTGTCTACCCTAGTTGTAAATGGGATTTCTCTATCTCTTGCTGTTGGGCTTTGTTAGTAATATATAGAAATGCAATAGATTTGTGTGGGTTTATCATGTAACCTGCAACTTTGCCAGAGTTGTTTATTATTTCAAGTAGTTTTTTACTTGAATCTCTGGGATTCTCCAAGTATATCATCTGCAAAGAGTGATAGCTTAATTTCTTCTTTGTCTATTCTAATTCCTTCAATTTCTTTTTCTTCTCTTATTGATACAACTAACATTTCTAGTACTATACTGAATAATAGTGGTGATAATGGACATCTTTGTTTCACCCCTGATCTTATTGGAAATGCATCTACCTTATCCCCATTGCACACAGTGCTCCTAAAGGTTTTAGGTAGATACTGCTTACTACTTTAAAGTTCCATTTATTCCTATGCTCTCCAGTGTTTTCAATAGGAATGGGTGTTGTATTTTGTCAAAAGCCCAATACTATTTCAATAAGCAAAGAACCTTGGACTGTCTGACTTATTCAAGCCTCTGTGATAGAAAGATAATCAAGTATTCTTAAACAAGTAACGGACTATCAATCTTCTGAACGCTTAGGTTTAGGGGCTGAATGTTACCACTTATTGGTGTCTGACTTTAGGTAAATCACTTAACCTCTTGAAGATCACTGCTGTTCTACTTATATTATAGTTATTACAGGGATTCACTGAAGATAAACCTGTTAGAATCATCTCAGTATTAGCATCTCAGAACATTGTGGAAGGTAGAGAACTCAGCAGCCACCTTAGGTTTTTAAAGGAGATACATACACAAGATGGAAACAAAGGAAATAAGTGATTAGTAGTCTCTTAAAATGTATTCATTATGAAAAGTAAAAGGCAGAAATAAGTATAATAATAAATGCTTTAACTCACTCAGCAGAATAGCTTAATGAGCCTCCTTTATATCACTGCACTATAAAGACTGCAACACCATGACAACAATTGTGAAGTTATTTAAACACAGGAAATATAGAACAGTACTGGATGGGGAGCACTAACATTAAATTTTTTTTTTTAAGTGCTGGAAGTTTAAAATATCATCAGGCATATTACAATGTAACAAGTAAAATTCCTCATAAAGTTTAACATAATCCCTTCCCCCAAAAGGCTTACAAGGTAGAAAATTATGACGTCAACAAGAGGGATCTGACAACATGGCATAAGAGATTCAAGGGAAACAGATGCCTTCCAGCTAGGCAAGAAGAAAAAATCACGCAAGAAAACATACCCTTAAGCTCAACTTAAAGGTAAAGTGTACAGAGGGTGGGTGGCCAGGAGCAGAAGGGAATCATTTTCAGGCACTGTCCACATTATATATGAGGGATAAGATAAAGGAGCAGCAAAGAGTAGTTCATTTTGGCTGCACAACAAAGTCACCACAGGACGTTCCATGAAGTAAGACTAGAAGGGTAGGTTTTAGTCAGGCTAGGAGAGCCTCAAATGTTAGCTAGGAAGTTCATATTCTATTCTGTAGACCACTGAAGATTTTTCAGCAGAAGAAAGATTTTGTCAGCAGAGTTAAGGATAGAATGAAATGTTGAGAAATTAGAGACAGAGACCCAATTAAGGTGAACATAAGTTTCAGGAATGGAAGGAACCTTAACAAGGAAATCTAGTCAAACTCCCTCATTTAATAAATGAGAAATAAGACCCAGAGAGTTAAGTATCAGCGTGAGCATGTGAACATAAATCCAATGCTTTTTCCAACACAATGTCATCTCCACTATTGTTTCAATTGTTCTGGTAAAAGATAACAAGGTCTTAAACTAAAGTGATATGAATGAAGAGGATAGAGATGCAGAAGAAATTGTTGGGGAGAACTGCTGACACATGAAGAGGAAAGGTGAGGAGAGCTATGGATAGCTAAGGTTTTAAGAGTGGGTATTTGCCTGGCACACAGTAGTCACTTTGTAAATATTTGATTGATTGGGAGAATGGTGGTATCACTAAAGTAAACAGCAAACTCAAGAGGAGAAAAAGATGTATTCTATTTTGGATGTGATGACCTGGAAATGCTAGTACATCATTCAGAGAAGGAGGAACTGTGCTTTAACAACACAGGTGGGAGACAGGACCAGAGAGCCAGATTTAGGATTCATACAAATAAAAGTAATGAGATGTTAATCAGAATGGATGAAACCATAAAGACAGAGAATATAGGTAGAAAAGAGAAAGACTGAGATAATATTAGAACAGGGGTCAACATTTCTTTGTGTCATGGCACCCCTTTTGGTAGTCTAGTGGAGCCTATGGAAATCCTCAGAATATTTGTTTTTGATATTCATAACTGAAGGAAATGCTGAATTTCAGTTAGAGAGTTGTGAAAATAAAGATGTACATTTTTCCCATCCAAGTTCATAAACCTCCTAAAATCTATCCAGAGAGGATCCACAACCTTTGGATTAAGAATTCCTGGATTAGGACAATGAATATACTTAAAAGGCAAGAAGAAAAATAACCAGAAAAGAAAAAATCAATTGACAAGCATTTATTGTCTATGTGTACAGTACTGTGCTAGATAGGAGAGACCCAAAGACCCCCCCGCCCAACCCCCTCCAATTCCTAACCTCAGAAAGTTTAAATAGTTCTATAGGGGAAGATTACTACCTAACAAGCATTTACACAAAATTTTAAGGCTGAAAAAATGTTTGGCAGTTATGATCCCCTTTTAACCCCACAACTACCCTAGAAGATAGATGTTATTTATATCCTTATTTACAAATAAAGAAACTGAGGAAGACAGAGGTTAAGTGCTTTGTCCAAGGTCACACAGCTGGCGTCTGATGTCACATCTGAACTCAGGGTTTCCTGACTCCAAGTCCAAAGCTCTATTCACTGTGCCAGCTAAAAGACTACATACTGTTTTGTGTTTTGTGTTAAAAAGGAAATGGTGAGGAAGCCCAAAGTATAGTATAGTCTTTCTAGGGAAATAGAGTAATAGTTCGAAGGTTGAAGCAGGTTCAAAGGAAGGTAGTATTTTTTTATTTAAAAAAAATTTTTTTAATTATTTTATTTGTTTTCAGTTTTCTACAATCACTTCCACATATTTCAGATTCTTTCACCCTCCCTTTCCCTCCTTCCTCCCTCCCTCCAAGACAACATGCAATCTCATATAGGTTCTACACATAAATTCTTATTAAATACATTTTCAAAAGGGGATAAATTTTCCATTTCGGGGAGGAGGGAGGGAATCTAAATTTATTTATAGGTAGAGAAAGAGATGACTGAAGTTGAAAGGCGGCCCAGAAGAATGATGAAAGAACAGCCAATGTAGCCACATTATTTTCATTTGTTAGATATAAACAATATTTTTAAGAAGAAAATAACATCAATAATATACAATTTTTAAAAATCAGAAGGGAACAGGAACAGGACAATTTTGTTACTAGCTGGTTAAATTTAATATAAATTTTTTAAAAACTATGTAACAGAAGTTCAAATTTCCTATGCTATCCTATTTGGTTTTCTTTGTCTGTTAAATGTTTGTTTGTAGAGGACCATTAAATTTAGAGTATAAAAGAACTAGCAACAAAGCAGATCTACCCATCAAATGGAGACTGGCTAACAAACTGCATAATATTATCATAATGGAATATTACCATGCAGTAAGAAATGACAAATATGAAAAAATTAAAGAAACATGAGATTTATGTGAACCCCTATTGAATGAAATAAGCAAAAGAGGAAAACAGTATCTACAATTAAAATAGTACAAAGGAAACAGTATAAGGGTAAAAGTCTTAACAAGGACAAAAATTTTTCCATTAAGTTGACTGTGATGTATGAATAAAATGCAACAAGTAAAAAGTCCATTAAGTGATGCTTCTCCTTGATGTTTTCCAACTGTGGTCATGGGCAAGAATTTAACTTCTTTGGGTTTTAGTTGATCTTCTGTAAAACAATCTTGGTTGGTCTTCTTGGCCTAACTAGGACAATATGGGTAAGATGTAAGGTTTATTTTTTCACACCAAAATTCTGCCAGATTTGCCATTGAAAAATTATGCCAAGTACATTAGAAAATATTTTTGGCTCCAAATATTTTTAACAGCTAGGTACAGTTTTTAATATTACTGTTGGTTACCTGAGAAGGGTAACCAAGCTCTACTAAATGAAGTGCTCTTGAATAAAAGAAAACTAATATTCTATATAATTGAAAGAGAAGATTCTAAAAAAAAAAAACATAACAAATCAAAGCTACTAAAAAGGACACACATTCCATGCAGTTACTCCATGTTCATTTTATTTATTGGCCTATCGCACCCTACCAACTAACTTTGACTTTTGGAATTACAAACTTTAAGATATTTTATTAAAATCAGCTATAATTTCCTTTATATGAGCAAAATGTGAATAAAGTCTTTAAAATGAACAGAGCATATGGCATTTTTTTCAATACTGACTATAATACTAAGTTATTTAGTCACAAAACTAACCTTTTAAAACAAAAGGGAAAGTCTAACCATTAGTCTTAATGAAAGTAAGATATGCTTGTAAAGCTTTTCCCCCACTATTCTGAAAAGACATCAAACAGCTAAAACAACACTGTATTTGCAGTATCACCTCCTAAAACTAATTGATACTACACGGTACACAGCCACTGCCAAGGAAATCTTATCAGATAGTTAGACTAGCATCAGTTGAAGGATACCAAGAAAGGGAGGAATTCAAACCAAATGAAATACTGGTTTAGTTCAAAACAGGTTTTGATGTGAATTGACAATTTAAGAAAACATAAATTTGGTTTCCAGTCTACTTAAATAAACTGAGAGACACTGTTTATAACTGTTTATAAGAGTGTGTGTATTAAACACTGTATTGTAGCCTTTGTTCAATCATCATCCCCACCAGAGCTGACACATAAAGCACCTGTAAAATAGTTTATATACATTACTTCATTGCAGCATTATAAGAGTCCCACTTTACAGGTGAGGAAACTGAGGCTCAGAGAAGGCAATTTGCCTTTGGTCACACAAGCTCCTAAGGGCTGAAGGCAGCATTCCAACCTGGAGCTCTCAACTACAAGGCTGGCTATTTTATACTAGACTAAGCTGCCTCTAATTCACTTAATAATAACCGTGAACAAGTCACAAACTCTCTGGTAGGGAGTGGGAAGGACACAATGGGACAGACAGGTGATTTAAAAGAAAAAGATATCAATAAAAATGTATTTTAATGCTCCAAATCACTAATGATTAGAGAAATCAAATTAAAGCAACCCACATTCTAAAACATACCCAGCAACTCAGCAAAAGTGAAAAAAAAAAAACCCAAGTGTCAAAATGACAAAAGAGAGAGTAAACGCAGGCACTACTGATGCAGCTGTGAAATGATATCTTCCAACCATTCTGCAAAGACTTTGAAATCACACCCACCAAACTACTAAAATGAAGAAGCCCTCTAGGCCCATCCCCCAAAGAGATCAAAGAGAAGAAGGATGTTCATGCATCAAATTACTCTTATCAGCTCTTTTTTTGTGGTGGCAAAGAATTAAAAACTAAGGGGGTGCCCATTAACTGGGAAATGGTTGAACAAATTATGGTACATAAATGCAAAGAAATACACTTATGCCACAAAAAAATTATGAAAAAGATGATTTCAGAGAATCCTGAGAAGACTTGTATGAAATGACAGAGTAAAATACGCAGAGCCACAATTCATCCAGTAACAACACTACTTTAAAAAATGCTAATTCTGAAAGACTTAAAAGTGCTGATCAATAGAATGATCTCAGGGAACCAAGGATCAAAAATGCTACCTTCCACCTGAGAGAGATGATGGTCTAAATAAACAGGACTCGCATTTTTGGACATGATTGATAGGATCATACATTTTGCCTGATGATACATATCTGTTACAAGGATTTTGGTGTTTTTTTTTCATTTTGGAAGGCTGGGGAAGGGAGAGACTGAAAAAATTAATTTTAAAGACGTATTTTTTTAAAAACCACTCTAGAATACAATATTATCTCTAAAATGAGACTAGCCTAGACGAACTTAGGAGGATCTTCCTACTCCAATATTCCGTAATTATTAATTTTTTATATAAGACTGACACAAAAATCCATTTGAAAGATTTAACACAGTATATCAAAACAGATTTCAAATATATGTTGTCTAAAGAAGAAAATAAGAACAAGGAAAATAAAACTAATTAAATAAAATCATAGTATGGCAGGTTAAGATAAAAAAAAATAAAAAGTTACAAAATTTTGAAAGTAAAAAGCTTTAGGAGCCAAGATAGCAGAAGAGTAGGAAGAAGTGCAGGAAGCTCTCCTCCAAGGAGACCCAGAAAATTCAGAAACTCAAACCCTAATGGGGAAATCCAAGAAAAAGTCACACTGAGTTATTTTTCTAGCCACAGTCAGCAAAGGAGACGACTGCATCTCTCTTTCACTGACAAAAATCTTTTTTAACTTTTAAACTTGTTTCATCTCTTCTAGGAATTCTGGCTGAATTTGCTCCCAAGCCATGTTTTGCTGTGAGGTTTTAGTTAGAGGTGTGTTGAACTCATTCTCATTTGAAAAAATCTGTGGTGGAGCAGGGCCCACCTAGAGAGAGGCAAAGAGGTGTCCCAAATCCATATCAGGTTTCTCCCAGACCCATAAGGGCTACCAAGAAAAGACCAGCTGTGAACTGGAGGCCTGGCAATCCACTACTAAGTTCTAGATCACAGATCTAGGGGACTAACGAGGAGATCCACCCTCCATCGCAGCAGTTTCAGGTGGGGAAATCTCAGGAGGGTAACAAGGGAAGAGTAAAAGTTTAGAAGCAAGCCATAGCAGTCTGACTCAAACCTCAGGAGCTGAGCAGGACATCAGTTCTAACCTCTAGCCCAGTTTGAAGCTTGCAATCTCAGCACAAAGAGGAGTCTGAAGCTCTGGCACTCAGAAGCAGCACAGCTCCCCAACTGGCTGACAGTGCCTGAGTCCAGCTGTGGTCTACTGTTGCTTAGACATAAACCCAGGTCGGGAATCTGCACGGCTCAGAGCAGAATGGACGCGATCAGACGTTGTCCAGGATCAGACACTGGTAGCAATGGAACTATTGTGTGTCCTGAAGCTCAGCTTTCCTTGAGATGCTGGAATAACAAAACATTCACTACCCAAAGCAGCAGCAAGAGCAGCTGAGACCCTTCTGACAGAAGTGTGCAGAGCCCTACCCTAACATCAACTCCACACTCTAACATCAGCAGGATATGCACTGGAAGAAGGAGCAAAGAAAAGAATCCCATTATAAAAAGCAGTCATAGTAACAGAAATGCTCAAGATACAAATCCAGAAGAAGAGAACGAATCCAAAATATCCACAACTAAAGCCTCAAAGGAAACACAGCTTGGACACAAATAGAAGAGATGAAGCAAGACTTTTAAAAGTTTAAAATTTTTTTCAATGATATGAAAATGCAAGATAAAAAACATGGAAAGGAAAGGAGAGCTACAGGAGAAAGAACTGGAAAGAGAATGAACAGCTTGGCACAAGAGGTGTAAAACCATGCCCAAGCAACATACTCACTAAACGTTAAGAACAGAGCAAAGAGAAGGCAATATTAAAATAAAGTCCAAAGACTGAAAAAACAGAAGAAAATGTAAACTATTTCATAGCAAAAACAACGACCTGGAAAACAGATTGAGGAGAAAAAAATATAAGACTCAATGGGCTGCTTGGACATTTACATTGGACTATTATTGGAACCAGAGGCAATCCAGAAATAGAAGAAATATACCAGTTACTTCTTTGTAAAAAAAATCCCAAAATGAAAACTCCCAAGAACATTATAGCTAAAATACAGAGTTGCTAGGTGAGAGAAAAATATATATCACAAGCAACCAGGAAGAAAAAATTCAAGTACTACAGAGCCACGGTCAGGATCACAGATAATTTTGCAATCACCACTACAAAAGAGCAGAGAGCTTGAAATATCATATTCTGGAAGGCAAAGAATATAGGCTTATAGCCAAGAATTACTTGCATAGTAAAACTCATTATAAATCCTCCAGGGGTGCAGGGGGTGGAGAGGGAGGGGAGATAGAAAAGACGACAACAACACAGACTTTTAATAAAATAAAGGACTTCCAAGTATTCCTGATGAAAAGACCAGAGCTGTGTAGAGAAGTTAAAAGAAACATAAAAAAGTTAAAAAGTTAAAATGATAAAGGGCTAAATAAATAAGGATAAACTGGTTACATTCAAATATGAGGAGATGATGCATGTGTCTCTTACAAACTATCATCGTCAGGAGTCACAGAGGGCATCTAGTTAGCCAGAATTCCTGGGAGTGATTTAAGATCCTGATACTCTTAAAAGAATGGAAAGGGAGAGGAAAAGAAATTCACTAAGGGGGAGAAAGAAAAGAAAATTGGGGAAGTTATCTATCTGGGTTCCCAAGCAAGTATCTACACAAACAAGAAGAGGGAACAGGCAGGTGACTGACACTTGTGCTTCACTCTTATCTGAGGTGGTCAAAGAAGGAAAGAATACCCACACATTTTAGGTACGAAAATACATTTCACTCAATAGGGAAAGGAAAGAAGGAGAAATTAGAAGGAGAGAACATTAAGGGAAGGATTAGTCCAAAAAACCCAAGCCTTAAGGATGTAAGAAAATATTTATAGCTCATTTTAAAGTAGCAAAATATGGGAATCTGAGGTGGTGTCCATCAGCAGGGAAATGGCTGAACAAGTAATGGTACATAAATTGGATGGAATTCTCTTGTCCTATAAGAAATAATGAAGGAGATGGATAAGAGAAACCTGGGAAGACTACTATAAACTAATGCAGAGTGAAGTAAACAGAACCAGGAGAACAATTTATACAAAGACAACCATATGGTTAAGATAAACAACTTTGAGAAAATTAGGAATTCTGATCAGTTTAATGATCAATCATGATTCCAGAAAACTAATGATGAAATATGCTACCCACCTCCTGATAGAGGGGTGAAGGACTCAACAGGCAGAATGAGAAATGTATTCTGAACACGGCTGATGGGGTTATCTGTTTTGTTTGGCTATATATATCTGTAAAAAGGGTTCTCTGGGGCAGGTGGAGGAGAGAGAAGGCAGATTTTTGTTGAATAAAAAACATTACCTAGATAGATATATCTATATATCTTTATAAAGAAACACACGTGTGTGTGTGTGTGTGTGTGTGTGTGTGTGTATAATTTTCTTTTAAAGTAAGTGAAAAACTTTTTTTTAACTGAATTATATCTTTGGTGTTCACTGATATATCTCATTTGGTATGTATTTCAGTGAAACTGATCCATATACTTAATTAAAACAACACAATTTATTCAGTATTGTGAAGAAAGCAAAGTGTTCCGTAAGGAAATTCTGGATAGCTGAACCTAACTTTTTTTAAAAATCGTTCTGATTGAAAATTACAATATAGAAGTTGTACACTTCTCTAACTATAAACAGATAATGGTACAAATAATTTAAGATTTTCTTAATTACTCAGGGGCCTCAAACAAATGAAATGTTGGTCAGTTCAGAGAACACTGATGTGCTGTACCCCAATTCCTCTCCACAAAGTGACATCCAGTTTTTATTCACTTTTATATCTCAATTTTATAGCTTTCAGTCCCTTCTGTCATGTGTCACACTGCTTCTGTTAATATGTTTACTTCTGAAAGCCTCACACCCGCTTTAGTACAGTGCAGCAGAAAGAACCCTGAACTGAGAATCAAGAGCAAGGTGGGGATTGGGTGGGGTGGGGAGGAATCTAGCCTAGAAGCCACAGGTTCCCCACCCCTGGTTAAGGAGTAGGAAGCATTCAGCCACTTACTGGTTAACGAGAACTTGAGCAAGTCTCATAAAAATGTTTTCATTTTTCCATTTTTCATTTGCCTGTGAGCACAGGATTGTTGCTACAATCAAATAAGATATTTTATGCAACAATATTTTGAAAATGCAAAAGCATGCAAATGGAAGATATCATTAATACTATTACGAACGTTCCAGTTTCTAATTTGCAGTTGGCTGAAAAACCATGTTTAAATACAACTTTTCAATGTAGGATTAAATAGGTCCTGTACTCCCAGATGAGTAAAGGGCTTTGTTCTTTAACGGCTCTGGAAGATGAGTGAAGGATGGGGCAGAGAAGGCTGATGGAGGGGCGGGGAGGGTGGCAGCACTGAACACAGACAAGGAAGCAGATGCAAAACATGTCATGGGGACAGAATCAAGAGACACAGCCGCTCATTGGATATGGGACTGAAGGAGAAGGAGGTAGAAAGGATGCCTGAGGATGTTTTGCACACCAATATCAAAGAAATTTGCTGAAGATTTTTTTTTGCAAGTTATTTCCCTTTTGATTTTTAACTGAATTGCTTTTGTTTATGCAGGAGCTTTTCAATCGTATGTAATCAAAATTGTCTAGCTCTTCCTTATACCTTGGTTTGTTAAAGAACTCTTCCCCTCTCCACAGCTGTGAAAGGCAATACCTTCTCCTCTAATTCATATGGTATTTCATATCTAGGTCATGTATCTATTTGAAGCTTACTGTAGTGTATGGTGTGAGAGGGCCCTCTCCCACCCGGTTCTGGGGAGTCCGGAAAGCCAGGTGAGAATGAAGTATGGCTGGGAGCCTTCCCCAAATGGTAGTCCCAAAGACAGAATCCTTCATGTTGAGGCAGGCCGCACAGGGAGAGATATTTCAGGTAGCAATACGACAGGTGAAGGGAAAAAGGTGGGGTCCAGAGAGAGTGAAATAAAGTATAACTACAGTGTGTCACAAAATTGTGGTCCCATGGAGAGAGTCGTCAATAAAGAGAGGAAGGGTCCCAAGACAAAGGCTTTCCAAGGTGGGAGGGAGAGGAAAACGTCAGAGATGACTCTAAGGTTAAGAACATGAGAGAAGTTAATAGTCATGTCACAGAAAGAACTGATGAAATTAGGAATAAGCTTGCGAAAAAAAATAAGCTCCATTTTTGTCATGGCTGAATAGAGAGGACGGCCAAGAGATGAAATCCAAAAGTATGGAAGTAACTGAGATTACTAAGGTAGAGCCCAGGACTGGAGAGTTGGAAGGCACTTGGGAGCCCGAGGAAGCCAGGGGCTCTGCACCTTTTCTGTGTCCTGGACCCTGTCAGCAGGCTGGTGAAGCCTAGGGACCCTTGCTCAGAATAACGTTTGTGAACGCATTTAAAGGCAATTTTAAACTAAGGAGAATTACAGAGTAAGAGAATGACACTTAAATACAATTATCAAAACTTTTCCAAGTTCATGGATTTCAAAGTTAGATGAGCAGGTGGAAGAGCAGAGAAAGCCCCTCAGGAGGCAGCAGGTCCTTCCTCCTCAATGTAAGTTGTCCAGCAAAGGTGGAATTGAGTATGCTGGAGAGACACAGGTCAAACCAGACAGCATCGAGGTTTCACAGACTTTTATCTAGAATCACAGAGCTGTTAAATGGCAGAGCTGGGATTTAAACCATGGTCTTGACTCTGAATCCAGGAATCTTCTACCCACTAAAATGTAGGAAGAAGTAAGAAGGCCAAAGACAGAACTTTAGGAAACACCAACTTTAAGGGGTCAGGAGAGGAGAAGAACAGTTACACAGAGAGGCATAAAACCAATAAACTATGTGTCTACACACAAGGGAAGAGAAAAATCTCTAGAAAAGGGAGTAGTCAACAGTGTCAAATACTACAGGTCAGAAAATGGGGGGAAAGAGAAGGCCTTTGGATTTTGTGAGGAGGAGAAGACTGAGGAAACAACTTCAGGAGGCTGGTGATGAGGCAGTTTCCCAACAAGTATGGAGTCTGAGGCAAGTACACGAATAACTGATACAAGGTAGAAAGTGATTAGCAGCAGCAGACAGCATGAAACAAATGCAGGACTTAGGGGGTTCGAATCCTTACCCTGGTAAAAGGAATTAAGCTCTCTGGGCCTCTGCTTCTTCATTACTGATCACAATAACAACTGCAGGTAGCATTTATATAGCACTTTAAATTTACAAAGCACTTTACAATTATTAGCTCACTTAATCTTTGCAATAACCTTGGGAATTAGCTGCTATGATTACCCCTATTACACAGCTGAGGAGCCCAAGGCAAACAGAGGTTAAAGTACTTACCTAGGATCACCCAGCTGGGTCTACTCTAAGGCCAGATTAGAACTCAGATCTTCCTAACTCCAGGTCCAGCACTCTGTTCACATCAAAGTAAGGGGATTGGATCAGATGATCTCTAAGTTCCCTTCTAACTCTAAAGCTCTATTCCTATAATCCAAGCCCCAAGAACTATTAGTACAAAACGTTATGGGAGCACAGGTGGGGGAAAGGAGATGTCAGAATCAGGGAAGCCTCATGAAGTAGATAAAACTGAAGCTAGCCTACGGAAAATGATCAGGACTCTTGACAGAAGAGCAAAGCTGGGGCAAGGCACTGGGAGGGAACCATGTGCTGGGTTAAGATCCGAGAGACCTAGTTCAGACCTGCACAACCTTTGGCCTGTAGAGCTCGTGGCCTGGACCACTTGCAGCTGCCTCTGCATTTTTCCTGGGCCTCCTGAAATCTTCTGATGTGCCCTCAGGCTGGTAAGTGACCTGGGGAAGGGGCAGGGGGAGGGGGGCACAGGTTCTTTAGGCCTGCCCTAGCTGATAAGTAGCCCTTCAAAAGGTCTTAAACAAGGTTTTAATGTGAGTTTAAATAAATACTATGTAGGGCAATGCCTTATAGACTTTTACTACATCAATCAGTAAGTCAATTTCTTGTGAATTACAGAAAATCAGTAGTGTAAAAAGAAGACCATAAATCCTGCAAAGCAGAGATACCTGCTTTTGTAGTTGTCTCACAAAAATGAATCTGTGCAGTTTCCAACCTGTCTCCAGTACAGCTGAAGTAGCTGATTCTAGGAGAGGTTGGTCCCTGGACTCTGCTTTCTGTGCCTCTGTCCATCCTCCCCCGGCCCTCCTGCTCTCTATCAAGAATGGGATGTTTGTAGCTTAGGTTTGTCTGACGAAATGTACTTACTGCAGCACTCACTCATGACCTCCAATTATAGAATGAAAAGTTCTTTCCCTTTATGATAAATATTATCTCCTTTCCATCAGGTAGAAACTGTTAGTGAACAGACCACGTGGGTGGTATATGTGGGTTGAAATCTGCTGCCTGATCGCTATTAGCTCTGTGCCCTAGGGCAAGTTACTAAACTTCTCAGGGCCTCAGTTTACTCATCTGTAAGCTGATATTCTATGACTAAATATTTGAGAGAAATTGTCTGAATAGGCATTTCACTAGGTACAAACGACCATTAACCATGAAATCAATAGTAACAGACAGAATCAGCACTACAACAGGTAGAAAATATTAAATGGACCAAGCAAACAGGTCAGAATTTAGGACTACTGGGAAACCAGAGGGAGAAGGAGGGAAGGAGGGAAGGAAGGAAGGAAGGACAAGGAAGGGCCAGAAAAAACCCCTCAAAAGGAGGGATTGGAACTGGATCTGGAGGGAAGCCAGGAGATAGAAGTGGGGAGGGAGAGCGAATGAACAGGCACAGAACTGGAAGATGGGGCAGCCATAAGGCCAGCATCCCTGGGTCTGAGAGTATGTGAAGAGAAAAGTGCTAAGAATTGTTTTAGGAAAAATGATCTTGCCCTAAATCAGAGATTCTTAACCTGGGATATATGAACTTGGTTTGGGGTTTTTTTTTGTTTATTTAAATACTTTGAAAACTATACTCAAATGTGCTATTTGTAAAGCCCTTAGCCTAGTGCCTGGCACATAATGCTATATGAATGCTTACTCCCTTCCTTGCCCCTATCTTCAACATAACTGTTTCCTTTGTAATCTTGTGTATTGTACGTATTTAAAAACATTAATCTGAAATGGGGACCACAGACTTCTGCTCCAAAGGTCTACGATTCCTAAATGTTCAGGATTCCTGCCCTAAACGCAGAGCTAGTCTTAACAGTGAGAAAATAAACCAGCTTCTACACATGTCAAAAAGAAGGTCCCCCAGGTCTGGCCACACCACTCCCCTATGGCTCTTCTCTATCTCTAGGACCAAACACAAACTACTCTGGTATTTGAAGCTTTTACCAATGTGGTTCCAATGTTAGTATTACTCCCTGTAATGCATTAGAGTCACACCAGGTCCCATGTCTAGGCCTGCCTGTTCATCCCTGGAATGAAACCTCTCCTCACCTATGCTCTTAGAATTCCTCTCTGCCTTCAAAGCAAAGCGCAAGCCCTCATGAGCCTTTGCTGATGCTCCAGTTGGTGGGTGGCTCCTTCCCTAAAAAGAAAAAAAAAAAGAAAAAGATAAAATTACCTTGTATCTATTTTGTATAAACATATGTGTGTGTTACATGCACACACACAATTTATCTCCTCCAACATTAAGTAAGCTCCTTAAGGGTAGATGCAGTTTCATGTACCTTCCAGACTATTCCTTTCTTGTGTTCTCAATATCCCGCCCCCCCACATTGCAACAAGGGAAACTGACCACATTTCTTCACCCAGAGGAGCTCTAGTCACCATACAGGTAAATGATTTCAGTAACACCTGCCCATACCTCATCAAGCATTCTGAGCCCCTGGCCTTCTCTTAAGATTCTTAAGGAGCCTACAATCACTGAGAGCAAATCCTCCATCAAGTCATTCTCAATGCCCCCCTGGCAACAAACAGAGCGTTAAAGGACCACATCCTACCCCATCACTATAACCACAAATTGTTGGTTAAACCAGTTGGATCAGATACAGTTTTTGAAATAAAATGGCTTATTATCATTTCTTCAGTTCGATTATTAGGCTCATACATTCCAGGAGCTATATCATTGCGTTCAAGTACTGTCAGGGCCCAAGGCACTCAGAGCAGTAAGCTTAGGTCGATGAGCTGCCATTTAAAGGATAGTTCAGCAAGCTTTCATAAACAAAATAACAATTCTTTACTTACTCTCCCTGGAGGTTTGGTGTGCCAGTACTATATTCTAACATTTAAGAGTTGTGTGTCTAACATGTAGCTGTTATATATGTCTATACAGTGATATCTGTATTAATTGCAAAAAAAACCAACACTGGTTTTCCCCCATGACACTCCCCTTTTTGACTTCAGGTCTCTCATTGCTTGTTCCCCATGCCTGGAATGTCTCCTGGTTTCTTTAGCTTCCTTCCAGACTTTGATATGAAGCCCTTTTCCACACTGGTGCCCAGTCCTCTCTTATTCCTAGTGCCCACCTCCTAAGATTCATTTCATCTGCTGCATGTATCTTGTATGTATGTAGTTTTGGGCAGACTGTCTTCCCCATGAGAATGTGAGTTCCTTGAGGACAGGAACCATGTTTTCTTGTATTTCTTTATATCACTAATGATGTAAGCCCTTGATATATGCCTGTTGACTCATAACTGACTATAAAAACATTTCTTGTAACCATGGACATAAAGTTATAGCCATAGATCTGGAAGAGAGCTCAGAAGAGACCAATGGTTTCAAACACAAATAGAATTGGGGGGGTGGGTGTCACTAAACTGCCCTACTGGCCACATATTGACTTAGAAAACCACATATTAATATTGTCTATGTTTTAATGTATTTTAAATATTGTTAAATATTTTCCAATTACATTATAATTTAGGTTCAAGTTGCACGGGGTGGGTGAGGGGGCTGGGAAGGGGGAATTATAGACCACACATGGCTTGTGTGTTTGATTCCTCTACACCAATCCCCTCATTTCAAAGATGAGAAAACTAAGCTCAAAGAATATAAGTGTCTCATATTAGAGGAGGAGTTGGAACCCAGATGCTCTGCTTCCTAAGCCAATACTCTTTCCACTACAACACAACCTAAACACATGGTTTTTCTATTCTCTAACTGTATAATATGACTTTGTGTAACTCATCCAGAAGAACATGATCACTGTAACCATGACCCAAGGTTCATGCTCCTGGGTCAAATCTAAAGGTCATGCCCAGCTCAGCTCAGGTCCAGTCCATAGGCAATGAGCCCTAAGGTTAGGCGATAGGGATGAAGGAAGGAGAAGTGTCCCTAAAAGGATAATGGTTAAGTTCAAGGAAACAGTTAGAAATCAGTCACCCCAGGATCGACAATTCCCGTCCATTCAAAGGTGTACATACCCACTGACGCCCACATCAAGTCTGTCTACACAGCTCAGACTTCTTATCACATACTTCTTTTCAACTTTTTAAAGACAGGGACTAGATCTGAGATTTCACTGATATAGGGAAACCCCAAAGAGAAAACACCCTCTACTGATGTAGGTCAATACCTTTTCTGCAACTTGAGATGGTCTAGCAGACCTTATGGAGAGACCTTAAAGAATATTAAAGTGGGTAAGTGACTTAGCCAGCGACACAAAATCAGTTCATTTCAGAAGCAGAACTTAAATATAGATCTACCTGACTCCAAGGCCAGCCCTCTATCCCCTATTGCAAAGTAAAATGCAGATACACATGAGCAGAAAAAACAAGTTCTACTTCTGTAATAAAACTATGCCCCAAATGCAAGGACATTAGGATGAAATTGCTAAGCCCCATGTTGACCTGGCACTCTGAATGTACCCTGCCTCATTGGGGATCTCATCTTACAAACAAAACACAGTAGAATCTACAGGGACTGAGAGGTTCACAGAAAGCCATACAGAGGGTCCGTGAGGCAGGACTAGACTCCTGGTCTCCCTGATTTCAGGTAATCATGTTTAAGGGGCAGCATGACATAGTAGACAGCCAATCTCAGAGCCAGGAAGATCTGTGTTGAAATCCTACCTCCCACACAGTCTATATATCTTGCCCTAGGTAACTCTCTAAGACAGTAAGTTAGAGAAAGGTACAAACCTGCACTGGTAAAAGGAGTTTCCTTAACTAGAAATTCTAAGTCCAGTTCCTATTCCCAACCCTTAATAATGCTTAAAAATGCAACATGGTCACAAATAGTGGTATATATTTCTAATGAACTATTAACTCCAACAAAAATCCTCAGTTCAGTCACTTGTGAAATGCAATATGTTCAGGCATACCACCTGAAAATACGATGAAATATGACAAAATAGGGGGAAAAATCAAATCAGGACAGCCTGATAATTGGCAATCAGTTGACATCATATAATAAGTGGCACCAAGCAAATTCTAAACAACCAAAAGACCCTCAGTAACTCCATTCAACTAAAAAGCACTAATCTACTTGTATATATAAATCAAATTACTCATAGGGGCATTTTTATGGTGACAAAAAAGAGAAACAAGTGTTTGCCCATTTTTTGGAGAAAGCCGTTGAACAACTGTCTATGAATGTATAATTACTGAACTAAGGGAAAAATGAACATGAGGAATTCAGAGAAACACAGAAAGACTTGTACGAACTGATGGGGAGCAAAGAAAGCAGATTTTAGACAAGAATACAGACAACTGCTACCACAGTTGCAGCTGTGTTAAACACAGAGACAAATAAACCACTCAGATTAAATGCAATGATGAATACTAATTCCAGAGGACAGATAAAATGATACTGCTTCCTTCTAGGAGGGTTACAGGAAATAAAACCATGGATATCAGATGTGGCAGACAGACAGACCATGGTTGGTTTGGCTTGTTTGTGGGTGAGAATTCTTTCTGATAGGGTGGTGTAGGGGGTGTCCATATTGGAAAATGAGGTATACCACTGTCAGACTGAACAATGTGTCAATTTGTCTTACTTAACTAACTACTATTTTGTTACAAGGGAAGGTTTCTAAGGGACAGGAGGTATCAGGAAGTATCCACAATTTGTTTGGTTTTTTTTATGTGTTAATACAACACAAGAAAGTAGTCGCTACAAATATAAGAAATAAGCATTGCTGTTAAAAGAAAAGTCCCAATAAACAAAAGAGCAGCTAAAAAGCAAAAAACAAACATAAAACTTGGGTCAAGTTGCGTCCTACTGATCTTTTTACCTTTAATTGCCTTCTCCATGTAGGCATATTCCCCTAGTTATCTATAGACAGCTGGCTACGTTGGAGAAAATTTCATATCTTCTAGAAACACACAAGGATATGCTCACAGTTAGCCAAAATCCCCTCTATCAAATAATACAGACCACTAAATGGGATTTACTGCACAAAAAAAACATCTAATGGGGTATTTGGGGATCCTCTTGACAATTAAATGGGGTATCACTGAAAGGAGAACCATTTTCTGATACAGTAGCAAACTAGGTAACACTTTACTGGGGTCCGAGAAAGGGACTGTCAAAGTAAAAGCCAATAAACTGGTTCCCAGTGTTTTACTTTCAAACTACTGGAAACTTTCCAAGGGCTGAAATGACGGCCTACCTAGCACTGAGGCAGCAACACTTAGCAATTACACAACACTTTACTGTTGGCACAGCAGTTCACATAAGTTATCTCATCCCAGCCTCAGCCAACCCAGTGAGGTAAGTAACATTATTATCCCCGTTTTAGAGACAGGGAAACTGAAGGTGAAAGATTAAGTCATTTGTCCAGGTCACAGAGCTAGTGCTTGTGCCTCCGAGTGCGCCAATACTGTGTCCTCAAGCTGACCCTGCCTGGTGCCTCAAGTGCCAGCAATAACAAGCAGGTACTAACATACTTAACACCTTCCTCCCACTTGTGTTCTCATCCTAATGGCCTCGGTCTGGGCCCGAAGTCACACAAACGCTGCACCATTAATGGGTCTTTATTGGCATTGTAGAGGACTACAGTGTAAGAGGGGTAGTTCAATAAGGTACAAGAACCCTTTCTCGGTAATAAGAGAAGAGACTGACCCCACCTTCAGAGAGCAATTCACATATGCCTGCGCACGAAAACTTTAATGAGAATGAAGACCAAGCTACTTAGTCAAACTCATCATTAGAGTTTATTTTCTAATGTCTACTATTTGTCTTATGATTGTGAAGTATCGCTATCATTTTGCCTTCTATTTCCTCCTACAAGCATAATCTTTCTTTGGTTCTGAAATAAAAACCTCTGTGATGAGCTGGTGTGTTTGCCACCCTTTCAGAAATGCTGTCTTCCTTCCAGTCCTTGCCTCTCAAAAAGTGCTGAATGGCTACTACTTGCAATGATTATGGGAGGCACTGCCTCAGATTTATAGGGAGAGATGTAACAGGTTGATGTGTTCAAGAACCTTAAAACCCAGTAATGAAGATTAATAATCACCTTTGTAGCACGTTACTACCTATTTGCCTATCTGCCTGTTTTTAAGTAAGCAAATCAGCACTGTCTCTAACTATTCTACAAACTATCAAAGTTACGTTTCCACTTCTACTGTGGCTTCTCACCATACCCCACACTATGGAAGAAGTCTATTTTAAAGCTAAATGGGGGGACAGGAGTTAATTCCTTGCCATTATCTAGGATTCTATGATATGAAACTGTAGCAAGAGATCTGATGGGAATGTTCCCCATGTAACCACATTTGATTTCACATTTTTGTTGTTAAGGAAATTATATCATGGAGGATTTCCTTGAACAATGTCACCGAAAGCTGATAGTTACAGCTGTAAGTAGCAGATCGAAACTCTTCCAAAGAACTTTTAAAAATTTTGTCTGAGACAATTTAAGTTGCAAAGAATCAGGTTTAGTGAGTTGCCATCACTTTGCTGTGTGTAACATTTAAGGGAGTGGTGCCCAAAGAACGTTGTCCAATAGCCTGAGGACAAAGTATGATATTCCTATAGTTAGTTTAAAAAGTGCAAATCAAGAATTATGCGTTCACATCTGAATACAAACCTGACAGATTTAATTTTTAATCTGGTCCTAGTGAAACTAAAATACAACTCAAAATTCTCATTTTAAGCAAAAATGTTTTACTGAGAATGCTCCCACCTCTAGGGAGAAACAATCCACTCTATTTTTGTTATTCTTTCCACATTTCACCAAAAGGGAAAACAAGTCTTGGACCTCCAGCCTCTGAGAAACGAAGGCCAGAGGGTATGACTGCTACACTATCCTTATTGTCCTACACTCCACAAATAGAAAGACACTAATCTAGTCCTGCTGGCAAGCTGTGGCCATTTCAAGGAAGTAGTAAAATATGAAAAATTATATGAGAAAACTACTTATCATGAATGCCTTAATGGGAAATACATGCTATGTGTCTGTATATACGATACTTAAAGTCTGATACTCTAAAAGAAATCACTTTTTTACTACCTGAATATTTTCTAATAAGGGCCATCCAGATTTTTTTTTTTTACAAAATACCAAATGTTCCACTTACCTGCTCATTAAATAATACACAAATTTCCTATTAAATACAAATTATATATGTTTGAATAATGTACACGTAGAGACTTCAGTTCTAAACTGTAGCCAGATAGCTGAAGTTAGATTACTTAAAAATCCACTACCACTGTAAATGATTTCATAGACAAAGAGCCATACGCAGGGAATAATGAAAACCTAAGAAAGGAAATCCTTTCAAATGGCCAACCATATAGATCATGACCTTGTTCCAAAGCTCTCTATCTCTAGTAAGTCTTAGTTTAAAAATGGCACAATGGACCGACCACCTTTGGTGTTCACCTGGCACTCAACTCTCCCCTGTGGCTCCAAGAAGCTGTAGCATGTGCAGCAGCCACACCCTGGCAAAACCATCTTTGCAGACAGGCTAGACCAGATTGAAGGTAACTGACAGGCCTCAAACCCATTGGGAGGTGTCTATCTCAAGCATATGAAGACTTCTGCCTCTGGAAGTGAGCAAGAGGCTGAGGACTTGGCACATGTCTGCCTCACATAAAGCCAATTCATGCTCCAGTCAAGGCATCAGCCTGTGATGTCACCAGTTCTCTTGAAAACAAAGAATGAACTATGACAACAATGCAGTTTAGAGATTCGCAAAGTCATCAGTCTGGTAAATTTTCAGATACGTTTTCTTCAGCATGTTTTACATCAAAATTTGACTTAGCTTGTTGATAAAAAAAGATTATCACTGGAATAAATAAAAATAGCATTGAAAAAAACATGCCAAGGAGATTTCTCCATCAGCCACTAATTAAACACTGGGTGGTTCTCTTTATGACCCAAATACATTTGGATACACCAGAGTCAATCTGAAAAGTGCGACTCTAGGTTCCATTATTATTATGGCCAAAAGAACACTTTGTCTTAGGGTACATTTTGTTTAAATACATAACTAGTAGCAAATAAATGTCCCAAGGACCTTGGGAAGTATGGGGATGAAGAAGTGCGATGTGAAGTAAGGACAGCATTTTTAAACCAAACCTCTAAATTATTTTCATCTAAGATCTAAAGGAAGCTCAGGCTTATAAAATGGAATGGGGGGCAAATGAGACATCACTACAGCACAGGACAAATTCAGTGGAATGACTGAGTGATTCCACCCTGATAATTACTTACTAAAAAAGAGAAAGGAAGGGACTGCAGCTCTGTGTTTTCCACAGATGTGATCAAATATGATAAAGTTTTCATTTTCATGTTCCAGATACTTAGAGGTACCCCCCAAAAGCTTCAAATTCTATCTTGTATTCCAGAAGCAGCACAACTCTTAGAAAGTCCCCTGTTTTTCACAAAAGGAAGCACCCCCACAAATGAAGAAGAATATGGACACTTAATGCAAAATAAAAACACAAATTAATCAACCAATATTTATGTAGCAACTGTATGTCCAGCCTTGTACTAGACACTGAGGAGGTACAAATTATAAAACACATCTCCTTCCCTTAAGTTCATGCTCTATACTATTTGCTCTCTTTCTTTTTTGTTTCTTCTTTCTCGAAGTTTCTCCCATTGGTTCTAATTCTTCTATGACTACTGTGAAAATGTTTTAATATGAATGTATAAGTATATCAGATTATATCAGATTCCATGTTACCTTGGGGAGGGGGAAAAATTTGAAATTCAAAATCTTCAGGAATGAATGTTGAAAACTACAAATTAATTAATTAAAAAAATAAACTATAGGATGAGAGATTAGCAAAACTTTACAGAATTAGACAATTATAAAGAAAATTCATGTTAAAGAAAACACTAATAATATCCATGAAAGTATGTAAGAATAAGGAAAAAAGGAGGAATTATACTCATATTAAAAATTAGTTTTTAAAAAAAGTTCATGCTCTGACTACACATATATAACCTATATATAATTGCTTGACTTCTTAATGAGGGAAGTGAGGAGGGAGAGAGAGAATTTGGAATTCAAAGTTTTAAAAACAAATCTTAAAAATTGTTTTGACATGTAACTGGGGAAAATAAAATACTAAAAAAAAAAAATAATAAACTATTGAAATGAAAAAAAGTCCATTAGGAATTACCTTCTACTGCTTACAGCCTAATAATCATGACAATGCTTAAGTGTCAAATTGAAGGAACAGACTGTGGGAATCCAGGGCAGACAATATTGTGGGGCTATGGCCGTCAGGAAGGCCTCTTTGGAAGAGATAGTACTTGAGTTTGGAGTTGAGCCATAAGTCTTAAAGGATGAGGCAGGGATTCTGGAAGCATATTCCAGACATAAGAACTAAATGATCAAAGGCAGAAATATACATTTACATTTGGGAACCAACAAAGAACCCAATTTAGCTGTAACAGAGATTCATGTACAGAAGATGGTGGTACCATTAGAAAGGGACCAGGCAGTGGAGAACCTTGAATACTAGGCTAAGGAATTTGGACTGCATCTCTTTAGTATCGAGCTTGAGTCAATAGGAATTTAAGAAAAGCAGTGAGCTAATCCAAGTGGTTTTAGGGAAACATTTTAATTGATCTTTTAAAGATAAAAAGTTCCTTTCCCCTTCTCCCCCCACAAATTGGACTGATCTACTCTCAAATAAGCTGAAACTTCTCCAAGCCTATTGCATCTACAACTCCAATGTGTAAATAGCTAAATCACAGCTCCTCATGTTGACAGGCATCAAGTTTTCAAGATGTACTATGCTAGTGGTCTACTACACAGTAGACTATGGTGTCTACTCCTTCCTATGCCAAATAGGTGCATACTAAACATTTATTTTGAAAATAGGTACTGATCAATTCATACCCATTAAAAAATGAGTTAAAGACCAAATAATAAACAATTTATAATATAAGAGGTTAAAAATGAGTTCCCTCGTAAGACAGGGAAATAATTCTGAACTTTACATATTTTAATTCTTCTAAATACATGGCTTTTACTTTTGAAAGACAAATTAAATATTTTTACTTTGTCTCCTTCGTGTATCCTAATGTAAAAACAAAAACCAAAAGACACCAAACTCTTAATCTTTGTATGTATCAGCCTCTGACGACACACTCAAAATTACTTTACATAATGGAGAAAGAGATATACACAAAATAATTTTGTGCATATGTCACAAGATCATAATTAAGAGCTGAAAGAACTCTTAGTAACAACGAGTCCGTCCCCATCCCTTCATTTTATAGATGAAGAAACAGAGGTTAAGTGACTTGCTCAGAGTCACTCATCTACAAAGCATTGAAACTGGAACTCAAGACTTCTTGACTCCAAGTCCAACAACCTACGGACTGAAAAAAGGGAGATAAGAAAAGAAAGTGATCAGTATTTAAGAGGGTTAGTCAGGAAGGCACCATCCTAATAAAGATGTTTCCTAATTAAAGGGTATTTTAAATAAAGGACACAAGACTGTATCTCAAATTATACTTTTAATTTATATTTTTATAAGAACTCACTGGAAACCATTAAAAAATTTCTTGCTTTTACACAAGAACAAGAGATATGTCCAAAGTTTAACTACTTAAAAAGTGTCATTACAATAAAGCCATGAGACAATGGTCTGCTGAAGTTCAGAAAACACTTAGCTCAGGCCACTGTTCCTCAGCTAGTTCACTAGAGTATGATGAAGCAGTGAGTTATGAAGTCCTAAGTTTCTTCAATTATCTTTCTCAAGTCCATGATCTATGGCAGAGAGAGGATGAACAACTGGCCCATGGACGAATGGGTGCTCAGATGCAAGTGTGCTGAGGCCAGTGTTCAGAAACCAATATGAATCACAAAGGCAAGCAAAGGCTGCCTGAGGGTTGGAATCAATCAATCAACAAATACTTAGTGTCTGGGACAGTGATAAGCACTTGGGATATAAAATAAACAATTAGGAAGGCAACATGCAAACAACCACATACACATACTGTGTAAATGTCAGGTAATCCCACTGGAAAAACATTAACAGAATGCTGACAACAAATTATAGACTTTTAAAAATAAAATCAAGGAAATTTTGTCCTTGCAAAAGCAAACTTAGTAAATTTTTAAAAACTCAGTTAAAGGTTTCTTGAATTTTATTCTTCAAAAAAAGTCCGTTGATGTAAACACTTTTTTCAGTCTTCACATGGAAGTGGACATTATTCCTCTCTGGGCCCTAGGTTGAGAGTTATCTGTTAGGTTACTAGGCAGGGTTGGATAACTTGCCTAGTAACAGTTTTTTTGTTGTTGGGCCCCTGTCAAAATGTAATCCCCTTTGGTTTAATATCTGATGAATTGTTAACAGTCATTTCTTATTTAGTCCATTTGCATGGTAACCACCTGTGCTCCCCTAATGTTAGACCCCCCACTGCCAGGTAACCAGCCCCCCGCCCCTTCCTGATTGACTACCTCTCCTGGCACCTCTCCTCTGTTGGAGTCCTTTGCCTAGTAGCACCCTGACAACCCCCTCTGTTTTGGGGATTCTTGCCTAGCAGCAAGCCCCGCTCTCGCTCTGTCAGAACTCTGTTGTGGAAACCGCCAGTCTATATTGAGTAGCGCCGAAATGCTTAAAATGCACTCACCCACCTCAGTTCGGGGCTGTCTCCTCTGGGTCTCTACATGAGGCAGCTGCCAGCCTGGCTAATAAACGACGCTTCGAAATTCCCAATTAATTTTGCCTGTGACTTATTTAACTCTGTCCATTCAACATATGATTTCACAGGGGAGAGCTAGGTAGTGCAGTGGCTAGAGTATCAGGACTCATCTTCCTGAGTTTAAATCTTACTTCAGACACTTACTAGCTGTATGACCCTGGGCAAGTCACTTAATCCTGGTTGCCTCAGTTTGCTTATCTGCAAAATGAGGTGGAGAAGGAAACAGCAAACCACTCCAGTATCTTTGCCAAAAAAACCCCAAATGGGGTCACAAAAGAGTCAGATGTAACTGAAAAATTATACACACACACACACACACACACACATATATATATATATATATATTTAAAATGAATTGTCTTTTAACTGTTTTTTAACTCAAGGTATTTTTAAATTATACATTTGCATTCCTAAATCAAGATTGCTCTGCCTGTCAATTAATAATTTACAAAATCCCCAATTTCTGCCTAGGTGTTTAGAGACATACATAAAAACAAATTTATTATTAAGGACGGGGTTGTGGGATACGAATGTCCAAACACACTGGCCAACTACTTGAGAGATGGAAAATGGAGGAATTTTGGAGGAGTTAGAGAAAGAGGAAAATTTCTGTCCCGTAACCTTCATTTTATATGCCAAATCACTAATAATAAGTGAAATACAAATCAAAACAACTGATACTTCACTTTACACCTAGCAAATAAACAAAAATGATAAAAGGGGGAAAGTATTAGAAGGGTTATGAAAAGAGGGCAAGTTCATGAATTGTTGGGTGTGTATGAATTGGTATAACCATTCTGAAAAGTAATTTAGAACTGCCTAGAGAAACTAAAAGATCCATCCCCTTTGATCCAGGTATCCCACTAGCTGACATACCCCAAGAAGGCTAATGATAAAAAGAAAAGCCCCATAGACATTAAAATATTTGTAGCTGCAGTTTTGGTAGCAGTGGTGAAATGGGATACTCAGATGGCCCCTGACTGAGGAATAGCTAAAGAATAATAAATAAATGTAATGGAATATTACTATGCTATGAGACATGAGGAAAACAGGTCAAGTCAAGTAAATAAGTATATATGAAGTGCTTACAATGAGTCAGGCACTGTGTTAAGTACTAAACATAGAAAGAAAGGCAAAAATTGCTGCCTCCCTCAAGGAGCTCAGTCTACTAGTGGAGACAACATGTGAATAGCTAGGTTCATACAAGATATACAACATAGATGGAAGGTATCAAAAAGGAAGCTACTAGTAGTTGCAGATGGGGAAAGGGGGAAATAAAATTAATACATCTGATATGAACTGTATAAATAAACCCTATAAGAACATAATTAAAGGCAGAAAGGAAGGATATGAAGAGCAGCATCAGTGGCACATTTTGAACAATTTATTTTTTTAAAAAATCTTTGAGAAAAAGATAACTGAATTTTCTTTCATGTTTGTCAGAAAATTGTGTTAATGAATTCTGAAATGCAAAAAAACCTAAAAAACCCAGAACCTTAAATCATTAAAAACCATACATCAAGGAGATAAGATTCCTGCATGAAGACGGCAACTAATCTAAGAGTACATATTACAAAAATCACAGCTTCGCCAATCTAGAGCTGGAAGGGAGAGATCTGAGGGACCACATAGTCCAAATCCTTTACAGTATATTGCACTTGAGGAAACCGAGGCTCAGCAATGTCTAGTGACTTGCCCAAAAGTCAAAAGTATGAGAGGTGAGATATAAACCTCAGGTTTTCTTATTCCAATCCCAGCATATTATTCACTACACTATGATGTCTCTCATTAAAATCATCCTTTACAAAAATTAATGGTATAAAATGTGCAATAGGTGGATCCACTGGTTAAACTGATGTTTCCCCAAACGAACAGAAAAACAAGATTCTCCTTCACTGCATACAAAACATTGCACGATGTTCACATCTTGGCAAGGCATCTTTACCAATCTCCTATCCCATCATCCTTGAGCCAGCCACAGAAAAATTACTTCATTCTTACTGGGACTCCCATGCGTCTCACCTTTTGTAAAGCAAGAGGTCCAGAAATGTATTTGCTATAATTTTTTTGTAGCAAATTTTATTTTGTGGAAATTCACTTTATCAACATTTATCAGAAATATTTATTGTATAAACGAAGTATACCTATAAGGAAGCGAATCCTGCTCCCCCCCCCCCAATTTAGTCTATTTATATATCAGAGTCCCAAATGACCCGACCACCTTGTCATGGCTAAGAAATCATGTGACTGTAACTCCTAACCCCCAAATCAGCATGACTCAGTCTTAAGTTTCTTTAGCTGTGAAATGAAGGAGTCAGACTAAATATTCCTTTAAGGTTTCTTCTAGCTTTAAATTCTATGATCCTGTGTTCAGAGCCAAACTCCCCACTCTTCCCTCTCTATCAGCCTGGCTTAATGGCACTACTGTCCTCCTAGTTATCCAATCTTCAAACATCAGTGTTATCTTTGATTCTTTCTTTTCCCCTGGGCTTCACATCCGATCACTTGCCAAGTACTATGAATTCTAACTCCGTAATCTCTGTCCTATATCCATCCATTCCTCTCCTATTTAATGCTGGCACTACCCTGGTTTAGGTCCTCATTACCTCTCATCTAAACATTACTGTAAAAATCACAGACAGTCCCCCGTGGTCCTAGAATTCATTCTCCACACAAATGACAAAATGTTTGTAATGCACAGGTCTGACTACATCTCTTCTTGTTCAGTGGCCTTGGTGGCTCTCTACTGCCTAGGGTTTGATAAAATACAAACTCCTCAGCCTCCACGCAACCTAGCACTCCAGGTTTACTTCACAATATGCCCTAGCCTTCTATGCGTCCAACAAACTAGAGCCTTAGCTGTCATCCAGCTATACTCTCTAACCTCTTTCCACACAGCCGAAACTGTCCTCCATGCCTTGTACATGCATCTCCTTCAGATCATCACCTGTCAAAATCCTTCTCTTCCTCTGGGAAGCTTTCTCTCCTCTTGTCAGTTGCCAAGTAACCCCTCTCCTTCCTTATATTTTCTTACTAGGTCTGACTTTCTCCTTCACCCTTAAAGCTTTGCATTATTCACACCCACACCCACACCACTCGCACATTAAGATGTAAAACTCACTGCAAAGTTAGAGTCTCATCTTGTTTCTTATTTGTATATACTCTCCCCAGAGTGGTTTCAGTACTGAACAAAGGGTATTATCTGAGAAAATGAGGGAAAGTGATTTAAAAGAGGATGGAGAGAAGAACATAAGCCAAGGAGAGGTGCAAGGCTGAAAAATAGTCAATCCAGTTTGTCCAGAGAACACAGCACATACCAGAAATTAAAAGCAGATGAGGACAGAAAGGTAGGTTTGCCACCAGAATGTGGAAGGTTCAGTCTTTGAAGCCTGTCATCTTATTTTTTAACCAAAGAATCTTGTCCAGTCTTCAGTAGAGTTCATTTTGAACTGAGAGCATGAAGTAGTTTATCTTCAGAGAGATATTCATGGCCCTTAAAAGACTATTAAATTGGAATTCCGAAGTCCTATAATGATACCAACACTAAACTAACATTGGGGAAGGTAATTTATTTTAGCCTCAGTCTCTTCATCTATAAAATAAGGCTAACAGTTTTTGCACAAACAAAACAATGGCAGTTAAAATGATAAAGAATAGTTAAGTGGCTTTTTTTTTAATTTGTGACTTTCAGAATTGTCCTCTTTGAATGTAATTTTTTCTGACTTTCCTTCTCTTCATGCACTTATAAATGTTTCAGGAAATTTTTTTTCTTCCTTTTCTTTCTATTTCTTTTTGGCTTCCTGGCCCGAGCCCCATTTGAATCCCACCCCACTGACAAACTGAAAAAAAAAAACAACTTACAGCATATACATAGATAAGCAAAGTTAACTCCTATTCTGGCCACATCCAAAAAATGTAAATCTCATTCTACATATGGAGTTCATTGGAGAGAAATAGCATGTTTCAGTCCCTTGAAACAGTGCCTTGTCAACTCACTGTTCATAGTTCTTAAGTCTTTCAAAGCTGTTTTTCTTTACAATGTTACTTAAATGTTGTCCTGGTTCTGCTCCCTTCATTATGCAACGATTCACATAAATCTTCCCAGGTTTTTCTGAAACCTTTTCTTTTTATCATTTCTTATGGAGTTGTCACATTCTAATACATTCAAATACCACAAATTGTTCAATAATTCCCCAATGGGTGGGCACCCTCTTAATTTAGAGTTATTCTAACAAAAGGAGCTATTGTAATAAACATCATTGTACATATGGGTTCATTCCCTTATACTCAAAATCTCTTTATGATATAAGCTTGGTAGTGGTATCACTGGGTCAAAGGACACGCATGGTTTAGGGATTTGGGAGGCTTAGTTTTAGAATGGATGGATCAATTCAGAGCTCATCATTAGTGCATTAATGTGCTTATTTCCTGAAACAATTCCAAGAACTGTCATTTTTTTTTGTCACCTTTGTCAATGTGATGTGCATGGAGCTGAATCTCAGAGTTGCTTTAATTTTCATTTCTCTAATTATTAGTGATTTAAAATTTTTTATATGGTTGTTGATAATGTTTCTTTCTTTGAAAATTATTCAAATCAATGACTCTTGTTCTTCTAAATTTGAATCAATTCCTTATTTATATCAAATACCAGACCTTTATAAGAACAAAAATTTCCCCAGTTAACTGTTTTCCTTCTACTTTTAAAAGCACTGGTTCTGTTTGTACAAAAATTGTGTAATCAAAATCATCCAATTTATGTGATGCAATGATCTCTTAATTGCTAAGCCCAGTGTCCTTTCCTCAATCCTCTTCCTCCATAACCTTTTGGAACTTTTAACACACATGACCAACCCTTCCACAGGCATATTCTCTTTCTCCACTTTTTTCCTGAAGTTGCTCTTCCACCTAACTTCCTCCTCCATCACTCTCCTTTCCTGATTCCTCCTCCCCATTAAATGTGGGCATTCCTGGAGACCTTGATTTATTTATTTTCTCTTCTCTTCTTAGGCTAGGTGGTGCTGTGGATAGAGAGCTGAATCTGGAGTCAGGAAGACCTGAGTTCAAATTCAGCCTCAGATACTTACTCGCTGTGGGGCCCTGGGCAAGCCCCTGCACCTATTTGCCTCAGTTTCCTTATCCATAAAGTCAGGGTAATAATAGCACCTTTCTCTCAAGGTTGTTGTGAGGATAGAAACAATAACTATAAAGCACTCAGCACAGTAACTGGAACCTGGTAAACTTTATGTAAATGTTAGCTGCCATCATCATCATTTCTTCATCCGCTCCCATGGGACTATCTCAATGCAGTTAAGTACCAAACTAATCTTTCACCTGAGCTCTACTCCTGTATCATCAAATGCTTACTGGCCATCTCTACCTGGATGGTCTACAGGTTTCTCACATTAAATCTGCAAAATAGAACTCATTATCATGCTTTCCCCCTAAATCAACCTGTCCTCAAAACCACTATTTCTGTTGCTGATACCAACATCCCTTCAGTCATGAAGTTGCTGACTTCAGAGTAAACCTCAGTTTTTCACCTACACACACACACACACACTCCACTCAGTTGCCAAGTTTTGTCAGTTCTACTTCTATAACATTCCTGACAGCTCCATTTATACAGCAACCATCAGTTCATCACCTCTGGCCTAACTACTAAAACAACCTCCTAATTACTTCCTTGGTCCAAGTATGTCCCTTGTCAAATCTATCTCCACACAGCTGCCAAAAGAATCTTCCTAAAGCACTCATCTGACCATGTAACAATACAGAACTCCCTTTATGCCCATTCCCACAACTGGGCACTTGTATTCACAGGCTGGAATCTGTTACTACTCCCTCCCCATTACTAGTGATAACATATGGTCAAAGTTCTACAAGTAGAGATGTACATCCCATTGATAACTAGTAAGTAACCATTCTATGCATTTGCCCTGGCAGTCCCGATGACCAGTTTTTCCTTCCTTAAATGGCTTCCTGGTTTCCCAGCTTCTTTTAAGACAGCTAAAATCCCTGATCTTCTGTAATGCTAATACCTTCCCTCTCAGATTATTTACAGTTTGTCCGGTTATCTATGCTTGCACACAGTTGTTTGCATGTTGTTTCCCCCAATTGATTGTGACCTCCCAGAGGACAGGGACTGTTTCTGCGTTCTCTTCATCCCTAGCACTCAATACAGGGCCTAACATAGTAAATCCTTAATAAATGCTTGACAACTTGACTATCTTCATTTACCTTTTAGCAATAGCATTTACTAAGCACGTATGGTTATGACATTTAGTACGAAATACTCCTTTCAAACCAGTGACATCATTTCTCTTTGCACACAAGGTCCCTGGGGAAAGTAGACAAAAAAAATTATAGCAACATGACAGTGAGGGACATATATAGAAAATGCACGTGACAACAAAAGATCAGTGTACCTTACACTGCCCTCTGCCCTCAGAGAGGTCTCATGAGGTTCCCTTAGGGCCTAGTGGAGGCCTGAGAGTCCTCTGCTGTTCTCTACTGCTTCTAGAATAAATACAGATTCATCTGGTTAACATTTAAAGCACTTATCACAATCTATTTCCAGTCTATGGTTCCAGACTGATTCTGTATTATTTCTACATTTTGGCCAATCTGAACTTGACCTTCCGTATCCTGCTGCAGTCCCCTTCCTCAGGCTGTCCAGGATTCCTGTAACCAACTCTTCCACACCATCGTCCCATCCTCACAATCCTTACCTTCTTTCCAAGTAAGGGGCTGCCTCCAAGTGGAACCTTTTCTGGAGTCTTTTGCTCCTGAAATTATCTTGTATTTACTTTTGTATAAATGTTTTATTTCACTAGGAGAATGTAAACTCCTTGATAATAGGACCTGTTTTTCATCTTTGTATTTCCTGCACCTAACACAGTGCTTCATAATAGGCATTTAATCAATGCTTCTTGAACTGAATTTGCCAGGGAACTAAATTAATTAGTGCCAGAGGTTGTCATGGACAATCTCTCCTGTCTCAATTATATAGCTCACTAAAGTCATAGGATAAGGTCCTACAAAGGGGATACAGCATTTATACACATTCCCTAATATCTTTCTAGTTGAAGAAATCTTTATTGTCTAAGGCTCATTCTAACAGTACAAAGTCAGCTAATAGAGTTAATGTAGATAAAAATGATGAACCAGTTGGTGTCAGTCGGTGTGCATTTATTATATCCCTACTAGGTGCCAGGCACTGTGCCAAACCTGTTCTAAAGGAGCTCTCAATCTAATGGATATCCAGTGCATGTAGAGGCAAATATCCACATTGTATATTTAGGAATCTCAGAGTCTCCAAAGACACCAATACTCCTGATATGACCTTTCTTACAGAAATAAAGCTCTTCAGGGAAGTTCTGCCCACAACGGATCAGGCTATGTGACAGAATGAAAAGATTCGGAGCTGAAAGGAACCTCAGAGATAAACTGGTCCAAGTATGCAGAGGAGTAATGCTTTTTTATTTTTCAGAACCAGCTCTGCCCAAGAGCGTTTGCAGCACTGAAACTTCTTGTCTAACAGGTCAATTAGTGTACAACAATTTGTTCTTTAGAACTTAGTCTCATTCAAAGGAGAAAAAAAGTGTATATAACTCAGTCAATAATACAAAGGCAATTATGGGTATTGACTGGGATCTCTATCCTGTACTTCAAACCATGGAAAAAGGAGTCCCTTTCTTAATTCTCTTTGCCCCAGAAAAGGAAATGCTGACTTATCTATGCCCAGGGAAATGCCCCCTCCAGACAGATCTGCATTCTCAAAGTAGAAAGTAGAAAGTCCAGATGTCCTTAAATCTAAAATGAATAAATGGCAGGACAAAGGAAATTTGACTCAGCCTGACTCTCTTACTTTGAAGGAGAAAAGCAAATTTTAAACAAATATTAACCTCCTTCAAAGAAATAGTCATACCATTTTTGCCTTCCAGAAAAGACTGGAGGGGCATGAAGAAAAGGAAAAATTTATATCAGTTACTCCTACTATTCAACTCAAGTGAGACAGGTAGAAAAGACAGGAATAACATGAATGTGCAGCTACACCAGGATCTATGAGAAACAACCAGACACACATCTATAAGGCATATAGTTGGTTCCCTTAAAAAACTGATTTTCAGGGAAAAAAAATGCATATAAGTTTTCACACTTCAATCAAAGATTCTATAAATTTGAGACAGTTTTAAGACTAAGTTAACCAACATACCACACCCCAGCCAAAGTCAATGAGGCAACTTTCCTAAGAGTCTGGTCTAAAAATAAAACTAGACTGTCAAGTGTTCTCAAGAAATTCTATGTGCATTGATTGGAATGTGATGCTAATTAGCATACTTTGTTAGGGATTTTAAAAAAAATCTTCATATAGCTGTGATTGGTCTAAGCCAATAACAAAATACACACCCTAGGAGACATCTGAATCCACATAGATCTAATTCTAGAAGCAGCATTAGGAGAAAGAAAAACAGAAGTCTCTCAAATGAAAAACCTAAATGAAAACACTGCAAATTAAGCCTGTCAGAAAATGCTAAACCAGAATGATTCTAGAACACTGCAATATTAAAAATGCAACGTTTTAATTATTAAGAATCTTTAGCCCACAGCCCAAATACAAAGATGACATCACAAAGAAGCTCATCATAAAGTAACTTTCAAATACAGAGCTGCATATTTGGAACCTCCTTGTTCTAGCTGGGTCCTTCTCTTGCCTCCCCCATCACCACCACCTTGAGCAGTGTAGCTCAAATCCCATCCTTCCAAAGGCACTGGAGTAATTCAGTTTTTAAATCTGAAGACTTTTGCTTTGAAGATTTTCACTCCTAGGAACAGAACTTTTGTAAGTCTATTTAAAACATTTTAAGGTTTCAGCTTCTCAGTTATATCCTTTCCACACTTCCAATGTCTGACAAATTCATCTACCATCTTTCAATAACAACCATTAGGATAAGAAATCTTAAGTCCACTAAGGTATACAATGATGTTTAGCTAAAGACCTACTTCCCAAGGTGTCTGTAATACTGTTAAACAAAATACACCTCATGTAGTTTTTCTGCCATTAAATGATATATTACCAAAGTAAAATAATATGAGGCCAAAATCTTATATAATTGCAAAGTTGCTATAATTTTAAATCACATAAAAATTAAGCAGAATATTGGCAGAAACAGCTTGTAATATTAACTGGATAGAATAGAGCTTTTTAAAAAATTTAAACAATCTATGATTCTATTTCATAAAGAGTAAAATTAAACCAAATTGAATTATTTCTCTAGAACATAGATACTGAGTTGAAAGTTACAGGGAATAAAGATTAACAAAATTTTGCCTTCAAGAAACCTAACTCCAGAAAGCTTTCAGATTCAAAGAAGCGTTAAGAAACAACAACTTAGGAGGGAAAGGCAAATGATATTTACGTGAGTGAAAATGTAATCTTTATTTTTACCCTAATATTTACTACTCCAGATTTCACACTCTCTTGTTTTAAACTACAAAAGCAATCAACTTCTGATATGAGTCTGAGGTTTCAATTATGAACCCAAATATTGTTATTCTTCAGTGACCCAGTCATCCTCTTCTAACCCTGAGTTATATTAAACCACACCCAGTAAACTTTTTTTTGGTGAATTTCACAAAGATCTTCTACTTTAAATATTAATTTGAGAGAATGCTCCGAGCTAGTGAGACATAAAATAGTTCCCTCCTGGAAAACACAAACATGTCTCTGCTAATGGACAATGACAAACCCCTGTGTACCTAATTAGACAAGTTCAAAACAAAAACAGTAACAAGTCTATTCTCCCCTAGTATTAGCCTTCAAATGAAACAATTGTTTCCATTTCAAAACAACCTGACTAGCATTAGAGATATTAAATATCAGCCTCTGACTTAACTGTATATGCATTACATACCAAAACACTAAGATTTAGAAATTACTGTAATAAAGGAACACTGTCACCACAGTCAATACAAGAGCATTAGTGCCGTTCTAACAAACTTGCGGATATGAACCTTTTGTGTGTAAAAATGATTTTTATCAGAAAATGAATGCATTTCAAGGTTAAGAAAGAATTCAATTGCATACTTATCAACCTTGGTTGGATATAGCCACTATAACTCACTCAGAAGTCATGGAATCACCTTTCTGATGTCATGGTCCTTCGTGAACCAAGGGCAAACAACATGGGTACTGCACATCTATTTGCACACTACATTGTTACTGTTGTTGAGTGTGTGTTACCAGGTGGGGGAGTTAACTGTCTTTTTACAAGTTCTCTACCATCCACAATCCTCAGATTTCATCTTGCATGTTTAGATGCTGCCCAACCGTTTCCAACATATACTAACATACACAACTAGAATACTAAACATTAGTCTGAACTACATTTTACAATTTACCATTTTGCTTTTAAGGCAACCTATAAAAAACAAGGCCTAAGAGAACATTATTCATTACTGCCTAAGTACAGAATACACAACCTGAAATCCCATGTAACCAAGTAACAAGGAAGAAACAACTAATATTGTTTTGCTATAATAAAAACCGCCATTTCAAAAGTTTACCAGTTTCAGCATGGAGAGCACAAAAGAAATCTGGTTCTCAAACAGAAAAAAAAATCATCCATTCTCATGTAAAGGGACAAACACTAAAATAAACTAATTTCCATAGGACACCGGTCTATGTTTAACATATGCTGGGACTGTCGTGTGCCCTATGCAGCTGGTCATATGCCCCTAGAATCTGACAGTGTCCTGCTAACATTATTTCCACAAAAGGAAACTGACCAAGTGATGTATGAAATAGATGAGAAGGAATGGAGAAAGAATCTCTTCATGAAGAACGCAGAGATCAGTTCACACTCCAGGACCAATATTTCCCAAACCTTTTGCAAATGAGTTTCTTACAACACCGCCTTAGCTTTAAGAATTGCATTAAACTTACTTACTTTCACATCACAGCAAAGTCAGCCCCAGTTCCTTTCTCCAAAAACTACCATGCCCTCAATCCATTTTCACTAAGCAAAAGCATCCTCTTCAGCGCAAAAGAACACAGATTCTCTTAATTATCCCACTTGCCCCCGACCACACGCACACAAGGAGAGCTCATGATTTTCTCCTCCTTCCAATTTTCACCCACCCGGACCCCCCCCAATAAAAAAGCCTGGGTGAGAGGCGGGGACAGTACTGCAGAAGGGGCCCAGGGTCTCTCCTGTCTCCAGCTGCACCGCGGAGGTCCCACCGGTCCTGACACCGACTTCGCTCCGGGAAGCCTTCCCCGGTGTTTACCCAAGTGGGGGCTGCCAGGCTGGCCTGGCACCGCGAGCCTCGGCGTCTGCCCGACCTGCAGATGTCACTTCCCCGATCGCCTTCCTGGCCTCCCAGAGAGGAGGTAGAGCTCCGGGGCGGAGGGGGTCCCGTCTACAATCCAGAGCCACGATCGCCCCCACCCCAGGGCCTCAGTTTCCTCATCTGTACGGGAAGGGCTCAGGGCCTTTCCGGCGCTGCCCGGCCGAGGCTCGGCGGGCCGTGCCCGTCTCCCTTGGCCCGCGTTCCCCGGAAGGGCCGCGGCCTCCTCAGGCGAGGAGCCGGGTCGGGCCGGGCCGGGCCGGAGGCCCCGCTCTCGCCTGCCGGGCTGAGCCGGCTCGGCAGCCTACCTGCGGGGCCGGTGCGCGCCGCGTGCGTCCCGTCTCGTCCCGGCCCGTGCGTGCCCGCGGCCCGGGCAGAGGCGGCAGCGGCGGCAGAGGCGGCAGAGGCGGCAGCGGCGGCAGCGGCGGCGCGTCGAGTGCGCCCAGCGCCCAGGCCCGATCAGCGGCGGCGCGTCGAGTGCGCCCAGCGCCCAGGCCCGATCAGCGGTGGCGCGTCCCCAGCCCGGGGGAGGGGGCCCCGGGCGGCCCCCGCATCGTCCCCGGGCAGGGGCCCGCCCGCCGGCCGCCGCAGAGTCGAGGGCCCGGCCGCCCGCCGCCGCCGCCCCGGCCCGGCCGAGCCCGTGGAGGGGCGCTCCCTGCCCGCCGCGGCGCCCACGCTCGCGCTCCGGCTCCGGCGCCGCTCGCACTCGCTCCTCACCGCTGGCGGCGGCTCGCTGCCTCCATCTAAAATGGCGGCCTCAGCGTCCGCGACGAGGAGGCTCGGCGCTCCTCGGCCTAACCTGCGGCGCCTCCCCCGCGCCGCCCCCACCTACCGCGGCCCCCGCCGCCGCCACGGCCAGGCGCCCATTCATCGGCTCCGGTATCGTTCCCTCTTCCCTGGCTCAGGCCCCGCCCCCGGGGGCGTGGCCTGGGAGCGGCTGCGGCCGCCATTTGGGACTGAGAGCGGCGGGCGGGCGGGCTAGGGAGCCCCGGGCCTGGGGCCGGGGACGAGGAACCGGGCGCCCCGCGGGCGGGGCGGGGCGGGGCGGGGGCTGCCCGAGGGGCGAGGCCGGCACCCCCCGGGGCGAGGCCGGACCGCTCCGGGCCACGACGCCGCGTCCTCCTGACCGCTGGGGAAACTGAGGCGCCGGGCAAGGCCGGAGGGCCGGACGGTGACCGCAGTCAGGCCCGTCTGGGCACGTGGAGACACGCCCACGTTCTGCCCCTCGTAGCGAAGCTCACCTCCCAGAGGAGGAAACTGAGGCAGAGACGTGGTTCTAACGGGCAGCGTCTACACCATCCGTTCGGGTTGGCGGAGCACTAAGGTCGCCCCGCTTGCCCTTCCCGGCGCCCGAGTTCTCCAGGAAGGCAGCAGCCTCTGACGGTGGTGATCGCCAGCTCGGTGCCCTCGGTGCCATGGCACGGACGGGACGGTGTTGGAGCCAGGATTTGGACCCGGGCCTTCTGACTCCACGGCCATCCCGAGGACGCCCAGCTGCCTCGGGCCACGTGCAGAGCTGCGGGGGCCCCGGAGACTGGCGGGGTCACCCCCCCTTTACCGGGGAGAGGACGCGAGGGGATTGGAACCCAGACCCTCCGAGCCGAAGACCGCAGTGTTTACCTGTCCTGGCATAAACGACACGCCCGCAGCGCAGCCTGGGGGCAGCCGCTCTCGGATTGCCTGACTTAGGCTGAATTCTTATCTGCCCAGTACGGGCCGTTCTGGTATTTCTTGTAACATTTCTTATTGGACGCTGTGAAAGATGCCAAGAACTAGCAATGTAGTGCGCTGGTTTTTTATTAAGCCTCCTTTGAAGTCAGAAGACCTAGATCTCAGCTTTGGGACTCTCTGCCTGTGTGACTCTTAAACATATCCTGTCCCTCTTTTCTCTAAAATGCAGACTTGGCCAGGTAACCTCCGAGGCCCCTTCTGGCTCCAAATCTAGAGGGCGCCTTAAGCAGCTAGGCACCATAGTGTAGAGAGAGAATACTGGCCCTGAATTCAAGGACACCCGAGTTCTGATCCTGTCTCACTCAGCTGCAGGACTCTGGGCGGATCATCTAACTACTCCACACCTCAGTTTCCCCATCCGGAGGATGGGCTAATAATATCACCCACTTCAGAGTGTTGTGAGGATTCATTGAAAAAGTTTATTCAAAATACTTTGCAAATATAGATGCTACTGAATAATCATGTCATTCCCAAGCCTTTAAGGAGTTTACAATTTGGAGAAACAAATATGAAGCAGCAACTTTGGCACTTCCCTTAATATTTTTCTTTTCCTTACCCCCCCCCTCCCCCATGCTTAGGAGGTGATTTCTTCCTACTTAAATTTATCATGAGACTCCCTGGACCTCTTTTTTGCAATTAGTCATTCTCTCTTACAGTCATTTTTGTCTGTACACCCACATTTGGTTGTAAGCTCCTCAGGAGCAGGTTCAGTGACTTAGCTGTCTTTGTATCCCCAACAATTAGGAGTTAGCCTTCTCCCAACGGTAGTAGAAGTAATAAAGAACCCAAGCTGTAATTGACATAAGGTAGTAAGGGGGGGCTTCAGGGCAAGCGTGGGCCTTGAAAGTGATTGAGGAGACTGTTATCTTAAAGCCCAGTGTCACTTAGAGATTGAGGATCGAACCCCTCCCACCAAGACTAGCTACATGCATACTATTTCCCTTTTCTGAGACTCACAGTCCTAATTACTGATTGATACCTGTATTACTTACCTCACTAGGTTGTGGTTCAGATCTATTGAATTCATGATATATGCAGAACTTTGTAAATCTTAAAAGCTTTATAAACTTCAGTTGTTTTTTGGAGAGCAGTGGGCCCAGGTGTTTAAAGGATTCTTCTTCACCTCCAACTGATCCCTGCCCAGTTTTGGGTTTTTTTTTTTTCCCTGCCCAAAGCACTTTGAAGTTTCTAGGAGAATAGCCACCTGAATAGAGGCTGGGGCTCCCATCAGGCTTAAAAGATTATTAGACAACAGAACTTAACCAGGCAGAGCTCCATAGGAAATACTGGGGTCAGGCCTCAGTTGTGTGTAGGTGTCTGTTGCCCCAGGTGTGGCCTTATCTGTTTACTGGGTGCACCAGTCTATTCCCTCCCTCCAAACTCTCCTTCTGATGCTGCTTCTTTCAATTTCCCATTTTAAAGTACATAGGATTCTGTTTTCTCAGCAAATCCCTTTCCCCTGCCTCACCTGTGTACCCTGTTTTCTTTTCACCACACTATTTTCTAAAATCCAGTTCTCTGCCCAGGATCATAAAATTTCATATTTGGAAAGGTCACCTTGTCCTACCAGCACCTCAAGAAAGATCCAGTACACTTGGGGCATCTAGGTGGCCCAGTGGATAGGGTGCTAGCCTTGGAGTCAGGAAGAGCTGAGTTCAAATCCAGCCTAAGGCACCCTTACTATGGGTGTGACCTTGGGCAAGTCACTTAACCCTGTTTGCCTGAATTTCCTCATCTGGAAAATGAGCTAGAAAAGGAAATGACAAACCAGTATCTTTGCCACAAAAACTCCACATGGGATCACAAAGAGTTGGACATGACTGAAATGACTCAAATACAATGCACCTGACAAGGATGTTTTTCCTTAAAGACCTCAGGTGACGACCCACTGTCTTCCAAGTCAAGCCATTCAACTCTTGGATAGTTCCAGTGTGCTGGGAAAGTTTTCCTTAGGTCAAGCCTGAATCTGCTGTTTGCTTTCACTTTTGTTCTCAGCTGTCTAACAGAACAACTCAATCAGTTAAGTGCTTATTGTGTGCCAGCTACTGTGGATAAAAAGGCAAAAATGCTCTGTCCTCACACATTCATATACCATATGAATTCAACTATTTTCCAATAAGTTTGATATAATGACTTTCTCTGTGCATATTCAGCCCCCCAGGGTCAGGTTTAGAGGGAAGAATGGAACGGTGGAAATGACCCAGGGAGGATTAGAAGGGCAAACCAAGATCTTTGAAGTCACTGGCAAAGAAGGGGTCAAGACTGCAAGTGACTCTGGAGATCGACTCTGTTTATTGAATGATTAACTGATTGGAAATCAGGGTGAAGACAGAAATTAGATTGAGAGAGAAGGAATGAGAGAGAGAAGTAAGAAAAAGGGAATTCAAATTAAAGAATAGCTTTGGAGTTTGGCATCTTGGGAGGTAGCACAGTCCAGATAGTGGTGAAGTTTAAGGTGTAACTGCATTGCTTTGTGAATAAAGCGGATTGAGGACAGAGGGTTGTATCATCAGACTTGTGAAGAAAGTTAAACAATACTCGTGAGAGGACCATATGACAACAATGAATTCTGTTTAAAAAAAAGAAAAGATGACCAGAAGAGGCAGCAGGGTGGAGATACCGGATTATGGACGTAGACCTAGGAAGGACATCAGAGACCACATTGTATGATTTCTTTCAACCTCTACACTGACCCCATTTTTATAGATTAGTACATTGAGGCCCAGGGAAGTTAAAGATCAGAGGTAGGATTTGAACCCAAGTCCTCTGACTCCACAATTGGATCATTCCACTGAAAGCCAAGGTTATAAATGTGGCTCTGCAACTTGTATGACCTTTTATCTGTCACCTGTCCTCTCTGGTTCTGATTTTCTTCTGTTGAAATAAAGGGTCAGCACTACATGATCTCTAAAGTTTCTCCCAACTCTATCATACTGAGACATCCTTGATTTTTCCCTCTTTGGTTCCTTCTACATTCAGTTAGTTGCTGAGTCCTGCCAATGTTCCCTGCTTAAATTTCTCACATCTGTCATTTTCTTTCCATTCCCACTGCCACCATCGTATTTCAAGACCTAATCATTTCACACTTAGATTACTTATATCATCCTAACTGGTGTCTCTGCATCCATCTCACCACTTCTATTAGAACTAGATTAATCCTCCTAAAACGGTGTTTTCATCACATCATTACCCTGATTGAGATCCCATAAGGCACCCAACTGTGTCCCATATCATGTCCAGGCCCTTCTTCTTGGCTTTTCAGGACATTCCGTAACCTAGGCTGACCTTATACATTCAATCATATGTTTAACGAGAGAGAGGATATTAAAAATCACATCACTTTTAAAGCAGCTATTAACATTATCTCAGCTGTTGTACTATAAACTTGATGTCTTTGTCCAGTGACAAACGAATTGACATACTTCCTGAGGAACAGAATCATAACAATATTGCAGTTCTCACTCTAATTGAAACCAGAGGGAAGAAAGAAGTGACATGTAAGTCAAAAAATGTCTCAGGTTCTTTATGGGATTAGTGGAGTTGGTTTTGAGCAGCTGGGTAGCACAGGAGATAGTGGTAGGCCTGGAGTCAAAAAAGACTCATCTTCCTGAGTTCAAATCTGGCCTCAGACATGTACTAGCTATGTGACCCTGGGCAAGTCACAACCCACTTACCTCAGTTTGCTCATCTGTAAAATAAGCTGGAGAAGGAAATGGCAAAACACTCCAGTATCTTTGCAAGAAAACCCCAAATGGGATCATGAAGAACAAGACATGACTGAACAACAACAGAAGTTGGTTTTATTCTATATCCAAGGGCAACAGGAATGAGCATTTGGAAAGAAATCTGGCCATCTTGTTCCACAGTGTTGATGATAAGCAGAAGTAAAAAGAACACTAGGAATGTTTGCAGCTTAAGTGCCAACACCATTGAAAAGGATGAAGAAAGTCAAGGAAAAACTTAATAGTATATTCAAAATTAAATAAATCCATGTGTTAACCCTCAGTAACCTTAAAGCAAAGGTAGACAAAGCATAGGACAGTGAAAGAAAGAAAACATAAAATATGCGTCAGGATCGAGTTTCTCATCTCGTGTTCGCTATACCATTGAAGGGAATGGCCACATCAATGAAATGAGCCATTATTTTAAAAAAATCAAAGTATTATAGAGCAGTGATAAATAAATTATCCTCTACTTAGTATAGTGCCTTGTGTTTAAAAAATGTTTATTGATTGGACATACATGTAAATTGCCTCCTACACAGGTATTTATCTTTCTCCCTTTTTTTTTTTTGCTCAGTCTTAAATACATGCCAAATGCTGTAACTAGTATTTATATGGTGCTTTAACATTTGCAAATGTTTGACAAATAGTATTTCACTTGAGCTACACAACAATCTAGTGATATAAGTAACCTCATTTTAGAGGTGAGAAAACCAAGGCATAAGTGATTTTTGTAAAATCACATAGGTAGTAAGGGTCTGAGGTGGGATTTAAACTCAAGTCTTTCTAACTCTAGAAACATCACTCATCATTTGTACTACCTAGCTGCTTGCATTACTAAGTTCTTAAGGGCAGCTATGTGATGCAGGGGATAGAGCACCAGCACAGGAACCAGGAGGACCTGAGTTCAAATCTCAACTCAGACACTTGACACTCAACTAGCTGTGTGACCTTGGCCAAGTCACCTAACCCCAACTGTCTCATCCTGGGTCATCTCCAGTCATCCTGTTGAATATCTGGTGACTGGATTCAGATGGCTTTGGTTGCGCAGCCCTCCCTCACTCGAAACAAAGTCAAGTGCAAGTCACGTCATCATTTTTCTGATGACGGTCTTCTTCGGCAACGAAGGACAACACACACAAGTTCTCCAAGCATACACAAATAAATTCAAGGTAATTTTACTTGGCCAACTTTTTCCATAAAATGGCCTTTAAAGTACTTAAACAGCTATTCTCCACCCAAATATTTGTTGGACACTAGCTAACCCAACAGACATTTTAACCCAGATATCTAAATTCTTTCTAACCAAACGTTTATATCTGTTCAGGTCACCTACATTCCTTTTTCCCCCATTCCATCCTTACTTCTACTCTACCTAGGGGACATTGTGAGGAAATTTTCCTTATTCTAAACCTTGTTCTCACCTTCTCTACATGGTCTCACCTGAGAAGACATAACTCTATCCAAATAATTTTACATACTTCATATTTCTATCCCATGAAGACTTTATTCTTTGTTCTCCTGATTCCATAGGGCAAATGTCCCGTATTGCCATTTCTAGGCCATTAAACAACTTGTCATTTGGAATGCATGATATTTCCCATTGCTATCTTGAAATCCTTACCACTGTTATTTAACAGGATCTTTTTCTGTCTTTCTAGAACACTTCAGTAATCAAACTGAATGTTTCCTCATAAAAATCCTGTCGTTACCATCATCCTTGATGGCTTAAATGTGTTGATGACCCATCAGATACCTTAGTCTCATATTCCCTCTGGGTTGACCTCTTTTCACTCTGCTATCTTCCATTTTGTACCATTCTAAGCACGTACTAATATTACCATATCCTGAATCTTTCCTCTGTTGAACTGTATTCTTAAGTTTTGAGAACCTGCTGTGTGTGCAACACTGTGTGTGGAGAATAGAAAAGAAGTATATAGCATAATTTCTGCTTCCAATCAACCTATATACAATCTAGTTGGGAAGATTTAATTCAGTACATTTATAGATCCATTAATTCATTGGTATAGGTACACTTAATCTTCAATATAAATTTCATCCTATCCATATTGTCTTATTTCTCTCCAAACATCTTCGGATTTCAGATTTATTCAACATGCTAGAGCTCTTCCTTTTGGGTCATTCCCTGGGTTTCCATGATTTACAACCATTCATCATAAACAGGATAGCATCAGAGTTTAAAAATTGACCTTTGATGGCAAGGAGCAGTTGAAGACTATGGAAAGTGCCATCCAGTCTTTCAAATGTGAGTCAGCCTGCTCTCTTTTTCCCTTTCAGTTTTGGTCTAAGTCGCTGCCCATCTGCAGTTGGGAAAACAAAACTTATACAAATAAAATGCTGACCAGTACAAGAGAGAAGAGAATTAAATGCCTAAGTATCTAACAGAGATAATGAGTTTTTTCAAGATCCTTTAGGATCTTGGACTGGACCTTGAAAGCTAGGTAGGACTTAAAGGAAAGAACATCTCTTTTCTCTCAATTCAGTTGAACCTTTCTCAAGCACTTAGTATGTACAAGGCACTGCGAAGTGCTGAAGATGCCATGAAAAAAATGAAAACAGTCCCTGACCATTAGCTTACATTCTGCTGAAGAATACAGTATGAACACAAGTATGATTGTAGGTTCAGAGCTTTGAAGAAACCTCCAGGACCTTCTGTTTCAACCTTCAACATTTTACACAAGAGAAATCGAAGTCCTGGACAGAGTTAGTGGCTTGTCTAAGATTATATGAACCCAGGTTCTTTGACCCACATAGTCTTCTTTGCACCATACTACATCTTTCTCAAAACAAAACCCCAAAACACATTAGATGACCCTCCTACCCCTTTCAATCACCATCTTTTTATTTTTTTAACTATCTGTAATTTTTATTAGTTTATTTTAATTTTTAGTTTTCAACATTCATTTCCGTAAGTTTTCATTTTTCTGTCTCTCCCCAAGATGGCGTGCAATCTGATATAGACTCAACACACATTCCTATTAAATACATTGTCACATTAGTCATGTTGCATAGAAGAATTACAATAAATGGGAGAAACCATAAGAAAAAAAACAAAACAGAAAAGAGTCTGCTTCACTCTGCATTCCAACTCATAGTTCTTTCTCTGGATATAGATGGCATTTTCCATCGTGAGTCCTTTGGAATTTTTAGGCTGAGAACCATCTTATTTCTTTTCTTTCCTTCCTTTCATAAATCCTAGTAGTGATAGCAGCTGTTTTCGTTGCTTTAATATTCTACATAAAAGCCCTCTAAATTAGGTTGTCTTTACTCAAGCCTAATCTTTAACCTCTCTGCAACATTTGAAAATTGATCATTTCCCTCCTTGAAATTCTTATCTTTTCTCTTCTTTCCTTTTTACTTCTCACATTATTTTTCTCTTTCCTTCAAAGGCTTCCATTCTTCCTCTTGCCTCCTAAATGCAATATACAGATCACCTGTGAATGTTCTTGTCATGCTATTCCCTTCCTTAGAATGTTCTACCTCCTCTCCCCTGTACATCAGCCCTGCCTTCTCCCCATTTCCTCCATGAAATTACTCCTCCTTATTTTACCCTACCCTAGCCTTTCCCTTCTCATATCTTTTATCATCTATGTGCAGTGCCATCTACTTTAACACTTTAATCAACCTAATCTTGTAGTATTCTATAATAGAATCATATATAATTCTATATCATGTATATTCTATAATAAAGTCAGCTTTCCTCCAGTAAGCTAGGTGGCATAGCGGATACAGTACTAGCCTTGGAGTCAGCAAAGACCTGAGTTCAAATTTGACCTCAGACATTTACTAGCTGTGTGAACCTGGGCAAGTCACTTCACCCTGTTTGCCTTAGTGTCCTCATCTGTAAAATGAACTGGAGAAGGAAATGGCAAACCATCCTAGTATCTTTGCCAAGAAAATGCCAAAAGGGGTCACATCAGACATGACCAGTTGACTAAAAGAAAGTCTTTTCTCAAGTATATTATAAGCTCCTTGAGGGAACCTTGCATTTAATCTCTTTTATAACTGCCATGGTATCTTAGTCCATTGCCAGGGACCTAGGTATTTAATAACAAACTGTATTGTTAGGTGAAATTGGGAATAAAATGTGACCCCAGGATGTCCTAAAGTAAATTAGTCATTTGCTAACTAGAAGTTTGGTCAGAAAGAACGATGAGAAGTAGTCTAAATCTTTGCTTGTTTCACTGTTACTGCTACCCAGTGACTGAAACAGAAGTCATTCTCTCCAGGAACCTTGACTCTTTGTGCCTTCTTATGCAAAAGAAAGTAAAGAATTGATACTTTTTAAAATTAAGATACTTTTAAAAAATATTTTTTGTAAAGTGACTCGCTGTTTCATTTTTATCCTTAGCACATGGCCTGGTACCCGACACCCAGTGGCACATAATACGTGCTCACTGAATGATTGAGAATGTCTCAAGAACTACCAGACAACTGAGGCAGAGGGTTTGGTTACTTAGGGATGTTTGTTTGGCCTTACGTTATCTTGATCATTGCCTTAATTTTCTGACCCACTTTTCACTGATAGAGACAACCTACATTAAAAATTATTTGCACTATGGGAGGGGTTAGACCTATCAAAATTGTTGCCCTAAACCTCATTTTCAAGGACATAGTGCTCAAAAGGCCATTTCGTTATTAAATTCATTTCTGGTGACAATCCATATTCAACAAAAGAAGTTACATTTTTCTTTTGTGAAAATAGTTCTCTCTAGGCAGGTCTGGAAATCATCACAAATAGGTTCACACACACACACTTTCATGAAGTTAGCTTCAAAGAATTGAGTAAGTGTTCCTTTCAGTTGCCAGTGTTATTATGTATGCAGTCCTGAAGTAATTAGATTTGTTCTAGCTAAAAATCTGGATGTTCCTATAGGGTGCCCTGAAACTTCCGAGGATCCATTCTTTCACTGGAGCATACTTCAGAATCTCATATAAATCTGTGTTGCTGAAGGCACATAGAGTGTTCAGTGTTATAGATACAGTCTAGTCAAGTAACCACCACTCTCTCAGGGCATTCTTTTCCCTGAAACTTGTTTCAACATGCTGAGATAACTTTGATGTTATTATTAACTAAGTTTGCATTCCTGACTAATAGACAATAGTACCTTCTGGTAAGGAGATCACTGAAGAGTTTCAGGGACAGTATTCTTTATTCCTCATGTAAATTTCTTCCTTTAGTCTCTTAGATTATGAACCTTGGCTACAAGTGTTGATACAGAATCAAATCAACTGCATAAGAATTGTATGCCCATGTTCTTTGGAATTCAAATGCCTGCCTTTTTAAGAGTAAGATTAAGATTTTAAACTTGGAAGATATTTTGCATAGGTCTTTTTCTTTCTTTCTCTACCCTTTCCTTTTGCCTACTATTTTTGGTTTTTCATGTTTTATGTCTCTGTTCTCCTTCCAAGCAGTTTTTAAATTAAAAATGTGCCCTGGTAATTCTGAGATCATCAAACATGGAGCTAGGAGATCTGGATTCAAACTCCCCCCTTCATTATAGGTCTGAAGTTGGAAAGTACCTTATAGACCATCTTGTTCAATCCCTCATTTTACAGAGAAGAGGTTGAAGCCCAGAGAGGAAAAATGATTGCCAAAGGTTATAGATTTCAGAGCCTGGATTTCAACCCAGTTCCTTTGACTCCAACACTACCAGTACTTTTTTCCATTCTCTAGCTACATGACACCATTGAGATGTTACCTAACTTCTCCAAACTTGTTTTCTTATCTGTATAATAGAGATTATTATAACTGGTATGCCCTATGATGTTGGAAAAGTTTCAAAGATGGGAGTGGTAATAGACAATTTGTATACCTGAGGCCAGACCAGCCAAGCTCTGAGAGGCCCATCATCATCTGATGAATCTCATGGAGATGTTTACTAAGGCGAAAATGGATCAAAATTTGTGTCATCAAAGAGAGTACTCACAACGAGGAAAACCAGGGATCCTTTTTAGGGTACTTGACATAATAATCATTGTAGCCACCCGTCTCCCAGGGTTGTGGTAAAGAAAGGTTCATAAACTTTATAAAGCGCTGTTTAAACACCAGCGGTTACTGTTAATAGATTTATTTTATCAGGAAAAACCAATCTGTTTTTAGAACTAAATGAATTGTCATATAGTAGATTTTAAAATGATTTAGAGAATAGGAAAGGTTAGATAGTGACATCAGAAATTCAAGGAATGATAGATCACTTCTAACTGGACAAATCAAGGAAAGGGTCATAGAGGCAATGTCACCTCAGCAGGGCCTTGAAAGAGAGGGAGGATAGCCGTAAGTAGAGAAAGGGGACAGAAGGGTCTAGTTCAGGCATGGAAGTTATGTGCTCCCAAAGGTATGGAGGTGGGAGAGGACAGAAAGTGGTCAGAGAACAGTGAGTACTCAAGGTTTCTTTGAGTTCAGAGTGAATAAAAGAGAATCTGTGAGAATCATGGGGAAAGGGCCTTGAATGCCAAGCTAGATAAAGTTCATGTGGAAGCTCTAAAAGAATGTCTATGATCTGGTTACACTGAATTTGGTAATCGATGTGTAGCTAATGAAGTCTTTGAGTGGAGAATGACATGATCAGAATTATATGTTAAGGGAGATTACTTTGGAAGCTGTGTGTGAAGGATGAATGAGAGAGAAGAAAGACTAGATAATTGGCTGTGATGTGGAGAAAGTTCTCATATTTTGTCTCTGGGGTCAAGTTTATTCTTTATAATTTTGGAACATTTAGTTTTGCTTGTTTTGTGGTTGCTGTTCTTTCTATTTACATCATTGTGTAGTACACACACACACACACATTATGCATGTATGTATACGTATACACATATATGTATGTGTGTGTCTATATAGTTTTCCTGGTTCTGCTTACTTTCCTTTGCATAAATTCATATAAATCATATGTTGTCTATATTCATCATAGTCATCATTTCTTAGAGCACAATAACATTCCATTATATTCATGTGCATAGTTTGTTTAGCCATTTCCAAATTGATGGGCACAGACTTTGTTTCAAGTTCTTTAGTATCACACACACAAATGGTGCTATACATATTTTATTTTTTTTGTCCATGACCTCCTTTGGATACATGCCTACCAGTGGAAACTCTGAGGCAAAGGATATGGACATTTTATTCACTTTATTTGCATAATTCCAAATTGCTTTCCAGAAAGATTGGCCTACTTCACAGCTATTCCAACAATGCATTAGTGTATCTGTCTTCCCACTAGCCTGCCAGCATTGATCATTCCCCATAGACAAAGTTATTAAAGGTTCCTGGAACTTAAAAAGCAGGAGTAAGAAAATGTTAACCCCTGGAGGGAAGAGACTGTCCTGTTTTTGTATCCCTAGTGCTAACACACTTATCAGATATTTCATCCCTGTTTGTTCAGTGGAAAGAGTGGAAACTGAGAAGACATGACTAGTGAGGGAGGAGAATTAGGACAGAGCAGACCAGGTAAACCTAAGGAGGAGAATTCAAAAGAGCCATATTGCCCCCAGGTCAAAATATATCCAGAAGATTTGAAGATTTAGTTATCACTTCGGACCTAATTTTTCAGGTAGCTCTCTGATTGGCTGTCAGAGATGAAGAGGTAATCAAAGATGTCAAGTGGTATGGGGAAGGTCAAAGAGAAGGAAGAGTACTGAAAAGAGGATAATTAGAAACAGGACTGGTATATTTTGGGGAGAGAGCAGTTTCAGAGTAGTTAATGCCTCTTCATTCATATTCAAGTCAATCAACTACACTTGTTCAAATGCTGTCATCCTTAGTCTCATGCTCACATTTCTGTCTTTGGCCACACAGAGCCTGTTGGCCAAGCACATCAAGTTTTTAGCCTCCTATACTTGTGATCTCTTGGATCTGGTCTCTTAATTTGGTAGACCGTCTCCTACCATATGGCAATGTGTGTCACCCAGCTTTGGGGAGTAATGCATGCATGTATAAAATAAAAAGATAATAAAGTACCACACATCCTGTAAGTACTCAAAAATGTTACTTAACTACAAATTACAATACCTAAAATAAAAAGATAAATATATAGGAATCTGAGAGTCTCTGGACTGCAGCAAAAACCTTGTGCTTGAGCTGGCAACTTTCAGCACATCCAGTTTGAAGGCTAGACAGAGATCTTTCAAAAAATGAAAAGTTCAAATAGTAGAACTGGGTCAAAGGAGAAAAACAGAAGATAGACTGAACTGAACTGATGTTACAGAGATAGATGGTGTGACCTGGCTCTGACATCCTGTTTGACTGGTTGTTGTGCTAGGAAGCCACAATGATCTCTGTACTGTGCTCTCTAGCTACTGTGCCAAGAGGAAATACTGCTGTCTACAATGCTCCCCATATCACAGGGAAATAGCAATGCATGCAGAGAATCCCAGCTTACCCAATGCTGCCATTGTGGAAACTAACAGCTGTGACTGACTTTCTATATACTGCTCCTAATGTGTGGGGGAGGGGGTAATTTTGCAAAATATGTAATGGAGTGCCTGTTGCTTGATTTGAAATCCTTGTTTTTTACTTTGTGTTCTGTTTTAAGTAAATGTTTTTACAATAACATGAGGGTACATGATTAAATTTATCTAGATCAGAAGGATCCAGTGGAAAATGGGTGTCTGTGAAGAATGATTCTGAATAGATGATGGATCTCAGCAGGTTGTTGGAGCTTGAACATGCTCAGAGAATGATACATAGCAGTGGCTTTATTGCAGGATATTGTTTTGAAATTTTGAGGTTCTTTTTTTTCAGTAAGACAACATTGAAGTCATGCCGAAGGTTATACTCTAGTAATTAAAGGACTCATTGCAGATCTTTTCTTTCTCTGTAGAATGTAATTAATAATCCAAAGGCTTTTTCCCCACTAAAATTCAGACTGACCAATCCAATTGTTTTACTCTAACCATTATACTTTTGTGTCACTAATGATTTTTTTTGTGTCAGTACAGAAATGACACAGTTGACCTGCTATGATATATTTCATGTTTGAATGATCACTATGGCTATGCGGTTATTGGAAGACTGGTGCTTATTCACAAGCCTTACCTATTCCAAAGACTACTTTTGGGTATATCCTTTAACTGTGGTGGCAGCTTAGTGGCAAGGTGAATAGAGCACCTGACCTATCCTGGAGTCAAGAAAACCTGAGTTCAAATCTGGCTTCAGACTAGATGTGTGAACCTGGGCAAGTCATTTAACCCTATTTGCCTCAGTTTCCTCATCTGGGAAATGAGCTGAAGAAGGAAATAAGCCGCTCCGGTATCTTTGCTAAGAACATCCCAAATCAGAAGACTCAGACATGACTGAATTGATTCCAATTAGTTAAACACCCAGTGTTGAGTAGTATCTAGAGAAAAAACTTGAAGCTTTCTTGGTGGGAGGAGTGATCCAAGACAAGATAAGATTGAAGACAAACATGCTAGTAGAGTGGCCCAGTCTCCTAATGCAGAAAGAACATCACCTGCAGCAGCTGATGAGTTAGTGACAGCAGTATCTTCAGTAGGTCGGGACATGGTAACAAAAAATAGCTAGATATGGAATCGATGGAATTTTATAGAGGGGCATCCCTGTCCACCAAATGAGCAGAATGAGCATTTGACAGATGCAGAAAAAACAAATTTTTACTGGAGAACCTGCTCTTGATACCATACACTTATTTAATATTTAGTGACCTGAACTTATGGTCTTTAAGTTTAATCTACAGATAGCATAAGAGTCCTGAGAAAATCTGTTTGAAGTTTCTTATAACATCTCAATAAGAAGAGAAAACTTTTGGTATTATACTAGAACTAGAAAAATTAAAGCTGGAGAGAGGGCCCTGTTCGGGTATGTCTATAGAATACATGGAACACCCCAGGCTGACGAGCACAAGGGAATTTTATTTTATATTTATATTGCTGTATCTACCTTACAGCTGCATGATGATATTTTAGTATTTTTATTTAGTATATTTAATATTTGTTCTAATTTCATGTAAAGAAAAATGTTAACATTTATTTAAAAATTTTGACTTTCAAATTTTTTCCATCCCCCCCTCCCTAATACAGTAAACTGTTTGATAGAGATTATATGTGTGCAATCATATAAAACATATTTCCATATTAGTTATGTTGTGAAATAAAAAACTCAGCCAAAGGAAAAAAGCACAAAAAATAAAGTGAAAATAGTTTGCTTTAATCTGCATTCAGACTCTATCAGTTCTGTCTCTGGATGTGAATAGCTGTTTTCCTCATGAGACCTTTAGAATTGCCTTAGATGACTATATTGCTGGGAGCTGTTAAGTCATTCATGGTTGATCATTGCATAATGTTGCTGTTACTGTGTACAATGTTCTCCTGGTTTTGCTCACTTCATGTTTTGCATCAGTTCATGTAAGTCTTTCCAGTTTTTTCTGAAATCTGCCTGCTCATTATTTCTTATAGCACAGTAGTATTGCGTTCCATTCATATGCCACAACTTGTTCAGCCATTTCCCAATTGATGGATATCCCCACGGTTTCCAATTATTTGCCACTACACAAAGAGCTGCTATAAATATCTTTGAATAAGTAGGTCTTCCCCCTCACTCTCATTTTAAAAAAATCTCTTTGGAACATAGACCTAATAGTGGTATTACAGCTGTGTAATTGAAGAGTGCAGCTCCAGTTATTCAAAACTAATCAATGGCCCCCAGATCCAAGACATTTCCTTGGGTATAGACCTGGGGTGGGGAACCTGAGGCCTTGAGGCCACATATGGCCCTTTGACTGAATCCAAACTTCACAGAAGATCCCCTGTGAAGTTTGGATTCCCTGAGGGCTCAGGATTTCCACCCTGGTGTGGTCTTCAACCACAAAACAGAAACCAATTCAGATCATTCAGATCTCACTGAAGAATCTAATGGCCAACATTGGTCAATGGAGAAAAATTTGCATAACTTCTCCTTCTGTAGGGCAAAGGTACTTAGTCAAGTTAACTCTTTTCAGAAACAATGCCAAAAGAATGGGTCTCATCCAAAGAGGCCAAGCTATTTGCTGCTATGAATGTGGGCTAGACAGCCACAAAAAAGAGGAGAATCTATCCTTAGTTTATCAGAAGCTGAACTCCATGGGACATCTAAGAAAAGGTCAAGAATGGGTACATGCCTTAACAATTGTTCCCATATCATAAGACCCCATTCGTGAGTGAGAGTGAGGACTCAAGATGTAAAATATCTTGCTGGGATGAACAATGTATCTCAAGTGATGATTGTATTCCAATCACTACAGGTATACTGTAGCAGCGAGCACCCCAGCATACACAGGAGGGCCTGCTGCACAGGTTCTTAGATGTGTTTTTCTAAAAGGAAAGCAACTTTGGAGGGGCCAACAATCTACTTTAATCACATTCACCAACAGACGAAATATAGAGAAATGAAGACCAACAAACAGGGCTTCTGTCTGACCGTAAGCAATACATACATCACAGATCAACAGGCAGATCCAACTGTCTGACCATGACATACATACATAGTTACCAACATCTGGGTTTTCAAAGCTGGGGGGCTTCTTAACAGCTACCCAGAGTCTCATCTGGCACATGAACCTTCTTCCAAAGAGTGAGACTCAAAGTAAAACCTCACCTCAGTTTGTGTGTGTGTGTGTGTGTGTGTGTGTGTGTGTGTGTGTGTGTACACACACACTATTCAGAGCCAGAGGGCATGGCCCTCATAACCCAGTGCCTCATTACAAATTAACAAAAGGTATCTGAGGCCTATTAATGGGTGGGGAAGATCTTTAACTCTAAATATTTGTAGCATATGCCTATATAGCCTATGCTAAGGTTAGACTTCTGTGGATTTGGTAAAGAAGGTTTTTATTTAGTTTTAAGTGGAGTGAATTTCTGGTTCCTTAGGGAAGTTGTAGGTGTCAGCAAGACATTTACCACCATGGTTCTTGTGGGTCCAGACTTGGTAAATGCCTCTCGACCTTTAGCAATGATTGGTACCATTTCCAGCATGTTCAGAGTAGCAGCAGATTGTCATCTGCAGTGAACTGGGGTTCAATGTTTGGATACCCAGATCAGTGCAGAACCTTATCGAAAGATAGTGACCAATGGTGACAGAAGGCATCAGAGAAGAACCAAGTCCTTCACTCCAAGGGTGTATCCAGAGAAATTGAACTTTGGTAACTCTCCAGTGCTTGAGGAATGTGAGGGAGAAACACAGTGCAAGAGCTGGCATGTTTTCCCTGCAGTAGGTAGGATGCTTGTGGAGCAGTACTCCTCACCTTTTTGAGATAGTTCTCAGAAACTTGTCCTCTCTAACACAAACCTCTAGCTTCACCTCAAATGACTAGTGAAGTCTGAGAGTCCAAAGGAATTTTTATGGTATGAGAAAAGACTGAGAAGATTCAGGTATATGTATTATCAGCCATGCCATAAGAGAAATACAGGGGAACAGTAAACCAGGTCACAAGTTCAAGGTGTCCTGGACTGTTTGCTCGGCAACAAGTGTTTTTCAGTGTCATTTGTGTGATAAGTACCATTAGGTCCTCAAGGTAGAAGAAGATAAGGGCAAAAATGGCTGTCATCTTTTCAACAGAATTTTAACATTTTGAGTGGATGGCCCAAGAAATTTCTAGGGGAGCCCCCTACTGTTCAGTGACCCACGAAGAAGGTAATTGGTAGTATCACTTACTTGGAGTCTTGCTGTGTCATCATATTTAGAAAGTCTTTGGAAGAACACAAGAAAAGGCTCCTGAAGGTATTAGATTGGCTAGCAGCAGTCTCAAGCTATCATTTGGCAAGTGTCAGTTCTATAGAGACCATGTCAAGAATGGCAATCCCATTGTGATTCACTAGTGAGCAAGCACTAAGGCCAAGAAGACAGAAGCACCGATCAGTTTCCCATGTCCAGTTTTGTTTTCTTTTTTTGAGATCTAAGAATTTCTAGAATTTATCTGCTTTCAAAAATTTGTTGAAAACAATACCATCACACAGCTTTTCAATGAGCTCACTTATGTATATATGGTTGAAAAGAACTGTAAGCAAAAAGGCAATAAGGGGAAACCTGACTAGATTACTCGACACCATCTGGAAATTGTTGAGATGAGAAGTGAGAGTCGGTCTTTAACGACTCAGTCAACTATTTCTTGCACAGTTAGTTTATGCAGATCCAAATAAGCCCTTTGTGTTACATCCTGCTGTTAACATAGAGAGTTTGGAAATGGTTTCTTACCAGGAATGTGATGCCCCTCAGAAGCCCACCGGATTTGTCAGTATAGAATTCCCTGACAATGAGATGTGGTCCCATCTAAAGTTTGAGTTCTCACATTTAAAGAGGACTTTCATTGATAAGTTTCAAGACTGTATGTTATTTCAATTTCTAACATGAACAAACACAACCCCCTGAAATAGTCTGACCAGTATTAATTTGGATGCTGCTGACTGCCAGACATGTTGAGGCACTCACCAGTTTAAAGTTCAAAAGAAAAAAATGTGGATGCCGATTACTCTCTTTTGCAGGCCATGTGTGTCTGAAACCATGGCAGTCTACAACCTAGGCAGTCTGTTAAGTATCTGCTATGCTAGAAGCTGGGTCACATAAAAATGTGACCATGAGTCTAGAACATTCATTGGAGCAGAAGCTAAGATTGAAAGGATCTACTGAAAGGGGCTGGGGGGGCAGGGTTAGGAATGATGTAAGCAATAGTTTTGTGTGGGTGAGGGACCCAAATAATTTCTTTGAAACTGAATGTGTGTGAGGGGGGTTCTTCATAAAATAAATATGAATCGAAGCACAAGAAAAATATTTTTATCTTTGTTATAGTTTTTTTCTTCACAATAGTCCTTATTCATTACCCCCATTTACCTTCAGGAACCAGTAGCAAAATTATTTTTCAGAATCTTTATTCATACCAATAAATAGTGCAAACATCAGCTTAACTGAATGAATGGTCCTATAAAACGAAGCCCTGGAAGACCCCAAAACAAGATAGAAATTTTTGTATTAGAGCTGAAACAAGGGAAGTGGGATAAAATGTCCTATATCATTTGATTATTTGCCTATTTCAAATCAGCTTTAAAGGGTTTTACACCTCAGGAAGAACATGTACAAAAGAATAGTATTTCCTATGAGAAAAGTAGACCGCTTTGTTCATTGTCAGATTTGATCTGTTTCTAACGTGACATTTCTAGATGAGATAATGTGGTATAAGTTCATTTAATGTGGTTTTTTATATTCTTCCTGTGCCTCCCTCTTCTCTCCCCACCCCTTTCACGTAGTATCATTTTATCTTTGCATCATGAGCCAGCAAACACCCTGGACCAGCATGTGCTTTTGAGAAATGTTGAATTAAAGAAAAGATTAGCTTCACACTTAGTGAATTTCACCTGTAGATTTCTGACAGGTAAACATTTAGGCTACAAAGACTTCATTAGTATTCCACAAGAAATTACCTTTTTTTTTTAAAAAAAAAAAAAACTTTAACTAGACAGCTTCCCAATTCTACTAATGATTTACTTAATTTAAGAGTGCATCACTTCAACTGTCTAGAATTTTATAAAATCTCAAATCTCAGGACAAAATATTTTTATTATAGTCTTTTGACATTTTTATTTAATCACAGAAGGCTCCAAGGAGAGTGTGACATGTGAGCTAGGCCCTAAATGAAGAATATGATTTAAAAATGGAAGGGAAACAGGAGCAAGAAGAAAGGCATAGACAAAGGAATCAACAGACCTTTGGTCAGTACAATGACGAGACCATTCTGAGCAGTGGAAAGTCTGTGCTTAGAATGAAAGAAGATAAGATTGGTTAGATAGAATGAGGTTAAATTAGACCCTTCAAAGCTGGATAGAAAAATGTAAATTGGCTGTAGTAGACAATAGGAATCATTGGAGTTTTTTGAGCAAGGACTGAAATTATGTAAGTTACAGTTTAGGAAAAATAATATGCTTGTGACGTGCAGGATGGATTGGTTGGGGAAAGATTGTGAAGTCAGAGAGACTGGAGAATTTAATTACAGCAATCTAGTTGGGCCACCATTGGACACCAATGACTATGGTGGAGAGAATGAGGCTGATGACTTTGTGAAACTCTGCCTCACTTAAAAAAAAAAATTCACAAGAAAGTTGAGAATATTCTCATAATGTCATCAGTCCTCTTTAAGAACCAAGGATGAGCAATGACAACAAAAAGTCACCCATGGAGTCTGTACAAGGATGGCAGAAGTCACAAAATCCAAGAGAGATTTTGAATAAAGAAGCAACAGGAAGTGGTTGGCAGGAAGTAATGGCAGGCTTTTTTTTTTTTAAAGCAGCTACAAAGGTTACTAATAATTCTAATAATTATTTGCTGAATTGAATGGAACTGAACTCCTGCTTTTCCCCCACCAGCAGGCCTTAGTGCACTGGGCAGTGCTGAACTACAAAAATATTCCATTCAGAAACTGAATGGGCTTTCCTCCTAAAACTTCTTTAATTAATAAGGCTCAATTTATCTGGAACATCACTACCATTAACATGTTTTGTGTTCCTGGTATGAACGTCCATCTGCCATTAGAGATAATGCATGTAAAGTGCTTTATAAACCTTAAAATCCTATATGTCAATGTCATGTTACTGTTATTTCCTCTTCCAGTCCAGTTCATACCCAGAGTTCACAGTTCCCATTTCATCTCATCCTTTGTCTCCCTTTTCTTTTCTATTGTTCTCTATGCAATGTGCTTCAGTTGTGAAGAAATACTCCTTTAAATTCACCCTTTTCCTTATTGCCTCTCTCTTTTTGTGCCTCACTTCAAAACTAGTTGTCTCTTGATGAGAGGATTTTCCTTGTCCTCTTTCTATCCCCACTTTAAGGCCCTCACCTCTGCACCACCACGCCCGGAGAAGAAAGGCTTTGATTTCCCCTTTGCACCCCAGCACATTTCTCTATTCCAATGGCACATGATATTTTCTGAAATGAATACTGAATTTGGTTGAGTAATTAGGTGTGAATACTAAGTAAATGGCTAAGCGTATGAAAAATATGACCATTGAGTGAGATAGAATGAATAAATACGAGTGGAAGAGGGGCAGAACGAAAAAGTAAGAGAATCGCTAAAGGACCATCAAGAGAACCATAGGATGCAAGGGTCAGTAGAGTCCTGCGTTCTCTTAACTTCTCTGGGCTTCAGTTTCTTCATCTGTAAAATGCTGAATTTGGACTGACTAGATAAGCTCTAAATATCACCTCTAATATAATCCACAGGGGTTCTTTTTTTAAAAAAAATATTTAAAACACTCCTTTTAAAAATTTTGAGTTCTAAGTTTTCTGCTTCCCTCCAGCCTCTTCCTCACCCATTGAGAATGCCAGCAATGTTATATCGATTATATAATATATGTGAAATCATGGAAAACATTTTCATATTAACCATGTTGCAAAACAAAACAAGAAAAATAAAGTGAAAAAATATATACTTCAGTTTGTACTCAGAATTCATTAGTTCTCTCTCTCTCTTTGGAAGTGGATAGCATTTTTCATCATGAATCCTTTAGGATTGTCTTGTATTACTGAGAATAGCTAAGTCTTTCATGGTTGATCGTCATTACAACATTGCTGATGACCACCTGGTTCTGCTCATGTCACTTTGCATCAGTTCATGTAAGTCTTCCCAAGTTTTTCTGAAAGCATCCTGCTTGTCATTTCTTATAGCACGATAGTATTCCATCACAATAATATATCACAATTTGTTCAGCTATTCCCTAGTTGAGTCATTTTCTCAATTTCCTATTCTTTGCTACCACTAAAAGAGCTTTTAAAAATATTTTTGCACATATTCCACAAACAGTACATTAGTGTCTCTGTTTTCCATATCCCCTCCAACATTTGTCATTTTCCTTTATCTAGAGGGTTCTTAATCTTTTTGTTTTCATGCCCCTTTGGCAGTCCAGTGAGACCTATGGACCCCTTCTCGGAATAATTTTAAATGCATGAAATAAAATACATAGGATTGAAATATAGTTAACCAACTTCTGAAAAGGTTTTTGGATCCCAGGTTAAGAACCCCTGATTTAGTTTAACATTCTGGTTTTACAAAAGAGAAAATTCTATGAGGGTTAATCCCACCTGTGAGTGAACAGCTAAACCAAATTTCCAAACCCACTCTTAATGCTACAACATAATCACATTGCCCATTTCTTGTTTTAAAAAAAAATCCATAAAATTTCTTAACCAAGAATCAAGTTCATATATGACAATATTTGAGCTGCTATACTCTACTGTTGTGCTCTACACCTTAGAATGTCTAACAACTCACATTTATGTAACTCTTTATAGTTTACAGACTCTCTGTGAGTTTTCTCCATTTTAAAGGGGCAGGTATAGAAAGGGCTAATGGCATAGTTGAGCAATGAGGAATTAGAAGAGCTGAATCTCAAACCCATGACTCTGAATTCCCCTCCATCTCTGTCCAGGACAGGAGACTACTGTTCCAAATATTGCTATATTTAATCCCTAGTCATAACTTAACCTTAGGTCACGCAGCCTGGATACAGAGTAACCCTCCTCTTCTGTCATCTGAAATTTTCTCCTTGAGTTCAAAGAGATTACTTTCATCCTATTGAATGTCACAAAGACAATTCACCAAGTGAATTGTCAGTGATTCTGACCACAAACATTTTTGTGAGTAACCAGGTATTTGATCCAGGTATTTCATTGCTAAGATTACGTTTTAAAGGGAAAAGAAGGCCTGACTGTATAAAAATATAGTTGCTGATTTGTAATAACAAAAAGGACACCACTTTTATGCCCAACAATTATAGATTAGCTGAGTAACTTATCTTGTATCAATGCAATATTATCATGCTTTAGAAAGAACAAATATGAGGCAGACACGAGAATATGGAAAGATCTTTATAAGGTAAAACAAAGTAACATTTACAGAACCAGCACTATGCGCATACTGATTATATATACTGAAACAGATAGTGTGGCAGATAGAAAATCTGCTCTGTACTCAAGATGGCCCACGGGTCAAGTCTCACTTGGTTCATGTATCAGTATCCCAGGTAACTCTTTAAGATTATAAACTGCAAAAGAGTAGTCCATGTACTAAAAGTAAAGGTAGTTTATGTTTATGGGTAATATATTTTTTTTTTTGTTTTGTCCAGATCTGAGATTTCATCAGGGTAAGGAACTCCTGACAAGGAAGCTCCCTTTTGCCAATGCAAATCATTAACTGTTCTGCAAAAGATTGCCCGAGACTCTGAGAAATGGAGTGACTTGCCCAGAATTACATGGGTCATATCTGTCAGAGGTGAGATTTGAACCCATTTACCCTGAAAAGTAGTTCTCCATCTCCTATGCCATGATATCTCATATCTACGTATTTGCGAAAAGAAAGCCGAAGGCAATAGAATTTCAGATAGATATGGAAAGAAACAGAGCAAACACATTTTTTTGTTTGTGAATTCTTTTGATTATTCTTTATTAAATATTTGGGGATTTAAAAACAATTGTTCTTGTCTTGTATGTTTATTTAACTTTTCTGTTTTTGTTAATGATCATATTATCTTCATAACAGCTTTTCAAATAGTTGTGTTATTAGTTACTAAAAGTTTATTACAACTTTTTAAAGTAGGTATGGAAACAGTACAAAATAGTGGTTATTATATGCTTTATCAGCTTGTACACAGCCATTGGTCATGACCCCTAGCATGATCAGCCCATGCTCCCTTCAAGGAGAATTTGCCAGGTCAGCATATTAATTCATCTAACTATCCACTTTTAAAAATGCTTACTGAGCTCCTACTGTGCTTTGTGCCAGTCTCACCAAGACAAATGAAACCTGGTCCCTGCTCTCAAGAAGTTTACATAATCTAACATGGGGGTCCTCAGATTGCGACCCTTAGACCCTTTCAGGGGATCTCTGGGGTCAGAACTATTGACATAGTAATACAGAGGCATTTTAATGTCTAGTACAGTAAATATTTCACTCATGAGCTCCTTTAGGGGTCTTCAGTAATTTTTAAGAGTGTAAAGGGTTAAGAGCTCTGACTTCCCTCCCTGTTACCTTGACCCTACCTAGCCACTAACTCTACTAGTGGTGAGCACCTGCATGTCCACCTCTCTGTTCTCCAGCCTGGCACTTCTCCTGCCCATGCCTTATGGCTGATGCCACCTTAGAAATCCTAGAACTCACAGACTCCAGCTTTGAGCAGTATATGAGCCAAAAGGGCAGTGTCAGTCCCAGGCTAGTGGAGTTCTTTTCACCCTAGTGTGGATCTTGCAAGAGACATGCTCCAGAATATGCAGCTGCAGGAACCAGGCTAAAAGGAATAAGTAGTTCCTTTAGCAAAGGTCGACTGTTCTTCTAACTCAAAGCACATATAATAAACAAAGTCGTATCAAATATCTGTAAGAGAATGACTATCCCACTGTAAAGACATTTAGAAATGGTGAAGGATCAAATACCTATGATGGCCTTTCAGCAGTACATAGAGTTGTCAATCTGAAGAAGAAAGCACCCCTCAACGTTGTTCTTCTCATGATTATTGAGGAATTGGAGAAGTTCATTAGGGACACAAACTCCTTCTGTAGCATGTTTCTTTTCAAAGACATTCAGTGATTCCCACTCAGCATTCCTAAAAACAGCTTGAGGGAAAATTACCACTTTGCATAGATCAGTGTTGACGCTTTAGTAAAGAAGTAGGAGTCTAAGAAAGAGGATTTCCCTTTGTTCTGGTCTCCACCTCAGACTAACAAGTTTGAGGAAAACACTGGAAAGGACAGAGAGAAAAAGATACCTAGTAGCAAGTTAAAAAAAAATCTTCCAGGAGAACATTTTTGGTTTTAGTCTGAACATAACAGGATACAACAAAGGTGACTAAGGACAAAGGTCTAACTTGTAGATGAGATGTATGCAAAGGAGAAACTGAGTAATGGAATTCCCAGGAGCTGGACAGAAACTCATTTTGCTGTTTAGTTATAACACTTTTAGCCAGGAATTTTCTGAATTTGTCTTAGAAAGGCTCTTTGTGTAGCTGTCAGAATTGGAGAAGGACAGAAATTTGTCCCAGGGATGGGAAAACCTTGAAGCAGTTCCTGCAGAATGACTTTGGTGACAGCCTAAGAAGAGATGCCTGCAGTCTGAGTCTATCACAGACAATGAGAGGGGTCTCATGAAAGTGGCTGTTGCTAAGAACTAATGAGTATATAAGTACTGATAAAGATGTTCTGATAGAATTTTATGCCCTGTGGTGCAAAAACCTGAAGCCCAAGTACAAAGAGGTGAGAGAAAAGTTCATTAAGACTCCAATATATTGTCATAGCAAAAACAGATGTAATAGCCAGTGATGGGCCTTCTCCAGTGGAAGTCAGAGACTTCTCCACCTCTACTTCTCTCCAACCAGTAATAAGCAAGATCCACAGAAATATGAAAGTGACTGAGAAATTAGTGTTTTTATTATTTCTGTACAGTGAGAACCTATGTATACCCCTGTGATGCAAGAATAAAAAACCAAGATATTTAAAGTAGCAGGCAAAACAGATCACTTTGTATATATGACTATTTTACAAGGGATGGGTCTCAGGGAGAAGGGGAAAGTGTGAATGCTCTTTGAATCCTGTTTAATTTTCCCTAAGCTGTTTCTTTAGGTGCCCTGTTAATGGAAATTCCAGGAACAATTGATGTTTGTTTGTAGTGGAAAGAAGGAATTATTTGTGTTGAGGGAATGTTGTAGGGATGGGGAGGGGAGGGGAGGAATTGAGTTAGGAGTTTTCTTTTATCTTTTTTTCTTGTGCATTTGGAACACTGACAATAAATGAACACCCTTTTAAAAGGGTGTTAAAGGTGTCCAAGACCAACAAGTTTGAGAACTGCTGATCTAGCACAGCAGAATAGAGTTTTCAGTAAGAGCCAATCCACATAGGTGTAAGGCAAGACAGGTATATGTTTTTGTTGGACTAGATGGCATTTCAGTTCTTTTACAACTCTTGAGATTCTATATACTGTGACCTCAGAAAATTCCGTTTTGACCATGTAGTATGTATTTAAGTAAGCCTGATCTTCCATGACATAAATGGAGACTCAACAGACTCAACAAATAATATCATGAATAGAGGTATTCTTCAGGTGCAGAAAAAATCTACCTATTAACAGATAAACATTTGACTGGCCAAAGCCTAAGAACTGCTCTTTGTTGTTTGTGGTTGTTCAGTTGTTTCAGTTCTGTTGGACTCTTCAGGATCCTCAAGAGCTGCTTAGGACCCTTGGAAACCAAGATTAGCATCAAATTTCTAAGTAGAGAAAGAAGGATAATCAGATGTCAATTTACATCTGAATTAAGCTAAGCAAAATTCACTCAGGACAATAAATATTAGAGTATATACAAAGAAATTTACATATTAAATTCAGCATAGGAAATGCTTATGGTTTCATATAATTAAATTACTATCCAAATAAGTATTAAAATTAAAAATAATTTTGACACATCAACTTTGAACATATTTTCAGGTTTGGGATAAGATCCGTCTGTTCATTTGAAGATAGCTACAACTACTTGCATATGGACAGGGTTAGCACTAACGCTTGTTAATTTAACTAATTCAAATTTTATTAATGGGATAGGATCTAATACATGAATGGTATGATTTAGTAAGTTTTGTATTACCTAATGAAGGCATAGGGGTGGATCAGTCATTAGATGACCACTTAAGATACTTTCTGCGTCTGTATCACAGTTGTCATTGATCGTTATCATCTACTATTGTACCTCCAGATAGGATCCTTCCAGTAAGACAGCAGTAATGGAAAGGGCACTGAACCGGTTATTGTCAAATTCAGGCTCTGCTTTGATCTCTGCCCTTTGGTGTGATCCTGGGCATAACAGTTTTCCTGGTTCTCTTGTCCATAGAATGAGTGGATTGAATTAGATGAACATAGAGATCCCTTCCAACTCTAAAAAGTTTTATCAGAATCAGCAAAATTGCCAATCCCTATGGTGTAGTTAATATTCAGCCGGGCTCTCCCTTTCCATGCTCAAATATGCACCCTGTGGGGCTGCCGACAGTAGAAAATCCTTGCAGATTATCTACACAAATTGGAGTTTGTGCTTTTGGCACTGATACTTTGCTGCATGCCTTACTGCATGCCAGTCTGTGAAAGTGATTTATGGAGAAGTTAGGGAGCATTCCCCAAATATATTCACTCCTGGCCCCACCCTGGGCCTGCCTAAAATGGGATTCCTCAGTTGGAGAAGCAATTCACCACCTGAGACTATCTGATCTCTCTGCAAGTAGGTTAATCTTTTTACATAACAGGGCTGTGCTTCCAATTCTAGATATTTTTTAAAGTACATTATCTTTCATTATATGATGACATAATATAATAATATGGAAAACAAGAGGGCTTTTTGACCTACAGATCAGAAAACTAGGTTTGTTGTAGTTCACTGTTTATATACACACAATCCATGAAACTAAAGGAAAATAACCAAAATTTTGTGATTAAGCCACACATAAAATGTTATATCACAAGAGAATAAAATGTAGAATGCTTTAAAAACATCTGCAACTAGAAACACAGCCACATTATGTGAAAAAGTTAACTTGCATACGGAGTGATCAGTTTTAAAATAGAATTTGGTTATGTTGTGACTTGAAAAGATCCAAAAGACACAAGCTTCTAGAGAGGGATTATACTGTTCTGTTATTTTAGTGGATCTAAAAAAAAGTCCTTCAAAGTAAGTAAAGTATTTTTATCCTAGGTCTCTCCTAAAATAGCAACACCTATTTATTTAAACTTTAGGCAAAGAGATTACCCAACAGGATTCAAGACTGAGTGGTTATTTTTGAACTAAGAAACAAACTCAAGAAAATACTGCCAGGACCCTCAGAAACAGATTTCTTTACTGAGTCTAATGTTAATTGTGTTAAACTCATGCTCAAAAGCCATTAATGACTCCCCACTTAGCAATGAATAAAGTTTAGACTCCTCAGTCTGATATTGAAGGCTCTTCACAATAAGGTCTCAGCTATTTTTAAACAAACATTAGGTGCCTACTATGTGCACTCCTTGTCCTTGTGATCCTGGGTTCTCAAATAACACAAGTTTTAGCAAGCCCTGCCAAACTGGAAAGACTTTAGGTACAGGCTCCATGACCAACTATATGCTTTTTTCTTGGAAGGATCAACATGGCTAAATTTATAGATGCTCATCACCAGGTTGGCCTGAGATTCCTTTTTTAGCCACAGTAATTCATCTAAATTGTACAGGGATTATAATCTGTTGGTGGACAGAATACCCACATCACGGAAATTATGTCTTTATATTAAGGAAGCTCTGTGCTAGGTGCTGTGGAAGATTATAGAGCTCAAATAAAATACAACTCTTTTCTTCATGGAGCTTACATTATAGGAGAGAACATTCTGCACTCAAATATTTTTCTCCATATTTCCTCACTTTAAAAAAATGATACTTGAAATTCCACCATTAGAAGAAATTCATTCCTTATTCATTATTAGAGGGATTTCAGAAAAACAGGCACATTAATGCATTGCTGGTAGAGCTGCAAGTTGGTACAACCATTCTGGAAAGCAACTTGAAATTATATAGATAAAGGAACTAAAACGTCCATAGTCTCTGGCCCCCAAAGTTTCTTTGCTAGGCATATACCCCAAGGAAGTTATTGATAAAAAGAAAGGTTCTCTCCAAACCAAAATATTTATAGCAGCACTTTTTGTAGTAGCAAAACCCCCCCCAAAAAAAAACCAAAAAACTGGAAACAAAGTGATGCCCATCACCTGAGGAATGGCTAAACAGATGACGGTGTATGAATGTCATGGAATATTACTGTGCCGTAAGAAATTATTTGTGTGATAAATCCAGGGAAGCGTGGATTTGCAAATTGAAGTGAGCAGAGCCAAGAAGACAGTATACACAGTCATTATAATAGAGATGGAAAGATCACAAAACAATTGAAAACGTATCTCCAAACTACAAAGATAAGCTCATAAGCCTGGCCCCAGAGAAGAGACACAAGAAGACATTTCCACAGCCTCCTTCTGGGTGAGGGAGAGAGGAAGGCAGTTTCACAAAGTGTTCATATTACATATAATATCATGGTTTCTGTTTTGTTTTCTACTGTATTGTTCTGTTTTGCTGGGGAGGGAGAATTTTTTTTTTAATTCTTTTGTCATAAAGAAAGGCTCTCTGGGAGGCAAAGAGGTCTAGAGGGGAAATTTGGGTGACAAAAAACAAAAGATCACTGAAAAAAAATTTTTTTAAAGAAATTCATTCTTTTGGGACTTTAAAGAGACTAAGAGTGGCATGAGATTATAACAAAAAGAAGGCAGCAATTGGGATGTACTAGGTGAGTGCGGGCTATATCACTTATTTTCTGTCTGACCTTGATAATGTCACTTCTATGACTGTTGCTCCTGGTGATGCTGCTGCAGTTTCCTGGTCTTCCAAATTCTAGCCCATAGGACCTGATAGGGAGGAAATAAGCCTTTGGTATCTGCATTCCCAGGGACTGGTGTCCTCATATTTAGAACTATCACTGTCACTATCATTGTCTCTACAAAGGTTATATTAATGGACTAATCTATTGTTCCACTCATTCATCTTTGTGTCTTTCCAGAATATAACTCATTTCCCTGGTTACTATTTCCCTATATTCGTTGTCTCCCCCATTAGAATATAAATTCTTTGAGGGTAGTCAACTAGCATTTTTAATTGCCTAATATATGCCAGATAGGTGGTACGGTGGCTAGAGTACTAGGCTTGGAATCAGGAAGACTCGTCTTCATGAGTTCAAATCTGACCTCAGACACTTACTAGTTGTGTGACCCTGGGCAAGTCATTTAACCCTGTTTGCTTCAGTTTCCTCACCTGTAAAATGAGCTGGGAAGGCATTGGCAAACCACTCCTGTGTCTTTGCCAAGAAAACCTCAAATGGGGTCACAACATCACAACTGAGTAACACCACAATGTGCTAAGCCCTCTGGGTACCAGGACCAAAAACAGTCCTTCTCATGGAGGGTACAGTTTCATGGGGAAGACCATGCAGACAGCTTTACAAACAAGATACACACTGGATAAATGGAGGGTAGTCTCAGAAGGAATGCACTAAAGGAGGTGAGATTTTGCTGGGACTAGGAGGAAGTCAAGGAAGCCCAGATGCAGAAATGAAGAGAGAGAATTCCAGGCATGGGAGACAGTCAGTGACAATGCCCAGAGTCAGGAGATGAAGTGTTATTCACGGCCAGGATTGTTCCATCTTGCTTCTCTATTTTTTGTATACACATCGCTTGGCACAGAGTAAACACTAAATGCTTTTCATTCACTTGTTATGTCAGGAAGAGGAATTGAAGGATGACCTAAACATCAACGCTATAGACATCCCAATTAACCACTTGACTACTTGCTGTACTATGGAATTTTGGATGAGCTACTATCAAGATTAGCTCGATACATAGACAGAAAAATGCAACTGGTTGACTTGGTGAGCAAAAGGCTCCCCCATTTATCTCTCATGGTACAGGAAATTCCTCCATTAAAAAGATTTTTCAAAAAGAAATATCCATTAACATGCAGATGTTTCTTGGAGGGGATTATCCCAAGGGATTCCCCTTGATGTTTATACCTTAACTGGTTAGTTGATGTCTCAGACTCAGATTGTTAGGTTGGAAGGGACCTTGGAGATAATCTGGTACAATCTCCTCCTTTTCTGGAGAAAGAAACCGAGGACCTGAGGGAGAGTTGACTTGCCCAAGGCAAAAGCAGAACTAATCTCTGGTCCTCTTAGCTCAGTACTTTTCCACTATACCTTACTGGAAAATGCCAGGGGAAAAATAGGGCCATTATATGCAGAAAGATGGCAGTAATAGTACTAAAAATAATAGTAATCAAACAGAAGAACGATGTGAAAATGGAGAAGACTGTGGCGCAGACTAAATAAAGAAGACCCAGGACCAAATGAACACAGTAGCCCAGTGTTAGATTGACCATGAAAACAAACTATTAAGGGGAAGAACTCTCCCACGCAACAAGAAATGCTGGGGAAACTGGAAAGGGTTTTTGTCAGAAAACAGGTTGAGACCAGCATCTTAAATTGTATTCTAAAATAAGCCCTAAATAGACAAATAGTCTAAATAGCATTCAAAATGTTTTTAAAACGAGGAGATATATTTTAGAACTGTGGTATGGGGAATAATTCATAACTAAACAAGGCAAAGAGAAGATAGTAGGAAATAAAGCAGAAAATTCTGATTATGTAACATTAAAAAGTTTTTGTACAGGCAAAGCAATAAAATAAGAAAACTGATCAAGTGGGGAGAGGAGAGAAAAAGCAATCAAATGTTTCTGATAAAAGTCTGCTATCCAATACATCTAGGGAATTGACAAATGTATGAAAAAAAGAGCTGTTCACTAACAAATAAGTTCTCAGAAGGACATAAACAGTTTTTCAAAAGCAATGAGACACACCTTAGAAACAACGTCAAAATCACTAATTATAAGAAATGCAAACTCAAGTCACCCTGAAGTTTTATAACCTCCAAAATGGACAAAGGTGATCAGGATAGAAAGAGCATTGAAGGACTAAAATAAAGAAAGGCTCGTTAATACACATTGGTAATATAATGAATTGGTCTAGCCATTCTAGAAAACAATTTGGAACTACCCAAGAAAAGTCACTAAAGTCTTCATACTTTGGATTCTCATGTGCTAGATTCCCCACTGTTCTATATATGTTCCACATATGCTCAGAGAATCTGTTTGTGGGGTGGAGCCAAGGGTGGTGACTAGAGAGTAGGTGGAGGAAAAGAAAAGAGACTCAGAAGACAGGCAACACCCATATTCCAAAGGTAGAGGCTAGAGTGGAGTGAGATTTCTACCCCTCCCTTCTGTGGCAGTGCAGTAGGTAAATTTTTCCACTGTATACAAGCAACCTTTCATAGACATATTGTAACAATGGAATCATAGAGTTTGAAAGGCTTAAAGAAACTTTAAAGATCCTTCAGGGAGTTTGTAAACTTTAGTTTGTCACAAGTTCAGGTCCCAGATTCATTCTGTTGTTAAAGAGAAGCCTTAAAAACATGGAGGAAGTCTATTGAAGGACAATAGATTTGGGAGCTTCTAGATGGTACAGTGGATAGAGCACTATAAGTAGTCAGGAAGCCTCCTCTTCCTGAGTTCAAATCTGGCCTCAGACACTTACTAGCTGTGACCCCGGCCAAGTTATTTAACCCTGTTTACCTTAGTTCCTCAGCTGTAAAATGAGCTGGAGAAAGAAATAGCAAACCATTCCACTATCTCTGCTAAGAAAACATCAAAAGGGACCATGGAGAGTCAGACACAACTGAAAGGACAAAAATTTAGGATAAAAGGATCTGATTTTGAATTCTGGGCCTTCTACTTCCTGCTACCTGTTCCAAAGCTCCTTCCAGCTCTAAGTCCTAAAATGTAGTGAATCTCAGAAGGCAATTTATAAATCTTCTAGTTCACTTCTCCTAAGCTCTTCAGACTATCCCTCCTAACAGCAACCACACTGATATACTGACTGCTAGCACAGGTTCTGAGATCTTCCTTCCTAGGAATGATAGCCATTTAAGGAGTCAACAATCTTTTTTTAATTACATTTAGCAAACCGAATATACAGAGAAAAGATAAGCAGAGAATTAAAGGCCAACAGACAGGGCTCTACTGCCTGAATCAAAGCAGTATTGCTATATACTTTATATACATCCCTGGATCGAGAGAGCCTTTATATCTCAGCAGTCAGGGGGTGGGGATGTTGGGTCTGAACACGAGGCCACTCGACAAGGTAATCACAAGATCCTTCTCATAAGCAAAGTCCCAAAGTAAAATACTAATCTCCCAGTGTATATAACAAAGACTCAGCTCATGATTGGCTCAGAGTCAGTAGGCATGAAACCTACATGACTCAGCACAGCTGTGAACTATCAGGGCTCAAAGGAGATTGAGCCTTCAGATGCTCACAATTTAGCCTGAGCCTGGGAAACTGGACTCCAAAAAGAAAAGAAAACAAAACAAAAAATCCCACTTTGTTTGCCGTTACATCCCTTCATCTATGTTATGCTTAAACCCCTACACTAATGACAGGGAGCTTACTGCCACTTCAGACTTACCTGCCCATTTTGGTTATCAAGTAAACTCTTCTTTATACTGAGCCAAAATCTACTTCTCTGAATTTCCCTCCCCCCATTAATCCTAATTCTGTCTTCTCGGGCAAGGCAAAATAAATCTGTTTCTTAAACACCATCCCCAATTATTTGAAGGCTGCAATCATCTCTATAACACATTTCCCTTTAATAACACTTCATCTGGCATGGTTTTTAGACCCCTCACCATCCTGGTCATCCTACTCTGAACAGTCAGTTAATTTCCCTTTTAAAAGATGGCATCTGCTTAGCTGTGATCTGACAAGAGCAGGGTATCATGGGACTATGTGTCTACTATTCTAGATTCTAGCCTTTTATTAATGTCATATTGCCTTAACTTTTATTCCTTATCATTCTACTAATAAGATCTTAGGTCAGCACACTAGACACATTATAGGCAATCCTTGATTTTGTAAATCAAGGTGTTCCTAGAAACTACTGGATCATTGTAGAGCAGACTGACCATATGCTGCTGAATTCACCTGTCTGTATGTTCTATGTCACTGGCAGAAACTACTGAATGAGCAGCTGAAGCAGTAAGAATTCACTGATGTTTATAAGTACAAAAATCTTCAGTAATTCTTCATTTCTGACATTCAAGACTCTCCACAATTGGATTCTAACCTAACTTTCCCGTCTTATTTTACACTTTTTTTCTTCCCATTCTACATTCCAGTCAAATTGCACTCTGAATGAATGAATAGAAAGGTATAAGTGCTGTGCCTAAGTACTGTGTTAAGAGATACAAATAGATACAAATACAAAAGGAGAAAAAGTCCCTGCTTCAAGTAGCTTACGTTCTATAGATAGATAGACAGATGATGGATGGGTGTATAGATAGATAGATTCCCTGGTCACTCTTCACTCTATTCATCATCTATCTATCTATCTATCTATGATAGGGAGAAATATTTTGGTTTAGAAAGTTTCAAGGATGGAGAATAAATCAACACACTCTTCTCAGTAGCTAGGCAATATTGATTTCATTATGGTTCCACAGCTGAAAAGGTGGGGTGAGGGGATGAGACATGCTCAGTAGCAAGGTGGCTGGTCAGAAGATGACTTGTTGTTGATCAGTTAGTTATGTCTGGCTCTTCATGAACCCATTTTGGGTTTTCTTGGCAAAGATACTGGAGTGGTTTTCCATTCCCTTCTCCAGTTCATTTTACAAATGAGGAAACTGAGGCAAACAGGATTAAGTGACTTGCTCAGGGTCTTTTAGCTAGTAAGTGTCTGAGGCTGGAATTGAACTTAGGTCTTCCTGACTCCAGGCCTGGTGCTCTGTCTAATTCACCACCTAGCTGCCCAGAGTGGAATAAAGAATGTCTGAGGGCTTCCTTCATAGAGTAGATCAAGTGAGGCAGTCACTTATAGGGGCAGAGGAATGGCCAGGACTGAGTTCCTGGCCTTCAATTCTTCAATCTTCAATCTTGCCCTGCCTCTTCTCTTTTCTCTGTTACTGTTAATGTGAATATCCATGCCAGGAACAAGCTCTTTTGCCCAATTTCTCCACTGAAATCCTTTTTCTTCTAAGCTCAATTCAGGCATCGCTTGACTCCTTCTCCATGGAGTCTTCCCTGATCCTCCAGTTCAAAAATCTTCCCTTCTTCCTTGAATCTGTCATGCTATTCCACTGAGTTTCTTTTATGCACTTTTCACATTCAAATATACATTATAGTTATTTGTATATATTTCCCTATCATTGTCTGTCTTCTCTCTCTCTCTGTCTTGCTTTCACAGACATACATACTCACACATATATGCATGCACATGCTAGATTGTAAACTCTCTAAGGGCTAAGTATGTATGTGATTTCTCATCTTTGTAACTCTATGACCTAGAATATAGCAGGCATTTAACAAGGTTTATTTCAATAAATTGAATTCAAGTGATTTTTAATCAGTTCTGACAAAGTGGATACAGAAGCAAACCACCTGCACCATCTTTGCGAATATAAAGAAGTTGAGGTGAGGTAATTTAGTGCAATGGAAAAAAAAATTCTGGCTCTGGATTCGAACGGCCTGGGATTGAATCTCAGCTCTGGTCATCATTAACCTTGGGCATTAAATCGCTTAGCCTTTCTGGATCTCGGTTTCCTCACCTGGAAAATGAAAAGATTGTACTAGATGACTTCTAAAGTTTCCCTTACTCCTATCCCAAGCTCTAAATATATTCTACTAGTACAGGAACTGATTTTTTAAAAAAAATCTTTATGTCCCAAATGCACAATACACTAAATACACATATTAGGTTTCTGTTGACTTCATTTATGAGGTGTGGCATATCGACTGATAAGTGAGAATTGTCCTACCTTCTTTTACCCTTTGGGCTTTCTTTAAGGCCATCCAGGTAGTTTGAGAAACTTCAGGCCCTGGTTCAATATTTAGCCTCAATAAATACTTGATGATAGTAAATTCTGTAATCCACTAACAACTGGCAACAGAAGCTTTTTTCCTTCATGGAACTGATGCCAACAGTCATTCTGGCCATTCTGTGATTAAGGCTGGATAAGAAATGAGGCAAAAAATGACCTCTTTCACTAAGCCAAAAAACAAACAAAAATCAGTTTGGGAGGGGAAGACCCTCGGGGTTTTTGGTCAAAAAAGAAATAATTACTATTTACACTCACTCTGAGCTATCAGAGCCCAAGCAGAGTTAGACAGGACTGGAAAAATGGAACAGCCAAAGGGTAATACTTGAAATCCTACCTTACTGTTGAAAGAAACATTAAATGTCAACTATTTCCCCTTATTTTTATTGTCATTGCATCAATATAATTATAATACCTAGTATTTATATAATAAATATAATAACAAATATTATCCCCATTTTACAGTTGAGGAAATTGAGGCAGACAGAGGCGAAATGACTTGTGCAGTCACACAGATAGTAACTGAGGCTGAATTTGAACTCAGGTCTCCTGACTCTGGGTCCAGTACCATATCTATGCCACTTAGCTGCCTCAATGACTGTTTATTAATAGTTATTATATTAGCAAACATTATATATCATAATACAACATTCCAAATTCCACCTCTCTGTCATTGTACAGGTGGACCTCCATGCCTGCCATGCCCACCACCTACTTCTGCCTCAGGCTTCCTTCAGGTGCCACTTCTACCCCAACTCTTCCTGATCTCCACTATACACCACCCCTCCCCCCCAGCTGTTCATATTCTCTCCCTCTTCAAATTACCCTGTATTACTCTAAATGCCTTTGTAATTACTTCTCTGGGTACATGCTGGATGCCCTCTGTACATACAAACTCCTTGAGGGCAGAAACTGTTTTGTCTTTCATTTTTGCACCCAACTGATGCCTTGTATACCACAGGAGCATTGTTAAATTGATGCTATAATATCTGTCATCATGAGAGTTGGAATTTATATGCTTCTCTTTGGTGGCAGGAAAGGGTTTGAGAACTGAAATTTCATCAGTCTTGTGAGCTCCCAGTAAGAAAACTGTCTCTACTAATGCAGATCAACAACTATCCTGCAACTTAAAGTCTTAGAGAATTGCTAAGGCTCTGGAAAGTTAAATGACTTACCCAGGGTCATACAACCAGTATCAGAGGCAGACTTGGAATTATCCTGATTGTAATACTGGCCCTCTATATGCACTTCAAACACACACACACATACATACATCTGGGCTACCTTTACATAGATATTTATGTACATATATGTATAATATATGTACACATGTATGTTGGCAAGACACTTAACTTTTCTTTGCCTTGGTTTTGCCTTCTAAAAATGGAAATAATAATAGACAACAAATTTCATAAATTTGTAAGGGAAACACTTTGCAAATCTTTAAGAATTCTATAAATGGAAGCCATTTTTATTGCATCTTTGTCCTAGGTAGGTAACTTTGTCCCAACAAAGTTAAGTCACTTGTTCAAGGTTATACAGTCAATAAGTGACAGAACCGAGCTGGACTGTCACCTTCAAAATTCAACAGACATGGTATCAGCCTTCCTGCAGTTTGAAATCTAAGACAAATCACACAGATCTGGTCAGAAATCAAAGGCATGCACATACTGCAAACAAAGATTGAAAACGTAAGTAAATAACTCACAAAGTAATTGACCTTTTCAGGATGGGATGTCCTTGAAATAGGTTATGGAGTCCTTGGGCAACAGAGAGGTTAAAAAAAAAGTTTTGGAATTGTAGTCCCAAACAATAAAAATTACTCAGGAAAGCAAAGCCAGTTTTCAAAAACCATAGGTTTAAGAAGCACGAACCATCAATAAAAGACTATTAAAAAGTCCTAGACACGTTAGGGAAAAACTAACAGGGCAGTAATGGAGGCTTGTTTGTACCTTGTTCTTTGGATGCATTCTCTCCTTTTAGAATGAAAGAGTGGGACAGGCTTTTGTCTTTCTTTGTATCCTTAGCACAGTGCCTGGGACACAGGAGGCAATCCATCAATGTTTCTTGACTGACTGACTTACTGCCTTACAAGCTGCAACAAACTGACATTTATTGCAATACTTCTAGGATCTATGACTTTAACTGTATGACCATTCTCTCTCAGAATGCAGATTGCAGGCTTTTTCCATAGCATTTGAGAATTGCTAGAGCTGAAAGATGCATCATCCTGTAGTCATCCTTCTGAATTTAGACTGGTCTTCAAATCACAGACATAGAGTCTATCTCTGGGTCTATAGTTGGAGCCTTCACAACCTGTGAGAGCCTGCCAGAGTGTGTGCTCTACTGGCTGGGCTTTTGAAAATCCAAGGTCATCTCTACCACCGAGAGGTATCAGAGCAGAACCTTAGTGGAGACACATGCCACTATCAAAAAATGTCAAATCACTCCTGAAGGAGGTAGATCATCATCACTGGCAAAGATTAGTCAATTTATAATTTGGAGAATTATAAGATGTCAGCACTGGAAGATATCTTAAAAAAAAACCAAACCATCTACCGTAGAGGTACCAAACCTTTTTTGGGTCATGAACCCCTTTGGCAGTTGGTCTAATGATGCCTAGCAACCCCTTTTCCTAATTATGTTTTCAAATGTGTAAAATAGAATATATCAGGTTACAAAGTTAACCAATCACATTGAAATACAGTTATCAAAATATTAATTTCTTAAAAAAAAGTTCATGAACTTCAGATGAAGAACCTCTGGATTTTAGCCCAACCCCTTCAAAAGGAGAAACTTGAAGTCCACATAGGGGAAATGACTTGTACAAGACCACACAGAAAATTAGTGGCAGAGCAAAGACAAGAATCTAGGTGTCCATCCTACCCTGAGGTAGGGAGTGAGCGGAACTCTGCTTTGCTTGACTTTGGCCCATTTGCCTTTGTATCTTTTTTCTGAATCAGATTGCTGATCTTGTAATCGTGTTGTCTCAGTAAACCCAAAACCAACTGTCATCATTTTGACCATTAAGGCAAAGGAGTAAAAGGAGCACTTGCTCTTCAGGCTCTGCAGCTGGGCTTTCTGGTTCTACACTGAATTCAGGCTAATGAGACCTTAAACTGGCTTGATTTTTTTTTTTAACAAGACAAGGCAGGGCAGTAAATGACAGTGCATATTTTAGGGACAGTATATCCTCTAATCACCTCTAAATCAGCATTACTTCCCCAAACTCAACTCATTTCAAAACAGTTCCCCCTGTCCACTTCCCTATTTCATCACTGCTGTTACTATTTTTCATGTCACCTAGGAGTAGGAGTCACCTTTGACCTCTTTCCTAGGGTCAAGAAGAACTGGATTCATATCTCCTCTCACATACTTATGAATCATGTGCCTGTGACCTCCTTGAACTGTAGTTTCTTTATCTATAATTGGGGGAAAGCTAAAAGCATCTACCAACTCAGGGAGGGAGGAAGGGAGAAAAATTAGAACTCAAAATAAAAACAAGGAATGTTAAAAATTGTCTTTACATGTAATTGGGAAAAGATGAAATATTATTTAAAGAAGGAAAAAAAAGCATCTACTTCACAGGGTTGTTATGAGAAACAAATGAAATAATGCCAAGTAAAGAAGTCCTATGTCAGCTCTTATTGTCATTCCCCCATCTCCAATCACAAAGTCTCCTTCATCCTAACTCCCATAGTCTGAGTTTGAGATGCCCTTCACATATCATGTCTTAGTTATAGCTTCCATGTTTTCCAAATCCCAGATTAAGTCACAGGATCCAATAAAGGCAGTTATCTTTTACAAAGTCTCCTAAGAAGTACACTTTCTTTTCTTGAACTCAGAAGCATCCTTCCAGTCAGTGAGTCAGTAAACATTTATTAAGCGCCTACTATGTGTAAGCTAAGTACTAGGGATGGATACAAAGAAATCTCTTTGTCCCCAAAGAGATCATCATCCATTGTGGGAGAAAACATGCAAAAACAACCATGTACAAATAAACTCAGGATGGATTGGAAATAACAGAGGGAATATACTAGAAATAAGGGGGGGTAGAGTTAGCTGGGACTTGAAGGAAGGTAGTAGGCAGACTTGCAGGTCACCCAGATTGTCAGTCTCAAGGCCCTCCTTGAATTTCCATTCTCCTTACTATGCCTTATCAATTCTACCTGAGTAACATCTGTCATATCCTTCTTTTTGCTCATGCATGGTCTCCCCTTGTTCAGGCCGTCATCAATTCCTTCCTGGGGTATTGCAGTAGCCTCCCAACAAATTTCCCTAATTCTAGTCTCTTTTCAGTCTCTTAATCATTCTTTCCACATTTTCCAAGAAAATCTAAAAGACAGGTGAGTCTGATAACATCACTCCCTCACTTAAGAACATACATCGGTTCCTTGTTGTTTCTAGTATAAACTACAATCTCCCTTGTTCAGCATTTAAATCCCTGAAAAGTTTGGTTGTCATCTCTCTTTCTGGACTTATTTTGTACTACTCTTACTTACACAGGCCACCCTTCTAGCAACACTGACCTCCTTTCTGTTCCCCATAGTCCATCTTGTATCGCCATGTCTTTGCACAGGCTCTCATACCTAGACCACACTCCCCTCCTCCCTCATCCCTCAACTTTTTCTTTTAGAAATCCCTAGCTTTCTTCAAGGCTTTCTTTAGTTGTTGTTCAGATGTGTTTGACTCTTCATGACCCATTTGGAGTTTTCTTGGTAGAGATACTGGATACATTTCCTTCTCCAGCTCATTTGACAAATGAGGAAACTGAGGCAAATAGGGTCACAGAGCTAGTAAGTGTCTGAGGCTAGATTTGAAATCAGGTCATTCTGACTCCAGGGTCAATGCTCTGTGTCACCTAGCTGCCAAGAAAGACATAATTTCGAATAACAAGGAGGTGATTATTCCATTTTCCTCTGCCCCAATCAGGTGCTGTTTGATGTACTGTGTCCAGTTCTGGGCACCACAGTTTAGAAGGTACAGTCATTAAATGTAGAATATCCAGAGGAGAGCAATCAGAATGACAAAGAGAGCGTGCCAGAGGAGGACTGGTAGAAGGCACTGGGGATGGTCAAGTCAAGCCAAGCTAACAAGCATTACTTGTTAACACCTACTCTGTGGTAGCGGAAGCAGTCCCATAGCTAGACCTCGAGTCTGCAAAGGATCGTCATTTAGAAAAGTCATTTTAGAAAAGTGTCTTGTTGGCTCCAGAGGGCAGATCAAGCAGCGGATGGGAGCTGCAGAGGCAGTTTTCAGCTTGAATCCAGAACAAATCACAAAACCTCCCCACAGCAGAAACATGAAGAATAGGGAGGCGGTGACTTCCCTTTCATTGAGGAGCCCCAAGCAAAGGCTGGATGGCCATTAGCTGATGTGCTTTTGCAGGAATTAGTTTTCCAGAATGAATTGGAGTAGCTAGCCATGGAGGTCTCCTTCTCTTTTGGAATTCTATGATTCTGTAATTTCCATCAGGGAATTTGTATATTTAGTAACCGTGCCATCCATGCCATTGACAAAAATGCCAAACAGGATAAGGAAGAAAAGGACAGATTTTTTTAAAAAGTATCTTTAAAAATCAGACCTAAATCAGAAGAAATTGTCAGGTGGTTGAATAATTTCAATAATTTTTATGGAAAACTGAAAATCATTCCAAAGCTACACAGATGTCTGTCTTTCAACATTAACATGGCATATACTGTTCTAGGAAGCTTGTTATACAGTCATTTTCCAGTCATGTCTGACTCTCTGTGACCCCATTAAGGGTTTTTTTTGGCAAAGATACTGGAGTGGTTTGCCATCTTTTCTCCAGATCATTTTACAGATGAGGAAACTGAGACAAATAAGGTTTAGTGACTTTCCCAGGGTCACGCAGGTAGTAAGTGTCTGAGGCCAGATTTGAACTCAAGTAGATGAGTCTTCCTGACTCCAGGCCTGGCACTCTATCCACTGTGTTACCTAGCTGCCTCATGCTAGGAAGCATGGGAATTTCAAATCTTAATTGTAAAAAATGTGAAATTAACTGATCATGAGGTTTCTATGTAGCTTTTTGAATGTATCCAGACTAGAAGTGTTGATAGGGATATTTCAAAGCTTGTACATACAGGGCTTAAAGAGTTTAGGCACAAAAATTGCATTGAAATCTATGCCTTTCCCAGACCCCCCTGACCACCTCCAGACTAAATTATTTACTATCTCCAATAAATGTTCCATGCCTTCCCACAAACACATATGATTTCTTTTCTCTGAAATACCTTACCTTCAACCATCTCTACTTTCCTGTCCCAACTGTAATCCTACTCATCCTTCAAGAATTCAAATCTTACTGCTCTGCCATGTCTTTTATTTTCTACCCTCTCTCCAGTAAGTGATGATTTGTCCTTCACTTCTCAGACAGCACTTTGAAATTATAGGAGGCAATGTGATGGAAAGAATACTAGATCTGAAATAAGAGGGTGTGGGTTTAAATCCAGCTGCTGTTCCTTATTACGTATGTGATCTTGGGCAAGTCACTTAACTTCTCTGGGCCTCAGATTCCCTCATTAGTAATTAAAATAAAAATAAAGAGGTTGGACTTGATGACCTGTCATGCCCCTTCCAGCTTGAAATCTAGCTATCATAATCAGCCATGCTGCTAAGCCCCACCCTTGCCTTCAGCCAGGCAGCTCCAGCTCCAGCAAGGGGCCCTAAATGCCTAATTATAGGGTAGTCACCCTATCTGTGGTGAACCCAGACAGTGTAACCCAGAAAAGAACATGCTGTTGTTTGTCGTCCGTGCTCAAAGAGGACCAAAATGACATCATGATGGGGTCAAAGTACAGTGTGTCCCACTGTGGTTGATCAGACCAGTATGAGCTCAGAAGGCTCTACCACAGGTTGAGCACAAATAGTCCATATGAATTTTTGGGATGGAGATGGCTCTAAATTTGTACATCTCATGTTTCCTTTGAGCTACTGCAATTCTGCTTCACACATAGATCACAGCACCTTCTTTGCTTTGGACATGCCATGCTGGATGTTCTTGTGCCAGTGTCTCCCACATTTCACAACTGATACCAAAGTTCTTCAGAGAGACCTTGAGAACATCTTGTATCACTTCTGACCTCCCTGTGAGGCTTGTCTTCTGTGAGTTCTCTGTAAAATAGTCTTTTAGGCAAGCAGATGTTTGGCATTTGAATGTGACCAGCTCACCCAAGTTATGCTCTCTGTAGTAGGGTTCAGCTCAAGCGTGTGGTACATTATTTTGCCAGCTGATCTTTAGAATCTTTCTAAGACAATTTGGATAGAATCCATTGATTTCCTTGGCATGGCAGTCATAGACTATTCAGGTTTCACAAGCATACAATAATGAGGTCAGCACAAGGGTGCTATAGACATTCAGTTTGGTAGGCAGCCTGATA
>CM053772.1:49564862-49577777 GCA_028658325.1 Potorous gilbertii
GTTTTAGAGACTATATTGAGTGCACAATCTAACAAAAAGTCACACAACAACTCTCCTTCCACTTTAGTCTTGACTTATAGGCTTTTCCAGTTAGATTATTTACTGTCACTGCAGTACCTAACCTTGTTATTATTTTTCATGTTGAAAATATCTGACAACATTGCAAAAAAATCATACTAAAAAGCATGAGAGCAAGCATGAAGTGCTGCTTCATTGTATTGGTGATTGGCAAAGCACAAGAGCATTGTCCATTATCCAGAACCCAGACAAGCATGTCTTCATAAAACTAGCAGAAAATATTAATGAACTTCTTGGGACAACCAAATTTTTCCATGATCTTCCACATATCCTCATGACTGACAGTATCAAAGACAAAATATTGTATACAGACTCCTATTTTGCTCCTGGCATTTCTCCTGGAGTTGTTGGGCAACAAACACCATTTTGACCATTCCTCAGCCCTTTCTGAAGCCACCCTGGGTCTCAAGTAGATGATCATCTTCCAGGTAAGGTATCACCAGATTAAGAAAGACTCTGACAAGAATCTTGCCAACAGTGACTAAGAGAGAGACCCTTTTGTGGTTGCCACAGGACAACCTATTTCCTTTTCCTTTATATAGATGGACAATGATGGCATCCTTGATCTCTTAGGGTGATAACCTCCTCTTGTCATATAACTTAGAAGATCTCTGTCCACTCTTTTATGACCCCTTGCCTTGGAAACTTCTACTGGAATGAAATCAGCACCAGACACTTTGCCACATGAGAGGAGCCTAATGACATTCAATACCTCTTCTTAAGTTGGAAGTTCTGCTAAAGAAGGATTGTCTTCAATCTGAGGTAAATGGTCAATGGCTTCAGCCACTGATCACAGTCTATTGAGGGCACTAAGGAAGTATTCAGCCCATCTTTCCAGGATTATGTACTATCACCAATCAGGGTGGTTCCATCAGTGCTGAGTAGCTGAGATGCACCATAGGTCTTTGACCTATAAATATCCTTCTGGGCATCATAAAACTACTTTGTATTACCATCAGCATAAAACTGAATTTCATCTATCTTCTTACTGAGCCAAGAATCCTGCATCTCTCTAAGCTTCTTGTAGACTTTACTTTGGATGAAGTTAAATGCTGCCTTTTTAGAGATGGGAGAATTATCTTACTGATACTTCTTATAATTATAATATAATATAAAATATATAAACATAATAAAAATATATAATATAATCTCTTATAATAAGAGAAATCTTATTCCCACCTTCTATGATGTCCATCACTAACACTGCTACCTTAATTATTATAATATTTCTTTAAACTTTAAGGTTCTTTTCCTGATAAATTATGAGAAATAAAACCCTCTTTTACTTCCTGTTTCTTCCAGGAAACCTGGGCATCAACTAGGCAAATGATACATATCATCATAAGCTCCAAATGGATACATAAATTGAATACGAAAAGTCACATCACCAAAAAGAAAAAAGAAGACAAAAGGAGGTATTTTCACAATTGTTTTCATTATTATGGTTGGGGGGGGAGAATTCTTAGCCAAAAAAGGACAGATATTATAATAAAAGATCATCATTATGATTTCAAAAATATTAAAAAGCTTTTAGATAGAATAAGAAAAGAAACTTCCAAAATGGAAAGTATTTACATCAAATATCATTTGAAAAAGTCTAATATTCAAAATGCAAAGGGAATTGATAAACAAATAAGCTATTCCTCAACAGATAAGTGGCCAAAACATGAACAGTTTTCAAAAGAAGAATTTTAAAATAGAAATGACCATATGAAGGTATCCCTAAAGACACTGGATCACTGAATAAATGAATGAATTTATTTGATGAATGAATGAATGAAGCATTTATTAAGCACTTACTATATACAAAGCACCCTTTCCTAAATCCTGAGGATACAAACAGAAAAGTAAAGACAGTTACTACTTTCAAAGAGCTCACATTCTAATGGGGAAGACAAATTAGTTAATAAGGGTTCAGCTTCAAATCCGATGGAAAAGTCCCATGACGTTTGGGGAGCAGTGGCAAAGGAGATGTTCGTGCATCTTCTTTAATTCCATTTCCGCTGATAAAAATTGAATCTGTTTCAGATGTTGAACCGTTTGAATGTGCCAAAGCCTTTGGTGGGAAGAGTTTTCTTTTCTGGGTCTTCAGTAGCTGTGGCTGTGACATCTGTAAGATGGATTGATTGCCAAGCTGTGTTTCCATAGGCATTGCTTCCCACTAGTGGCTGAGGGTACTAGACTGGAAATATTGCGCTTTCCAAGACTCTCAAATTGTGGGTCTTGGGTTGTCTCCATTAGAGTCTGAGGGAAGATGGTTGTCAAAGCCCTGGCTCATGCTGCTTCAGTGAGACTGGCTTGCCTGCCCCTGTGTGTAGCAGTTGATAGGGATGGTTGTCTCCTTCTCCATAGGAGCCACTTCCTCAGATGATGACCATGAGGGTTGGGCTGGCAGGAAGCAGAATCTGGTGGTGGGGAGTGGGTGCTGCCAGTGCCAAGGTTCCTGTGCCTGTCTTCCTCACATTTGGTCAGCAGTTGTCAGTGGTGGTTATGAAGGTAGGCCCCCTTTTCACAATAATCTTTCCCAATGATGGCTGTGACGGATGGCCTAGAACCAGATTTGGTGACATAGGGGTTTATTATTCCCAAGGCTCTTGAACTCAGGTTGTATATTGACTATAAACCAATATAATTTGTGCTTTATTCCCTTTAAATAATTCTTGACTGACAAATGATCCACATATTTTAAAATGATTGAAATCCTTTGCTTTAGATTAGGGGTTTTTAACCCTTTTTGTGTCATGGACCCTTTTGGCAGTCCGGTGAAGCTTATAGACGCCTTCCCGGAATGATGTTTTAAAAGGCATAAAATAAATTAAATTGTTGTTGTTTGTGCTTTGTTCTTGAAGAGGATCACGACATCAGGGAGGTGATGCCATGATTTGCAAGTAGATTGGATTTAAGTGGGGAGGGCTGTGCAGAGTCACTAGCCTCACTTTCTCCTCCAGAGCTGTCTGGGGCCAACGACCAGATATAGATCAGGAAGACTGGAGATGGCTCTGGATGCAGGGGGAGATCTGGGCCTTTTTTAAGCTAAGGTCTTTCCCAGGTCTCAGTTTGACTGAGGCAACACCCATTCAGTGGTCAAGGCTAGAAAAATATAACTAATTACGTTTAAATAATGATAAAAATATATTTTTAAAATGTATTTTTAAACACATTTTAAAAATATACCAAAATATATCTGGAGTTCATAGATTCCAGATTAAGAACTTTTGTTTTAGATCAAATCGCTTTATTTTCTTTCGGTGTTTACTCTCAGTGACTTGGGATAAATTCCTTCTTGCTGGGTTCAATTTTACCCCTTTTCAGACTAATAGCTGAAGATCATAAGACAACCTTTTTACCTTGCTTAGAGCATGATAGGGTGAAGAAAGGCTTTGTCTAAGAGTCAGGAGATACTTTTTGTTGGAGATTGGCAAAGATAGAAAGCAGTTGTTTTTACATCCAACCTAGCTACCGAAGCTAGAAGCAAAGTTGGGAGCAGGGAGCTGTGCCAGCTGGCTATGTATCCCAGAGCTCTGCAGAACCAAGCTTGTGTTTACTCAGGGTAAGCTTAGCCATTGCAGAAACAGTTGCACCAATCAGAATCAGGGACAAACTTGAACTTGGAGCAGGCAGGTGGTATTACATCAGAGACTGCTCCTGGTCTGGCAGATGATGTATGTCCCAGATGCTATAAATACACCAAAGGGTGGCTATCCTGACTCAGGGAAGGAGCCAAGATTCATGAGTGGCATTGACAAAGGGCTGCAAAAATTTCTTTTGTAAAATATTTCAAGAGCACTGAACAGAGTCTGAAAAGCTGGGTTCTGGTCCTGGCACTACTACTAATTAGGTGATAAATCTGGGACAAGTGCCTTCCCCTCTCTGGTTCTTGGTGTCTTCATCTGTAAAATAAAGGGACTGGACTAAATGAACTCTAACTTTAACATACTTTTCTATAAAAAATTTCTTGCATTTCTAGTTGGTTGGAATATTCTCATTATGAACAAGGAAAATTATGAAGCAAAACATGCAAGAATAAAAAATGTCATATATAAATTAGTGACCAAAAAAAGATGGGTCAGTCACACGGAAAGAATAAGGGATAACCTCTGGGCAGCCCATGTGCTCCTGATTAAAAGGCAGTGCAAGAATGGTGTAAGGGAGGGGGACATGAAAACGTCCCACAGGATGGGTGGGCAAGCTGCATCATTAGAAGAAATCCCCACATCAGTGAAATAACAGATCAGTTACTGTATCAGGACTTCTGCGTAGTCATACAACTAGATCTTTCAGAGGATGCAGCATCACTTTTCATCACAGAATCAATAATCTATGAAGGCAAGTTTCTTTCCTTCACACTTGCTTCAAGAGCTGTACATGTAGCTCTGAAGAGATGTCCAGAGATAATCCTGAGTGAGACTGAATTTGTATCTCCAACATATTTAGTTACTTCCCTTTCACAGGAATCTATGATGACAGGCACTGTTATCAGCTCATGGATGCAGTTGGCCAGTGTGGACCCCCAAACTCCTGTTCTGGTTCAATAGTAGTGGAGGGGGCTCATGGTCCTTTGGAGCACATTAGAGCTTTGAAGACTTGAAATCACTTGATATTATTTGGAACCCAGAAAGGGAGCAATGCTTAGTAGGCTTACTAGAATGTCCTGGATGTCAGTGTCTCCATCTATAAGATGAAGATAATAGCCCTTGCCCTGCCCTACAAATATTTCTTAAGTGTTCAAGATACTGTTTTAGGTACTAGTAAAACAAATGTAAGGTACTGTCCTTTTAAGGTACTGCCCTTTCATATGAATCAGTGTAGTATGGAAAGGGGCAGGAAAAAGTACTTTTATATAAAGACAAAGAATTAAATCAACTGGTAAAGGATGTGAGCCTGAATGGACTAGGAAACAAACTTTGAGTTAATGAAAACTGCTAAAAATCTATGTGTAACAAAGAAGTTTCAGACAGGATATGAACAGTTTGGAGCAGAAAATCTACCATGGTTATTATAAATATAAAAACTAAATTTCACCCTGTAAAATGGTAGGCTGATGCCTTTTTTATATGTGAATAATTTGGTGACTGAAAGGGCAGAGAAAACTGTTGTTTATTCAAAACCCAAAGTGTAAATGTGAAGAAAAAGATTTTTCAAAGACAACCTGGAAGAAGATTGCATAGTGAACTGATAAATAGCTGGAGCTCATTTTTATGTAATTGTCTTAAAACTTAAGAGTGCAAAACTCAGAATATGAAAAATCATATAATTACAGACTAGAGGATGATTAAATTAGAACTGTAGATATCATAAGGGAGATTTGGTGAGTTTTTGCTACGTATACAAAATGTGAGTCATGGTCAACCAAAAGGCACTGAGAGATGCTTAAGAAGTTTGGTTGAGTGGGCAAAAAGAGACAGAGAACAGACTCAGAAGGGGATAGAAAGCCAGTTCTGCTGGAGCTGTGTGAAGTAGGGAACATCAGCAGAGCAGTCAAGTGACAGAAGTCTTCAGGCACAAGATTCCTGATTGACTGAAGAGAGTTTGAAATTTATTGGATAAGAGCTTTGTTGTCAGCTGTTGTCCTTTAGTGCCACGCAGTGTATGACAGGAGTGAAGCCTCTCAGAAAAGCCTGCTGCTTTTGTCTGCCCTGATTTGAGAAGGAAAAGTAGAAAGGGGAAAGATGTATTTTGCAGCTGCTCTACTATATAGAAAAAGATATATTTTGTCTGTTTCCTGGTGCTAAAATTTTGTTGCAATCCTCTATCACCTTGATGGAGCTTCTTATAGTTCTTACAATAAATTCACCATATTATTGCTTCCCTTCCCCCCCTTTCTAAACAAATCTGTGGCCATGGAAAGCCAGAGGCTTCCTTCAACCCATTTCTCTGGATTTTGAGTCTACATGTCACTCTATCTTCCAAGATGTTAAAGGAGAGATCAGTGGGCAGCATTAATACTCCAAGCATCAAAAAAAAAGTCCTAGAGTCAAGGCTTTGGAATTGTTCTTGACGGCACCACAAAATATGCTAGAAAGGTCACTTGTTGATTCTACTGAGCCTTTTGTTCAGCTATCAGGTCACTAGCATATCTATCAATGTGTGATTAAAACATTCTTGATAAAGGTGTTCTTGAGGATGATGTTGATGTAGTCCTAGATTTTTTTCCCCTTACAAGTCAAATACTGACTTAAGTAGTTTGCTTTCAGGATCTCAACCCCTGACCAGAATGAATATCAGGATGGAAGCCATACGTCAGGAAATACTTCTCCTATAGCTCCTCTGCTCTGGAAGCTGTCTGGCTTCCAGACTACAATGCAGTAGTCCTGCATAGAACAGGTGAGGGGGTCCATAATCACTTGGACATTTTCTTACGTTATTTTTATCCCTTTCCAGAGAAAGTATATGAACATTAGTTCCAAAGCCTTGCTGTTACATATGTTCAAATCAGTAGTTCACTTGTAGGAAGTCCCAGACTCTCAGCTGTGTTTTGGTTTTTTTTTTTGGTAGATGATCCTTCTCTGTTCATGGAACATTATTTTCATCCCTTCAATGGGCATATCCAAGGTTTTTGTTGTCTAGGGTTTATAGGATAGGGTACATGTATCCGCATTGGACTCCACTGACTAGTAATGCCAGAAAACTTGGCCAACAGTGGGCTCATTTATGGCTGGTGGAATCCGACTTAGCACTTTTCAGACTGTGAGTCAGTGGATCTGATGTCCATATTTAGAATGGAGCTCCACACACTTAGATTTAAAACTTATCAGTGACAGCCCATTTCAAAGTTATGAAAGCTAATTTGTAGATGACAATGAGTCTCTGTCAGTGAACGGGCTCCTGGCAAATGCCACCTCTACCGAGGTGGCACCCAAACACTCTTCTGGTGCAAAACTACTCCCAAGCCCTTGCCTAGAGGCAAGAGTCATTATATAATACAAAAGGCTTGCTTGGTTCTCCATAAGCCAGCCCTGTCATACACATGAGACCAAGTCCATTCACATTTCTCTACTGAACAATCTCCAAAAACAAGAGAGCCTAGGCTACATTTCTTTTCTTTCTTTCTTTCTTTTTTTGCCCTTTTGCTTTTCATAAAACAACAACAAAACTCTAAACTAAAAATTAGTAAATTTATTTTATCATTTTCAATCAAATTTAGGTTATAATTAAAGCTGTGTGCTAATTCCTCCACAAAGCTACCAAAGTAATCCTTTTTAAAACATAGATCTGAACATACTCTACAACCCATTTTTTTTTTTTGTAGCTCCTGATGCCTCTCCAGTGAAATAAAAGCTTTTTGGCTTGGCATTTAAAGCCCTTTAGAATTTATCTACAGTCTGCTTTAACAGAGTAGTTTCAGATTACTCCCCTTAATGTATTATGTTGCTGCCAAAGTAACCTACTGGTATATTCCCTGAACTGGGCATTCCATTGCTTGCTATGGCCATGCCTGGAATGTACTCCCTCTTCACCTCTATAGACCTTTTGGAATACATGACTTCCTTCAAGGTTTATTTCAAACCTGAGGCTTTCTCAATCTCCCTATTTGTCAATATTGTCTTCCTTCTTTGATACATTGGATTTAGAATTGGAAGACGAGTTCAAATCAACAGATGCTCAGATCAATGAGATCTCACCAAAGTAGCGAAACTAAGCTCCTTGGGAAAAGAGCCAGCCAAAAAGCAAAGCTGAGCCTCCCAGAAAGGTAAAAAAGGCTGAGGCCAAAGACTGACACAGTTGACTTCAGGAACAGCAGTAAAACAGTGAGTGCTGAGAGGCTAAGCTTTATTTTGCCGTAAGTATGACCAGATGGACACAGGCCTTGATTTACCAGAAACTGAGTTCTACTAGAATGGTATCAGGAAACAAAGATGGGGTGTGTGGAATCATCCCAGGATCTCAAGAATATAACACTAGCCCACCAATATTTCTTGGTCCTTTCTATTAGAACTCAGGATACAGGGTAGCAGTGATGACAATTGGACAAGAAGTGTCCTAGTTTCCTGATTGATAGATCCCAAGAAGAAATTACATTTCATTTACAAAGACTCTAAACCCTTCATTTAATAGATGTGGGATGGGGGGTGGGGGTGGAGATGCTCAGATAGGTTAAATGATTTACCCAAAATCATAGACAGCTAGTGAGGAACAGACACTAGCTGTGTGACCCTGGGCAAGTCACTTAACTTCTGTTTGCCTCACCTATCAAGTTTCCTCACCTGTAAAATGGGGTAATAACAGTTTCCAATTCCCACGGTTGTTAGAGGACCCAATGAGGTCATTGCTGTAAGGTACTCAGCCTATAGTAAGCACCATATAAATGTTGGATGCTGTGAGCTATTATTACTACTGCTGTTATTAACCTGAATGAATTAAATGGTCGAAAGACTACTTGCTCTGAAGTCAAAGGCCCTGGGTTCAAAGGCTGCTTCTAATGATTTCTTGACTTCCTGGGTTTCTCATATGGAAACCAAAGGGGCTGGATTAGATGGTCTCTGAGATCTCTTCTAGTTCTCCATTTATGATTTTGATGTCTCCTCTTCCAGTGGAATCAGAGGTGTGTCACAATCTGTCCATCTGAGTTCCTTGTGGGGAGCCTCATTTTTATAAACTTAGTGAAGTTATTGTAACTCTCTCTCTCCATATGTGTGTGTGTACATGCATACATACATGCAGATTTTAAAACTGTCACGGATGACCAAAACCTTCAATGAATTATGCCCTGAATTGCGCAGACTTGATCAAGTTTCCCAATATTGTCTTTAAACAGCACAACCAAATCCCAATGCATTTCTTCTTCTTCTGAGAATGTGAATCCAGGCAAGTGCTCTGTTTAGTCTGGTGTACTGTCTCTCAGTATCAGGGTCCCCAGCATTGCCTGTCTTCCTAACATTCCCCATTCCCCTAGGTGCTTTCAGGCCTCACACTCTCCCCTAGGCCAAGAGCCAACCTCAGCCCCTCTATTCAATTGTGTCCAAGTCCTCTCCTTTGTCTCTAACCTCCTAGGGCTCCTCTTGCAATTTCTTCTGCTAAATCCCCCCTCCCCCATCTCAAGTAGAACCTTGAAGGCAGGAACAACTTCATTTCTGTCTTTGTAACCGCTCCCCCTCTAGCCTGTGGTCTGCAATCTGGCAGTCACTTGGTGTTTAGTAACTGCTTATGGAAGTGAATTCAGAGAGCCTGCTCCATTAAGCTTGTTTTCTCTGCTTCAGCCTCTCCTACCTTGCCTCTTCCATGGCGTGTCCTAGTCAGGACTCAAGGAGTTCATCCTTGAATGGGTGGGGACATCCTTCTGAAAATTTCTGTGACTTTCTATATGACTGGCTGATGGTTTTTCCAATGAAATCCACCATTGACCCTGTTGCCCCTGGTGTCCCTCTCCTCAGCAGAACTTTTGCACTGTCCTCAGACTACCCTGCTCTCATGCTAAGGACTTCACACACTCACACCAACATTTGGTCAGCAGTGGTGAATTTTATAATTAATTTCTGAGTGTTGGCCCATCCATAAATGGTCTCTTTGGGGATCTGGAAATGCCCTCACAGTCTCAGGCAGTTCATATAATGTAGCAGTAACTTGAAATTCCTCCAAAGAATTCACAGCATATGGTGTAAAACTTCATCATAATTCTCATTATCACCTTCAGCCAAAAGGCAACCCCATCACACCACCAAGCATCCATTTTCTAGCAACTGAGAAACCATGGCAGCCACTTTCCTCCTCTGCCCCCAGCACACAAATATACAAAGTCACTTCAACACACAGTTATGCAATACACTGCAAGACACAAATATATACTTCAATACACAGTGACACAATAGTTTCTTGGGTCATCTTGTCTGGCTTGCTCACAGAGTCTGCCCTGAAAAGCAAACTACTGTTAAATTACAGCCTAGAACTTGAAAAGGAAAAATAAATTACCAGTGCAGGTGCACTGCATGTAAGCAATGTAATTGGCTAATACAAGGCTACATGCTACACATGCAAGCAATTTATAACTTAAAATATCAATGTAGACCTCAAATTTCTGATGTGCTCCTACAATGCTAATGCATGTAGACTTTGCTTGACTCACTGGAATGCTCCACGAACACCTACCCAAATCAGATTCCCATGAACAAAGGTATTCAGCACAGGGTAATTACATAAAAAGACTATGTCATTTGGCTCAACCCCCATCTCAGCTTCACTGGAAACCTCTAAAATTACATGAATACAGTTTTCAGACCCTTAGAATGGAAAGGAGACATGCATTTTCAGAGTAAAATACTTAATTTGAACTCAAACAATTGGCAAAAGAATGGGAAAACACTTCCCTCAGAACACTGGGGGATACCATATTCAAGACAGGAGACCATTGCAAAATTAAAATGGATTAGTTAGTCTTTGCTGTCAGGGAATTTAGGGAATATGACACATATCCAGATAACTAGCACAGGTCAAGTGTGAGATCAGGATAAAGAAAAAGTCCAGGCAAAGTACAAGTATAATGAATCAGAGGTATATTTCCCCTCTGTTGTGACTTGTGGTGACTCAGCAATAATTTCGACAGCTTTGTAAAAGGGAATGAGCCAGAGCCAGGTGTGCCTAAATACTGCCCAGAATTTGGCCCCATAGCCAGAAATATCAGGTGCTTAGGCCCTCCCTGACTAGTTGTTAATACAAGCAAGCTAAACATCTGAGGCAGGCGAAGCTCCTAGGGACCAGCCTAACTGCATCTGGCTGTACTTTGGACACCCAGGACTCAGCATATTACTCCTCCCTAGAGTATTTGAATTTTAATGCTGGACAAAGCCGTAGGGTAAGTGAATGAATGTGCAACTGTGCAATTTCAGGCATCAGCATGCCAGGTGGGTAGAGGTATTTTGGGAACTGGATTGTGGGGAGGACCTTTGTAGGTCTCTGAAACCATACCACATAGGTAGCCTGCCTCTTCTTCCATGCACAAAGCTTCTTAAGGGATTTATAACCTTGTTGATGGAGGAGATCACTCCATGCCTCTTTGCTCCAATTTTGTGCTTATTACTTCTATAACCTTAAGAAAGTCATTTTATTTCTCTATTTCCTCATCAATAAATGGAAAAGTTTGGACTAGACGATCTCCAAATCCTATGGCTTTCTCTCTTTTCCTTTTTCATTGCTTTTGTCTCTTTTTCTCCAAGGGCAAGGTAGCATGGTATGGTGGGGCGGGGGGAAGGAGAAGCTGGGTTCAAATCCTTCTAGGATGCTTACTCTCCTCTCCTCTGAGTGGATTTCCTCATCTTTAAAATCAGGGAGTGGAATTAGACAGCCTCTGAGACCCCCCACTGGCAATCCCACTCTCTCTCTGATCTCTGGTTTCTCCCTCTAGACTGTATCTCTCCTTGTTGCCTACAAATATGCTCATATTCTTACTCCCAGTAGCTATCATCCTGCTAACTCTCAGAAAAGATCATCCATAATGACGGTCTTCCCATCCTCTCCTCTCACTCCTAAACTGCCTGTAATATGTCATCTAACCTAGTCTTTCAGCTGAAACTGCTCTCCCCAAAGTTAACAAAGATCTCTGAATTGTCAAACCTCATGACCTTTTCTCAGTCCTCTACCTTCTTTCAATCTCTCTTTATCTTTGACACTTTGACTGACTGTTCTTAGTCTCATTTGCTGGTTTTTCAGCTCACACCCACTAACGAAGGGTCTCCCTCAAGGCTCTGTCCTAGGGTTTCTTTTCCCTTTAAATCATCTTGATTAATGATCTTATCAGATCTCAGGTGTTCAATTATCACTCCTATGCATATGATTCCCAGATCTGTGTATCCAGCCCTAAATTCTGTCCAGTTCCACATCACCAACTGCCTCTTGGACATCTTGAATTGGATGTCCCATAAGCATCTCAAACTCAACATGCCTAAAACAGAATTCTTTATCTATCTTTCCCCTATATAATCCTCTCCTCTCAATTTTCCTATTACTATTTTCCTATTACTTTTACTATCTTCTCAGTTAAAGGAAGCTCCCGACCTCAATATCATCCTTGATACTTCACTCACACTTATCCCATATATCCAATCAATCTGTTACCAAATCTTGTCGTTTTCACTACATATGTCATATAGGTCCTCTTCTCTCTACTCATACAACTACCTCCTTTAGACCCTTATCACCTCTTACCTAAACAATTGCAGTATCTTGTTTGGTCTCCCTGCCTTATCTTTCCCCACCCCAATCCATCCAATACTCGGTTGCCAAAGTGATCATCCTAAAATACAGGTCTGACCATGTCACCTCCCTTTTACCCCACAAAATTCAGAGGTGACTAGATTTTTAAAACTTTTGCTTGGATTTTAAGTCCTTCATAATCTGGGCCCTTTACCTTTCCAATCTTCTGACACTTAACTCCCCTCCAGGAAATCTATAATCCTGCTATAGAGGTATACTTTCTCTTCCTCATAAGTGATACTACATCTCCCAACTATATGTATTTGTACTGGCTGTCTTCTATGCCTGGAATAATCTCACTCCTATTTCAATTCTGTAAGAGTTAAAATGCCATAAAAATACAAATGCAATAAGTTTAAAAATTTAGACATACATTATTTGATATATATTTTATTGATACATTAATATTAACATGGAAGTATTAAAATATATAGATGTTTAAAACATGTATGTTATTTTAAACATAGGCAACCCCTAAATTTTGGGGCAAAACCCCCACCATCCTGCCTTAGATATCACTCTGCTTTCAGGATGGCAGGGCCCTTACATTAAAAACATTATCTCTTTTAAGCCTGACAGCATTGTAAATGCTTTTCCTATTTCTATGAGGCTAGAGAAGTTGTGACCTTTCCAATGACATAAACCCAATCATTA
>CM053772.1:49578277-49631438 GCA_028658325.1 Potorous gilbertii
CCCCCAAGGTCCTTTGGATCTCTGTGGTCTGTCCATCTGTCCACCTATTCAGCTTGGACTAGATGACCCCCAAGGTCCTTTGGATCTCTGTGGTCTGTCCATCTGTCCACCTATTCAGCTTGGACTAGATGACCCCCAAGGTCATTTGGACCTCTGTGGTCTGTCCATCTGTCCACCTATTTAGCTTTTCTTCAGGGGGCAGGGAGAAGTGAAGGGGAGTCTTGTCTCTGTTCCTAATTTGCTTTGTGGGTTCACTCATTTCTCTGGGTCTCAGTTTTCTCATCTGCATTTTTGTAAGCCTTAAAGCAGCCGTATAAGTGCTCGCTCTCACTAGTGCGTGCCCTGTCTTGCCTGCCTCACAGTGGCTGCAGGGAAAGCTTTTATAAACCTTAAAGCTCTGTGTGAGTCTTTATTTATTAGGTGCTGGCTTAACCCAGACTTGGCAAAGGGCAGGCAGGCTGCTGGGGGTCCTTACAGATACTGAATTCTGTACTGAACTGACTAGAATCAAGAGGCCCCGTTAAAACAGAAAATGGCCCCAGAAGAGATGACCATTTAACCCCTTACTCTCCTTGCAGGAATCTGCAGCAAGAGGGCATAAGAAGAAACCAGGAGGTCATATCAGAAGGGAGGAAGGGGGTATAAATGGGAGAAACCCCAAACGCAAAGTTGGAAATTGACCTTATGATTCAGGCCAGTATCATGAGCAGCATGGTCAGAACAAGATGGGAGGGAATGGATAAGAATCAGGGGTGGGGAACCTGTGACCTCGAGGTCCATGTGGCCTGCTAGGTCCTCAAGTGTGGCCCTTTGACTGAACCCAAGTGGGGACCTAGCAAGCCACATGGGGCCTTGAGGCCACAGGTTCACCACCTCTGGATGAGATGATCTTTGGGTCATCGGATCTGGATTTCTGGAGGTAGGTCCTTTCTTCTTGGAGTGCTTCAAGGACAGCCTGGAGGCTCATCTGCCAGATATGTGAGAGGGAGGATTCCTTTCAGGTATGGATTGGCCAGGTTGGCTGTTGTGGTCCCTTGTGCTTCTATGACTCTTCTTGCCCAGAGATCTAACTAAGCAGGGAGGCAGTATGAAATAGTGATCAACAATCGGAAGAACCGAGTTCAAAGCCTGCCTTTGTCATTCATTAGCTGTGGGACCCTTTCTTGGGTCCTCAGTCCTCTCATCTGTAAAATGGAAGGGTTGAATGAGGTAAAGCCCTTCTAGCTTTAAGTTCTATAATTTCATGCCAATGACTAACTATCCCCATGCTAAATCCCCAAACTGTGTCAGGACACACTTTGGCTCAAGGAAAGACTCTCAGGGATCATCTAGGTCATCTCTCCTTTTATAACTGTAAAATGGGAATGTGACAATGATTATAAATAATATAACATAATCATTTAAAAATCAATCAATAAACATTTATTAAGTCCCTGCTGTATGCAAGATTTGAAGGAACTGAAGTCCAGGGAGGGGTAGTGTGACTTTCCTAGGGTCCCACAGGGGGTCTGTGACAAAAGTTAAAGTCAGGTCCTCAAGTCTTTCAATGGTATGCTGGAATCAGCTCCAACGGGTTGAGAGCCGATTGTTAAATTTTCTGGGGGAGCATTTACATCTCAGAAATTACAAATACTATCTATCAAGATGATGCAATTGATTATTTTATGGATTACCTAGACTTAAGAAGTAATGCAGAAAATGTTCGTTATGCAGGTTAAACTTGAAGTTATTGTGTGCATCCCTCCCTGCAAGCCGGCCGTTAAACACTAATCAGCACCCTCCCACTACGTTACAGAAAGCCAGCGGCAAAAGCGCTACAGAGGAGGGGCCCGTTTGTCTCTGAAACTGCTCAGGGTCTCAGGGGAAGCCACACTTTCTTTTTCAGGCGCCTAAAAGGGAATGTCAGTCTAAGCAGACAGGAAACTGCCAACAGCCACCAGGCAGGTCTGCCCCCGGGGACCCATAAACCCAGGTCTGTGGGTTACTGACATTCCTTTGACGCCTTCAGTTTTCCTATTCTGAGCCCTTCTGGTATAGACCCCTGAACTGTCTCCAACTCCCCATCCCTAACCTTCTACAGTGGCCTCTTGTTTTTTCCTTTCTTTGCCCTAGAAAGACCTGCTGTCAGGAAAGCATCCAATAAAAATAAGCCTTGTTTCTAATCAGTTTCATTTGATATATCCCCTCTCTCCCAAGATGATTCTCATTTTTTCAGCCTTAGATGGGGGAGTGGGAAGCAGCCCTCTCTGAAAGGGATTTCAGACCTCAGGAGGAAGGTGGTAGAAGGATTTTGGAGGTACCAGGCTGAAATTATCCACTCCTGTTTAGGGATGAGGTGAAAGAAGGCATCCAGAGATGCCCCACTAAAATCATATGCCTAGAGGCAGGAGCATCCTTCGGCTGTGCCTAACCCCCACTTATCTCTTTGGTGTCCCCAGCTCCCCATTGGCTATGTTCTCAGCTCAGGAAGGAGCCAGGAGTCAGGTCCTCTAATGGTACTGAGGTAGAAGGAGGGTTGGCTGGACCCAGGACAGCATCTGCAGCTGGTGTCCACTGAGATTATTGGAACAAAGTGAGTTTCAGGGGTATGTTTGTCCTTGGTTGCTGAAGAAGACCATACCATCAGAGAAATGATGACATGACTTGCATTTGACTTTGCTTTGAGTGAGGGAGGGCTGTGCAGGTCACCAGCCTCACTTCTCCTCCAGAGCCATCTGAATCCAGTCACCAGATAGTCATCGGGATGACTGGAGATGACTCAGGATGAGGTAATTGGGGTTGAGTGACTTGCCCAAGCTCACACAGCTAGTGAGTGTCAAGTATTTGAGGTGAGATTTGAACTCAGGTCCTCTTGACTCCTGCATTGGTGCTCTATCCACTGCACTACCTAGCTGCCCTTGGTTCAGGGGTAGGAGAAGGAGGAAAGAGCCGGAAGGTGAGGGGTCCTAGAGGGTAGCCAACCCCTAGGAGCCAGCTAACATCTGGTTTAGGCAGCTGCTCACCCTCATCATCTCTTACTATTTCATTTGAGAGGGTAATAGTTACCCTCCTACCTTCCATTTCACTTTCATGGTCCCAGAGTCATAGAAGGTCAAAGCTAGAAGACACCTTGGAGATCATTTGGTCTGAACTCCTCATCATTTTACAGCCGTGTCAGCTCTCCTCCTCCCCCATAGCCGCTGAGTCTGCTTTTCCTTCTCATCAGGATTTCTGTGGTCAGGTCCTCCAGAGCTGCCCTCTCCATCACTCTTTCTCATTTTTACAGTTTACGCAGCACTTTCCTATCCATTATCTCATTTGATCCCCTCAACAAACCCATGAGGGAGGCAAGGCGAGGTTTCTTATTCCCATGCTATTTTAGGTTGCATTAAGAGGCATAGCATCCAAGACTGGGGAGAGAACAGTCCTACTATCAGAAATGGAGAACATGAAGGGACCTTGGAGGTCATCTGCTCCAACCCTACATAATACAGAGAAAGACACTCTGCCTCCTTTGACCAGGAGCTTCTCAAGGACAGGGACTGTCTTTTGTCTTTCTTTGTAGCCCCAGCCCTTAGCACAGTGCTTGGCACATAGTAGGCACTTAATAAAAGCTTATTGACTGACTGAATGACTGACTGCATCTAGAGCTTTGTGTTCAGTTTAGACATCCCTTTTTAGAAGGGACATTGAGAAGAGACTTATCACTCCCAAAGAAGGGAAGCCAGCCAGGTTAAGGGCCTCGAGTTCATGCCATGTCAAGCTTGGTTGGAGGATCTAGGGACTTTAAATCTTAAGAAGACTTAGGAGGCACATGAGGTCTTGTTTTCAAGAATTTGAAAGGCTAAAATGAGGAGACTGAATTTGATTTCTTCTGCTTGGCCGAAGTGGGTCAGAACCCTAGAGGTAATGGATAAAGGTCCATTTAGGTTTGATAAAAGAAAAGACTTTGAGCCCCCCGAAAACAGAATAGGTAACACGTTTCCCTTCACTGGAGGTCTTCAAGAGGAGGCTAGATTACCTCCAGAATATGGGAGAGGAGATCCCTGTTCAGTTCTGAGCTGGACTCAGTGATCTCTGAGGAATCTTCTAACTTTGAGATAATGTGATTGTTTTTCCCATAAAAAGATGATGTAATTTGATTAAAGTTGAACTTGGGGTTTTTTTTTGTTTGTTTGCTGTTTCAGTCTTTTCAGAAGTGTCTGACCCTTTGTGACCCCATTTGGGGTTTTCTTGGCAAAGATACAAAGGAGTGGTTTGTCATTTCCTTCTCCAGCTCATTTTATGCATGAGGAAACTGAGGCTAGCAGGGTTAAATGATCTGCCCAGGGTCATACAGCTAGGAATTGTCTGAGGTGAGATTTGAACACAGGAAGATGAGTCTTTCTGACTTCAGGCCTGGCACTCTGTTCACTGTGCCACCTAGTTAATGGAGCCAGGAACAGAAGCCAATGTCACTAGACCCAATATTCTATCCACTACCCTGCACTGCCCCAAGGGTCCTTTTGCCTCACTCACTATGGCAATCCTCTATAGTGATCACCCACCTTTGTCTACCTTGCTAACATTCACAAGTATCTAGCATAGATTTCTGTCGTTAATGGTTTGTGGAAAATGCCAACTTTCAGTCACACAGCCCTTCCTATTTCACTTAAAATCGGTGGTTACTCAAGAATCATTTTTTAAATATATATAATTACTTTATTTGTTTTCAATTTTCAACTGTCACTTCCATAAATTTTAAATTTTCTCCCCCTCCCTCTCCAAGACAGCATACAATCTTATATGGGTTCTACATTTACATTCTTATTAAACACATTTTCACATTAATCATGTGGTATGGAAGAATTAAAATGAATGGGAGAAACCTTGAGAAAAACCAAACCAAATGAAAAAGAGAACATAAAAGAGAAAATAATCTGCTCCTTCTGCATTCTGACTTCAAGAATCATTTCTTATAGTTGACCAGGATTTTGTATTCAACAAAGCACTTCTGTGTCCATTATCAGATGTGATAACATAATACCCTCTAGAATAAATAAGGTTTCTCCCTAATAGTACACAAGGGGAAACTGAGGCCCAGAAGAGTGAAGCAATTTCCCTGAGATCACACAGCAGGAATGCCAGAAGTAAAATTCAATTTTTCTGACTCTGATGCTTTTTCTGCCACCCTTGGCTCTGGCCTTCAGCTTTTCTTGGGGATCTTTGGGCTGTTCTATTTTCACTAGCCCTGCATCTGCTAAGGCTCCTCCGTCCCAGGCTTGAGGCCCACGTGACATGCGGGAAATCACTGCTGCCAGCTCTGGCTTCGAGAGGATCTTTGGCTCCCTTCTGCTCTGACTCAGAAGGCCATCCTGCTGGTTTGGGAGATGGCCACGTCCCTCCCTCCTCAGCTGCTGGTGTTCTAGGCCGGCTCTGTGTAGGGGGAGGAAAGGAAGAATGGTCTCCCATGGACCTCCCTGGGGCCTCTCCATCAACTCTTCACCACTGCCAGATGGCTCTGGGTGGCCTAAATCCAACCAGAAAAGAGGGCCCATAGTTTCAAAATCTCAATTAAAAAAAAAATCCCTAGGAGGGAGGGAGGTAGAAGACAAAATCCCCACTGAGGAGTGTGGGGCTTTGTGCAGTGGAGGGCCAAGTATTCAGGGTGAGTGTGGGAGTATTGGACCTGGAGTAAACAGCTGGCAAGGGGGAGGCCCTACCGTCACACAGGACCTTTCAGGGCTTGAGAATCTCCAAAGGGCCTGGCTGACTGATTGTCTTCATGCCTGCCCTCACCCCTAAGAGCAGAGATGAGTTTCAGCCTTAGATGTGCTTTTGAGGTGAAACCAAAATGCCAGATGCTAACTCCTCGGCCCACCAACATCTGATCTCCCCTCCAGCTGCCAGGGGGGTCTCCTCATTTCTGAGCCTACCTGCTTTAACTGAATTCCAAATGGTTATTAAATGTGCAGCAAACTCTTGGGAAAATGCACAGTCTAGATAGATAAGATGCAGTGCCTTCCCTCAAGGAGCTTACGTCTAGTTGGGAAATAAGACAAGAACACAGACTACTCTAATCCACATGGCAAGGGGGAATGGAAGGCAACAAGGGAGGTGCGTGGCCTTCTCCCAGACCAACAGGACTGCCTTCACCTTTTCTGATCCATTATTCCATCATTATGACATATCTAATGCATTGTTCCATGACAAAAACGAAAAGCTGACCGACAGAAAGTTGTGTGGGGTCTGGTCTGAGGAGGGAGGAGCATTACCAAGCAGGAGAATCAGGGAAGGCTCCCCGGAGGAAGGAGCTTTTGAGATGGACTTTAAAAGATAAGGATGAATTTGACAGGGAAAGAGGGTATTCCAGGTGTGGGAGACAGGGGTTGAACTAAGAAAAGCACAGAGGCAGAAGAGACCTGTATTCGAATATACTAGAGGCATAAAGCAGTCGGGTTTGCCTGGAGTGTAGAATGCATGGAAGGGAGTGTAAAAATAAGGCTACAAGGTCGGCCAGTGTCTGTGGTGGGCCTTGGAAGCTATGCCAGGGAGAAGCACAGGTCTTCTTTCCATCCACCCTAGGGAGCCACTTGATACTCTGCAGGCGGCCTCTCCCCATCCCTCTCACTACTAGTGACTTCCCTTCACAATCACCTTTCATGCATCCTCTAGAGAGCTCACATTCACACAGTCATCATCACCTTGTCTCGCTGTTAGAATGTGAGATCCTTGAAGGCATAGAGTGGGTTTTTGCCTGTCTGTTTTCCAGCCCTTAACACAACGTCCTAGTGTAAGAGACACTTAAGAAATACTATTTGAGTAACTAACACAGGGGAGTGACCTGACCATAGAAAGTAGGAGTCAGGAAGACCTGAATTCAAATCCAGCCTCACTACTGTGTGACTCTGGGCAAGTCACTTAGCTTCAGTTGGCATCAGTTTCCTCAGCTGTAAAATGGGGAAAATAAAAGCACCTGCCTGTAGGGTTATCAATTCAGGTAATATTTGTAAAGCACTTTGCAAATCTGAAAGGGCTGCATAAATACTGCGGCTGCATTGTTGTTACCATATCTTGCCAGAATATAATAGGGTAGGAAATAGAGGATAGGGTAAAGGATTTGCTGAACCTTTGGCTCAGAAGTCTTCAGGCCATGGCAGGAAGAAAAGGGGGATCAGAGGTGGCTCTTTCAGAGGATATTCTTGGACTTGGCACCCTTGGGTTCCTCCTGGTTTTTTCACTCTTCCTCATCAATGGCACCTGGCCCATTCATCACTTCCATACCCTGTTTATGGAACAGCTAAAGGCCATAGGTCCGGTGGGGTTGGGAGAGATCTTCTTGCTCAGGTGCCTGATTTCTCTCCCATCTCTAATATCTTAGGCATAAAAATTCTGGGGAGTGGCCCCCCAGGTCCTCACGGATAAGTTTGGGACATGGAACTTTTCAGTATGGGACATGAAGGTTTCCAAGAGGAGAAGCCAGATATAGAACAGAGGCAGCCTGCCCCAAGTGAAGCTAGACCTCAGAACACACGTACTCAGAATTATCACATACATGGAAAACACTATAGATTCCTGTTTTGTTTGTGTTTCCAGCGCCTAACATGATGCCTGGAGTATATTAGACACTGCATTGAACTAAGTTGGGTGGAGTGTGGCTGGTGTCCCATGATTGTGTGGGATTCTTGAGACTTCTGGATTACCCATCTGTGACTCAGGCCTTTGGGCAAGCTGAGTGATTGATCATCTGACCCATGGATGACCCATTGATCACCAGGCCCCTGGAGGGGAGGCCCCTGTCAGCACGCAAATGTTTCCCTATCACCCTAGGAGACTGCTTTCACTTAGAGCAGGAAACTCCTACCCAGACCATGGAGCTGACTTACCAACCCACCTGCCATCAGGGCTGACTGTATGCGTACATGGAGTAGGTGACTACCTTCATGTGATGACAGGTATCTGAGAAGATTCTCCCACTCTTCTCCCCAAGCTCCTTCTCAAAATTATTAGAGATTAATTTGTTTGTATACTGTTAAAATGCACAGACCTCTGGGAGGTGCAGGCAGCACGTTAAGCCTTATCAATCACAATCATTTCATTTAGTAAGAATGAGTTTTTAGATCCTTTCTGGAGACATTTTGATAAAGGGGGAGAGGGGAAATGGGTACTGGGCGGGAGAGTGCCAAGCAGAGGGCGAAAAAGCCAGGAAGTTCACCAAAATAAACTTTTCCTGTTTCACAATGGTTTTTGGAGCAAGCCTTGATGACTGGCCTCTGGGTCTGCCTGATTGGAGCCTCTGGTAGAGCCTGGGACTAGTGAGTGAGCTAGGGAAGCTTTGGTGCCACAGTTCTCATGGCCGCCTGATTCTGACATCCCGCAAGAGCCCTCGGCAGGCTGGCACAGGGACCAGAGTGCTCTCTTGGGAGCGGGATGACTAGGTTCAGACCCTGTGTAACCTTGGCTAAATGGCCTCACCTCTTTCGGAGCCATTTCCTCATTGATAAAGCAAAGGGATTGAACTCAAGGCCTCAAAGATTCTTCCCAGGTCCAAGTCTGATGGGCGGGCAGTAGGGAGACCCCACTGGCATTCTCTGTCCTTTCCATCTTTGAGTTTTGACTCTGGGGCAAGGCTGAAGTTTCTTGAGGGTTTAGGAAATTTGGGAATGGTTAGGACTCTGTGTGTGCTCACGTCCGTTCACCAGCTGCACCCTGAGGCAGCTGTACCTGGATGCCAAGACTGGCTTCAGGAATAGACCTGTAACTCGAGAGGTCTCTCCCTAAGGGAGAACCATAGGACCTGGTCTCTCTTACTCTCTGGGCCAGGGCAACGTGCCTCTCCTAAAGGCAATTTCACTGACATAACCCTAAACAGCCTGTTTGGAAACACTGAGAAATTCAGCTGCGGAGAGAGGAAGCCCTAGAGTGTTAACCCCTGGTTGGTCTCCAGGCATCTCTCTGCCGGCTCCACCCTGGAATGGGGCCACCAGGCCCCTTGACAGTGCAGGCTGCCAGGTTTCGGAGAAGTATCAGGGCTGGCCTGGGATAACTCGGCAAAGCAGGGCAGGGCTTTTAGTGCTTCAGATGACTATTCTGGCAACCTCGACTCTGTTTGGGTCATCTACGGGCTTATTATTTATGGTACCTAGAGATTTCAGGAAAAGAAAAAAGTGAACTCTCTTGATAGGGGCATTTGAGTCTCAGGAGAGCAAACAAAGTATCCCAGGATTCCAGTGACTTCTGAAATGATTTTAATCTGACCATGTCCCATGTTCCCAAAAAGTAATCTTCTACCTTCTGTTTGAATTCTCATAGAGGCAGGGGACCTCACTCCCAGGAAGCAGCTCATTCCATTGCTTGGTGGTTCCATTAGGACATTCTTCCATAAACTGAGCCAAAATCCATCCAGTGACTTCTAGCTGGAGCCTCTAGTGCTGCTCTCTGGCGTCACATACTTTAAGGTTACTCCCTTGTTCACATAGCAGCCTTTGAAATATCTGCAGGCAGTTATTGTGTTCTCTTTGGGCTTGTTTCCTCAGGGATTAACATCTCCAGTGACTTCAACTTGAGGAGAGGAGAGAAAGAAGGGGAGATAAGAGAGAAGAAAGAGAGAGGGAGAGAGAGAGAAAGGGAGGGAGGGAGAGAGAGTTCTCTGTGGATTTTTTGTTCTTGCTGTTTGGGATAGATAGATGACCTCTATTTTCAATGGAAAAACAAAGAATTTATTAAATTCCTGCTACATGTCAATCATTGGACTAAATTTTGTAGTTAACAATTACAAAGAATGAAGCAATCTAATGTTTGAATGTTGTTTCCTCAGTAAAGTAGGGGGTGAGGTCCTCTGCTGGAAAGGGGGAAGGGTCATATAGAAAATGAGGAGAGAAAAGCCGTGGCATAGACATAGAGGAGCACAATGATGAATCAGTCTTTGAAGAATTAAAGGATTGCTGTGCAGCATTGAGAGACCAGCTGAAATGAGATAACACCAATTTGTAATGGGTCTAATAGGCACGCTTGTTTGACTCCAACTAGTGGCACTCAAGAGCAAAAATCTAGGACCAGAAACAGTGGCCAGTGGATGGCAAATCTCTATAGGACAAAAGGGCAAAAGGACTCCTGAATAAAGAGCAGAGTAGAATTGAACTGGTTAACTATAGGATCAAAATTGAGAAAAGAGAAAAGGGAAATCAGAGTATGGGACACTGGTTGAGAGAATGAGACTCTTAATCTGGGCTCCACAGATGGCCAAGCTTAGTAGACAGATTGCAGGAGTCCATGAATATGGACAGGAAAAAATCACTAACCTCTAGTTGAAATTTATATTTCTTTTGATTATGAATGTAGGTAACAAACATTATTCTGAGAAGTCTATAATAATATTTAGCGTTTATAGAGACGTGTATATGTGCAAAGTATAAATAAAGTATTCTTCAAATATTATCTCATATGATCTTCATATCAATCCTGGGAGGTAGGTGCTATTACTAACCCCATTTTACAGATGAAGAAACTGAGGTAGGCAGAGATTATGACTTACCCAGGGTCACACAGCTAGTAGGATTTGAACTCAGGTCATCCAGACTCTAGGACTAGCACTCTTTCATGGAGCTCCATAGCTGCTTCCCGTATGCTTCTCCAGACTGTCGAAGAGGTCTATGACATAAAAAAAGGTTAAGAACTTCTGTTATAACAAGAGATGGAAGGATAAGAGAATTGTGGTCAGATGAGGAATTTCATTGTCTTGGATTATGGTGGTTAGCTTTAGCTAGGTACTAACTGATGACTTCCAAGATCACACAGCTAATTGGCAATTAAAAAAAACTTCTCAGTCTACTGTTCAATGTCCTTTACAAACTAATTCAAACAACCTTTTCCTACTTTATCTTACACTGGTGTTCTTCACATGTTCTGCTTCTGGAAAACTTCTCAGAACAGTTCTACATTTCCCACCTCCTGTTCTTTATCCATGCCATGCCTTATTGTGGAATACCTTTCCATGTCCAACTTTTAAATCTTACTGATCGTTGGTAAGTTCAAAGTTCACATGCCACTTTCTCCCTTCACAAAATCTTCCATAGTCATCCTCAGCAGGAATAACAATAAACCTCACATACATACATATATGTGTGTATATATATATATATATATATATATATATATCTGTTTAAATTTTACAGAGGACTTTACATTCATTTTTTTCTTTTGATTCACACAGTGCTGCTTTATATGTTAGGGATTCATGTCCATGTCCTACTCAGTTAGAATATGAGCTCCTTGAGGCCAGGGGATGCTTCATTTTTTTCTTTATATTACCGGTGCTTAGTAGAAAGCCTGGCACATAGTACCTAATAAATGCTTGTGGATTGATTCCCCTTTATTAGTCAGTAAGCAGGGAATCACATCTTGTTTCATCTCTGTGTCCCCCACAGGTTCTAGCACACAGTAGCCACTCAATATGTATTTGAGTGAATGAATGAATAAATGCTACCCCAAGCTGAATTGTAAGCCATCTCTAAAACCCTCTTCTCACCCCCATAACTAGCCTGTACTAATTTGTATCTCAAACTCTTTCCTAAGAATGATCTGAAGATATGTCTAGCTATCTAACTTCTTTCAAAGTATTTTCTTCAAAAAAAATCCTTTCTCTCTCTCTCTCTCTTTCTCTCTCTCTCTCTCTCTCTCTCTCTCTCTCTCTCTCTCTCCCTCCCCCCCTCCCTCTCCCTCCTTCCCTCCCTCCCTCCCTTCCTTCCTTCCTTCCTTTCTTCCTTCCTTTTGGGGTGGGGGGGAGGGAGAAACAATCAGGATTAAATGACTTGCCCAGGGTCACACAGCACCACCTAGCTGTTCCAGTTCCCTGCCTCTCTAACCATTTACATGCAGTAATTTGAGTCTTCTGAGAGATAATATGGCAAAATAGGGAAAAGGCTGGGCCGAGAGTAACACACCTGACTTCAAATCTTGGCTCTAAATCTTTTTGACTCTGTCATCTCAGGTAAGTAATTTCAGTCCTTGAGCTTTAATTCTTCCTCCATAAAAGTAGGCTAGTCATTCTTGAGTGATCTACTTCACAGGGTCTTTACAAGGAAAATTTTTCTAAGTGAAAGATATTGATGATATGCCCATAACTGGTCTGGAGCTGGAGACTGGACCACAGATGAGTTGGAGGAGTTGTAAAAAAAAGGCTCCAAAGACTCCATATTCCTTTGACATCCCCATGTGGGCAACTATGTGGGTTAGGGCTACCAAAATTTAAATTGTAGCTGTTTTTTTTTTAATCTAGAATATGATATATGACTGAGAACGATGAAAAAAGTAGTGTAATAGAGAAAACTCTGAACTAGAAGCAAGGAAGGCCTGAGTTCCAGTCCTTCCTCTGATCCTGGGCAAATCATAGGCAGCTCTTAAAGATGAGGAGGTGCTACCCTGCCTTGGCAGAGAGAGTTTACTCACTCAGGAGTTCCCTATACCAGTAAAATGACAAGTCCTTCTGTAACTAGGGTAACATCATGGATGTAGCACAGACTGGGCTCAGGATAAAGTACTGTCCAGTAAACAGTTGGCATCTCCTTTCCCCTTTTCTTTTCTTCCTTTCATTCTTCTCTCCCATCCTTCTCCCCCCACCCAATCCCTCTCCCCTCTCTTTCTTCCCTATTTCTCCCTCTTCTTCCTTGCATCCCTTTCCCTCCCTTATTGCCCTACATCCATCCTTCTTTCTCTTCCTCTACAGCTTCCTTTCTTCCTCCCTACATTCCTCTGTTACTCTCTTTATTTCATATTTCTTGTGTCTCTTTCTCCTCACTTTTTGTTTTTCTCCTCTCCTACACTCTTTTCTCCCCTACATTTTTCTCTCCCTCCCTTCTCCTTTTCTTACTCTTCCTTCTTCCTTCCTCCTACCATTTTTTAGTTTTAATATTTGTTTTTTTAATCACCTCCATTTCCAAATACATCCCTTGTTCCCCTTCCCAGAGTTTCTTTTAACAAAAGATAAAAAGGAAAGAGGGGTGAAAAGGAATTCAACCAGACTATAGATTGTCCCACACCCACAGTCTACCACCTTTGAAGAAAAGGCCCTCACTTCCTTCTGTCTCACTCTCTCCTTCACTCTCTCTCATTTCCTTCTATGCCTCCCCCTAAAACAGAGCTAGTCACACAGTAGGAGCATAATAAATGGTCATGACTTCCCTACCTTCCTGCTCACTCCCCCACTCACTCAGCAGAAATCCATAGGAGGAATGGCCCTGGATGAAAACCCTGCACTGTGGGAGAAGCCTCAGCCCTTCCTCTGTGCCCTGCCCCAAACCATTCTGCACCCAGCAGGTCTCATTCTCATTCCTTCCATTTTTGCAGCCAGCCCTATCTTGAGCCTGACTCCAGGCATTTACTTTTAGACTCTAGGTTTGCCAGTGGTGAAGGGGGAGCCTGGCTGAGGCCTGCCCAGGAATGTAACCAGATCCACCAGGCACTATTGGCATGGGGGCACAGTGACCACACACAGCATGCTCCACAGGGCTGCACTTGGGGCCTTGCCAAGACCCAAGAATCCCTACTGAAGCTTCTGTTGAGAGTGGAGGGTATGGGTAAAGGCAAGGAAAGACAAGAAGTCTGCTCAGATTCAGAACCAGCAGAATGTCCATAGACTGTTAACTGCAAGTTCTGAGGCTAGGGCTTCTGGGAGAAAGGGTTTCAGGCAGTAGCCTAGGAGCAGCAGTTATGGATGGAGTACAGGCCTGGAGCAGATTACATATACACTACACAGTAGTAAATGACAGCAGTAATCTAATGTTTGACAAACTCAGAAATACAAGATTTTGAGACAATAAATCACTATTTGATCAAAATAGTTGAGAAAACTGGAAAGTAGTTTGGCAGTTATAGACCAACATCTTATACTGTATGCTCAAAATAGTAATATCACAAGTAAGCTAAGGGAGCATGGAATATTTTACCTATCAGATTTATAGATAAGAGAGAGATAAAAAGAGAGAGAAAAGAGAGAGAGAGAGAGAGAAAGAGAGAGAGAGAATTGTAGGATGTAAAATGGATAATTTTGATTACATGAAATTAAAAAGTTTTTGCACAATCAAATTCAATGCAACCAAGGTTAGAAGGGAAACAGGAAACTGGGGGAAATTTTTATAGCAAGTTTTTTTCTGATTAAGACCTCACTTCTCAAGTATATAGAGAATTGAGTCAGATTTATGAGAATGTGAGTTATTCCCCAATTGATAAATGGTCAAAGGATATGAACAGACAGTTTTCAGATAAAGAACTCAAAGCTATTTATAGTCATATGAAAAAATACTCCAGAGAAATACAATTAAAAAAAACTCTGAAGTACCACCTCACACCTATCAGATTGGTCATTATGACAGAAAAGGAAAATGGCAAATGTTGGAGGGGATAAATTGGGATATTAATGCACTATTAGTGGAGTTCTGAACTGATTCAACCATTCTGGAGAGCAATTTGCAACTATGTCCAAAGGGCTATAGAATTATGCATACTCTTTGATCCAGTAGAATCCAGGTTTAAGCCCCAAAGAGATCAAAGAAGAAGGAAAAAAGATCTTTATGCACAACAATATTTACAGCCACTCTTTTAGGGCTGGCAAAGAATTGGAAATTGAAGGGATGCCCATCAATTGGGGAATGGCTGGACAAATTGTGGTATGTGATTGTGATGTTTTATGCTACAAGAAATGATAAACAGCATGCTTTCAGAAAAACTTGGGAAGACTTATATGAACTGATGTAAAGTGATATAAGCAGAACCAGGAGAACATTGTACATAGTAACAGCAATATTGCACAATGATCAAATGTGAATAATTTCGTTTTCAGCTAAATGATCCAAGACAATTACAAAGATCTCATAATGAGAGAGAGAGAGAGAGAGAGAGAGAGAGAGAGAGAGAGAGAGAGAGAGAGAGAAAGAGAAGAGAGAGGGGAAGGCAAAGAGAAAAAGGAAGGGAGAAAGAAAGAATGAGGGGGAAGGGAGGGACAGAGAATAAGAAAGAGGGGGAGAGGGAAGGAAGGAAGGAAGAAAGGATGATATTAGGACAATCTGCTGGAGAAGACAGATTATATAAGCTCTTCAAGAGGTCAGGAGCCACGTTGCATGCTTTTTTGAGCATGAATTGACTTTTTTGACTTGAATTGAACTGAACTATATTACAGTCTTGTTGGGTAGATCAGACTATTGCACCTGAAAAAAATTGTAAGATAATGCAAGGGTGACTACCTATAATCATGGGCTAATTTGAAGATTTGAGGTGATACAAGTGCTCTGAGTTGTCAGGAACATCAGTCATAGAATTTAGAGCTGGAAAGAACCTTAGAGATTGTTGCTGGTTAAATCCCCTCCTTTTACAGAGAACAAAATTGAGGACCACAAAGGGAGAATGAATTGCCCAATGTCACACAGGCAGGGTAGGTCAGAGCACAGTTTTGCTTCTGGCTCCAAATTCACCATCTTTCTTCTAAACCATGCAGGTGACTCCACTCCAAATGATCGGTGTCAGTTGGCTTTATTAAAAAACACTTCATGGATGAAGTGGAATTGGGGATAGATACTGATGCATAGGAAGGTTAGGGATGAGCAGACAGCAAGGGAAGACATTTAGGGGGAGAATGAAAGAGCAGATACCTAGAAGAAGAAATACACATGCTATGTATTTATGAGGAGGGGAGATGGGAATAGTTCATACAGAGAATTCTGGTAGAGGATAAAAATGGAGTAGTGGTTCAGACTTAGGCTGTAGGGGACCTTGAATGTCAGGCTTACAGTTTGGACTTGATCCAAGGGGTGATGGAAGCTTGACTATTTCAGGAAAATACAGATGTGAGGTGATGACAGTTTGGGCTAGGATAGAGGCTCAGAACTCAGAAGAAACACTGAAGAGGAAGAACCCATGGGTCTCAATGGTTGATTGACTGATGAAGGAAAGGGAAGGGTCAAAGGTGATATAAATTTTTCAAGCCTTGAATGATGGAGAAAATGAAGTAGCTGTTGACAAAAAATGAGTAAAATAAAAAAGAGATTGGTCTGGGAGAAAAAATGATGAATTTGATTTTGGACATGTTCTATTTGGGATCATGGGAGTACAACTAAGAGCTATTTTCAGGAGTAAACACATTTTGGAAAATTATCTTGGCAGCAAATAGTTTCCTCTGTAATTAAAGAAAATACTTTAATTAGAGCTCCTTTGTAATTAAGAAAAAGGTTGAGTATACCCAGATGGGTTGAAGTCTGGGAAGAAAAGGCATTGACCTAGATGGAAGACAACGTAAGTGATGTCCTCACCCCTTGAGGGCAGCATGAGCTGAGAATGAGGAGATCTGGGTTCCAGTCCCAGCTCTGTCCCTGCCTAGCCCAAGTGACCTTGGACAAATCTCATTTCATGTCCCTCAAATTCCATTTTATCATCTGTAAAAATGGAGCTAATGACCCTTCCCCTATCTACTACGTGGTGTTCGTTGTTTGTGAGAGTTAAGGAGATGAAATAACAGATGCCGACACGCCATGGAGGAACTCTACAATTGAAAGATAAAATAATAATTGTTATTTTTGTGCCCTACAAGTGTTGCTTTTATTATTTTACCATGGAACCATGGAAGCCCCTAGGGCTAGGGTTCTTATCCTAGGGTCTGTGAACTCATTAAAAAAAATTTTTTTTTGATAAGTGTATATCAATACCAATGGTTTCCATTGTAATCCCATGCATTTTATCTTGTGCATTTAAATACAGTCTTCATAAGATTGCCAAACGTGTCCTGGACACAAAAGGGTTAATTCTAAATTGCCCTAGAGGCATTTGATTGTAAATTCCTAGAGCACCAGGACTGATTTTTCCTCTTTTCATATCGCTAGAGCTTATCTCAATGCCTCCTAGTAGAGTAAGAGTGGGTACTTAATAAATGTCAAAGATGAACACAACAACCTGTGATTGATAAGGCGGATGCCTCGGTAGCTCTGGCCAATACAGTTTGGATTAACATCCCGAGGAAAACCTTCTCACTGACTTTAACATTTTCCTGAGCACAATTCAGTTCGATTCAGCAATAAATATATATTACTTAATTACCTAACTGTAAGGTATTGTGTACAATTACAAAAAGCACATAGTTATGGCCCTCAAGGAGGTTATTCTACTGTAGGAATAAAAAGTGTACAGAGATTTATCAGTATAAGGAGACCCCAGGGAGGAAACTCCATCTACCAAGGCAGATTGGTTTTTGCTCTGTAATAATCTGTGTGCACACACACATGCATATATGTATATGTATATATAACATAAATCACATATATGTATATCTATCTATCTATCTATCTATTTTACAGAGCGCTACCTGGGGCAGAGGTGTCAAACACAGCCAAAGCTAGCCCCAACCAGATTAAAATGTGATTATTTCACAAATAGTTTTTTTTAACAAATGCAATTGACCATAGATGATGCTAACATGTGGTTTTTGAGTCAGTATGTGGCAGGAATCTTTATGTGGGGTTTAGTGGCTCCCATTTCTATTTGGCCTAGGGCACTTAAAATTTAGGTAACTTGCCCAAGTTCAAACAGCCTAAATATTTCAGGGCTGGGATTTGAACTCAGGTTTTCCTCACTCACCATCCTGCCTTTCTAGATACAGATTTATGCAAAGTAATATCAAGAGGGAGAGAACGCTATGAATTTGTTTACCTCCATTTCCTCACCTGTAAAATGGGGATAAAAGGAGCGCCCACTTTTCAGGGTTATTACGAGGGTCAACTGACATAATGTTTATGAAGGGTTGGGCACAACCCCTGGCTACGTTAGCTTTGGGCACAATCCCTGGCTACGTTAGCTTTGGGCACAATCCCTGGCTACGTTAGCTTTGGGCACAATCCCTGGCTACGTTAGCTTTGGGCACAATCCCTGGCTACGTTAGCTTTGGGGGTAAACGAGAAAGCCCTCCTTTTAAAGCTGTGCTTCCATTAGCTGCGTGTTCCAAAAGGCAGAGATGATGAAAGAATGCATTCCAGACCCAGGAATCTTCCGGGGCAAAGGTATGGAGGCTGGAACGTAAGTCAGTCTGGGGTACAACCTAGTCACAGTCTAGTCCATACAGCAGAGATTCAAAATAAATAGTGATTTTTTTTTAGGGGAAGTGGGGGAAGCAGGAGGAACTTACTAACAGCTAGAGGAGCTGAGAAGAACCTCTTGGAGCATTCAGCACTTTGGCTGATCCTTGAAGGGAGCTATGGATTCCCAGAGATGGAGGAGAGGAAGGTACAGAGAAACAAGAGATGGAATGTGTATGGGGAAGTGTGCAGTCAGCCTGGAAATGTAGGTCAGAGTCAGACTGTGAGGGCTTTGAAGTGCTAAACAGGTGAGGTAGGGTTTTAACCTACAGGCAATGGGGAGTCAGTGAAGCTTTGGCTTCTCAGTAGGTTTTAGGAATATTAGTCTTGTGTCTGTGAGAGGAGACAGCAAGGGTCGGTGAAGGGGGGGTCAGTTAGGAGACCTTTGCAATAGACCCAGCAATTGCAGTCCCTTAGTGTCTTAGGGAAGCCAGGACCCACCTATCACACAGGAAAATGAGCTAAGCCACAGCAGCCCAGGTGATTTAACCAGTCTGGAACAAAGGCCAGTGACTCAAGCTTGACAATGTCATTGGATGACTCTCTGTTGACCCCACCTGTGTCCAAAGGCAGATGTGGCCTGGTGGAGAGGAAACAGCACCAACCTGGAAGGCCAGAGGCTTCAGTTCACTGACTATGAGACCTGGGGACAGGAAGAGAGGAGGTCATGGATGGGTAATCCATGTGAAATGGATGCCCACTGTGAACTCAGCTATAATGGAGTGGGCTAATGTATTTAATTAGCTGAACCCATTCTGTATTCACTAGCATAGAGAATCAGAGCTTTCACAGCAAGGCAGAATGAATGATGAGAAGAGGCTTATGGTTGGGGGCAGAGGGACCTGGATTTGAGATCCAAGGAGCTGGATTAAAATCCCAGCTCTGTTACCCATGACCTGGCTAATTTCCTTTCTCTAGGCCTCAGTTTCCTCTTCTGGAAGCCCTAAATTTCTGTGTTCTAAGGGCCCTCCTAGCACTGACACTCTATGCCCTAAGCTCCAACTCCCCTTTCTAAATCCCAAGATTTCTATGAAATGAGTATGTCTCTTGGGCTCCAGCTTTCAATCATCTCTGCTTAATTTTCAGAGGCCCCTGACTTCCCCTCCAGGTACCTGATTGTGGAATGTTCGATGACTCTGTCCAAATCCTGATATTATTTTTGAGATTTCTGGTGGGTTTTGGACAAGCAGCAAATCATGTGGTATGGGGCAAAAGACACTTAAGACCAGAGTTCAAATGCCATATTTTGACCTATATGGCCTTGGGCAAGTTACATAACCTTTGTGCTTGTGAAATCAGACTAGATGACCTCAAATATACTACCCAGGTCTAAAATCTATGATCCTCTGGGTGGATGGGGAACATCTCAGAGATCATTTTAATTTAACCTAATTCCATAGGTCTTCCTGAAAGGGACCTAGCTGTCTCCCCTTCCCTTCCCACACCCTCTTTAGGCAATAATAGAACCAAAGAGGAGAGAAGGGATGAGGGGAAGACTGAGAGAGTACTTTACTGTACTTGAGAAGGTTAATCCTTGAGTGTTTCTTTATTTACCAAATGGTAGGGTTGTATCAGATGGGCTAAAAGATCTCCTGTAACTTTGATTAATATACTATGAAATTCTTTAATCTGTGATCTTATATGAAGAATGGAAAGTTACAATTGCCTCCTAAAGACAGTAGATGGCAGACAAATGCTTAAATTTTACTTTCTCTTAGTCCAGAAATATGTTTAGAAAATTGTTCACTGTTTTCCATGATCTCAAACTGCTCCCCAATCCAAAGATCAAACTTTGATTACCAGTCATCTTCCAGTAATTCTATTTGACTGCAAATCAGGAAATACCACAATTTCCAAGAGGACACAGAAAGGAAGGAAATATGAAGGGGATATGTAGGTTGTAGCTTATCATAAGTGGTCACGTATGTGGGAAAAGAGAATGGGAATAAGCATTTATCTTCTCCTACTATGTGCAAAGTGTTTTACCAATTCGAAAACAACAACAACCTTGTGAGTTAGGTGCTATTATCTCCATTTTACAGTTGAGGAAACTGAAGCAGCCAAGTAACCTGCCCAGGGCAGTAAATGCTACAAAATGTAGTAAATGCTACAAAATAGCATAAGAGATATCATTCAAAGGTTATTATTGGAAAAGGAGGTGGGTCGATCGTGTAATAAGAGCAAAAGATAACATATGAACAGAAGTGTGTTGTTCTGTTGCCCATGAATAAACCCATGAAACCAGGCTGTAAATCCCCACGACTGCCAAAGTGACATGTCTAAAACACAAGTCTCATTGTGACTTCTTGCTTCTAGAATCTAATCCAATTTCATCTCTGGCATATGAGTCTTAGACAACTTCATTACTTATTTATTTTCAAGAATTAAAAAAAAATTTGAGTTCCAAATTCTCTTCTTCTTACCCATTGAGAAAGCATGCAATGTGATATTAATTATAGATATGAAATCATGCAAAACATGCTTCCATATTTACCATGTTACTAAACAAAAAGCAAGAAAAATAAAGTGAAAAGTATGCTTCAATGTTTTTTCTCAGTTCTTTCTCTGGAGGTGGATGACATTTTTCATCATTAGTCCTTTGGAGTTCTGGTCTTCTCACAGTTGATTATTGTAACAATATTGCTGTTACTGTGTACAATGTTCCCCTGGTTCTGTTCATTTTAGTTTGCATCAGTTCATATAAATCTCCCCAGGTTTTTCTGAAACCATCCTGCTCATTGTTTCTTATAGAACAATAATATTCCATCAAAATCACAATTTGTTCATCCATTCCCCAATTGATGGGCATCTCCTCAGTTTCCAATTCTTTGCCACCAGCAAAAGAGCTAGTATTTAAAGGTCTGGATGGAGACAGACAAGCAGGACAGCTTTGTTACTACAGTCTTAAATTAAATGTAGAACTAAAAAGCAAAACTACCTAAAAGAAGTCCAGACTGTTCAATCTTCTTCTCTGCTTTTCGTTGTAGAGTGAAATGCTCTTGTTTGCTGATATTTGTTAATTGAATGATAAAAAAAGAGAGGTTAAAAAATAAATAAAGCTCTTCACAGGCTGGATCCCACTGATTTTTCCAGACATTACCTATTACTTCCCTTTCCACATTGTATAGGACAACCAAACTTGCCTACTAGAAGCACAGCAATCTCCAGTCTCCATATCTTTGCACAGGCTGTCCCCCATACCTGAAATGCACTCCCTTCTCACTTCTACCTCTCAGGATCCAATCCCTCTCTTCCCTCAAAACTCAACGACCTCCTACTCAAGCGTCTTTCTACTTCATCCAGATGCTAGTGCCAACCCTACCAAAATTATCTTGTGTCTTTCTTTGACAGATACCTACATGTGCACATGCAATGTGACCCCAGAGAAAGCAATCTCCTTGGAAGCAAGGGCTATTTCATATTTTACCTTTTTATCCCTAACAACAAGGTCCAGTGGACAGAGGGCCACCCACAGAGTTAGGGAGTTAGAAAGACCTAGGTTCAATTCTGGCTCAACTTTGATACATACCAGTTCTGTGACCCCAGGCAAGTCATTTTAATGTCTTTGTGACCGAAGAAGCTCCCTAGGTCTCTGAATTACAGAGAAAGTGCTAGCCTACATTGGTCGATGGAACTCCTCACTGAGTTACCTATACCTGATGTTATAGGTCCAGTTTAAAAAAAATGCCTGGTACATAGTAAGTGTTTAATAAATATCTGTTGAATGGTTGGTTGATAAATTTATAGCTGGAAGGAAATTTGGAGATCAGAGTCAAACCGTCATTTTACAGATGAGAAAGCTGAGATCTAAGGAGGTTGTCACTTGCCCAAGGTCCTCCATATAAGCAGTCAATCAGGCAATGAATATTTTTAAATACTTATTTATGTCAGGTACTGTACTAAGTGCTGGAGATTCAAAGACAAGGTAAATGACAGTCCCTGCCCTACAAGAACTCATAGTCTGATGGGGAAGATAATGGGCAAACAACCATGTACAAACAAGAAATAGAATAATTTGGAGGTAATCATCAGAGGTCGTGAAGTTAAATCTAGTTCCTCTGATCCTGAGATCGTTACATTTTCTACTGAAACATATTTGAAAAAAAATGAAGACCTTTAGCAGGTTAGGTGGACCTCCTAAGAAAGATTTATGGGAGTACATCAGGAGGAGTCCCACTGGAAGTCCACGAAAAGTCTGCACCATTGGAGAGAATGCCCACATCAATGAGCTCATCCTTTCAGAACCAAGGCAGTATAGGACAGATAAGTCATTCAATAACTCCCATGCTCTTCTTCCTGTGCAGTGTAACCCTAAATGTCAACAGGAGCTATTCACCCGGTATGCCCCCCTGGACAAGTCACAGAGGAGTTTACATGAGATAATGAATAATTTCACTTGGAAAGAAAGTATAGCTCAACAAAATATACCCACTTCATGTCCTTAATTGGGTTAGCAAAAGTCCAAGGTAAGCAAAATGCTGTTCTGGGGCAGTTAGCTCAGGAGGAACAACAGGATGTTTAAGGTGAAGCTTCACAGTTTTATGGGACTGTTTGGTTATAATGTATTAATAATAACACTGGCTGACATTTTATGGGATGCTTTTAAGGTTTACAAGTACACCATGTACATTACCTCATTAGACCCTCCCAGCCTATGGGGTAATTGCTTATAGGTATTATTAAATACCCCATTTTATAGATGAGGAAACTGAGGCTGAGATAAATTAAGTCACTTGCCCAGCTAGTAAGTAGGATCCCAGGACCTTGGGATAGGAGATCTAGAATTGGATTAAGAAGAGAGATGTCTTCGGGTCCCTAACTCTCTCATTTTACAGACAGAGACTAAGAGAAAGGTTAAGTGGTTGGTCTGAGGTCACACTGGCAGTTCTAGTGGCAGATTAATGATTGAAATTTGGTCTGAGGCAGAATTTAAACTTCAGTCTCCCTGACTCCAAGGCCAGCATCCAATTTACTATGCACAATGTTCTGTAGACTGTATCTGCAGTTACAGCGACATAGAAAATTGGTATGGTTTAGTGAAACGAACGCCAGCCTGACTGGCAGACAGGAGACCTCTGCTGAGTCAACAATTCTGCCCAATTTACCATCCATGTGACATCACAGGCTGACTCCTTAACCCATTCTGAGACTCAGTTTTCTCATCTATAAAATGGGGATAAGAATCCCATGCCTTTCACAGGCCTGTTGTGAAAATGGAATTAAGAGAAATCTGACTAATTCAGCTTGGCTCCAGAAAGCAGCACCAGGAACAACCTGTGGAAGAGTTTGGAAGACAGACCAGCTCCAAGTAAGGAAAACTGTCCTACAGATACCTACCAGTATCTGGAAAATGGGCCCATCTTCCTGAGGATAAAAGGGACTCCCTTTCACTTGAAGTCTTCAGGCTAAAGCTGCATCAGTATTTATTGGGAGACTGACATCAAGAAGGTGGGAGTTCATAGCCCACCTCAGTCACTTACCTAGCTGTGGGACCTTGGGCAAGCCACGCTGAAATGCTCTATTAAATGGGGATGACAATAGTACTTACTTCCTCAGGGCTGTCATGAGCTTTAAATGAGATAACAGGTGTGAACCTTACCCATTACGTAAATGTTAGTGTTGGGAATTTAAAAATTTCTTTTTATTGTTTGGGACTCGGGACAATTCCTCTTACAGATTTTGGTTAACTAGAAGTCTGTTTTGATATGTAACCTCACCTGAACAAAAATTGTCTCATGGGATATAAAAATTTACCTAAAATCCTTAAATATTCCTTAGATAAGAAGACGGGAAGGATTTCCTGATTTCTTGGCAACATGTAAATCCTTCTCCTCAATCAGGTAAACTTAATCAAGTTACAGATTAAACTGCATTTAGTGTATTCCCTCTAAATGCAGTTTAATCTGTAATCTGACTGAGTTTACCTACAGAAGTGGTTTTTGAATGCAGTTTATTTCCTTAGGAGATGTTTTAGATTATGACTCTATTTAACTACACTTTTTCAACTTTTATGACCTTGAAGGAAGCATGGGATTATGGATCTAGCTTCTCTTAAGCTTTTATAGCCTAAGAATGTAGGTTATGTGTAAATGAATTATTTCTCTGTTACTCTGATGTAGTTTTGCCTAAAAGAGGGTTTGTGAAGACCACTGATCATCGTTCAGTTTTTCTTTGAGGCCTGAACCTCTGCTTAAGGATAACAAAACCTAGGTTTTTCCTCCACAGTTTCTGCAGTAAATATCTATTTGTCAGCAATAAACACAGAGAGGAGATATGTCTCTCATAATACCAGTTATTTTCATTATTGTAGGGAAGGATTCCTGACAGGTACAAGTCTATCTTGACGGTCTCCAATTAAGAGGTTCTTTGTCATGTTTTTCCAAACAATAAAGTATCATAGATATAGAGCTGGAAAGGCCCTAAGGAATCATAAAAGGATTGAATCATAGATCTCGAGTTGGAAGGAACCTCTGAGAACATCTAGTCCTCTTTTTATAGTTGAGGAAACTGAGTCCTAAAAGAATTAACTGATTTGCCCAAGGTCATAGGGACAGCTGGGATTTGAAGCATCACGCTGCCTTGTCGAAAATATCATAAAAATATAAGATATTATTATAATTTGCTACTGTAATGTGAAAGAAGCATTTGAGAGGAATTCATTCAATGAAGCAATTAAAAGAAAAAGTCCAAATGTTCAAAGAAAAACCCACAAAATCCTAACGAGGCCGCTTTCCACTCTTCCCCAACATTACCTTGCCCTTTCTTTTCTGTCATCAGGACTAGGAATTCCCCATTTAACATGGTGCTTGGAAACTGCCTCCTGAGATCCATCAGTTCCTCCCACCATGTTCTGGTTGCTGGTTTTGTAATTCATTGAAAGAGCTTTTCTTGTCTCTCCAAAATAGGCATCTTCTAAGTTTCAGGCTCCAACTTGACATTAACTCTCTCAGTGGCTCCCAAGGACCCACAAGGCCTGAGTGACTATTACTCTTCAGTCTTTTCAGTTGTGTCTAACTTTTCATGAGCCCATTTGTGAGTTGTTGTTTTTTTGGCAGAAATATAGGAGGGGTCTGCCATTTCCTTCTCCAGCTCATTTTACACATGTGGAACTAAGGCAGAGAGTTAAAGTGACTTGCCTAGGGTCATACAGCTAATGTCTGAGGTTGGATTTGAACTCAAAAAGATGTCTTCCTGGTTCCAAGCCCTGCATTCTGTCCACTGCACCATCTAACAAAGTTAGAAAAAAAAATCCATCCCAATTTGAGTGAAGGAGCTCAATCAGTCTACAATCTATTATCTCACCTGCCTCTGGGGACTGTGATCATATTCCTTTTCTATCCCTCATCTCTAGGGGCACTCTATGCCTCCTTTCTGCCATACTGTTTTCCCAGCAGTTTTTGTTAAATAATGAGTTCTTATCCCAGAAGCTGGAGTCTTTGGGTTTATCAAACATGAGATTACTACCATCATTTACTTCTATGTCTTGCGTACCTAACCTATTCCACTGATTCACTACTCTATTTCTTAGTCAGTATCAAATAGTTTTGATAATTGCTACTTAATAATATAGTCTTAGATCTAGTATGGCTAGACCACCTCCCCTTGCATTTCTTTTCATTAGTTCTCTTGATATTCTTGATGTTTTGTTTCTCTAGATGAGCAGGCAAATTTCGGAAAAACCTGGGAAGACTTACATGAACTGATGCTGAGTGAAGTGTGCAGATTGAGGAGAACACTGTACATAGTAAAAGCAACACTGTGCAAGGATCAACTAAAGATTTAGCTTTTCTTAGCGATACAATAATCTAAAACAATTCCAAAGGACTCATGATGGAAAATTATATCCACGTTTAGAGAAAGAACTATAAAATCTGAATACAGATAAAACCATACTATATTAGTTTCTTTTTTCTTTCTCATGGTTTCCCCCTTTTGTTCTGATTCTTCTTTACAACATGACTAATGTGGAAATATGTTTAATATAGTTGTACATGTATATAATCTATATCAGATTGTTTGCTGTCTTGGGAAAAAGGTAGAAGAGGGTGAAAAGGGGAAAAAAATTGGAACTCAACATTTTAGAAAAGTGAATGTTGAAAATTATCTTTACATATAATTGGAAAAAATAAAATACTATTATGTGGTGGAAAAAGAAGGGGGACTCTGAAGTTCCAAGAAGAGTATTGTTTTGGGAACAAAGTTCTCCAAGCAGGATTTAAATAATGATAAGAAGACTGCGGGCCAAGGAACTCCACAAGACTGTGGCAGCTAGACTCTGAGCAGTTAAAAGCAGAAACAGACATTCTTCAAATTATACCTTTATTATCAGCTTAGTTTTTTCCCCTTACTACACTGGTACAAGTCACTTTTTTAAAAATTAATTTTATTTATTTTCAGTGTTCTACAATCACTACCATATAACTTAGATTTTTTCCCCCTTCTTCCTCCCTACTTTCCCCCTCCCTCCCTGAGATGGCATACAATTTTATATATGTTCCACACATACATTCCTATTAAATACATTTGCACTATACTCATGCTGTGTAGAAGAATTAAAATGAATGGGAGAAATCATATAACAAACCAAAATGTAATACAAAAGAAAATGATCTGCTACAATCTGTGATTGAATTCCATAGTTCTTTCTCTGGATGTGGAAGGCATTTTGCCTTAAAAGACCATTTGAAATTTTTCTAAGTACTTGCATTGCAATGAAATTCTAAGTCTACCAGAAAAAACTCTAGCTCATTTACAAGTCACTTTTGAAAAAATCCCATTTTTTAAACAGGGTGGAACAAAAAAGGAAAAGGATTTTCCCTCACCTCTTTTGAGGCAAAAAAATGGTGTAAAGAAGGGGGACTGGATCTGTTACACTCTCACCTAACCTTGTTGGTCCAATCCCAAGGCTCTGAGGAGACTCCAGGGCTTTTCTCTCTTGAGGCATGCCTAGACTGGTTGTAGGTAAAATCCTACTCCCTTTATCCCTTCTGCCTGTCAAGTCCTCAGCATCCATAATAATAGCTTGGGTGACAAACTTGTCCTCTAGAACTGGGAGGCAAACAGGGAGAGGAAACATCTCTATAAGCAATCTAAATATGAACCAGTACACAGTATGCTGGGTGGACATATTTATAGGTAGGGCCTTTGACCTAGAGATTTCAGTAATAAGCTTATACCCCAAGGAAGTCATTGACCAAAATATTTATAGCAGCACTTTTTGTAAGCAAAGAATGGTAAACAAATGCCTATCAGTTGGGAAATGACTAAACAAATTGTGGTATGTGAATGTAATGTTACTGTGCCATAAGAAATGATGGCATGAATAAATATAGAGAATAAATATATTTAATAATATCTATTTAATTGATGTAAGTATATAAATGAATAAATATAGAGAAACATAGAGGGATCTACATGAACTAATGCAGAGTAAAGTAAACAGAGCCAAGAAAATGATACACACAATGGTCACAACAAATGTAAATGGAAAGAAGGTGAATTTTACAGAACTGCAAAGAACAAGCAGACGCCTCCCACTCCATCTTTTTGCAGGTCCACAGAGGTGGAGCATTTTATACATTTTCAGAATTTTTTTTGATGTGTTGATTGGTTTTTTTGTTTCTTTTTTCCTTTAAAAATTATTATTTGTCATATGGAATGGTTCTCTGGTGAGGGAAGTAGAAGAAAACTGGAAGAAATTCTGGGGATGTAAAAATGAAGAAATAGCAATACACTTTATTTTTAAAAGGAAATAGCATCAATAAAACATTTTTAAACATACAAAAGCCAGCAAAAGTCAGACTTGACCAAAGTCATGCAGCTACTAATGACAGAGTCAAGATTTGAAATGGGGTCTTCTAGTCATTGAGCTTTCTACTCTATTAATTCTAGTGTCATAACCAGTGACATGCAATAAACTGACCCTGGGCACCAGAACCTTACCTAGCATGGAGTGTAATAGGGCTGGCCTTGGGGCCTATCTGGGGTGTCATTATCTCCTCAGGACTCCCTAAGATGATGGGTGCCCTCTTCTGGTACAATTGCACTTGAGTAGGGACTGTGCCCAGTTTGGCAGCACTTGTTGCTCTTTTCCACCCACCCATCTCTTGCCCCCTCCTATTCTTTTTCTGAGACTGAGTTTTGTCTCCTTCCCCACTCCCCACCATTAACCACCAACTGGATTTGTCCAAAGGGAAGTTTCAGCTAGTTATAGCTCTGCTGTTCATGAATTAACTTTCCCATTGTCTCTTTATCATCTGCACAAGAATGAGAAACTCCAGTCTCCCCTTTCCTCTCTTTCCCCTCCCCACACTAGGGCACCTGTCCTCCATGTCGCAACAATGGTTTTGAATTGAGCTATCTGCACTCTCTCATCTGGTTCCCCGAAGTCCCAGAAACCTCAGCATCCTGGAAGATTATTTCGTCCTTGGATCAAACACCTCAGAACCACCCTCTGCCTCTGGGACCCTTCTCTCTGACTGAAAGGTAGAGAGCTCCTAAAGTCAGGCACCCAAACCAGCCATCTCATATGTCACTTGACTATACTTCTTTGGGTTCCATCATGCCCCCAGATATCTCATTATCCTGCAAGATCCCATCAGCCCTGGTACTGACATTTCATCAGAACTCTATGCCCCTGGGACCCCGCTGATTGAAAAGCAGAATGGAGAGTGTCTGTCATTTAAGGAAGATGCCCAAGTCAGGCATTATTTCATTTTTTACCCAGATGCACTCCTTTATGCTCCATCATGCCCCTGCACAGAGCCCTCTGCCCAGTACCCCACCACTTTTCACTTTCTTTGTGAAATTGCATAATTGTCTTCTGCAATTAGATTGTAATTGAAGGCAGGGACTTTTTCTTTCCTCCCTCCTCCCTTCCTCTATTTCTTTCTTTCTTTCTTTCTTTCTTTCTTTCTTTCTTTCCCAAGCTCATAGCATAGTGCCTGGAACAAGGTGCTTAACAAATGTTTATTGATTGATGGAAGCAATTGGCCTGAAGTCTAATAGCTCGTAAGTAGAGGGGCTGAGAGGAAAATATAGTTCTTCCTTCTCCTTAGTATAGTTCTCTTTAAGGTCCACGCCCCCTTCCCTCAGTCATTCCTAACAGGGCAGCTTCTGAACCCTTCATCTTGGCCACATTCCTCTGCCCATACTCCAACCGGCGCCCTTTGTAAAATGAGGCCCTCACTGACCAGAAGCAGATGACAGTGGGCTGGATGCCACATTTCTTTCAATCCAGCTGAAGCTCAGATTAACCTTTTTGGCAATCACATCACACTGCTGTTGGCTCATCCAAGGTTCTTATCATTTCAAACCTTCAGATCTTTTAAATGGGACATGCCTTTAACCCCATCTTTTCAATGCCGTGCTTATACAGCTGGGGTGGGTGGTTGTTTTTTTAAACCAAGTTCAATAATTCCCATTTCATTTATCCCTATTGATGTTTATCTAAAAGGAACATAGGCCCAGAGCTAGAAGGGGCCATCTGGCCTTATGAGAAGAAACCTCTTACAGAGGAAGAAACTGAGACTCATCCAAAGTCAAACAGGTAGTGAACATCAAAGGCAAGAGTTGAACTCAGGTCCTCAGACTCCAAAAACAACTGGACCACACTATCTCCCACACCCATATTTTAGCTCTTTAGGAGGCTACATAAGGGTAGAGAGAATGATCCTTCCTTAAGAAAATACAATACAAAAATACAAGGGAATATTATATAACTTGTGCAAATCCAAGCAAAAGAGAAATGTATTTGGAGTTAGATCAAGTCAAAAGCAGCTATAAGATGATTGGATCTGAGGAATGGATGTAAGACACAAACACTGTTTTCATGATCATAAACAATTTATTCTGATTTCTTTCCACTCCTAGCATGATATATTTCTTCCTATAGCCACTGGTCATAGTTTTCAGTTTGAATGATTGAAGAAACTGTACATCTCTGACTCAACAGTCTGGTCAAAGTATCCCACCCCCTCTGGCAGGAATGGTGGTCCTGAGCCTGGCCAGCTCTTCTTGGAGTTCAGATGTTTGAGAGAAGTATCCAACAATGGGGAGACCAAACCAACAGATACCACCTGACTGAAGAGTGCCAAGCAAACAGGAAGCCCAGAGATGGAGGTCATGGTCAGAGCCATTACGATCCAGATCAAAGCTGGGAGGAACCTTGAGGGCACTCTACAAAGACCATTTCTTTCCCAAGGCTTTCTCAATGAAGTCTTCTCTTCTTCAGAATCAGAAACACTCAGGTAGGAAGACACGGACCCTTTCCCACTCCCTCCCATTTACTTTCCCTCCCCTTGATTATTAAGACAACCCTTAGAATTAAACTGATGTGAGCCTAGGACCTGAAGACTTGGCTCAGACTTGTGAGGTGATGCTGAAGGGCAAAGGGTTTTCATTTCTCTCCAGTAGGTCCCACCAAAGCATGGGGTGGGGGATTCCTTTACCCTGATGTTGTTCTGGCACGATTAATTTTATGATTTCTGAATGGATGATCCCAAGTCCAGCCTGATGCCAGCTGTCCTTCTGAAACAAACCTCTCAGTCTGACTTCCGGAAACCTGTGAGGAGAAGGCAGAGTGTGAAGAGGCATTGATCACAACAGATTCTCATTCTCTTATGAGAATTATAGAACACTCCATTATAATGAAAACAATAATTATGTTGCCTTGATCTCCAAGATTTCCTGTTTGACCAATTTATTTTTTCTTAGAATTAATTGGATTTAATGATTAATTACTTAATTGTTCCATTGCATAATAACTACATATAAACCTGAATTTGTTGTTATTGGTAGTTTCCCAATATTTGGGTAAAATGCAGATATTGTCCCTGTAGGTTCATAGAGCTAGAGGTATAAGGATCCTGAGACATCCTCTGGTCCAAGAATCCTGAATCTGAAGTCAGTAAACTTTTTAAAAAATTACCGTATTTCAATTTAATTGGTTTCCTTTGCAGTTGTATGTATTTTATGCATTTAAAGTCATTATTCTAGGAGTTTGTAGGCTTCCCCAGAAAGCCAAAGGGGTGCATGACCTAGAAAAGGTTAAAAATTCTTTTATCCCATTCAGTATTATACAGATGAAGATAGTGAGGGCCAGAGAACTGAAAGCAACCCTGAGGTTACTCCTGAGGATACTCCTGAGGATACTGCGTTTTACCCAAATATCAGGTTTTGACTGTAAAAAGAATTGAAAAAAAAAATGGGGAAGGAGGGCAATTAGGTGGCACAGTGGATAATGCACTAGCCCTGGAATCAGGAGGACCCTGAATTCAAATCCAGCTTCAAATGCTTACTAGCTGTGTGATCCTGGACAAGTCACTCAACCCTTACTGTCTCCAAAAAAAACAAATTTTAAAAGTTTGTTACTTTTTCAGAATCACACAGAACAAGGATTTGAAACCCAGCCCTCTAATGCCAAAGCCGGCACGCTTTCCATGGAACTGGGCTGGTTGTGGTTGCTTAGCACCTAGACAGCATGGCTACCTGGGATCAACCTAGGAGAGCGGAAAGAACATTAATAAATGTTTATTGACTGATGGAAACCATTGGCCTGAGGTCTCAGAGGTTCAGAGATCTGTGTTCTGGTCTCAGTTCTGCTGATATCCAGCTGGTAAGGGTTAGGGATAGAGACAGGGGAGGGATAATACCAATCCTGTCTACCTCCCCAGGCTATTGTGAGACTCCAGTTCTGTAAAGTGTGCAAGAGGACTCTAAAAAAAGAGCATTGAAGACGAGGATGATGTCATCCCAACTGATGTTTTGATATTTCCGTGTATCACCTCATTTGAACTAAGCCACAAGCCCATGAGGTAGATGCTGTAGGCATCGTTATCCTCATTTTAAAGAGAAGTGACTGATTCGACCCTTCTGGACCCCTCACTTACATTACATAAGAAAGGGGGATAATACTCTCTTCTCCTGCTTCCCCCACAAGGCTTGTTATGAAGAACAAATGAAATAATAGGTCAGAGTGCTTTGTAGATCACAAGCCAGGGAGGGAGGGACCCCATCATCACATTCAGGAGACTTCACCAAAGCAGAACATAAGCATGTCAAAGCAAAGGGGCCAGAGGACTCCAGAAAAACTCAAAAGTTACCTATTTGTCTTATTTTCTGAAAGAGGGGGATGAAACCCTGAAGGACTCTGTGAATCCGATACACTGTTGAGAAACAAAAACAGAATTTGTTAAGGTCAGAGATTTAGAGCTAAAGGATACTAAGAACCATCTAATCTAACCCTGTAATTAAGACAAGAGACCTGCCCTCCAGTTCAGGGCCTCCTACTCCTTTAGGACCACATATCTCTGAGACCTTTCCTAAATTTTTTGTAGCAAGAAAGGCAGAGCCATAACTAGGGCAGGGTGATCGGTGCTTTGTCATAGGCAAAGTATATGAGGCATGAGGCAGTATACTTTCTCCCTTTGGGCTTCCTCTGGCTCACTGCCCCAACCCCTCACTATCCCTCACAAACCCCTATCATTGCAGGACATCTATACTAGGGTGTCACCCTCTAGCTCTTGCCACTCAAAGATCCCAAGTCTTTTTTCTCCTATTTACTGCTTTCCTTTCCAACCCCATCTTCTCTAGGGGTTCAGGAGTCAGAAACTGTTGGTTAACATAGTTTCATAGTTATAGACCAGACTCCCTTGGACACATCTTTCCCTACCACCCAGAGTAAGTGCATCTGATCAAGACAGTGTGTTCTCCACACCTCCACTCTACCTCCACCCCCTCATTCATTTGACTGGATTTTCCCCCGAAGAAAGAATTCCTAATTGAGAAAGGTCCAGGTCATAGTCTTGCTGTTTAGTGTAGAGTGGGACAACAGCTTCTCCTGTTTGTGGACTCATATTCTAGGTAACTGTTAGAAGCAAAGAGATGGGTGGGCAGGTTCCAACCCCATTTCTAGGACTCTTTTCTCAAAAGACAAAGAGAAATTTGCATCGAGTGTCCTGTCCCCCCTCTTAATGATTTTGTCCTCACTCCCTTTGCCCTCATGCTCTCTCCTTTTTATTCTACATCAAAGTCTGCCATCAGGAAAAGCTCTGAAAAACTCATTTCTATTGAGCTATAAATGACTAATGATGACTGCAGACTTCTAGGGGTCTGACATTTTGTCAAGTGAGAAAACCTAAAAATCAGGTGGATTCTACGGTGGGAATTTTGGGACTGTTACTGTCCTCATTTGCATTTTATCATTTATTCACATTATACACTGTATCATTGTTATTCAGGTCCATATTCTTACCTCCCCTGCTAGACTGAAACTTCTGAAAATAAGAATTAGATTTCCTTTATCATTGTCTCCCCACAGTACATGGGGCCTTGACAAATGGAACTCGATGAAGACTTATCAAATGAATGAACGAATTTTTTGAATTGCCAAGAAATTCAGAGCTCTACACTGTACCTAACTTCAATAATTAACTTACTTCAGGTACTTGTTAGCATCTATTTCTATGTTCCTTTTAATGAGCCTTTCCCTTTTTCACTTTAAGTCATCCTCTTTTATATTGTTTCATTCAATTATGCAAGTTCTAGGAAATTCTTTTTGGAAGTAGATGAGGTATAAATCCTAAATGAGGAAATGAATGCCAACACTGTAAGATGGTCGCCTTGCAAATGTGACTTGTAACTGCGACAGACTAAGTTACAACACCATGGGACCACCAAGTTCCATGAAGTACTTGAAGTCCTACTTACCCAGGCCAAAATATATTCCAACGGTCTCCAGAGAAGCAAAGGTTAGCAAACCAACGCCCAGAGACATGAACCAATCTAGGAAGTTGAGCAAGGGAGAATGTGGGTTAGTCTGGGTGAACACTCACAGGCCTGTGTCTCTCACTCCTCATTTCCCCCGCCCCAAGCCAGCCTTACCTGCGTAGTAGTGATAACAGACGAGCACAGACCCAATAGCAAAGCAAAGAAGGACAAAATGGAAAAATTCATCTGAAAAGACAAGAACTGAAAATTAGTCTTTGTTCTTCTCTCCCAACCTGACAATAAAAAATATCTCTTTAAATAATTAAAGGAATTATTGGGTTTCCAATATGGAAGTTTCCAGTGGGTCACTGATTTCATTACCATAAACTCCATGAGAACAGGGACCATGTTGTATCTAAAAATTATACCTCCCTTAGCATGTACTGTACTGCTCAGCACACAGTAGGCCTTTCAAAAACACAGGTTACACAGAATGAAGTAGGCTCTTTTCTCCTGTGTTAAGTTAACGTTTTGGTTTTTTTCTCATGGTTTCTCCCATTCGTTTTATTTCTTCTGTGCAACATGACTAACATGAAAATGTGTTTTAAAATGTGTGTAGAACTCATATACGATTGCATGCCATAGGCAGGGGTGAGGGCAGAGAAAATCTAAGACTTATGGAAGTGATTGTTGAAAATTAAAAACAAATAAACTAATTAAATTTAAAAAACATTGGTTAAATTTGAACTCATGTCCTACCTGGGAATCTCTGGGCCTTAGTTTTCTCACTTGTAAAATGTAGGGGTTGGACAAGAGAGCTTTTCAGCTCTAAAAATATAAATCCTGCAAGCTTATGAATTCTGCTTTACCATCTACTGCCCAGCCCCTCAACTAATGCCCACCTTTTATCCCAGTCCCATTTTTTCTTAACTCATATAGAATTTTCCTTTCCAGACTTAGAACCCTAGAATGTTACAGGAAGCAAAGCCCTTCTAGGTCATCTAATCCAGTGGTGTCTAACTCAAATTACAGGCAGCATATTGACTAAGAAAACCACAAATTAACATTATCTATTTTATATTGTATTTTTATTTAGTTTGTTTAACATTTCCCAAATTTGGCAAGCAATATTTTCCAGATAATGGTTCCTCTGGAGTTTGACCCCCTTGATCTAGTCCAGCCCCCTCATATGACAGGTGAGTTCAATCATGTTGGGATCACCAACTCCTTCCTTCACAGAAACTTACTGGATGACTTCCTGTCCTCTCCTTTCAGGATAAATTCAGTACATATCCATCCTTTGGGGTTTAAACAAGCATCATCCAAAACTCTGTCTTCCAAGGCTCTTTCCACTTTAGACATTCTCAGGAATCTCTCCCTAGCCTAATCTTTTGGTTTTCATAGTTCTGTTAAACATTTCCTATCCAGTCATTAAATATTAGACCAAAGAGATATTTGAGATTAGAATTAGAGATTATCTAATCCAATGCCTTCATTTTACAGATGAAGAAAACAGAGGCCCAGAGGGTGGAAGTACCGTGTCAGAGTTGGAATGTCAAGCCTAGGAAGTACCTTAGAACATAGAATGTCAGTGTGAAGAGGAATCTTCAGAGACCATCTAATCCATCTCCTGCGTTTGAGGCTATGAAGCTTACCAGTGTCTCAGCATCATGGGAAGGTAGTCAATCTTTCTGCTCCATTTTTATTATTCAAGTAGGAACAATAAACCATAATAAGACACGGTCCACTCCGTTTAAAACTCTGACTCCAAAATGGGGAGGAGAAACTTTGAAGCATGTGGAGAGTTTCTTACCATCTTTCTCTATGTTCATTCTTCTTTCCTGACTGTCTTCCACTTCTGGCTCTTTAAAACAAAAGGAGGATTGTGTTAAGATGGTAACGATTTTTTGAGAGGTAGTTTTCACTTGAAAAATTCATTTCTTCTCTTTCAATTCTTTTTCAGTTCAATTTTCTCTTTCAATGCAATGGATTTTTCTTCTTGAACCAAAGAAATAGCTGTGGTTCATTAACTCTGCAAGCTCATAGCGTAAGATAAAGTCAGGGAGTGGCTTTATCCCAAATTTTGTGTTTAATCCAATCGGTGACTTCTAAATCCATGGTAAGCCTTATTGACGTTACCACCTATACTGCTTAAGTCCTTTGATGGCATCACTTACTAGACTGGAAAATTTATTTCCTTCAAAATGTTTTTTGTAAAATTTTCAGCTCCAAATTGTCTCACTCCCTCAACTCCTTTCCCTACCCACTGAGAGACCAGAAATGTGATACCCATTATGCAAATTCTAAGTCATGCAAAACATATTTCCATAGATTGCCAAGTTTCTTGAAGGCAGGTACCATGTCTTAATTTCTTGTATTTCCCCCAGCCCCTAACATAATACTCTGTATACAGTAGGCATTCAATAAATATTGGTAAGTGAGTGATTAACTTGCAAAGGCTGGCCTGCAGCTGGCAAAACTGCAAAGGTGTCTATGAGGTCTGACTTTGGTGCCCTCCCACCTCCCTTTCTTCCCTCCCTCCCCAGATACCTTGTTTTCTGGATAGCTAATGGCTTCAGCAGCTCCCTCCCAGGAACAGTTATAACAGTCACCCCATGATGTCATTAAACCTCTTTGAAAACAAAGGACCAGCAGCAACATACATAGTGCTTTACAATTACAAAGCAACTTACATTTATTATCTCATGAAATTGTCACAACCCTGTAAGATGGGTATGAAGTGACGAGTGAATATCACAAAATCACACAGCTCAGAGATGACAGAAGAAAGACTTAAACCCAAATACAAGTCACATTTCACTAACACTACTGCCCAAGAATCCTCAAAGATCCAAGTGAATGAATGGTGGCACTAGATTAGGTAGGAAAGGAGGTATTTTAGGAGGCAGAGACCCTTTTCCAGTATACCTCAAATCCCACTAGGTAGGTGGTTGTTCAATCTGTATATAGGACTAGGCCTGTGGTGCTGGGATACTTACTACCCATAGCCTTTGAATGTCTCTGACAATGTTTTGCCCTAGAGGCAAACCCAGTATCTGTTACCACACTTTTAGTTTATATATTTACCATCTGAGGGTACAACTTCTCTTCTTCTGAGTCCTGTAAACAAGAAACCAAACATCAGTTTCCACTCTCCCACAATAGGGAGAATACATTTGTTTCTCCAATAATGACAAACTTATAACTGGGATATTTACCTGATTCATCATAGGGTTTTATCTCTCCAGGTGTATCTACCCCATCCCCAAAACAAATGAAAGCTATCAGTACATAACCATTATCATTGTATTTGGAAACAGAAAATAAGGAATAAGTTTTAAGTAGCATATTATTTAAGAGCTATAAGACCATATAGATATCTAAATATAGACAGATATAGATGAGCACTGAGTAGTTCTTAAAAGCATGAAGACCTACGTTCTTGCGAAGACTGGCCAGACCTTCTCTAAAATGGCCAATGGAAGCTGCCTAACTGCTAAGAACCAAGGGATGCAGGACTTCCAATAAGAACCAAAATTATTATTAGGGTTAAATTAGCTAATGAAGGCCGAGGTTATACTCCTACTCTGTAGAGAAGCAGTGAGTTCAAAAATAAGTTAAAGCGCATTTCTTTGTTTACATGAATAAGTTGCTTTTTCTGGGACATTATTCTCAATTTTATCCCTTGCCTTCCAGAGAAGCAAGAACTGTTTCTGGTGATTCTTACTATCTTCTTGCCATTCATGTTATTAAGAATTCACTGCAACAAGATAATATATGTAAGACGTTACAAACTTGAGATTGCTATATAAAGTACAAATAATGGCTAACAATTATATAGCACTTTGAAGTTACACGTATTATCTGAGCCTCACAAGGCTGTGCTGTTATCATCCCCATTTTGCAGAAGAGGAAACTGAGGCTGAGAAAATAAATGACTTGCTCAGGGTAGAAGCACTAGCAAGAGTCCGAGGTGGGATTCAAACTCAGGACTTCCTGATTGTAAGCCCAGCATGCTATCTACTGTGCCATTTAGCTACCTTCTAAAGGTAAGCTATTAATGTTCTTTTGGAAACCACTCTACTGATTGTTTTCATGCCCATAACCTCATTCTGGCTTCTTCTGAAATGATGGTAACCTTTCCTTATCTACCCAATGGTTAGTGCTGAATCACTATTAAAATTATTTCTTATTAATTACACACCAATTAATTAACTTACTGATTTTGTTATTTATTTATCTACCTGTATAAGAGTTAAATTTCCTCCTCTCCTCAGCAAAACATAAGTTCCTTGAGGACAGGGGTCATTTGATTTTGTCTTTGTATTCCTAAAAACCAGTAGAGTGCCTTGTGCATACAAGGCAGTGTGGTTGGTTGGACTTAGAATTAAGAAGACCTGGGTTCAAAACCAGCCTCCTACCCTAGCTGTGGGACACTGGGCAAATTACTTATTCTCTCAGCCTTGTTTCCCTCACCAGTACAATGAGGGGTTGGACTTGACCTCCAAGCTCCTTTCCATCTCTCAGTCTATGATCTTATGAAATGTCTGTTGACTTGATGAGTTACCTCCATACAGATGAAGTTCATCCTTCTTAATCCCTGGCTCATCTTTGATGATATCTGGATGAGAATAGAGACATTTATTATGTACAAGGCTCTTTACCAGGCTCCAGAAGGGAATACAGAGATGAAGAAGTCTTGGTTCCTGTCTCCACAGAGTTTACCATCTTGCAAGAGAGATGAACCATGAACCCAAATAACTGGAATATAAGGAAAATGCAAAAGGGGAGAAAGTAGGATCAAGGGACATTACACTCTGCTGGGGCTCAAGGAGAGTATCATGGGAAAGACAGTGTCTGAACTGTGCCTTCAAGGGTGGGAAAGAATTGAATGGGGAAGGGGGAATGAAGGGGGTGATGCTACACCAAGGTAATGGAGCCTCTCAGAGGCACCATTCCAAGGGGGAAGAAAGACTTGGTCTGTGCAATTGAAAGGTAGAACTAAGATGATTGGGCACATTGTGTTCAGCTCAATACAAGGAAGAACCAACTATTGGAACTTTCCAACAATGGAATGGATTCCCCTCCCAGGAAGAGTTTCCTTAGAAGCTGGGTGACCACCTGGCAGGGTTACTTGTAGAAGGGATTCCTGTGCTCAGAAAAGGCTTGGATCTTGAAACTCCAGCTTCTCTTCTAACTAAAGTTGGGTGACTGGGGCTTTGCAAGAGGATGCCCAAATATAAAGGCCATTGGGAACAGTTGTGATTGAAAACTTTAGCAGGTTAAAATAATTAAGCATAGCACCAAGTTAGCAAGACTAATTAGTCAGTTCCCCTTTCAGCAATATCTTGCTGAATCAGGTGCATCTTGGACCTGCACCTCCTTGGCGTCTCCCTGAAGGATAGTCTCCCCAGCAGCTTCCCAGGGTCCCACCAATGAGTCAGTATGCTGGAATATCTCCCCATATGGTGACTTCTGTCCAAAGGTCAGCTATCTTTTCCCAGGTTTTTCCCACTCTTCTACCACCTCCCAACTGAATTTGTCTTAAAAAGTTGACTTGGGGCAAACTTGCAGCTGCTCCAATGCAGAACCATGGCTGTAGCTCTGCTTCCAACTCTGAGTCTCTAATGCTTTGATTTTCCCCTTCCACAAAGGGGACAACTTTGCCACCACCACCAGTGAGCTCACCTGGATGGAATTTTCTGTTGATCCCATGGAGTTGGTCGTCATCACTGTTGCTGTCTGTAAGAACAAGAGTACATGTTTGAGGATAATCACAGAACATCAATAGAGCTTTTATAAATTAAAGAATTATAAAAATGTTCAAATAGAAAGAATACAATTACTACTAAGTAACCACAAAAATGAGAGCTATGTTTCAGTAACCATTTCTCCTGGAGAGGAGGAAGACAGGGAACCCAAGGTGAGAGGTAAGGGAACAAATGGAAATACTGACCTGTTCAAGTGGGTAATAAACTACACCCAAGGCTGCCCTAAACATCCCAAGCAGAGGATTATTTACTGACAACAGAGGCTAGGGAAGGGATCATGGAGATAACATGGTGATGTAAGAAACAGAAAATATCAATAAAAACTTTTTCAAAAGTAGGTCCAAAGGGACAATTGTGTTACCCGATGATGATGATGATGACGATGATGAAGATGATGATGGTTTTGACGGTGATGATGGAGGTGGAAAGGGAAGGGAATCAGTAGTATTTTTATGTTCTCCTGTTGAGAGAGGATACTCCTCTTCTTTTTCATGGACTTTATTTGTTTCTTCTGTGAAACACATGAGACAGAAGACTTTGATCAGGCCTGCCTTCACCCTTCTGTATCAGAGAACAGGGATCACTAGAGCATTTCTGGCTTTTACTCTCAAGAGGAGTTCTCTTGAGCTTTGGTGAGCCATTACAGAGTGGGCCTCAGTTTCCTCCTCAGTTAAATGGGGATAATGATGGCAGTAGTACAGACCTATAAATGAGAAGTTTATACTATACGATCCACCTCCAAAATCCCATGAATCAAAGGATTAACTTACTAATTAACTTATTATTTTATTAATGTTTCTGTTCCACAACTGTAATTCATTAGGTGACCTTGCGAGTCCTTTTGACTCTAGTGAGCAAATGGACAGTAATTTTAGTGGAATAGTCCTCACTGGACATTGGAAATCCCAATAATCTCCCTGTCAGTTGATTCAATGTCCTTATTTCCATTTTTTCCACTCCCAAATCTTTGGTCCACCCTACAGTGGTTTCACCAGTGGACTTTTCAGTGTGACAAATTCAATAAATATTTAAGAAACATCCAGGGTGGACAGAGCACTGTATTAAGTACTAAAAGAGTTAAAATTTTTCTTAAATAAGACATTTTTCCCCCATAGTCTCTATTCCTGGGCCAGATGGGGTCCTCTTTCAGATGTCTGTGACGTCTAGGTCTGTCCCAGCCCCAACCCAAACATCCAGGAGCTCCAACATTCCATCTTGAGATATGGATTCTAGCCTAGGAAATCCCTGCATCTGGAACTCATGAAGAACTAGATAAAAAGGGTCAAAGTCATCTCTCCCCCATCCCCCTGGCAAAGAGCTCCTTCCTCCAAAGGTCATATGGCTTGATCTCGCCTTCTGGGGACCAGAGGTAGATCTAACCTGGTTGTGAATCTTTCTCGATCGGCATGTGCTCATCCCAAGGTGGAGGAGGTATTCCAGTAGTGGCCATGGCTTTCCCTGCAGAAATCACAGTGATGATAATGCTAGACTTCAATTCAATTCAGTGCGATGCAATGCAATCTAGTATATACAGTAGCATAGTACTGGACATGGAATCAGAGTACAGTAACTTGAAATTCCAACTTTAACATTTAATTCTTATGTTCTGGGGCAAGTCCTTCTCCGTTCTAGGGGAGAAGATGACAAAACTAGAGGGGGAATAGCATTTATGTAGCAACCTACAATATGCTAGGTCCTGGGCTAAGCAATTTTCAAATATGATCTCATTTGGATGCTCACAGTGACCCCATGAGATAGGTGCTATTACTATATCCATTTTACAGTTGAGGAAACTGAGGCAAAGAGGTTTAGTGAGGGTCTGAGGCCAGATGGGAATGCAGGTTTTCCTGACTCCAGGCCCAGCACTCTGTGTGCATACCACAAATTGCCTCTAACAGCATTTGGCAAGCCTTCAAGCTGTATATAAACATCAACTGTAATTATCATTTATTGTTATTCTTGAGAGAGGAACATGGAGCTTGGGGAGAATGCTGGCGTTTGAGTGAGGGTAAACCTGGACTCCAACCTGATACATCAGCTGCCGTGGATTCAATTCCCACCTCTATATGGAAGATTCCAGGATCTAGTTGTCCAATTCACACCTCTCTTCTAATCTCCAACTGCATAATAAATATCCCAAACTAGAAGTCCCATACCTATCTTTAACTCAACATGTCCAAATTGAATTCATTATCTTTCCTCCCAAATCTCCCACTATTCCAGACTTCCCTAAGATGATTGAGAGAACCACTGTCCAACTGGTCATTCAGATGTGAAACCGACTTGTGATCCTTGCCTCCTCACTTTCCCTCCCTCTCCTCCCACATTCATTCCATTGCCACGTCCTGGAGATTTTACCTTGGTAGCATCTCTGATAAATGCCCCCTTCTCTGCTCTGACACAGCTATCACCATGGTCCAGGCCCTCATCATCTGTTGTCATAGTCTCCCTCCCTCCTCCCCAGTCCAGCACACCCTGCGCTCAGATGTCAGTCAAATAGCAAGGATTAAGTGCCTGCTTTGTCTCAGGGACTGTGCTAAGCACTAAGGCACAGTGGAGAGCAGCACGAAAAAGCTATGTATAAAAAAGATATACCCAGGATAAACTGGGAGTAATCTCAGAGGAAAGACACAGAGATTAAAAAGGATTATAAAAAGCTTCTTGCAGAAGATGGGACTTTAGCTGAGACTGAAGAAAACTAGAGAAACTAGGAGGAAGAGATGAGGAGGAAAGGAGTTCTGGGTGGGGCAGGGGACAGTCAGTGAAAATGCCTGGAGTTGGCAGGTGGATTGTTTCGTTTGAGGAACAGCAAGGAGACCAGGGTCACTGGATTGCCGAGGGCACAGAGAGGAACAAGATGGAGGAAGATTGAAAAGGTAGGAAGGGCCAGGCTGTGAAGGATTTTAAAAGCCAAACAGGATTTTATACTTGGCCTTAGAGGTAATAGGGAGCCATTGGAGTTTATTGAGTAGGTGGACATGGTCAGACTTGCATTTTAGGAGTGAGAGTGGAGAGAGACTTGAGGCAAGGAGACCAACCAGCAGGCTATCATGTCATATCATGCCATATCATGTCATGTCAGTTGTATCATGTCATGTTCTAGGTGTAAAGTAATGAGAGCCTGGGTGGTGGCAGTGTCAGGGAGAGAAGTGGCAATGTACAAGACTGTTTAGAAAGGTAGAAACAACAGAGATTGGCAACTCTTTGGACATGGGGAGTGATGGAGCAAGGATTCCAGAATGACACTTAGGTTGGGAGCCTGAGTGACTGCGAGGATGGGGAGGTGCCCTGAACAGTAATCAGGTGGTCAGGAAGGTAGGGAGGGAATGGTAGGAGAAGCATTCCATCTTGGACATGTTGAGTTTTAGATGTGTATAGGACATGTGAAACTAGTAAAATGTAAATTGTACAGTTTGAAATGTCTAATAATAGGTTAAAGCTTCGACAATGGAGATTAGGAAAGAGGCTAGTGCAGAACTGAGAGTTAGCTGCTGAGAGATGATCATTCAAACTGTGGGACCTGATGAGATCACCAAGTGAAATAGCAGAGGGATACAAAGAGGCCCAGGACTGAGCATCTACTCTTAGTGGGTCTGATGAGGATGAAGATAGAGAAAAGGAGACAGAGTGGGGTCAGACAGTTAGGATAATAGTAGAAATCAGTGCCACAAAAACCTAGAGAGAAGAGAGTATTATGGATCAAAGCATCAAAGGCTGCAGAGAGGTCAAAGACAAGCACTGAAAAAATATTTGTCTGCTAAGAGATCATTGGTAATTCCGGAGAGGACAGTTTTAGTTGAATGATGAGGTCTGAAGCCAGATTATAAGGGGTTAAGAGGAGAGGGAGAGTGTGTATAACCCATGTCAAATTGCCTGCCTTCTTGATATGGTGGGGAGGGAGGGAGACAATTTGGCACTCAAAATTTGAAAAAAGAATGTTTAAGTTATTTTTACATGTAATTGAAAAAATCGTATATTTTTTAAAAGAAAAAAGTGAGAGGAGAGAAAATGGTGGCATCTGTTAATCGACAGCCTTCTCAAAGAGTTTGGCCATACAACGTCCCGGTATGTGCCTATTTAATGCCCGGAGGAAGCGTTAACTAGATTCTCAACAGACTGTTTCCCGATTCTATTCTAGCATTTTGTTTCCTTGATTTTGCTGATTTTGTTAAAAAGTAAAAACTGTGCCCCTTTGAGAATATGTATTTGCCCAATTTAGTAAGCCAGGACATTTGTTCTTTCTAAAAGTAAGTTGCTGTTAATATGAAAATCAGTGACCAAGAATGTATATTTTGAACTCAAAACTATGCTCCTTGCTTGATTAACTTTCAGATTTGAGTTCCTTGTTTCAAGGAGAGAAACAGACATTATGGATTGTACGTTGGCTATCACCAAAGAGACTTTGGTTAAAATTTCAAAAAAAATAGGATAGCATTTTATTTAATGAAAATGTCTTCATCCTTGACAGAATCATGACACTCTTGTTGGAAAACCTTTAATGACTTGCCTTCTAAATAAATTTGAAAGTCTTCTGCAAAAAGAAAAAAAAAAAGAATTTAGCCATAAAAAAAAGAAGGAAAACAACAGGTATTGGGGCTGGATGGAACAAGTGAGGGGTTTTTTTGTGAACAGGGAAGACAAGGGCATGTTTGGTTTGGTTGTTCATTCGTTTCAGTCCTTCCTACTTTTCCTGACCTCATTTAGGGTGTTCTTGGCAAAGACACTTCAGTGGTCTTGCCATTTCCTTCTCCAGCTCATTTTACAGATGAGGAAACTGAGGCAAAAAAGGTTGTGACTTGCTCAGAGTAGGCAATACAGAAGCAACTAATAGAGGGGGAAAGAGATACTATTAGTGAGAGAGAATGGATACTAATGGAGAGCAATCTCCTAGAAAAGATGTACTGGCATGTGATCACTTGTGAATGTAGAAGGATTTGCTTTTATAGGGGGAAGGTTCCCCTCATCTTGTGAGGCAGGGGTAGAGGAGAACTCTGTGGCAGAAGGGATCTGAATGGAACAAGAGGGTCTCAAGGTCTCCCATTTTCAGTGAAGTATGAGGCCAGGTTCTCAGCTGAGAGGGTGGAAGGAGGGAGAGTCAGGGGAGACCTGAGGAGGGATAAATGACATTTGGAAAAGCATCTGTGGTAAGTGGGATAGCAGATCGATTAGGGAGGCATCAAATTAATCTTCCTAAAGCACGTCTGACCATATCACCCTCTATTCAATAAGCTTCAGTGACTCCCTATCACCTCCAGGATCAAATATAAAATTTTCCATTTGGCCTTTAAAGCCCTTCAAAACCTGGTCCCTTGCTTCCTTTCCTGTCTTCACCTACCTCACTCTTCTCCACGTACTCTTCGGTCCAGCGGCACTGACCTCCTGGCTTTTTCATTAGTAAGATGCTCCATTTCTTGAAGATGCAGTTTTCCTGGCTCTCCTCTATGCTTGCAATCTTGTCTTGCCCTCATCTCTGTCTGTCAGGTTCCCTAGCTTCCTTTAGGTCCCAACTAAAATTCTAGTGATTTCTTTCTGTTAATTATCACTTATTTATCCTCTATATAGTTTGCTTTGTAAATATTTGTTGCATGTTAGATTCTGAGCTCCTCGAGGAGAGGGATTGTATTTTGTCCCTTTTTTGCGGGACACGGTGCCTAACACATAGTAGGCACTTAATGCATGTTTATTGCTTGATATCTATAATACCTAACTCGTAAGATTCACTGGCAATAAATGAATAAAATGTGCTAGGCAACCTGTAAAGGCCTATATATGCAAATAGGCTATTATTACTCTGTCACCAAACATATCAGCTTTCTTCCCCATCACAACCACCCACAGATTCATAGCATATACAAATATACATAGTATATACAAAGATAATAAGCAGTATATACAAATATAATTCGAATCAAAGACTGAGATGTTTTTAATGCTCGTTTTGAAATTTTCAGTTCCAATTTTCTCCCTCCCTCCAGCTTCCCCCTCTTACCCCTGCCATTGAGAAGCCATAGGAAATATGTTTTCAACATTTCTACAATTGCCAAAAATGTTAATTAAAGCTAGCATTTCTATAGGCCCTTAAAGTTTGTATGACATTGTACAAATATTATCTCATTTTATCACCACAACAATGTTATGGTTGGTGCTGTTATCTTCATTTTACAAACGAAGCACCTGAGGTAAGAGGTTATATAATTGTCCAGGTCATGTAGCTGGCTTCTGAGGCTGGATGTGAACTGAGGACTTCCTGACTCTAACTCCAACCCTGTAGCCACCTGGCTGTCTAGAAAGACCAGCTCTTCCAAATGAACTTTCTGACAGGCCATAAGAGACAAGGCAACTACAGGGACAGATCCCCTTTTAAAAAAAAAATTATTTTTTCCAATTACATGCGAAAACAATTTGTAACATTTTTTTTTCAAAATTTGGAGTACCAAATTCTCTTCCTCCCTCCTGTTCCCCCGACTGAGAAGACAAGCAACTTGATACAGGTTATACATTTGTAGTCATGCAAAACATATTTCCACACTAGTCATGCTGTGAAAGAAAACACAGACCCTCCCCCCAAACAAGAAAAATAAAGTTGAAAAAAGTATGCTTGGATCTGACAGGCCACTTTTAAATTGACAGTCATCCACATTCTTTGGGTAATCTCTACCAGTAATTTGCTCCACCTCCCCTCCAATAAAAAACTCCCATTTCCTCCAGGCTAATCTTATCTAAATATTCAGAAGAAAACAGCAAATGAAATTAATTCCAATAAGGTGTGGATGACTAGTTAACTACAACTCTCCAGGAGGTTATTTGTGTGATTAACTCATTTATGTGTGCTAAATATCAGTTGACAGTAAACTGAAAAAATTTAAATAGTATGTTGAAAATCCTAGGGGAAACTTCTCCACTTAACCTCTGACATTTATACTAGTACAACCTTGGGTGAATGACCTCACCTCCCCAGACCTCACCTTTCTCCTGTAAACTCATGTCAAAATAGATCAATCGATTTATCCACCATCCACGTCAGGCATTGGGCTAAGCTTTGAGGATATGAAGAAAACAAAAGACCAGCGACAAAATTTCCACCCTCAAGCTTACATCCTAATGGAGGCTAGAACTTGTGAATAACTAGACAGAGTAGATGGAAAGTAGTCTGACAGAAGAAGGTGGAACCTGGGGGGCCATGGAAAGACTCAAGAAGAGGCTGCCTGAGCTGAGTCCTAAGGAATTCAAGTATTCTAAAAGTCTGAAGTTAGGAGGGAGAGCATTCCAAGCATGAGAAGGAGGGAGCAGGCAATACAAAGGCATGGAGTCTGGAGATGGATTGTCTTGTATGAGAAGTAGTAAATAGGTCAGCATAGCTGGACCACAGAAGTCATAGAAAGGAGTAACATAGGAAAACACCTGGTTATGAAGGACATCAAATACCAAACAGAGTTTACAAAATTCTTAGAAATAATAGAGAGCTACAGAAGTTTCTTGAGCGGAGGAATGATGTGGTCAGACCTGTGCTTTATGAAAATGACTTTGGTGGCATTATGGAGGATGAATCGGAGAGGGGAGAGATCCGAGGCAAAGAGCCCAGTCAGGAAGCTGTTGTAATAGTAGCTGCAGAGAGATGATTTGGGTTTGATCTAGGGGTGAGGGGGTGAGGAGGGATTATGTAAATGGAGACAAAAGAACATCTCCAAGACATGTCTTAGAGTAGAGAAGGGGATCTAAACCTAGGGTACAAGGACCTTTGTGGATATGATGGAGTGCCTGGGTACATGTGCTTGGGCCCCAATTCTAAAATCACATTTCTCTTTAAAAATCACATTTCTCCCTAGCCTCAAAATACTATCCCAGGCAGTTTCTCCCCAGCCCAAGGACACAGCCTGCCCCAGCAACAATCTTGGTCTCCTTACCTGATACAGCAACCAGGTACACTCATAGAACTTATTAGTCTGAACCAGCTGTGTACTGACTGAATGGGCTGTGCACTGGGTCATAACGACATTAACTATTCACTGACCAATCATGTGTATCCTAGGCTTAGGCATACGTATACTCTTACATTTTTCTTGTCTAACAAGACATTGATGAGAGCAATCTGGTATTTCTGAGCCAGCCCTGACTGTTAGTTGACTTAGTGACATTTCAGGCCTAAAACTGCACCTCCAGGTAGCCTAGCCCCCCCACCCTTGGGCTATTTCCCAATGAACTTTGAGTAAAATACTTGAACAGTAGATACCAAAAATGCATGTTCCTTTAAGAACTAACCACTCCCTAATCCCACCCCAAAACACCTAGCTAGCATATTTGGCACATGTTTCCTACAGAATATCCTGTATAAACTTTACTTGTATGCCTCTAAGGTTGCAGCTTCCCTAAGAACTCTTGCCCACTGAAAAGCATAATAAATCTTTACCTTGACCTCAACAATGCTTGAGTCTGTGAATTCCTTCCAAGTGACCTGCCCCTGGTACCATGATCTTTGTGGGGGTCTCACGCCCCCCTTTCCAGCCTTCATCAGATATAGGTTGGGGGGAGGGTTTATGAATTTGCATGGGAAAATAAAATGCATCTTTATTTTTACTTACCTGTAATGAAATTTAGCATTCCTTCAATTCAGTTGTATTAGCAGTACCACTGGGTGACTTTGCCACCCATAGATATCCTAGACATTTCCATATCACATTACAGTTGTTGTAGATGTCTCAAAATATCAGTTACTCTCATCACTACTTCCAAATGACTACAGTTATCAGAACTGCCCCTGGAGTGAGCTTGATGGCATCTTCCTGTTTTATAGATGCCCAGGTGACATAACTGGCTAACCACTGGGTCCTTAGCTTCACCAGACTGCCAAGGGGTACAAAGGGACCATGACAAGATCTGGCAACTGATTGGCCTTTGAGGTTCTTTTCAGTTCTATATCTCTTATCACCCCATGATTTGACCAATCCATCAATCAAGAACCATTCATTAAGTACCTTCTATGTGCTAAGCCCTAAGGATGGAAAATAAAAAATTAAATAATTCTTGCCCTCCAGAAGCTTATATTCTATCAGAGGCAATAGCATGTGTGTAATTGTTGTTGTTCAGTTGTGTCTGACTCTTCATGATCCCAGGGACTATATCACACCAGGCCCTTCTGTCCTCTACCATCTCCCAAAGTCTGTCCAAGCCCATGTCTGCTGCTTCCAGGACACTGTCTATCCTTCTCATCCTTTGCCTTCCCCTTTTCCTTTTGTCTTCTATCTTTTCCAGAATCTTTTCCAATGAGTCCTTTCTTCTCAGCCTATGGCTTCAGTATTTGACCTTCCAATGAATAACCTGAATTAATTTCTTTTAAGTTATTGACTGGTTTGATCTTGTATGTGTATATGTGTGTGTGTATATGTGTGTGTGCATGTGCATGTACACAAAGTATATACAAGATAAATAAATACAGGGTAATTTGCAGAGTATGGGAGCTAGCAATTGGGGTAATCCGGAAAGGTTTCATGTAGACAGAAGATGGTGCTTGAGCTGAGCTTTGAAGGAAACATGAGGTTTTAGGAGACTCCATTCCTCTCACCCAGTTCTAGATTTATTCCCTTAAACGACATCATACAAGATTAGTCCAATGTTCCTCAAACATTAGCCAACAGACTGGGGGCTTTTTCAGGGGATCCCAGCTCTTGTATTCTAGTCCTGAACAAGGGAGAAAGGTTCACACCAAGTATGGTAGATAGCAAACAGTAATTACAGTTGTGCATAGGTTATATATAGACCAGATATAATTAGACATTGACAATGACACAGAGGAAGCTCATGGAGCTCTCTCAGACTTAATAGTACATTCCTCAGACTCCTGGGCTATTTTGGGCTTCTGAGGGATTTTGTTTCATGTGAGGATTGGGGTGTGGAAAAAAATGAACACATGGCACCAATGCCTGGAAGATCTGTACGTCTGACCTTCACTTTCTGCCTCATGTCCTGCCTTTCAATGGCTTCCCCCCACACACACTTCTAAGAGTTCAGGACCTCTTCCCCCACCAAGATGAAAAGACTTGATAATTCTGAGGGACCCTGAATGCTTTCTTTGCCTATTCCTGTAATACTTACATTTTAAAGGAAGATAGGGAAAAGGAAATGCTTAATGCAAAACAATGAATCACTAATGATGGTATTTCAGTGATTAACCTATAATAATGAGGTGGCTTTGGGTAGGTGGGAATTAGGACCTTGCAAGAACTTCTCAAATTAGACCATGTAAGTAGAGAACTAAGACCCAGGTGGAAAGGAAGGAAGGAAGGAAGGAAGGGAAAGAGGGAAAGAAAGAGAAAGAAAAAGAGATGAAGGAAAGAAGAGAGGACACCCCATTATTTCTGCTTCCGGATACTCCAGTTCTTTAAGAATATAGAATTCTGTGCCTTCTTCCTCCTATGTATTCCCTCCCACCCCCACTACAAAACCTACGATTCCTCAAGGTGATGAAAGCTCTAAGCTTTTACCCTCCTGGAATCATACTCTCAAGCAAACCACACTACACTGCCTGAACTCTCTGCCTTTAATTCCCTGAAGGACCTAGGACACATCTCTGCTTCCTAGGACTTAAGTTTCCCACCCGTAGAATGGTGGGGGATGAACTACATAATCCCCAAGTTTCCCCCCACCCTTTAATAGCGTGAGATTCTCAATCCTGCTGCCTTTGAACCATGTAAATATGGAGTTTCAGAAGCATAGGTTTTCCCTTCAAAGAGTCCCAAAGACTGGCCAAAGAAAATTATCTGGATTCCTTTTCCTACTCCTGCCCATCTTCCCAAGAAAAATGGTGGAAAATAAATTTTCTGGTTTATGTTCCTAGAGTGGTAGAAAACTCCAAAAAGAGGCTCTCTAGGGTTCTGAATTCAAAGGTATGAATGATCTTGGGAGGAAAGGAGAGAAGGGGAGGGAGGAGACAGAGAGATAAAATCAATAACAGATAAATGATAGTTCGATGTGATAGATTGATAAATGTTAGATAAAGGTTAATAGATGAAATATACAAATGATGGAGATAGAAAGTGATTGATAGATACTAGATATAAAGAAATAGATGGACAGAAAGATAGACGATAGACAGATGGATGGATGGATGGATGGATGAAGATAGGTCAAGATTGATAGAGATAAATAGTCCAAATCCTGCAATCCCATACTATCTCCCAAGGGGCTAAGCAACTAATGAAATGGAAAGGGCCTTATATAAAGTGTCTAGGAGGCCTGGTTCTACCACAAACTCACTAGGTAAACTTGGTGAATCATTTCCCTTTTCTAGGGCTTCTTTTTCTTAATTACAAAATGATGGAAATTGATTAAATCGTCTCTGAGCTATCTTTTAACTTTAAGACAACAGTCACAGCCTATATTAATATGGCATTTTGCAGTTTAATAATGTGTAGCTAGGGGGTTCAGTGGATAGAATGCTGGACCTGGAGTCAGTTCAAATCTGGCCTTAGACACTTACTAGCTGTGTGACCCTGGGCAAGTCACTTAATTCCGTTTACCTCAGTTTCCTCATCTGTAAATGAACTGCAGAAGTATATAGCAAACCACTCCGGTATTTTTGCCAAGAAAACCCCAAATGGGGCCATGAAGAGTTGGACATGACTGCAAAACAACTCAACAACAAAACAGTTTAAACTAGCACTCTCAAGATTTACAAGGCACTTTATAGAGTCTCCCAGTATAGTAGGTATTACATGTATCATCACTACGGATCAGGAATTGCCCATGTTCACACCCTTAGTAAATAACCACAGCAGGATTTGATCTCAGGTCTACCAGCCTACACTGTAACATGTTTTATAGTCTAGAAAAGTTACCACCTTCACAGTGAACCTTTAAATTAGATAGTACAGCTTTTATCCCCATTCTACAGATTCTCCCAAGAGTGCTGGGAAGATAATATAGAATGGAAGACCTTTCCCATTCCTACTCCCTCACCTCTCCAAGAGACAGGTAGGATTAATGCATGGACACCAGCACGCTAGGGTCCAGAGGGGAGAAGGGCTTGCCAATGTCCCCATGAAAAATCCATTGTTAAACTCAAAGTCAGGCCTACTCCCAAAGAATCTTGGAATTGGAAAGTGGAAAGAAATCTCAGGGACCACCATGCCTAACCTATCCAACAGAGTCCACAAAGACCCACCGGAAAAAAGAATTCTCTTTATGACTAATCCAATGAGAAGTCACACTTGTGGTTGCAGGGTCTTCGTTCTTTAAACCCCAATCTTAGGCCCTAAGGGAGTGATTATGCTAAGAGCCTTTAATTATTTAAAGTACATGAATAGCCCTTGATCACCACTGGATGGGAATGTGCTAAAGCCCACTTTGGAAGGGAATCTGCCGAAACCTGGATGGAGGAGACTTTAATCAACCCTTCCAGTTGGATGAGTTGTTTATTCCCACTGGGGGGCTGTAGCTATTGACTTTTGTAAATGCCCCTAAGTAGGGACCTGGAGAGTTGCACCTATTTACACCTGACAGCACTTATGCAGCTTTTCTAAGAGTTTGTTTACATTTAATTAAAGAATGTTTTGTAAATTTCCCCGGTGGAATCAACCTTTTTAGATCTTGAACTTGATCCACACCTTGCATTTAGGGCCAGAATGTACCTGGATTAAGATGGCGACAATTCCACTTTTGGACAGCTCCGCTCGGAAGGCATTTTTTCCTAATGTTAAGCCTACATTTGCCTCTCAGAAACTTTCATGCCTTGCTCCCCAGTTTGGCGTTCCAGGGCCAAGCAACACAAATTGAATGCCTTCTCTCTTGACAGTTCTTTGAACTTCTGTCCCCCATGACTCCTCAGACTCATCCATATATGGCAAGACCTCTGGGTGCTTCACAACTTGGCTACCCTTCTCTGTATACTCTAGAGCTTATCAAAGTCCTTCTTACAAGATCATGTGACCCAAACTGACCGCCATAAGTCAAGTTTGACCAAGACAAGGGACAACTCAGAATAAATAGTCTTTTTACAGGAGTTTCCAAAGGGATTCCATTTCCCCTTCTTATATTACCTTTAAAGGAGAGAAGCAGACATGTGGGAGGGGAACTATTAATAATATTTTAATTATAATGGGTAATATTAATAATTAATAACCACATTTTATCTCTTGGAAAATGCTTCCACATGCATTGTTTCATAAGTCAATAGGTTAGGTAGTTTCATTGGATGGAAGTGGTTTAACCACAGTCCTACAGCTAATCAGTGGCAGAGACTGCACTAGGACAGTAAGGAAGATTTGGGAGTGAAAGATTTGAGGGGATACAATTATGGTTCAAATCCTGGTTCTGCCATATGCTTTTGTTACTTCAGGTAAGTCACTTCATCTCTAACTTTATATTTCCTCATCTGTGAAATGCTGGGGATGGACAAGATGATTTTGGATGACTCATTCCATGTATCCATGATCTTTCCATGGGAAGGTTGGCTTTCAGATCAAGCTTTTGGCTTTGAAATCTCCAAGGTGTTTTCCAGCTCTAATTTTCTTAGATTCTAAGAATCTAAGATTTTACATATATATTTGTATATATATATATATATATATATATATATATATGTGTGTGTGTGTGTGTGTGTGTGCGTGTGTGCATGTGTGT
>CM053772.1:49631538-49667022 GCA_028658325.1 Potorous gilbertii
ATATATATATGTGTGTGTGTGTGTGTGTGTGTGCGTGTGTGCATGTGTGTGTATGTATGTATATATATATACATACATACACATATGTATGTATTTGAGGGTCTTTGCAAAATTTCCAAGTTTGGCCTTTTATCCCTCCCCAACCTCTACCTCCTTTAGTGGCCTGTCTTGAAACTTTTAGCATTCTTTCTGTCTCAGATACCTAGAGATATCAATGAATAGAGAGATGAGTGTAGAGTTAGGAAGATCTGAGTTCAAATCCAGCCACAGACATTTACAATTTCTTCAGCTGTAAAATGTGGATAATCACAGCACCTTCTTCTCAGAGTTGTGGGAAATCAAATACGTGATTCTGTAAAGTCGATGAGACCCATTGGGATCCTTTCATATAAGTTCGTTGTCCCATTTCTGCTGAGTGTGACCCTAGATTATTTCACCTTTCCTGACCTCCATTTCTTCATTCATAAAAGGTGAATAATAGTTACCTCCTCTAATTTCTAGGGTGTTGAGGGAGGAACAAACAAGATAACCGTCTGACCTTGTTTTGAACAATAAAAATTATGTTTCTCTGTGTGGAAATGGGAAAAAACCAAAGTGACATTTGTCTTTTAATTGTTTAGTCTTTTTTCAGTCATGTCTGACCTTTTGTGATCCCATTTGGGGTTTCCTTGGTAAAAGATACTGGAATGGCTTGCCCTTTCCTTCTGCTCATTTTATAGACAAGGAAGCTGAGGCAAACAGGGTAAAGTGACTTGTCCTGGGTCACACAGCTAGTTAAGTGTGTGAGATCTGATTTGAAGTCACAAAGAAGAATCTTCTCGACCCCAGGGGCTGGTACTCTATCCATTGTGCCACCCAGTCATAAAGCACTTAGCACAGTACTAAAAAAGGCTTTCTTCCAAATGTCAGATGCCAATGCTGCATTTCCAGAAGGGGTAGATAAACTAGGAAGAGTGAAACTTTGTCCCAAGGGCAATGGCTTCCTTCCTATCAAAGGGTTTATATCTGAATTTTCTTTTTCACCCTTTCACAGTGAGGCATTAGGGGGAAAGATATCATAGAATCCAGAGTTTCAGAGAAGCCCCTAAAAGCTCATCAAGTCTGACGCGTGTATGTTTCAAAGGTGAGGAAACTGAGGTCCAGAGAAGTGAATCAGCCTCCCCAAAGTCATACTGCAGGAGCCCAACCTTGCCTCCATCAATCATCAATCAACCAAGTATCTATTAGCACTGGTGCTAATACAGAAACCAAAACAGATGTCTCAAAGCAATGTACAATCTGTATACTTCATATTCCTTTCAGAGGTGCTAAGGTGAGGCATAATTCCTTAAATGAGAACATAATCTCTTAAGACCAGGCTTATCCCTTATTTTTCAGTTCTACCTCATTCCCCGTTAGGTGTGCAGTGGATTTGAAGTCATCTCAGGAAGACTCATCTTTGGTAGTTCATATCTGGCCTCAGACACTTATTAGCTGTGTGACCCTGGGCAAATCACCTTGTTTGCCTATGTTTCTTCATCTGTAAAATGAACTAGAGAAGGAAATGCAAACTGCTCCAGTATCTGCCAAAGAAACTCTAGGCTATGAAGGGTCAGACGTGACTGAACAACAAATGTCACTTTGATTTCTCCCCGCACTGCCAGGGACTTTATACAGTTCAGAAGAAGATCAGACTGTTACCTTACTTGATCCTTCTCCAGCACACTGGGAGTTGGAGAAGGTAATTACTATATTCATTTTATGAATGAGGAAATGGAGTGAAGAAAGGTGAAATAGTCTAGGGTCAAACTCAACAGAAATGGGGACACAAACCCATACGTAAGGATCCCGATGGGCCTCACTGACTTGGAAAACCACATATTAACATTATATAGGTTCTATTGTATTTTTATTTATTTTGTTTAGTATTTCTCAATTATGTTTTATTCTGGTTCTGCAGCACTAAAGAGGGTTGTTGGCTGTATGTAGACTCCTTTGGTCTAGAGGCAACAGGGTATATTATGAAAAGAGTACCATTCTTGAGAGTTAAAAAAAAGCCTGGTTTTAAGTCCACATACTTAGCAGTGATGGAGTCTTGAGCAATGCTAAGAATAATTTAAAGCAATACATAAACAACAGTTATGTAGCACTTTAAGGGTTGCAAAGGACTTTACATGACCTCATTAGATGCTCACAACATGCTTGTGATCAACATCCTTTAGATATCATTATCCCCATTCTATATATGAAAAAACTGAGATCAGAGGTACATGGTACAGCAGAAGGAGTGTTAGATTTGGAGCTTAGAGATTGTTGTTCAGTCATGTCAGACTCTCTGGCAAAGATACTGAAGTGGTTTACCATTTTTTTCTTTAGCTCATTTTTACAGATGAGGAAACAGAGGAAACAAGAGGATTAAGTGACTTGCCCAGGGTCATACAGCTAGTAAGTGTCTGAGGCTAGATTTGAAGTCAGCCCTCTGTGTACTATGGTGTCCCTTAGCTGCCCAAGAGTTTAGTGGACCTGGGTTCAAATCCTGACTTTGTTATTTAGAGCCTATGTAACCCAGAACAAGTGACTTAAGCTCTTTGGGCCTCAGTTTTTTTACCTGTGAAGTGAGGAGGGTACATTAGGCAGCCTCTAAATCTATGATCCTAGGACTCACCCAAAGTCATTGGATTGGTAAGATTCTGAGGTGAAATTTGAATTCAGCTCTTCCCAACTCTAACACCAGCACTGTGCTCACTAAGACTCTGTTTTCCCATCTGTAAAATGGAAATCATAACATTTACACTATCTACATCCTAGGGGGCTATATAAATGAGTTGTTTTTCAGTGACTTGCTCAGGGTCCCCACAGTCTTAGGTACCCAATATTCCTTCTCCCGTTGCACCAAATAAATCAATTAATTCACTCACACTCAGATTATAAGGGACTTAAGTTATCCCACAAAGTGCTGCAGCATCCTGGATGTGAAGTAAAAGTATCCTATTATCCAGAGCAAATCACTTAACTTTCCTGGACCTCAGGACTAAAATGAGAAGGTTGTACTAGTTATACTAGTCTCTTCCAGCTTAAAATTTGGGATCTTTGTGATTTCCCAAATATGTGGTCCTGTTACCTATCTATGTAGAGAGAGGCTGATCTGCCATCTGACACTCTGGGTACTCTCTGGGCCTCACAGAGTGGACTACAGATAAAGAGGTTGGGGTCCCTGATATCCAGCTATCTATCTAGTACTTTTTTTGATGTTGTCCAGTCATTTCAGTTATGCCCGACTCTTTATGACCCCATTTGGGGTTTTCTTGGCTAAGATACCAGCAGGGGTTGCCTTTTCCTTCTCCATTTCATTTTACGAATGAGAAAACTGCAAACAGGGTGAAGTGACTTGCTCAGAATCACACAGCTAGTAAAGATCTGAGGCCAGACTGGAAGTCAGGAAAATGAGTCTTCCCATAGAGGTATCTAAAATGTTACGGACTAAACTGAGGAGTAGTGAGTTCTCCATCACTGGAGGTCTTTGAGTGAAGGCTAGATGACCCTGTGTCATAATGTAATGTATATTTATGTATTTAAAAACATGATAGAATATATTAGAGGATATAATAGAGGAGATATATGATAGATATATAATATCTATATATAACATCCATAATAGTGGATATTCCTACTCAAGTTCAAATGGGCCTCAATAGCTTCTGAGGTCCTTCAATACTGAGATACCATGATTCTGTGGGACTCCATAGGCTATACTGTTGACTTTCCATCAAAGAATCCCAAGATTCCATTCAAGACATGGGGATAGGAAGCCTTGGAAGAAGGGAATTCTAATGGTTAGGAAGCTCTTAATTTTCTGGAAATAGAAGAGAATGCTAATTTCACTCATTTGAAAACAATTTTATCTTCTTTTGGTAGACATGCTGGTGAAATTAGAAAGGTACTGTTTCTTAGATTATAAAATGTCAGAGCTAGCCTTAGGATACAGAATATTAGAGCTTGGGGTAGGGTCTTAAGATATAGAATGTGAGAACTGGAAGGGACCTTAGAACATAAAAGTCAGATATGGAAGATCCCTTGGAACACAGAACATTTAAGTTCAAAGATATATTGCTGTGAGTGAGTTGTTTCAGTCATATCTGACTCTTTATGGCCTGATTTGGGGTTTTCTAGGCAGACACTGAAATGGTTTGTCATGTCCTTCTCCAGTCCTTTTACATATGAGGAAACTGAAGCAATCAGGGTGAAGTGACTTTCCAAGAGTCACACAGCTAGTAGGTGTCTGAGGCTAGAATGGAAGTCAGGAAGCTGAGTCTTCCTGGTTCCAGACCTGGTGCTCTAACCACTGTACCACCTGGTTGCCCCAAAATATATTAGAGATTAGCTAGTTCAAAAATTCTGAACTGTGTGTGTGTGTGTGTGTGTGTGTGTGTGTGTGTGTGTGAAGGCTCTTTCTGGCTATCTGGTAAAGACCCCTTCTTAGAATCATGTTTTTAAATAAAATAAAATAGAATTACAAAGGAAATTAGTTATATTCAAATATAATTATGAAATTAAAAAAAAAAAACGTTCATGGAGACCTAGATTAAGAACCCCTGATCCTAGTCTACCTTGAGGCAGAAATTGTGGCCCATAGAGATGAATGACTTGCCCAAGTTCACACAGCTTTTCAGGGTAAGTGTCAAGACTTGAACTCAAATCTCTCCGTCCTTAGTTCAGTGTATTTCTACTATAGCACAGAAAGGTTTTAGGTTTCTATTAAGAAAAGTACCCAAGAACAGAGAAGATAATAAGCAATAATAATCCGGCTCCCCCCATCCAAGGAAACAAGTCACTACTAACTAATTAAAAAGAACTTCTAAACAAACAGAGTCCTATTGTTCCTTCTCTTCTCTACCACTCCCCCCCCATACCCCTCAATTACCCAGAAGAAACCACAACCCCATGGGAAATCAGCAGAGTGTCTACTGTACCTGTTCTCGGAGGCAGGAACAGTGAGTACTGCTGCTATGTGCCTCAGAATATGTGGTAACTGATGGGCACAGGAGAAGATATCCAGGAAGAGGCCAGGCCTGCCTAAGCACAGATGACAGGCTGTGAATGAGAAAACACATGACTCTGGTCAGCTCCCTCCCTCCTGGGCCCCATGCTCTGACTCATCTCTAGTCATGCCTTGTTCCTCCTTTCCTGTGGCTGCCCATCTTGGGGCGAGGGTCCCCTTCAAGGACATGGACCACAATAAGAGGCTGGAGCTCCCGATATCCTGTTATCTAACCCTCTGCAGCAAACAGATACACAGGCCTGGCTTTCCTGTCTCCAGGTTCCCTGGATTTCTTTCACGTTCTGGCCCAAGAAAGTCAGAGGCAGCACCGAAGTCCCCCAGTCTTACACAGCTGCCTACCCATGCAGATAAACCTGCCTGATGAGTCTGGGTGGGGATGAAACTGGTTTGACTTCCTGACTGCGGGGAGAACAAGTAGTGCTGGTAGCAAATGGAGTGAGAGAGGAAGGAGAGGAGAGTTAGGAATAAGAAAGGAAACCTTGCTTGGAAGATTGGGTCTCCCTCTTGGTGATCCATAGAAGGCCATAGGTTCTCTCAGGCAACACTTCTGAGAATTCTAGTTTAAGCTCTGCCATTAATTGGTCAAATGAATTTGGACAACTCATTTCCCTTCTCTGGGTCTCAGTAAGAGCATCTCTAATCCCTTACTTTCTCAGAGGTAAATGACTATCATTATTAAGGTGACTTCTAGTTCTAAGTTCAAAGATTTCATAGTCTAGTACTTTCATGTACAAGTCTTGATTCTTTATGACCAACCAGTGGAGAAGAAGGAGAGGGTCTATTTGAGGGATGAAGAAACTAATGCCAAGACAAGTTAAGAGACTTGCTCAGGATCACAGAGTAAGGCCATTCTAGAACCTACATCATGTCCTATATCACACTAACCTCTCTAAATGGATTATATGTCCTTGGGCAGAAGAGTTAAAAAAAGATTTCAGTATCTTTGTCCCTCTCTCAATACATCAGAAACAAACTTGAATATATTGATAGTAAATAAGATGTCCTGACACTCAATTCAATCTAACCAACACTTTTTGTTCCCATATTGGTCATGTTGTGAATGCAAACACAACCCTACCAAAAATCCATGAAAAAATAAAGTAAAAAATAGTATGCTTCAATCTACATTCAAAGTCCATCAGTTCTTTCTCGGGAGATGGATAGCATTTTCATCATGAGTCCTTCGGAATTGTCTTGGATCATTTTATTGCTGAGAAGAGCTAAGTCATTCACAGTTGATCTTTGTACAGTATTGCTGTTACTATGTGTAATGTTCTCCTGGTTCTGCTCACTTCACTTTGCATCAGTTCATGTAAGTTGTTCCAGGTGTTTCTGAAGTCCTCTTCCTTGTCATTTCTTTTTTTTGTGGTTTTATTTTATTTTTTATTATTTTATTTGTTTTAAGCATTTTACAATCACTTCTTTATATCTTGGATTTTTCACCTCCCTCCCCCCCTTTCTCCCATACCTTCCCATTCCCTTCCTGAGATGGCATACAATTTTATATAGGTTCTATACATACATTCCTATTAAATACATTTTCACCTTAGTCATGTTGCATAGAATTAAAATGAATGGGAGAAATCATAAAACAAATCAAAACATAATATAAAAGAAAATGATTTGTTTCATTCTGTGATCAAATTTCATAGCTCTTTCCCTGGATATGGAAGGCATTTTGCCTTAAGAGACCATTGGGAATTATTTAAGACCTTGCATGGCAATAAAGTATTAAGTCTACCAGAAAAATTCATCACACACTCTGGTTGTTGCTGTGTACAAAGCTTATCATTTCTTACAGCACAATAGTATACCCTTATAATCATATACTACAACTTGTTCAGCGATTTCCCAATCAATGAGCACCCTCTCAATTTCTAATTCTTTGCCACTACAAAAAGAGCTACTAAAAATATTTTTTGTACAAATAGGTCCTTTACCCCTTTAAAAAAAAATCTCTTTGGGATACAGACCTAGTAGTGATATTGCCAGATCAAAGGGTGTATAGAGTTTTATGGCCCTTTGGGCATAGCTTAAGAGATTCTCCAGAATCAACCAATACTTATTAAGCACCTCCTGTATGCTAAGTTGGAAATCTGCGTTAGTAGAAGATATTTTTATATAGGGAATTCACTAGACTGACTAAATCCCAAGTATGAACCGAAAAAAATATTATGCTAAGTTCTAGGGTTACAAAGAGGAAAAGCAACATAGCTCTTATCCTGCCAAGAGCTTACATTTTAATGAGATAAGTCTATTTCATGTTAGATACAGTAGGAGTCACAATTGGGAAAGGCATAGGTTTGAATGATCCTCTTGTTATTAAGGATGACATAGCAGAATGTAATGGAAAGAACCTTTCCAGGCAACATGTCCAAGTTAAAAGGGAGCTCCTCACATTACTTTTAGAAAACAAAAAATAGAGCCAGAAGTGATAACACATGCCTGTTATCCTTACTGCTGGGGAGACTGAGGTCGGCAGATTGAGTTCAAAAGTTCAGAGCTTCAGTAGGACTAAAGACATTGGGCATTCATACTAAGTCCAGAATCAAGATGGTGAGTGTCTGGGAGTGGAGAGGCACCAGGATGCCCAAAGAGGGGTAAACCAGTTCAGGATGGAAATAAAAGAAGTCAAAGCTCTCATGCACATCAGTAGTGGGATCAGGCCCACTGTAGACCCTGTACTTCCAACCTAGGTGACAAAGGAAGGCCTAGTCAAAGGAAAGAAGGGAAAAGAAAGGAGCAAATGAGAGAAGAGACAAGGGGAGACAAGAAGAAAAGATAAGAGAAAAACAAACAAATACCAAGGAGAGGGTAAAAATCTAAACACATAAACGTGAAAATGAAAATCTACCAAAACTGGAATGAGCAAAGCTAAGACAAGTGTTAATCCAGCACACATTTTGCTGCAGTAAAAATAGCTAAAGGATGACAAGCTACAAAGATGGAAAAAGAATTTTATAGAAAGAGATATCACAAATGGATAGATAGCACATTTTAAAAAATTAAACAAGAACTGGCATGAGTAAGAAGTCACAAGAATAAAAAATGGGTCTTAAGGAAAGGGTTTTTTTTTTTATCACAGGAAGAACCAAAGCTCAAATTAAAAGAGGCTTTTAAAAAAACTAGAAAATAAAGAAGAATATGAGCAATAAATAAAATTTAATAGAAAACTACAAAAAATCCAACAGGAGTAACCAACCAAGGATATACTGCAGCCAAAGAATGTATGGCACATAATGGAAGGTTACTGAAATACTCAGGCTCAAAAATCACAAAATTATCCAAAGAGAGAGAACATATACAGACTCAGTGATGGCCCTAGAGGATGGTTTTCCTCAGAATTCCAAATACTCCAGAAAATTTAGCAAAATAAAAGAATCTGAACACTGTATTCTAGAAAATTTTCAAGAAAACATTTTATAATTAGAAAAAATAAGCACTATAATACAAATAGAAATAATCCACGGGACTGTGACAAGAAAGAATCCTTTATTGAAAACACCAAGAAACATAATGTTTAAACTCTAACATTCCAATGATAAAGGAAAAATACTTTAAGCTGCCAGAAGAAATAAGGAACTCATTCTCCAAAGAACAATAGGATCATAGTGGACTTTTCAGGGAAGGCAAAGGATAGTCAGAGAAACTGGCATACAATATAGACAAAATTAAGAAGCCTGGATTAAAACCTAGAATTCTCTACCTAGGAAGATTCACTCTACATAGTGAAGACAAGAGCTGGATATTTGAGAAGAAGATTTTGAAAATCTTACAGAGAGGCCAATCTACTTCAAGGAAACCTTTGAATAATAGCTAAGCCCCTGAGCCAAAACCAAGTGTTTCAAACAATTCATACTTCTTAAATCAAGATAAACCAGTTGCTGACAAAATGTGAGCCCCCTCAGGGTTTTGCATTGACTAAATCACTAAATGATTCAGAAAACTCTAAGAGAAACAGAAAAAGGGAAGGTGGGACAGAAAAGGGGAGGGAAAATGGCTTTGGGCAATCCCAAAGTAAAGGTCTTATCACTGATAAGTGGGAAGTTCCAATTAGAGAAAATGACATTATTAATAACATAAAACAAAACTTTGTTTATCGTGATCCAGTTAAGTTTGGGTTGAATCATACAACAATGAGAATGTACATATTCTCTATTAGAAGAACAGAAGAAAAAACAAACCTACAAAGTGCTATGCTAAATATAAATTGATGAAACTCTCCAACAAAATGAATAAAATTCATAGAATGAATTTTTTAAAAAAACTCAGAATCCTAAAAAATAAAATCCATTTAATACCTGAAGGAACCCTGAGCCTTGCCATATGACTTGTAGCTATGCTATTAAGACTTTTGGGCTTTTCTATCTATCCTGAAGTTGAATTCTCCTTTAAGTCTTGTTTCCCTCCTCACACCCCGCCCCTCCCATGTGAGGACCCTGAGAAGATACTGTCTAATTTTTTTTCTGTTTGTACCTCCTTGCTTGGCTATTTTTTAATTCAGTCATTCAATCTGGAAAGATTTCAATAGATTCAAAAATGAAAGGGTCGTCAAAGAATTGTAGAATTTCAATATCAGACAGGATCTCAATGACAACCTGACTAAAAGGTAAAACTGATCTGAGAAAAGAAACTCCTACACAACATACTTGGACTAGATCTACAATTTCCTTGGTGTAGGTAGTTTTTTGTGGGGAAACTCCCTCCCCATCAGCTTTTGCTCTGAATTTATAGTCGTACATACATACAAGGTACTTGACAAGTGGAAATTCAGTCTTTGTTTTTGGACCACTAGCAAAGGAAACCCAACTCTCTTCCAAGGAAGTCCACTTTAGAGATTACTTTTAAATTTTTCTTTATCTAAAATCTAAATTTACCTCTTTGCAACTTTTATCTATTACTCCTATTTCTACTCTCTGGGTTTAAGGAGAACAATGTGGCTACTAGGACTTCAAGTACTTGAGGATAGCTCTTCTGTCGTTTGTCCCCATCCTCTGGATCTCTTCCTCTTTATCCATATCCTTCCTAAAATGGTGTTCAGAATGGAACACAACACTCCAGATGTGATTGGACCAGGACAGAGTACAAAGGGACAGTATTTCTTTCATATTCCTGAATGCTATGCCTTTCTTAATGTGTACCATATGTCTGCATTAGTTTACTTGGTCATCACATCACATTGTTGAATCATGCTGAGTTTGCAGTCCACTAAAACCCCCAAGTCTTTTTCACATAAACAGCTTCCTATCTATACCTATCCAAGTAGACAGGCTGATTTTTTTGAACCCAATTATAAGACTTTACTTTTATTCCTATTAAATTTAATATTTGATTTGACCCAATATTCTAGCCTGATACTTTTGAGATCGAACATTTATCCAATGTGTCATTGACAAACTCCTTAACAATGCCATCTATGTTTTTATCCAAGTCAATCAACAAACACACACTTATGAATCATGTACAGTGACTTCTGCAGAGGGTTCCTTCCTGGAAATGCAAAGACAAAATATAAAACAATCCCTCTTCTCAAGGAAGTTTCATCTTATTGGAGGATGCATAGACATAAAAAGTAGAATATGCATATACATACATACATATATATATACACACAATAAATACAAAATACATATTGAACCCCAAATTATGAATATAATATGGTTAAATAAAAGAGTCATGAAGGGAGGGCACTAGCAATTAGGATAGCAGGAAAATGCACAAGTCAAAGGGGGAATTTGAAGCACATCTTGAAAGACTTGAGGGATTCTATAAGGTGGAGATAAGGAAAGAGTTCATTTCAGCCATGTAAGACTTTTAGTGCAAATACAGAGATACCAGAGATGGAGTAGTTTGTGTGAAGAACAGAGAGAAGACCAATTTATTTGGACAGTAGAATGTGGATAGGGGAGTAAGGTATAGTAAAGCTGGAAATATAAATGTTGTAAAGGGCATTAAAAACCAAAACAGGGTGTTTTATCCTGGAGGCAATAGGGAGTCACTATAATTTATTGAACTGGGGAGGGATATATTAAGATCTAAGCTTAAGAAAAATCACTTCAGTAGCTGTGTAGGAGATAGATTGAGGTGGGGAAAGTATGAGATAGAATGACCAGTTAGGAAACAACAGCAATAGCTCAAACAAGAGGTGATAGGGAGCAAAACTAAGATGGTGGTTTTGTGGATAGAGAAAAGATGCTGTATGTGAACGGTGCTGTACAAGTAGAAATGTCAGGATTTGGCAGTTGGATATGGGAGTGAGGGAGACTGAGGAAGAGTGTGAGAAGCCATTACTATCAAATCATCATATTTAATTGGGTAGAGCTAAGTACAGAGTATTTAGAACTAAGTACTAGAGACATCTTTCAAAGGGACTCTTTTTCTCTCTCCAGAATTTTTTCTTTCTGTGTCTTCAGAATTTCTTTCTTTAGAACTTCTTGAGAACGTCTCAGCCTTCTTGGGATAACAGTCCTGTAAATGCTAGACTGTGGCACCTACTTTCCCCTTTGTCTGGATCCTTTGAAATCTCTCCCCAAATTTAGGGTGCAAGTCAAGACTAGTCACATTTTTTTCTCCCTCGTTAATACAAAATCTGAGATGGGGGTAGCAGATTCTTTGGTCTAAGTTTCCCATTGTTTCCTTAGCAAAAACCATGACTTTCTATCATTAACAGAAAGCTCCAGAACACAATTTCCCCTTGTTGGTTCTGTCATTTTTTGAAGGATGAAAAAGGTCAGTAAGGCAAGTTAAAAGATGAATAACTCTACTGTTTCTGGGAGGCAAAAATTCCAGCTTCTCCTGGATAATTTGAAACACACCCCTCCACACATTATATCTTACTTCTATGTAAGAACATGCCCTAGGAAGCTCTTGGGTACTCTAAGTCCTAGAGCAGATACTAAAGGGGGTTTCCCCTCAAGCAGTTCCCAACACCAATGAAATCCAAAAAGAGTCCATTTATGGTTACATGAATTTATATCATAGTAGTAATATTACAAGGATGAACACTTCTGAAAACTTTGATAAACTGATGAAGAATGAGGTGAGTAGAACCAGAACAATTTATACAATAACACCTACATTGTAAAGACAAACAATTTTAAAAGTTGCAAAACCTATGTTCAATACAATAACCATCCATGATTCCAGATCCATCATCTAGAGGACTAATGATAAAACAAGTTATTCATTACAGAGACATGACAGATATATAGGGCAGAATAAGACATATTTTTATATACAGTGAATAAGAGAGTTTGTTTTGCTTGATGATACATATTTATTATAAAGGATTCTATTTTTCTTTCTTTTTCCAAAGAGATGGGAGGGAAAGAGATTTCTATTAATCAAAGAAACAAAATTTTAATTAAAAGACAATCTTCCCCCAAACAAAATCTACTTTAGCTCTGATATGTGTCCACCAATGTATATGTAACATATGTGCACATATATATGCACATGTGTGAATTCATTGCAAATACACTTATATATGTATGTTTACATACATATATGAATATGTGTGTGACTATAACAATAAGCACCCTGACATACACAAGGGGGCCTGCTATCACAGGTTCTTTGATCTGCTTCTTTAAAAGGAAAGGCAACTTTTGAGGGGTTAACAATCACTTTAATCAAGTACATGTATCATTCAGTTAGTTCAGGGGGAAAAGTCAGCAACCTGAACTGCAGAGAAAATACAGAGAAACCAAAAATCAACAGACAGAGCTTCCAAATTGTCAGACCATTAACATACATACATCTTTACCAGAGAGGGAAGCACCAACATCTGGGTGTTCAAAGCTGGGGGGTTCTTTAGCTGCTTCCCAGAGTCATGTCTGTCACTCAAACCTTATTACAAAAATTAAGACCCAAAGTAAAACCACATCTCAGAGCCTTTATATATTTTTTTAGAGCCAGAGGGCATCACATCCCTTGAGAACCAGTGCCTCACTAACAAAAGGTGTGGGCCTTCCTACAAGTCTTCCCAGGCCCAACAATGGGTGAGAAAGATCCTCCTTAATCACATTATTCAGAGACATTATACTTCTTGGTATAAACAAAAACAGCAAAAGATCCTACTTTGCTTGCCCTCACATTCCACCCTTCCAGGATCTTTGACCTTGCAATCTAAATGGTCATGGATCCTGGAACCAACAGAGGCATTATACTTCTTGATTATACTAAAACAAAAAACAGCAAAAGATTCTATTTTACAGGCCATTACAGTGCCACACATATACATGAAAACAAAATAACAAAACTTCAGATTGATCAAATGCATTTTTCAGTTGTTTGTTGTTTGCTATTTCATTTAGTTCTACTTTTTTAAGCACTAAGGATTATGTAAGATTTTGTTGCCTGGAAGCTTACATCACTCGATTAGATTCCATTTAGCCCCTGGACTGCTGATTCTTATAGAGGACCTGAACTCAAGAGGACCTTAGTAATCATGCGGTTCAGAAAAAATAGAACTTTCTTTTAAGAGATGGGGAAATTGTGGCTTACAGGGGAAATGACTGTCAGTGGCCTTCTCGCAGTCCTCACACTCACAGTGATGCCTCCCTCCTCTGAACTCCTATTGACTCTCTTACTCAAAAGTCAATTTCATCATGAACAAGCCAGTGATGTGTGTTTAGTTATTTGCACATTTACTTGTGCCTTATTTCTCCAACTATTTAGTATTTACATAGTAAACTTACTATGTAAATACTAAATAGTAACTGTTTTCCTTTTATCCAGGAACCCTGAGGGTCTTCCCTTCCCAGTTTGATTTTTTTTTAATTAAAAAGGGCCATCTTCTGAGTAACTACTTCAAGAGGCCTATTCATTGAAAGGGTATATCTCACTCAAAGTGAGAATGTGATAAAACCTTAGCCTAAAATGGCCAGAGTCTCCCACTGCATCCTGGGTCATCTCCAACTCTCTTGATGAATATCTGGCCACTGGCCCCAGATGGCTGTGGAGGAGAAAGTGAGGCTGGTGACCTTGCACAGCCTTCACTCAAATCAAAGTTAACTGCCAGTTATGCCATCATCTTAATGTCATGGTCTTCTTTGAAAACAAAGGACAAAACACAATTTCCCCAACTTGATCCGATCAGCCACAGTTAGACATACAGTACCTTGACCCTGACGAAGTGATGTCATTTTGATCCTCTTTGAGAATGAAGGACAACAACCAACTACCCATTTCCCTAACTAGTCTTCAAGCCCACTGAAGGCAGAGATTGTTGGTTGCTTCCTGCTTCTTTGTATCCTCCCACCCAGTTGATGTAGGTTCCCAGTAAGGAGCAGCATGGTACAATGGTTATAGAGTCTGAGGACCTGGGTTCAAATCTTGCCTCCACTTAACCATTCTATTTGTGTGACCCTAAGGAAATTACATGACTGCCTAGCCCTTAGTTTCCTCAGTTATAAAAAGAGATGGTGGGGCTTCTGAAGTCCCTTCCAATTCTAAATCTTTGGTCTAGGGAAGTATTTGTCTGATTTCTGCCACCACTTGTTAGAGCTACTTCCTTCAACTCACCCCCCCATACCTTTTATCCCATAGTTACCTGTCTTTCCTGGTTATATTCCCTGAAAAGGGCTTCTTAACCTGTAGCCTTGAACTTTAAAAAATATAATTTGATAACTGTATTCAATATAATTGTTTTTCTTTGTAATTTTATGTTTTTCATTTCATATACTTAAAAACATTATTAGAAGAAGGGGTCCATAGGCATCACCAGACTGCCAAAGGAGTCCATAACCTCAATGTGGATAAGAATCTCTGCCCTGGTAAAACGTAAACTCCCTGAGAACAGGGACTGTTTGTTAGCATCCTTTTGCCCTCATCCCAAGGCAGGGAGCCTCATGTCTGACCCTTCATGACCCCATGGACCATAGCATGCCAGGCCCTTCTATCCTCCACTATCTCTCAAAGTCTGTCCAAGTTAGTATGTGCTTAGTATCGTGTATATATATATATATGTATATATATATATATACATATATATATATGTATATATATATATGCATATTTATATACATCTATTTATTTACATATATTGTCTTCTCCTATTGAGAATCAGTGTGAGAGTTGGTGGCCAAGACAGATAGAGCTGAGTTTCAAGTTTTTCTTTTAACATGACACAGAACAAGTCATGTAACTTCTTGGTGCTCTCACCAACTTTCTTAAGTCTGTAAGCTTCAGAGAAAGCTCTCTAGAGTTCCCTCTAACAGTGAAATCCCTATCCTCATGATAGAGTGTACTCTCCTTGAGGCAGGGACTGATTTTGTCAGTCTTTTTAATCTCCAAGGACTTAAGGCAGTTTGTTGTTTAATAAATGTTCACTGATTGATTAATTGACTAAATATTTGTTTAAACTGTAGATTTGTCTCTGGAGTCCAGGTATGGAGATTTGTTCATGGTGTTATTAGCCTTATGGCCAATGGCTAACAGAAGACTTAGAAATTCTTTCTACATGGGCCTGTTTGGACTCCTTCTGAATGGAAGGGGTCCTTGCTGACTGATAGCCCATCTCTAACACCGTAACCTGGGGTTAGGGTTTGGAGGAGGCCTGCCAGGTGGCTCAGGACTATTGAGTCATAGTCATGCCCTTAGAAACAATGCCAAACACTACATGAATTAAGTGAGTTATGACAGAGTAACTAAATTCATGCAATCAGTCAACAAATAATTATGCTGAGCTCTGGACTAAATACTTTGGATAATGAAGATAACTTTAATATATGATTGCTGCATGAAACTCATAATCCTAGAATGTGAGGGTTGGTTCCACCCCATTTGTTGAATAAACCAAGATCTGAAAAGGTAAACTAACTTATCCCAAATCTCACAGCTGGTGAGTGATCAAGTCAATACATAAACATGGGTCTCCTGCTGCCCAGTCCAGTGTTTTCCACTATACTAAACTATATAAAATATTTGAGTGTGAAACTGAATTGGACCATCTCCCTTGTGTGGACTTTGAACTGTTCTGTTGAACAATGTTGAAACAACTACATTGATGCTACTGTGACCTCCTGGAACCAGGTCTAGGCTGTGTGATCAGTGCCTGTTCAAATGTACCAGAACTGGGTTAAAACCACATCCAGAAACCATTCCTTCCCCTGCTGTTCTATCATATAGACTCCCCCTCACCCCCACCCCTAAAGCCAACATTTCAAATGGCTCCATGGCTAAAGCAGTAAACGTCTTGTGATTCACTGTTCCACCCTGCTACTTAGCTGCCCCTCCTGAGTGTTTGTAACACCCCTTTCCATGCATCCCTGTTTGAAAAGACAGTGCATTGCCCCAAATTGCAATTCCTTGACCCTGCACAAAATGCCCATTAGTATTTACTGATCACCTAGTTAGTCTGAGTTTTGTTAGGTGGATATGAATGAAAGATGATCAAATGCATTGCAAACTACAGTTTCTTAACCCCATTTTTATATCATGGACCCCTTTGTTAGTCTAGCAAAACCTAGAGACCCCTTCTCAGAATAACGTTTTTAAATGTGAAATGAAATACAGAGGATTACAAAAGGAAGCAATTATATTAAAATGCAATTATCAAAAAAAAATTTTTTTTAAGTTCATAGACACACATGATTATGTGCTATGGGGTACAGTGAATACAGTGCTGGGCCTGGAGGCAGGGAGATCTGAGTTCAAATCTGGGCTCAGATACTTTACCAGCTGTGTGACCCTGGAAAAGTTATTTAATTCCTGCCAGTCTCAGTTTTCTCAACTGTAAAAGGGGACCATAATAGCCCCTACCTCCCAGGATCAAATAAGAAAATATTTGTAAAGTGTAGCACAGTGCCTGACACCTTATAGGCATTTAATAAATGCTTGTATCCGTCTTCCTTCCTTGGTTGAGCCATTGGTACAAACAATAAACAAAGCTTAGGAACTTAGATTCTACTTCCTAAATTTAGAGCTGGCAAGGGCCTAGGAGGCCAATGAGTACAAATGCCCTCCTTTTACAGATGAGAAAACTGGGGCACGAGGAAGCTGACTTGTACAAGACCACACCTTCCACAGGAGGGTCCTGAAGCTATGTCTCAAAGTCAATGGTCTTTCTATTGACCCAGTATTGGAAGGACAGGCTTCACAGGGTAGGGAACCAAAACAAATCCCTGGGCAGAAGGCCCCAGATCAGGTGGTCTGAAGGACTTAGGGACCTCGAGGAACAGAGTGATGTCTCAGCCATCATGAAAAACCAGTAGGCCTATTGAGGAATATAGGGAGAAGGAAGAGGGAAATGCTCAGGTGGTGACTGCCACATTCCTCAGAGGTACCTGCTAGAGGGTGAATAACCAACTAACCAGATCATTTGTAGTCACAAGGTGACTTCTCCTAGGCTCTTTGAGCAGGGTTGTAAGTCTGAGATCCACATGATTCAGACTCATCACCGGTGATGAGCTGTCCATTTCTTAGCATGGCACTATGCTGATCTTTCTTAGCACATAAAAGAATGGGCATATGCAGGTGCTCCCTGAATCTGGTAGGAGTTTCCTGAAATGGATTTTCAGTCCCTGGTCCTCAGATTTCCCTTCCTTACGGTTTAAAAAATATCACTTTTTGTCAAACTGTGAAGAAACCACTTAAATTGATATTTCATAAATGTGGATTAGTGGGTCCCTGGAGCTCATTGAGTAGATGCACCAGGTGTATGCTTTAGAAAAATCTTTCTGGCAGCTAACTAGAGGGTGGGCTGCAGTGGGAGAAACTAGAGGTGAGGAAACCACAAGGGCCCAGATGAGGGTGTGGTTGTAAGAGCTGAGTGCAAGGCAGGTAGATTAGAGAGGCTGTAAAAGAGGAAGGATGTGATTTGGCAATAGGGTCTAGCATCAAAAGAAAGGAAAAAACAGGGTCTAACATCAAATATACTGCCCCGCTTGGATTAAAGATGATGAATTTCCCTAAACTGCTTTTTCCCCTTCCCTTTTTTTATTCATTGTTATTTCTTGTTATTGTTTATTCATCCTTACCCAGGATAGCTCCCTGGGCAAGGAGGAGGGCAGGGATTCATTCAGAATTACAGGTTATATAAAGACAAAAGATGATAAAATTTTAAAATTCAGAAAAAAAAACCCTTGTTCTGATAAGGGTTGGGAATTTTGTAGTTTTTCATAGCCCTTTAGGAGAGAATACTTGGGCAATGTGGCTTTGGAACCGAAAGACCAGAGGTGTGAGGGTAGATATTTAACAACCGGCTCTCTGAGAGAGAAAAATTTATTCAGGACACACTTTGAAGTTTATTCTGCATTATTAACATTTTGTCCATCACTTTCTTATGTCTAGACAATCAAAAAAATAATAAATCAAACCTTGATTTGTAGTGTTTGCTGACTTCCAAGATGTAAATGTTCATACTGAATATTCAATGATTACTCTTAAGAGCTGGTTTGAGCTGCCTCCAGCACCCTCCTGCATTTGAATCCCACCTATGACACTGATCTCATCTCCACTTCACAAGGACTGGAGCCTGCATGTCAACAAGACTTTTTTAAGCATCTTCTGAGGGCCAGGGACTGAAGAGACAAAGAAAAAGCAAAAACAAGGTCGTAACCCCAGAAGGAAGGCATTTGAAGGTGTGGAGGGGAGAGGACTAGTCTCTGTGAATTTCTTAGGAATTTTCTGGGGCTACATACTCCCAAGAGTTAGGAGTAGAACCCAAACCTTCAGATTCCTTTCTATCTCACCATTGGTACTAGAGGACAGCCCTCCTTCAAGAACTGCAGGGTCCAATGTGGCAGAATCTTTGATGATTCTAATCAGAGACAACAGGATGAGCATTTCCCTTCTAGAAAGTCTACTCAATGGGCCTCTTCCTCCAGACTCCTTACACTTGACTACTCTCCAGAGACCTTGGACAAGTAGGTCCTTTTCCCTTTTCTATGATCAAAGAGTTTATATTCTAATGGAGGAGGCAATATATACATGAACAGGTTCATACAATGTACATGCAAAGTGAATAGAAGGTCACCTTGGAAGGGAAGGTACAAGGGGCTGGAGGGACCAATTAAGACTCCTGCAGATGGAGGCATTTGAGCTGATTCTCAAGAAATCCAGGGTAACTAAGAGGTAGAGGTGATGAAGGAACCATCCCAGGCTCCAGAAATGGTGCTCATCAGACAGCATCTTCAGAGAAAGGTCACATAGGAAGTAAATAAAAGAGCTGAGATTCAAAATGATATCTGATTTCAAATCCAAAAGTCTTTCTTGTTGGTATAACCAACAAGGGATAGGATCATAAAATGAGATCTGGAGGGAATCTCAGAGGGAGGGAAGGTTGGGGGAGCTGGGGAAGAAGAGGAACAGGGAGAGGAAGAGGAGACATCCTCAATGGAGGCAAACTTTAGAGAATGTTTTATACAGGTTCTTTTGTTTAGAGTTTTGCCTTTGTATCCCCAGTCTAGTACCATGCCCAAGACCCAGTATGTTCCAATAAATGCCATTTCGTTCTCAAGATCATTTTATAGGTGAGGAAACTAGTAAAGGGAGTGAAGTGACTTGCCCAGGGTCACCCAGCTAGAGAGTGTCTGAGGCCAGATTTGAACTCAGGAAGCTGATTCTTCCTGACTCCAGCCCTGTCACTCTGTGCACTATGGTGCCACCTAATTGCCCTGTTTGTGCATAGTTTTTTGCATGTGATCTATCCCATTAGATAGAATTCTTCAATTGCAGGGACTGATCTTTTGCCTTTCTTTGTATCCCCAATGTGTACAATGCCTGGCACATAATAGGTGCTTTATAAATGCTTATTGACTTGACTTAAATTGTTGAAATGATTACGATTCCAAAGACGTGGTTTAAAGACTCTCAGTACTCATACTAAATAGCTGAAGGAGCTTGGGCAGGTCACTCCACAGATCTGAGGTCTCCTTCCCTGAGGCAGCCTGATGAGCTATTAGACTAGACATGGAATCATGCAATCCTTTCATATCCTGCTTGTTCCTCACTACATGACCTTGGTCAAGTCCAATCACTTCTCTGAAACTTAGTGTCCTCATCTGGAAGATCAAGATACCAACAGCAGTAGAATCTGCCTCACAGGTTTGTGGTGAGGCTGGTGTGAAAAGAAAATGTGTGTAAAGAACTTTGCACGTTTTAAAGCACTAGATTTAAATGTCAGTAGTTATATTTAAAATGTTCTGTTTGGAATAAATTCTCAGCTCTGACATTTTATATTCTAACGTACCTTCCAGCTGCTTTATGCAGTTAGGTCTGAGGAATTCCTGATTCCTTATCAATCTGAAGAGTTTTCAGGGTCTTCACCCTTTGGGACTAAGATTCTGTCTTCCCAGTTTTCCCATGCGGGGTGTGAAGGTACCCTTGATAATCTCCTGGGAGAATGAGGCCTTCTTCTTTGCCCCATGGCTAAGGATTAATTGAGCATAAATGTATTGACTCAGAATATTGTGGGTCTCAGGTCTCCCCTTTTAACTGGGCCTATAAAAAAAGAGGTATTGGTCCCCTTTTCCTCATCTTTTTTAGGAGAGATCCACAGGGAGTTGAAAATAAACCAAAGAACAGATACCAGAGTGGGCTTTGGTTCCTGAGGGTGACCAACACATTGACACAGCTTCCTTCAGGAACCAGCCAACCACCCTTCCCTTGGTTCCAGAGAACCATGGTAGAGTGAAACTGAATTGGACCATCTCCCTTTTCTGGATTTTGAACTGCCCCTGACTATTAGGGCAGAGGCCCCAATAAGTGTTGAAACAGCTGCCAAGGCTACTGTGACTTCTTGGAAGCCTGTGTGATCAGAGCCTGTTCAAATGGACTAGAACTGGGTTAAATCTACCTCCAGAAACCATCCCTTCCCCTGCTTTTCCATCATATTGACTCCTCCTGGCCCCACTGCCAAAATCAGCATTTCAAATGGCTCCAAGGCTAAAGCAGTAAACAGCTTGGGACTTGCTATTCCATTCCTCTACCTGGCCTCCCCTCCCGAGTGTATAGAACCCCTACTGTAACTCCCCTCTCTGGGCATCCTTGTCTGAAAAGGCAGTGCACTGCCCTGAATTGCAGTTTCTTGACTAAATAAAACACCTCACCATTATTTACTGATCACCTAATTGGTCTGAGTTTTTGTACAGATTGGCAGCAGCACCCAGAGACGTAGTGGCAGAAGTCCCTGGACCCAGCCCTAGAGAGATGCTGCATAGTTCATGGGACCATAGATTCAGAGGCCATCAAATCCAACCTCTTCATTTAACAAATGAGGAAACTGAGGTCCAGAGGTCAAGTGACATCCAGGGTCACACAGCTAATAAATATCTGAGAATTTATGCTCAATTCTTCCATGTTCCAGGTTCAGCACTCTATCAGAGGATGTACGATGGTGCAGTGGTTATTGCACTGGGAATTAAAATAATATTAAGGACTGACTTTGTAAAACCCCTGGTTTATTTTCTAAGCTGAAGGTGCCCTAAAGTCTGTCCCCCTTATCTTGAAACATCATAAAACTTCCCCCCTATCCTGGACCATCAAATTCCTTGTCTCCCCCCATCCTAGGTCATACAATTTCCCTTAGCATCCTCATCCTGTGTCTTTATCTTGTATGACTTACTCTAGATTAGATTTCCAACCCCCATAAGGAAACCCTAAAATCATCCTATGTAAGTTTGGCCCTTTTCCGATATCACTGCCTTTGTTTAGTTTCTTGCTAAACCTCAGGGCCTTGTGCTTTTGTGTCAATTAAGCCTCCTTTGGCTACAGAGAAGGTCTAAGTGAATTCTTCCAAATCTGAACCAGCTCTCCATCTCCCTCTCTTCAACATTTAGAGCTGAACTTAGGGGAAGATCTGAGCTCAGCTTTGACTTCAGACGTTTACTACCTGAGCAAATTACTTAATGTTACTCTATCTCAGTGACATGACCCAAGAGATGGGAGGAAATAATGGCGCCTCCTTTCCAGAGTTGTGAGAATAAAATAAAATCGTATTTATAAAGTGTTTTTCAAACTTTCAAGCAAAATATAAATACAATTATCATTGCTATCCTCATCTGTCTGTGGCAATTAAAAAGGTTTGAGAGACAAAATTTCTGGGTAATTTAATCATTTTATTAATAATGGCAGCATTTTAATGAAAGGATGGTCTTTCAGCTTCTCTCTTAGACCAAAGATAATCATGGTGGCACACTTACCTTGTATGTCCTTTAGAAAGAAGGGAGTTCCCCAGGGTAGCAATCAACGCTAATTGCTTAACAATTAATGAGAGAATTAATATTACAATAAAGGCCTGAACCTGAACTCTGATTAGGTCATTTAGTTCTCCAGTTACCCCCAGCATTGGGCAGTCTATTCAAAGAATTGATCCCCACCCAAACCCTTATAGAACACAATAGCTATCCCACCTGCGTGGGATCTGATCCAGAAAGTCAGTCCAAAGCCATTATCCGCAATGTCCTTCAAGAGGCTGAACTTTTAAAATCAGGACTTTGGAAAAAGGGGAGAACTCCAGATCTTCCCAGATCACTGGTTATTAATAATAATTTCTCTCACGTCACTACTGGTCTCCACCGAGCCACCTAGAGGTCTAATACAAGTATCCAACCCCTTGCCCCAACAGAGCAATGCTTGCTATGTCTTCTTATCCATAGCTATGAAGACCTATGCATGAGCTATGGCTACATTCTGAAATTTCTCAAGGAAATTCTGAGTGAGGGCAAGAGGAAACGAAGAGCTATCTGCCCAGGGCTGCCACCAACACTGAACCCGGTATGTATAAGCCTAGGAAATTAGGCTTGAGTTACACTGATTTCTCTGAGTTTTGCTCCCAGTCTTTTGGCTGATCCAAATGAAGTATGAGTACTAATGTTTTGTAAACTAGAGTGTCATATAAATGTGAGCTCTAATCTAACAGGGGACATGAAACACATATAAATTTAAAGTATAAACAAAACACAAGGTGGTAAGTGTTCATGGGAGCTCATACCTAATCCCTACTGCTACTGGCCTGGCTAATTTTGTTATCAATAGAGAAAGCCTCCAGGAGTGGGAGGCCACCTGGATGCCAAAGGAGAGGTCAACCAGCTCAGGTCAAAGGTTCTGAATTGATCAGCTGTGGGACTGGGCCTGTGAGGAGCCACTAGTGTTTCAGAACAAGGAAGGGAAAACCAGATTTTTGAAAACTGTTCATGGGAATTTGGAAGTAGGGGTGCCACTTCTCATTCTGGGGCTTCTGGTGAACCAGGGAGGCGATGATGCAAAGTTTCCTGTAAGATGTGGCATGAACACATTGTAATCAAAATGTCCTGAAGGCAAACGCTATGTCCAGGAGTTCTTAGGTTATGGAAGTGGAGATGATACCCCAAAAAGTCACAAGATGGCAGTGTTACAATGGGAAAACACAAGCACTTGTGATATTTGTCTTCTTTTTGCCCTGAAAGTTAAATGCATTTGCCACCTAAAAAAGAAAAGGAGATTTTGAAAGAAAGAAAAAAAAAGCCCAAGCTCACAAACTTCATTCAGTAAGAAACTAAGGTCGCAGGGTTGCACACAGGACCATAGACTTAGAGCTAGTAGGGACCTGAGAAATTGCCTTGTCTTACCCCTTCATTTTACAATGGAGGAAACTGAGACTCAGATTAAATGATTTGCCCAAATTCACAAATGTAGTAAGTGATAGAGATGGAATATTTAATGCTGAGTTTTAGGGAAATTTAACACATTCTCAGATAAATGAGTAAAAATAGCATTTATAGATAGCTTAGTGTGTACCAGAAACTATCACTGCCTTCAAATATTATCTCGTCCAAGCCTCACAAACCACTCTGGGAGGTAGGTGCTGTTATTATGCCCATTTTATAGATGAGGAAACTGAGGTAAACAGAGTTAAGTGACTTGCCCAAAGTCACACAACTAGTAAGAGTCTGGGGCCAGATTAAATTCAAGTCTTTCTGACTCCAGGCTCAGCGCTCTCTCAAAAACATTGTTATACCTGTCTGCCTGGAGGACCCTTTGACAAGACAGGTTTTGTTTTTCCACCTGTGGGTGCAACCTCAATGCCATAAAAATACAGACATATAAAAGTTATTTTTTACTTATATAGAGGCAGCTTGGTGTGGTGGTTAAAGAGTCAGCTATGAAGCCGGGAAAAGCCCAGTTTTGAACTTGTCTCTGTCCTGTCCTGGCTATGTGATCCTAGGCAGGCTTTGACTGCACTAGATAAGGATACATTTCTAAGGAAGTGTCGAGCCTGCACAGGTAGGGAGAGTTGCCTCCCCTGAGAGCCCCCGATTGACAAGGCAACTGCAGACCCAGGCCCCATCCTCACTCTGGCTGCTTTGAGATGACATTTCCGGGAGAGGAGGTGTTCCTGGCGGGGGAGATTTTTTTGGATGGATTTTCTGCAATTGAGTTTCATTCTTCAGTTTTGTAAGGGAGGTTACATTTAAGGAGATTCAATTATTTTGAATAGGCCTGCTAACGCAACTGCTTCATAATCACAGCTGTAAATTAGCATTTCAAATACTTTACAAAGTGACTACAATACCTTTTTTTCTTTTGGTTTTTTAGGAGCAAGTTTTCACATGTAAGCTGTATACCAAACCTTGAAATAAAAAGGTGGTACCCTAGGAGAGTTATTAGTTAGTCTAAAGACAACCTGCTTGTCTTTAGGTTACCCAGCATTCATTGCCTTCCCTCCCCTTTAGCAATGACAAGTTAAATAATGGGTGCCTGTCTGAGGTGAGACTTGAACCCAGGTCTTTCAGAATTCAGAGGGGCCTTGCTATCCACTCTGCCTAGTACTCTTCATTTCCCACAAGGTTCCCCTCTTCAGGACTTTGCTGTCAAGCCCCAGGAAAGTCATCATCCAGCAAGGTCACATCAACGCTAGAATTGGAACCTCATGTCCCTGGGGCCCCTCCCTCCCTCTGGATGGAGAGCTCCTCAGAGAACCTGCATTTATGGAGAGTGCCCAGGCCATCCATCGCTTCATTTCCCACCCTGCTTCACTACCCTGGACTTCTAGGGGCCTGGTACCTTTCCCCAAACTGGCCCTATCTTCCTTTTTCAGCTTCCTTTTGTATATTGCCTTCCCTATTACATTGTAAGCTCCTTGAAGGTTCTGTGTGTGTGTGTGTGTGTGTGTGTGTGTGTGTGTGTCTCTCTCTCTCTCTCTCTGTGTCTCTCTGTCCGTCCGTCCATCCGTCCATCAATCTCTCTCTTTCTCTCCCTCTCTCTCCAGTGTTCAGCACATGCCTGGCACACAGTAAATGTTTCTCAACCGACTCCCCAAATCTCTCTCTTTCTACCATCACACAGTTGCCTAACAGGGACTGTCTTCAATTGCAACTAGAAGGAGAACAAAATGTCATCATAAATGTCATTATAAACCAGCCAAGTTAATATTCTTTTTAAAAAATTTTTATTATGAACTTGACAGAAGTCAACCAACATGAACACTTCCCCAGACATAGAACAGCCTCGTAGCCATCGAGGTAAGTGAGCTGGGGCAAGAGGACAAACAGAGTCTCCCCATAGCTCATCAGCATAGTCACATCGCATCTGAAAAGGTCCAGGCTCTTGAGGTTTGGCAACTTCTTCAGGGGCTCCAGGGTGTCGATATCCTTGATTTTGTTCCCACTCAGGTTTAGCTGGATCAGGCTGGCTGTTGGTTGGGTCAGGACCTCGAGGCCTCCAGAGGAATGGTTATCACTGAGCTCCAGCTTCCAAAGTCAAGAAAGCTTGGGTAGGTTGGCCAAAGACACAAGGCTGATGTCGATCATGCTGAGAAACTCAAGGTTTTCAAATTCTGAAGGCAGGCCCCCAGTATTCCCAACATCTGAGAAACCATTATCCAAGACTAGATCCTTCACCTCCCTGACTCCATGCTCCACAGCTCCAGCGTAACCCTCCTCTTGATGAGCAGCCCAAGCCCAGCCCAGCCTGGGAACCCCAAGAGTCTGAAGAGCCTCTGCCACCAGGGAGACCAGCAGGAAGGCACCAAAGGCACCCAAAGGGGCATGGGGTAGGATAGCACCCCAAGGGCCCCAGAGCGCATTCCTGGGTGCAGATTAGTCTTTTAAATCTAGACATTCTTAAGACAGAGTTATTTTTTTTACAATGTTGTAGTCATTGAATAAACTGTTTTCCTGATTCTTCTCACTGTACTCTATATCAATTCATACAAATCTTCCCAGGTTACTCTGAATACAACCCTTTCATCACTTCCCACAGTCCAATGAAGTTTCATTGGTCTTATATGCCATAATTTCTTCAAAACCATGCCCTATTTAGTAGGTACCCACTTTGATAAACCAGGCAAGTACATTTTTCTTTCTTTTTCTTTTTCTTTTCCTTTCTTCCTTCCTTCCTTTGTTCTTTCTCTCTCCTCTCCCTTCTTTCCTACATCCCTCTCTTTCTTTTTTCTCCTTCTCCTTTATGATGATGTTGATGATCATTGTCATCTTTCTTTTTAGTCTCTTCCTTTTCCTCCTCCTTCTCTTCTCCTCCTCCTCATTCTTCTTCTTTTTCTTCTACTTCTTCTTTCTTCTGCTTCTCCTCTTCCTTCTCCTCCTCATTCTTCTTCTTTTTCTTCTTCTTTCTTCTCCTTCTTCTTCTTCCTCTTCTTTTGTCTTCCAGGCTCCATGAAATAGATAGATCAAGGAAAGAAAGAGGGTAGCAATTCAGCAGTCACCCACATGCCATCCACATGATCATGGTGATCCACACAGAAACTTTGATCTGTTCCATTTCTCATTTGTACTGGTTCACCCTTTCTTAGGTAGTCCCTCCACTCCCAGGCTGACCATATTGATGCTGGATGGAGTGCAGATACCCGATGGACTTTAACCTTACTATAGCTCACAATTCCTGAGACCAAGAGATCTACCAGCCTCAGCCTCTCCCAGTAGCAAAGATTCCAGGTCTACGTTACCATGTCCAGCAAATATAAATTTCTGATGAGTTTTTTAAACAAAATGACCAAAATAGTAATCATCATTTTTGAAATGGTCAGAGATTAAAGTGTTTCTTCATATCCTTGTTATTTTAGAATGTATAAAGGACTATTTAATTTTTTAAAAATAGTATGTCTTTGTTTTTTATATCATGATCATATTCTCCTCTATAACACATTCCCTTGTAACAAAGAAAAGTTTTGGGGTAAGTCTACCAAGACAGGAACCATGGCTGACAGCTTTAAAAAAAAAGAACTTCTACATCCAAGGGCCCCCACCCCTCTACCAAAGGGAGAGTTTTAGCCCAAATACTCTAATTCTTAACAACAGAGCAAGAATAGCACTTTTTATCTGCATTAGCCACCCCATTCCAACTTTCTACTTTCAAAGTTCAGGATGAACCCAAGTCTCATCTTCCTCATGTAAAACAGGAATAATAATCCCTGCCTACAACCCTGAGAACAGGCTCCTAAAAGCTCTTTGGATTCACAGAACTCTACAAAAGCACAATGGGTAGTATCATCAGCAAGAGACTGGGGCACATCCTACAGAAGGAACACACTTTAGGTTTAAAAAGGACAGGAACAGAATGTTAGAAAGTATCTGCTACTTTAAATTATTACTTTAAACACATCTCAGAAAATGTGTCAGTGCAGTCATATTCTGACACATGGAGGGTTAACTTTCAGGTTCTCTGTAGTATTTCTTGGTGTCTAATCATTACCTGCTATTTTAATATCTACTCTGAGCTACTGGTACCAGAGATACAAAGAAGCATGATCTACTAGCAACATCTTTTCTTCCTAGAGTATCATCATCCTCATAATTCCTTGAACTGTTAACTCCTCCATCCTCCAAACTCCCATTCATCACCCATGGAACTATTCATACCCTGGACCTCGCCATCACTCAACAATACCTATTCCCTGTTCAAGATCACAAACAACCCCTTTCGGAGCCCAGTTTATGCTCCCATCCCAGTGTCTAGTCCTACCCCCTCAGTTTATAGATGAAGAAACGGAGACCCAGAGAGGTCAATAATCGCACCTACCTCCCAGGGTTGCTGTAAGGATCAAATAAGATAATGTTAACCTAGCACCTACCCTGACGCATAGTAGGAACTCTATTATTACTATTTTTTTATCACTGCAGGTTAGAAAAGTGGCATCAGAGACAGGATTCCAACACAGATCTGACTCCAAAACGAGCATTCTTTCTATTGTATCATTCTTACTAAAGTAGCACTACCACCAATGGGATGACTGCAAACTATCCAATACTTTCTTGTTCTGTTTGACTCTGATCCGTTCTCTTCCAATAAATCTTGCAGAGCAGTGGTACCCTAATGTCAAAATCCTTCCTTTAGGCATTTTAGCTTATGTGGTTACCATTGGAACTCTTGGACTGTTCATCGGTCACTCCTCTTCTATAGCTAGCCTACTTTCTTTGTGAATCATATGTGCCCTGTCGGACATCTTTTGCATTTAAAGTGCAAATTGTCATTAGAAATATGCTGCCCCCCAACTACATATAACATACACTTCCTCGTTGCCTTGCCAGTTGGGTCAATGATTCTTCAGAGGTTATGTTGTTCCATGATTCACAGTCATAGAGAATCATGGGAAGGCTGTCCGTGTTACACTACTAGCAACTAGGTGAAAGAGGATAACCTCAAAGGGTAATAAAACTTATGGTAACAAGAGAGAACAAGATGTGCAACCTGGCCAATGTTAAGACAGGTGGTCAAGTCATCAGTAATAGAAGGGCACAGACACAGGCACAATCACTCACAAGTACTTTATGTTCTTATGTTTATTTGGTGGCCAGAGTACCTTTGAGTTCCTGGTTCAGTAGAAGAAAACACACACACACACCCCAAAAAAATCCAAGAAGGTTCCTGATACTTGGGAAGGTAGAAATGAACAGAAGTGTGTGGGGGGGGAGGGGGCAACATCCCCTAAACTCCTTATAAGCCAGAGAGGGAAAAACAAGGAAAAATCAACAACTGGAAATCTCTCTTTTCAAACTAGAAGCAGGAGTGAGAGAAAACAAGAAAGAAGGGGAAAACAAAACCTGCCTCTCCTCTTCTGTGTTTTTGTCTCTTTCAACCTGCAAAATACACACAGTAGATATGACTGTCCCAGCAGAGATATGCATATAATTGCTCTTTGTTCTAAGATATCTCATTCAATTTCATTCAGTCTGGCCTTGCAAACATGTGCTTCTTTTCCACATACACCAGCAAGATAGTTACATAAAGAACAGTACAGGGCATGAACTTCACTGTCTTTTCCAAGGACCAAACTCATTTGTTGTAGAGTTGGGGGTAGGGTGAGGAAGACCCCAGTGGGAACTTTCTGTACCTTGTGCTTTGCCAAGTATGGGTCTGGGAACTTCAGACTGATCTTGAGTAGCTTTTCTGGCTTTGTTCCTTGTAATATTGTTTTCAATCTTGGCAAAGTTTGGTTCCAGAATTGTAAATCTATGAAATTTGTCTTCATATTAAACAATGAATATACTCAGGTTTTGGGTTAACCAGGTAGGGGGCTGCTCTGCTCAAGGAGAGGAAAATGATGGGATGTTCAGATAAGTTCTTTGGCTATTGTCCTGGGACCACTTCCCCAGTTCTTCTCACCTGGGCTAGTTCCAATATTTAGATGCATATTACAGAACCATTACTATGAGTTTAGTCTGTTTTTCAACATTTCTGAATAAGTTATTGTGTTAGATACTGGAGGAAATACAAAGTGTAGATGAGATATGATCTCTGATCCCTTGGGACTTATAGTCTAGTTAGGGGATAACACAGTATCTTCCTCACCACAACTCTACAAGACAGATAGTACAATACTCTCACCATTTCATAAATATTACACACATACCACACACACACACACCATTCACTCTCCTAACCCTAACTTATACTGGCAGGTTTGGTTCCTCTCCAGAAGCATCTGACTACTCTCATCAGGGTTCTAAGAGCAACTTCAATGGACTAGGGTCTCCAATCCTATCTCTCATTAGCCCTCATCCAGTGAGCTATCCCCATTGTGGGCTAACTAGTTGATTTTATTGAGAAGGTTTAGCAAGGACTAAAATTATAAAACAATCGCCCACCTTGAGGAATATGCTCCCCTCTACATACATTTGGTCTTTGGGGAGCACGGGCTCAAGTTTGAAGCACAAAGGTACCGAGGCACACATGTAGGGGCTACTACGTAAGGTTGGAACCCATGCTATGAGAAACTCCATGGAGTCGAAGTCCATTTTCCCCAGAGACTGAGAGGGATGAGAGAGATTGTGTCTTCCAGGTGTTGGGGCAAAATGGTTGTATTTCTTTTCTTGCAATGCCTTCAAGGTAAATATCTTTTTGTAAAGGCTAATGGATGTTAAGTGATTAAATCAGCAGGGACACTACTGGTAGCCAACACTTAAAGGAACACATCCATAATGGGAGCTTGAGTCAATGGCATTAGAGAAGAGATATCTAAAACCCCTTAGGACCTTAAGGGAGAGATGTAGTTAGCTTGACTCTAGATTACTGTACCAGAGGGTACTTGCTGTGCTCACATGGGGGATCAAGAGAGGCAAAAGAAGAAAATGGCATTTTTGTGGAGCTATAACAAATTGGTATAAATAAAGTAGTCAAGAAAGGAGAGGGAGGATGTTCTAGACATACAGACTTATTTGAACAAATGCAGGGGGGAAGAATGGGGATGTGCAAGGTATTTTGGGGAGGACAGAGTAGTCTATGGTGTAGAGTATGTAGAGGAGAACAATATGAAAAAGACAAAAAAAATAAAGAGTTGCCAGTTGTTAATGAACCAGCTCATATGAGCTCTGGAGGGTCAATTGTTCAATTTTCAGTATGCATATTTACACCTTGGAATGCCACAAATGCTACCAACTTGATTTGTTGCCTTGTGGGTTATCAAGACTTAAGGAAGCAATGGCAAAAATGTTAATAATGCAGATTAAACTTAAAAGAGGGTTTTCATAGAGAGTCAGCCAATTAATGTACCAGCAAACCCTGGGTGCTGCCATGCTTTAGAAGGCTTTGTATGACAAGCAAAGAAATCTGGTTGAACTTTATTCCTTGAGCAATAAGGGGGTCACTGAAGATTTGTAAACAGAAGAGTGAGCTGACTATACGGAGACATAAAATTAGTCTGGCAGAAGGAAGAAGGCTAAAGAATAGAAGATGGGGAGAAATAGAAAGTCTTCTGTATGTGGGTAGTGATGGGGGCTTATACTCTCTACTAATAATGCAGAGGAAAATAAATAGATGCAAAAAGCCAATATAGAGACCAAATTGCTAGAAAATGGGAGCACCTTGTATATGAGTTACGGAAGGATATGCTACAAGTTTCATGTCTGTAGGAATTAGAAACTCAATCCATAAGACATTCCAAAAAATAGGACCACTGAAACAGGAATTCAAAACAGGGATGAAACCACATGAGGGGTCTAGGTACAATTTTGCTTGAGAGATTGCATATGTCTTGATCTTCTTACCACTCCTGTTCATGGCCTTCATCTTGAAAAGAGAAGTCTTTGAACATTCCATTCCACCTAATTTTTTCCATGTTTGCAGCAGTTACTTTTTCCTATTTGCTGCTGGTTTGGTGGGGACGGTGTGTGCGAGCTGAGGGTGAAAATGATGGAAAACATCAGGACTGACATACATCTAAGATGCCTCTGCTATGATCAGGAGAGGGTGTGAGCTGAGATTCAGACCTAGAACTGAGATGTATGCTGCCTATTAGGATAGTCAGCTCAGCTGGGTCAAGTCAAGCCTAGAGCAGAGATGGATTCCAGAACACCTAACTTGTAGCTTTTGAGAGTGCTATCGACTGTCAAGATAAAAGTAGAGACAAATTTGTCACCCCATCCACTGAAAGGGGGTCTCAGATGCCCACCTCCTGCCATGAATGCTTTAACGACTTGACAAAAAAAAAAGAAAAGCAGGGAAAGCAATGAGAAGATTTTTGCATTTTAGGAAATAAGCAGACAATTTTCTTCTTGTTTGTGTTTTGTACAATAAAATGAGTGTGGCTACAGTGGGGATAGCCTATATGAATAAAATATAAAGAGTCAGTCAAATAGAGGAAAATTTGTTTAATATAAGTAGAGGATTTTGGCACAGATAACATATTTTCCCCACTTACCACCTTTGGGTGCTAAAAAGCCATATGAGCTGGGTTCAGTGGGAGGAGGAGTAATCCAGGATTTTCAGGTTGAGACTTGGAGATGAGTAGAATGCCTCAAAATACCCCGTGGTGATGGGCTAGGGGTTGATCTACCTGGTGGCGAAATGACATACTACATTCTTTAATGGTTAGTGATCACTTGCTTTTTTTGTAGGGTTGGTTGCCCAGTGAGCTGGAGAAGGAAATGGCAAACCAGCCCAGTATATTTGCCAAGAAAACCCCAAATGGGGTCACAAAGATTTGGACTGAAAAAAACAACAACAACAAAAGGTTATAGAAGGCAGGGAAACGAACCCAAAATGGGTTTTTATTCCTTTGGCAGCATCACTATATGCTGACATAACCTACCCCAACTGACACAGACGTGGGAGAAAAGGAAGGCAATGTCAAGGTCTGGAACGTGGAAGGAGAAGAGACTCTATTTTTCCAGCACCTTCTTTGTCCTCTCTCCTTCTGATCAGAATTCATCTTCTCCTTTGTTCCTTTCATCCAGGGCTCTCTTTTCTTCTTCCCCACTCATTAACCTCTAGAATCTCTCGCACACCTCATTCCCAGAGTTTGGGTCTATGTCCCCAATGAATGTAGCTATGTAGTATCACTACTGTTACCCAGTAAATTGAGACCATTACTTTACTAAACTTGAAGAATTCTTGATATGTTTTATTTTGACATCACCTGCATTTCTAAATACATCCTTCCCTCTCCCTTCCCATTCCTTCTAATAAAGAATTAAAAAGAGAGAGAAAGAAAGCACATCAGCAAAATCAACCCACAGGTCAACTGAGTCTGACAGTACATGCACCATTCCATATCCATAGTGCCCCACCTCTACAAAGGAAGAAGAGAGGAGAATTTTGTCTCTTTGTTTTTTGTTGTTGTTGTTGTTTTTAATTATTTTATTCATTGGAGAGATAGCCTGGAGCCCCAGGTAACTGCAGCAGCCAATCTGCTCCTGAGACTATCAGCTCACAGATGAAATGTCTGTTAGTCACTTACTTGAACTTCCGAGAGCCAAGATGGTGGAGTTCTTCTCCTCCCTTTGTTGACCTTGAAAAGCCCATAAAACATTTCTCTAGGAAAAATCCTGGAGCAGTGGGATCAGTTGAAGGGACAAATAATCTCTTATCCCGTGAGGCTAGGAAAATCATGAAGGATGGTCCCTCTTGCTGTGACTTAAGGGGACTAATACAGGACCACAGCTGTCCCAGACAACCCCACCTCAACAAACTGGGAGAAGATCCTGAGGTCCAGGGGGGTGAAGCCCACAACTGCCAACACAAGGACCCCAGGCATACCTCAGCACCCCAGGGGAATAAGGAAGACACTAGCGCATACGAGTTCACCAACTGCTGAGTTTGCCTATGCTCTAGCTCAGCAGAGGAGACCTCTTGTGGCTAGACTATCCCTCCCCCACACTTAATGCAGCTAGCTCCAGGGGTAACCCTTGGGAAACCCAGAAAGACTTCACCTGACCTCTGCTTTCAAACACCAGCCAGCTCAGCACCAGTTAAGCTGCATTATTTTAACTTCTAGCTGAAAGAATCAGAGTCCACAATACACAAAGTCTCAAGTTCTAAGCATAAGAACTGTGGGACAGAGCCTTCTGTGCCCTAGATGCAGAGATCTACTTTAAAAGTCAGGAAAAGAGTGATCATCATGAGTAAGAAGCAAGCCAGAAAAGAAAATACCATAGAATCTTTCTATGGGGACAAGGACCAAAACACAAGTACCAAAGAGGTCAGCACTGAGACTGTACTCCCATCTGAAACTTTAGAAGGGAATATGAACTGATCTCAAGTCCAAAGAGCATTTTGGAAGAGCTCAAGAAGGATTTTAAAAGCCAAATTAGAGAAATAGAAGAAAAACTGGCCAATGATTTTAAAAATATGAAAAAAGAATTCATTGAGGAAAACAGCTCCTTAAAAAGTAAAATTGGACAAATGGAAAAGGAAGTACAAAACCTTACAGGAAAAATAGCTCCTTAAAAGGAACAATTGGACAGGTGGAAAAGGAGATGTAAAAGTTAACTGAAGAAAACATTTTGATAAAAATTAGAATCAGGCAAGTAGAAGGTAATGACTCTATGAGACATCAAGAATCAGTGAAACAGAATCTAAAGAATAAAAAGATAGAAGAAAATGTAAAATATCTAATTGGAAAAACAACTGACCTGGAAAATAGATCCAGGAGAGAAAATCTAAGAATTACTGGTCTACTAAAAACCTGATGAAAAAAAGATACTGGACAGTATCTTCCAAGAAATCATCAAGGAAAACTGCCCAGACATCCTAGATCCAAAGGGCAAAATGTCATCAAAAGAATCCACTGTTCACTTCCTGAAAGGGACCCCCAACTAAAAATACCAAGAAATATCATTGCCAAATTCCAGAACTATCAACTGAAGGAGAAAATACTGCAGGCACCCAGAAAGAAACAATTCAAATATCAAGGAGCTACACTCAGGTTCACAGAGGACCTTGTAATTTCTACATTAAAAGACTGAAGGGAGTGGAATATGATATTTCCTAAGGCAAAGGAACTGGGACTACAACCAAGGATTAATTACCCAGCAAAGTTGAGCATGACATTTCAGGCAAGGAGATGGACTTTCAATGAAACAAAGGATTTCCAGACCTTCCTTATGAAAAGGCCAGAGCTCAATAGAATATTTGATCTTCAAACACAAGTCTCAAGAGAGGCATAAAAAGGTAAACAGGGGAAAAATCTGTTATTCAATATAGGCAAATTGTTTATATCCCTATAAGGGAAAATGATAATTGCTAATCTTCAGAATAGTATATTTATTATGATATATAAAAGGGATATACATAGATAGAGGGAGCAGGTATAAAGTAAATGATGTGAGGATAAAAATGTGACAAGGCTGTAAAGGGATTGTATTGAGAGAAGCAAAAAGGAGGAGGCAGAAAGTGACAAATTACATCACAGGAAGAGGTACAAAAACATATTACAGTAGAGGGAAAGAGGGGAGGGAGATGAGCATTGTTTGAGATTTATTCTCATCTGATTTGGTTCAAGGAGGGAACAACAAACTCAGTTAAGTATAGAAATCTATCTAGCTCTATAGGCAGTAGGAGGGGAAGGGGGAAAGGGAGGTGGTGGTCAAAATTTGAAAATTGAAAAGTTGAAACTCTGTTGTGGAGGGGAAGGGAGAAGAGAGAACTAAAAGCATAAACAGGGGGAAAGAGGATGGAGGGAAAGACATACATAGTAATCATAACTGTGAATGTAGTGGGATGAACTCTCCCATAAAATGGAGATGGAAAGCAGAATGGATTCAAAACCATAATCCAACAACATGTTAAAATGG
>CM053772.1:49667122-49683514 GCA_028658325.1 Potorous gilbertii
CAATCCTAATCTCAGACAAAGCAAAAGCAGAAATAGATCTAATCAAAAGAGATAAGGAGGAAAACTATATTCTGCTAAAAGGCACCATAGACAATGAAGCAATATCATTACTAAACATATATGCTTCAAGTGGTATAGCATCCAAATTCTTAGAGGAGAAGTTAAGGGAGTTATAGGAAGAAATAGACAGCAAAACTATACTAGTGAGGGACCTCAACCTCCCCCTCTCTGAACTTGATAAATCTAACCTCAAAACAAACAAGAAAGAAGTTAAGGAGGTGAATAAAACTCTGGATAAGGTAGATATCATAGATCTCTGGAGAAAACTGATTGGGTATAGAAAGGAATATACGTTTTTTCAGTGGTACTCAGCACATATACAAAAATTGACCATGTACTAGGGCATAAAAATCTCACAATCCAATGCATAAAGGCAGAGATAGTCAATGCATTCTTCTCAGGTCATAATGCAATAAAAATTATATGTAATGAAAGGCCACGGAAAGATAAACCAAAAATTAATTGGAAATTAAATAATCTAATCTTAAAGTATGAGTGAGTTAAACAACAAATCATAGAAACAATCAACAACTTCATTCAAGAGAAGGACAATAATGAGAAAATCTACCAAATCTTATGGGATACTTCAAAAGCAGTTCTTAGGGGAAGTTTTATATCTTTGAATGTCTATATGAATAAAATAGAGAAAGAGATCAATGAATTGGGCATGTAACTGAAAAAGCTAAAAAAAGAACAAATTGCAAATCCCCAAGCAAATACCAAATTAGAAATACTGAAAACCAAATGAGAGATTAAGAAAATTGAAATTAAGAAAACTATTGAACTAATAAATAGAACAAAGAGGTGGTTTTATGAAAAAACTAATAAAAGTGATAAGAAACCAATAAGACAAAACCAATTTGATTTAAAAAAAGAAAGAAGAAAACCAAATTACCAATATCAAAAATGAAAAGGGTGAACTGACCTCCAATGAGGAGGAAATTAAAATAATAATTAGAAATTACTTTGCCCAACCGTATGCCCATAAATTCAACAATCTAAATGAGATCGATGATTATTTTTAAAAAATATAAATTGCCCAGATTAACAGAAGAGGAAGTTGAATACTTAAATAACCCCATCTCAGAAAAAGAAATTGAACAAGTCATCAGTGAACTCCCTAGGAAAAAATCTCTAGGGCCAGATAGATCTACAAGTGAATTCTATCAAACATTTAAAGAGCAGTTAATTCCAGGACTATATAGACTATTTGGGAAAACTGGGGAAGAAGTCCTACCAAATTTTTTTATAATCAAATATGGTTCTGATACCTAAACCAGGAAGAGCCAAAATAGAGAAAGAAAATTCTAGACCAATTTCTCTAATGAATATAGATGCAAAAATTTTAAATAAGATATTAGCAAAAAGAATATAATAACTTATCATGAGAATAATACATTATGCTCAGGTAGGATTTATACCAGGGATGGAGGGCTGATTCAATAGTAAGAAAACTATCAGCATTATTGATCATATCAATAACAAAACAGAAACTACATGATTATCTCAATAGATGCAGAAAAAGCTTTTGACAAAATACAACACCCATTCCTATTGAAAACATTGGAGAACATAGGAATAAATGGAACTTTCCATAAAATAATAAGCAGTATCTACCTAAAACCATCAGCAAGCATTATATGCAAAAAGGATAAGCTGGATGCATTTCCAATAAGATCAGGGGTGAAACAAGGATGTCCATTATCACCACTGTTATTCAATATGGTACTAGAAATGTTAACTTTAGCAAAAAGAGAAGAAAAAGAAATGGAAGGAATTAGAATAGGCAAGGAAGAAACTAATTATCATTCTTTGCAGATGATATGATGATATACTTAGAGAATCCCAGAGAATCAAATAAAAAACTACTGGAAATAATAAACAACTTTGGCAAAGTTGCGTTACAAAATAGACTCACATAATCATCTGCATTTCTATATATTACTAACAAAACCCAACATCAAGAGATAGAAAGAGAAATCCCATTTAAAGCTATGGTAGGCACTACAAAATATCTGGGAGTCCACCTGCCAAAACAAATCCACTTTTAGCACAAATAAATTCAGATCTAAGCAAGTGGAAAAGCAAAAATGACAATTCTACCTAAATTAGTTTACTTATTCAGTGCCATACCAATCAAACTACCAGATAGTTAATTTCTAGAGCTAGAAAAAAATAACATCAAAATTCATCTGGAAAAACAAAAGGTTCAGAATGTAGAGGGAACCAATGAAAGGAAATGCTAGGGAAGATAGCCTAGCCCTACCAGATCTCAAACTGTATTATAAAGCAGCAATCATTAAAACCACTTGGTACTGACTAAGAAACAGAGGGGTAGACCCATGGAATATGTTAGGTACTCAAGACACAGTAGTCAATGAATATAGCAATCTACTTTTGATAAACCCAAGGATCCCAGCTTCTGGGATAAGAACTCACTGTTTGGCAAAAATTGCTGGGCAAACGGGATAACAGTGTGGCCAAAACTGGGTATAGACCAATGCCTGACACCGTACACAAGAATAAAGTCCAAATGAATACATGATCTAGGTATAAAGATTGATACTATAAACAAATTAGGGGAACAAGGAGTAGTATATTTGTCAGATTTATGGAGAGAGGAGAAATTTTTTACCAAACAAGAGATAGAGAATATTATGAAATGCAAAATGGATAATTTTGATTACATTAAATTGAAAAGTTTTTTGCACAAACAAACCCAATGCAACCAAGATCAGGAGGGAAACAGAAAACTGAGAAAGAATTTTTGCAGCTAGTGTCTGTGATAAGGGCCTCATTTCTAAAATATATAGAGAACTGAGCCAAATATAGAAGAATACAAGTCATTCCCCAATTGATAAATGATCAAAGGATATGAACAGGCAGTTTTCAGAGGAAAAAATTAAAGTTATCTATAGTCATATAAAAATGCTCTAAATCACTATTGATTAGAGAGATGCAAATCAAAACAACTCTGAGGTACCCCATCACACCTATCAGACTGGCTAACATGACAAAACAGGAAGATGACAAATGTTGGAGAAGATGTGGGAGAGTTGGAACACTAATTCATTGTTGGTGGAGTTGTGAGCTGATACAACCATTCTGGAAAGCAATTTAGAACTATTCCCAAAGGGCTACGAAAATGTGCATACCCTTTGACCCAGCAATCTTGCTTCTAGGACTGTATCTCAAAGAGATAATAAAAATGGGAAAGGGTCTCACATGTACAAAAATATTTATAGCAGCTCTCTTTGTGGTAGCCAAGAACTGGAAATCAAGGGGATGTCCACCAATTGGGGAATGAATGAACAAGTTGTGGTATATGAATGTAATGGAACACAATTGAGTTATAAGAAATGATGAACAGGAAGACTTCAGAGAGGCCTGGAAAGACTTATATGAACTGATGCTGAGTGAAAGGAGAAGAACCAGGAGAACTTTGTACACAGCAACAACCACAGTGTGCAAGGAATTTTTCTGGTAGATTTAGTACTTCATAGCAATGCAAGGATCTAAAAAAATTCCCAATGGGTTTTTGAGGCAAAATGCCTTCCACATCCAGAGAAAGAATTATGGAATTGGATTGCAGAATGAAGCAGATCATTTTTTTGTGTGTGTTATGTTTTATCTCGTTTTGTTTCATGGTTTCTCCCATTCATTTTAATTCTTCTATTCAACATGACTATGGTGAAATTGTACTTAACAGAAATATATGTGTAGAACCTATATAAGATTGCAAGCCTCAGGAAAGGGGGAGAGAGGGAGAGGGAGGGGGAAAATCTAAGATTAGATGGAAGTGTTTATAGAACACTGAAAACAAAAAAATTATTTTTTAAAAGAATGTGATCTTCATCTCACAAATAGACCCAACATTTTACAATTATAGGGTAATTAGAAGGAACCTTATTGATCAGCCAGTTCAGTCCCTTTATTTATTTGGTTTTGTCAGTCAGTAATCATTTATTAAGCTTTTACTATTAAGCTCTTTGTCAGTTAATGTGCTAAACTCTAGAGGAAGCAATAGTATACTTGCCTAATTCAAATAGCTTACCTTCTCGTGCCAACTCCATTTACCAATAAGGAAATGGGGTTCAAAGAAATCAGGTAACTTGTTCAACATTATACAGTCAGTGCAGAGCCAGGAATGGATCCCAGATCTCCCAACTTCCCTGTTAGTTCAGTCACTAAAATGAGCTTCCTAAATTTCAGTTCCTACCATATCAACCCCTCCCCCGCAACATTCAATAAACTCCAGTGGCTCCCTGTTGCCTCCAGGATTAAATACTAAATGTTCTCTTTGGCATTCAAAGCCCTTCACAACTTAGGCCCTTGCTACCTTTCCAGTCTTCTTATATCGTACTCCTTCCCAGTCGTCTTATACCTTACTTCCTAGCACATACTCTCCAATCTAGTGACCTTGACCTCCTGGCTGTTCCATGATGAACAAGAATCTGTCATCTCTGGGCATTTCTTCTGGCTGTCTACCATCCCTGAAATGTTCTCCCTTCTCGATTCTACCTATTGACTTCCTTTATGTCCCAACTAAAATCCTGTATTTTACATCTCCTCTTAATTCCAGCACCTTTCCTCTGTTATTTATTTCCTATTTTCCCTGTATATAGCTTGCTTTTTTATATTTGTTGGCATGTTGTCTCTCTCATTAGATTGTAAATTCCTTAAGGGAAGGAATCTCTTTTGCTCCTTTTTGTATCCCTTAGCACAGGACCAAACACATAGTAGGCATTTAATACATATTTGATTGATTCATTGATTAGAATGGTTCTATCTACCATACCACAAAACCTCTCATGACTGTGTAGAGTAAATGTGCAATAAGTCAATTTTCCCAAGGGACCAAGAGAAGCTGAACTTGATGGAAGTATTTATGAAGAGAGATTTTCTGCTTGGAGGCTTTTATTAAGGGAGAAAGAAAAAGTGGAAACCACTGTATACAAGTTTTGAATTTCTTTTGTCTTTGAGGATGACATTGGGATGAGAGAAATAAGAATTTTCCAAGACAAACTTGTGTATCCTTGGCATTCTACTTGGAAGGGAAAAAATTGAAAAAGATGAAGGAAGATTGAAATTAGGTAGAGCTAAGGAAGCCAGAAACTGATTGTTTCTTTGCCATTCAGAGTAATATTCCAAAATCATAGTATTGCAGAAAGAATATTGGGTTTCAGGAGACCAGAATTCCTCCCTGGGTCTGACTTATTAGCTATGTAACCTTGGTAATTTCACAACTTCTGGCTCTCTGTTTTCTTATCTGTATCAGGGTATAATAATACTTGCCTTGCCTGCTTGAAACATTAGCTGTTAGACTTTTCTAAGGGTTGGCATTTATAGAGCACAGTAAGTTTTGCAAAGCACTTGACCTGCATAATCTCCTAGGAGTCTCACAACAACCTTATGAGATAAGTGCTATTAGGAAAACCATCAGCATATTTGACCATATCAACCAAAATAACGGAAATCATAGGATTGTCTCATTAGATGTAGAAAAAAGGGTTTTTTTGACAAAATACAATACCCATCAGAAACACTATAGAGCATAGGAATAAATGGAATTTTCCTCTAAATGATAAGAAGCATCTACCAAAAACCATTAGCAAGCATTATGTGTAATGGGATAAGCTAGAATCATTTCCAGTAAGATCAGGGGTGAAACAAGGATGTCCATTATCACCACTGTTATTCAATATTGTACTAGAAATGTTAGCTTTAGCAATAAGAGAAGAAAAGAAATGGAAGGAATTAGAATAGGCAATGAAAAAACAAAGCTATCACTCTTTGCAGATGGTATGATGGTATACTTAGAGAATCAACTAAAAAAACTACTTGAAATAATTAATAAGTATAGTAAAATAGCAGGATGCAAATAAACACATATAAATCATCAGCATTTATACATGTTACTAACAAAGTTCAGCAGTAAGAAATAGAAAAGAAATTCCATTTAAAGTAACTGTAGACAATATAAAATATTTATGAGTCTACTTGCCAAGGCAAACCCAGGCACTATATGAACACACTTACAAAACACGTCACACAAATGAAGTCAGATCTAAATAATTGGAAAAATAACAGCTGCTCATGGGTAGACTGAGCTAATATAATAAAAATGAATTTTACTTAAATTAATTTACTGATTCAGTGCCATACCAGTCAAACTACCAAAAATTCTTTTATAGTTAGAAAAAATAATAACAAAATTCATCTGGAAGAACAAAAGGTCCAGAATGTCAAGGGAATTAATGAAAAGAAATGTAAGGGAAGGTGGCCTAGCTGTACCAGATCTAAAACTGTATTATAAAACAGTAACTAACAAAACAACTTGGTATTGGCTAATAAATAGAGTGGTGTATCAGTGGAATAGGTTAGGTATACAAGACACAGTAGTCAATGACTATAGTAATTTACTGTTTGATAAATCCAAAGACACAAGATTCTGCGATAAGAACTCAATGTTAGACAAAAGCTGCTGAGAAAACTGGAAAACTGTATGGCAGAAACTAGGCATAGACCAACATTTTACACCGTATACCAAAATAAGGTCAAAATGGTAAATGATTTAGACATAAACAGTGACAATATATGCAAATTAGGAGAGCCCCAAGGAAAAGTTTACCTGTCAAATCTACGGAGAATAGAAGAATTTATGACCAAGCAAGAGATAGAAAATGTTATGAAATGCAAAATGGATAATTTTGATTACATTAAATTAAAAAGGTTTTACACAAAGTCAATGCAACCAAGATAAGAAAGGAAGTAGAAAGCTGGGAAACACTTTTTATAGCCAGTGTCTCTGATAAAGGCCTGATTTCTAAAATATAAAATATATAGAACTGAGTCAAATTTATAAGAATATAAGTCATTCCCCAATTGACAGATGGTCAAATGATATGAACAGGCATTTTGTGCATGAAAGCTATTAAATAGAGAAATACAAATTAAAAGAACTATGAGATAACACATCATACCTATCAGATTGGCTAACATGACAAAAGAGGAAAATGATAAATGTTGGAGAAGATGTGGGAAAATTGGAACACTAATGCATTGTTGGTGGAGTTGTTAACTGATCTAGCCATTCTGGAGAGCAATTTGAAACTATGCCCAAAGGGCTATAAAACTGTGCATACTCTTTAATCCAGTAATACCATTACTAGGTCTGTATCCCAAAGAAGTAGTAAAAAAGGGGAGAGGATCCACATGCACAAAAAAAATTTATAGCAGCTCTTTTAGTAGTGCCAAAGAATTGGTAATTGAGGAGATGCTCATTAGTTGGGGGATGACTGAACAAGATGTGGTATATGAATGTAGGCAGTCTTAGCCCTCAAAAAGAGGCATAACCTGGCCTTCCTCTGTTCTGGTCAATCCAAATCTGGAGTATTTCATTCAGTTCTGGACAGCACATTTTAGAAAGGACACTAAAAGCTGGACAGTGACTAGAGGAAGGCACCCAGAAAGGGGAAGATCTTGTTAAAGAGTCAAGTATGCATTAGGTGGAAAAGAGAAGCTTGGGTGAGGGGCTACACAAAGGAATATGACAGCTTCCTGGAAGCATCTGAAAGACTGAAGGATTAAACTTATTCTCCTTGGCCCCCATGGGTAGAATTATAACCAATGGATAGAATTTTCAAAGAGCCATATTTTGACTTGGTGAAAGGAATAACTTCCTAAGATTTCAAGTTATCTTAAAGTCTGAAAGATTGCATCTGAAGGACTACCTTCCCCTCACTGAAAAATCTTCAATCAAGGGCCAAGTGACCACTTGTTGGGAACAATATTTAATAGAGGGGATTCTTGTTCCTATGTTCATTCAAATACACACCTGAGTCTCTAGGCTCTCTTCCAACTTTGAGATTCTGTAGTAATATTCCATTATATTAATATAATAAAATTACAACTTAACCTCCCTGGGCCTCAGTTTCCTCTCCTGTAAAATTGGGATCTAGATTATGTTCCTTTCAGCTCTAAGGTTAATTCTATAAGCCTCAAAGAAAATAAATCAAAGCAATTTTGGTGGCAATTGGGGAAATAATAGCAATGGGATAGGAATGATGGTCATGAAAGACCTTTTGTAGTTGCTGGCATGAGGTGAACCATGAGGTGAATTGTTCTTCAATTCCTCAATCATTAGAGGTGTGGATATATGATTTGTTTCCAGATCTTTGATGTTATGAATATTGCTGCTAGGATTACTTTTGTACAGATAGATTTTTTTTGTGTGTGCTAACAACATCCTTAGAGTATGGTCCAAGTAGTTTTATCAGTTGGTGAAAGAGTATGAGCAGTTCTGAAGCTCTTGGTACACAATCCCATACTATTTTCCAAAGCTTACATGTGCCTACTTTTTTCTAAAACCTTGCTGCCATTGAATTTTATAATTTTAAACTATATTTGCCATTTTAGTAAGTGGGGGCAATATCTCAGAATTATTTCATTTGTATTTTCTTTGTTAGAGTTTTAATATTTTTTCATGTTGTTGTTGATCATTTATGTTTCTTCTTTCCAGAATTGTCTATTCATAACCTCTTATATTCATATTCTATTCATAAGCCTCTTACTTGGGAACAGGTATCAGGTTCTTTTACATACTCCATTTTTAAAAATTCTTTCTTTTTTGTTTTAAGTTCCAAATTCTCACACTCCTTCCACCCCTTCCCCTATCATGGAGAGGGCAAGAATTTAGTCTATCATATAATGCAAAAAAAGAAAACACTAGTAGGTAAACATCTCATGCTTTATTTTTGGAGCTGTCCAGGGTGCTGACACACCCTTTAACAGAGTTCAGAGAAAACTGAGGTAGAGAGCACTAGAAAGAATATTCAGCCATTCCACTCTCTTCCTGAAGGGCTCATACCCAGGGTCTCTCCCAAATAGTAACCAGTTAGGTAGTCACCACATCCAGTCAGTTAATCTCTGGGGATGTTCCTTTCCCTAATCCTCAAAAGTGAGAGTCAGGATAGTGTAGGAGATAGAGAATAAATCTTGGGGACTAAAAGACCTGGTTCAAGGCCTGAACCTGACACATGCTGGCTGCACAGAGGGAACCATCATTTAAAGTCTCAGTGTTATAGGTCACTCTTTAAGACCATAAGTTGCATAGTAGATGCATATCTATATTGAGAGAGGGAATTTCCTCTCTGGGAAAGTTAATAAAATCACAGATTAATCAGTTGATGCTTAGTTTTACTTTTCCCTTCTTTCTTTTTTATTCTTTGTTAAAAGGGATAGGATGATATGCTTAGAAATGAAGAGGATAGGGTACAGTGGTAAGTGCCTCTGATGCTGGCTACTAAGGTGGTGAAGGCTGGTGGGTGTCTTGAGACTAAGAGTTCTAAGCTGCAGCAAGCTAAGTTTAGTCATCTACAGTATGTCCAGATCTCCAGAAATGTTGGGATCCCCAGAAATGGAGAGTCACAGAACTGCCTAAGGAGGGGTGACTCAGATCATGTCTCAAATGGAACAGATAAAAGCTACTTTGTTGATCAACAGTGGCATCATTGCATAAATGGTCAGGATAGAAAGCCTGGGCAAGACAAAAGGAAGAAAGAAAAAAAGAAAGAAAGGAAGGAAGGAAAGACATATTGTACTAGAAAGGGAGTGATCTGGACATGGTCAGATAGTAATGTGAAGGTCTACATATGGGAAAGGGAAGATAAAAGCACATGATAGTGCCAGCAGTAGAATTCAAACCAGGAGGCAGAAAAGTAAGCTGTAGTGGAAATGACATCAGGGGTGTGCTGGAGTCAGTTGTAATTGGCAACAAACCTGTTGTTAAATTTTCAGTGTGAATATTTATACCTCAGATATAAAAGATCGCAAATCATGGCTAGATATATTGTTTTCTTGTTAAGAAAGTCATGGAGAAAATGACAGAATAAACTAAAGAGTTTTTAAAACATTTTCCCCCAGACATTTACTAGCACTGTGCTATAATTACATATTTTATATATGTGTGTATATACATATATATATATATATATATAAATATATATATATATATATATATATATATATTATAGCATTGCTCTGTAAACATTGCTTGAACTCAGCAATAGTGTAGTAAAAGACTCAGGGAATGAAGTCATCATCACTGAAGAGCTGATGATGATGAAGATGATGATGATGATGATGATGATGATGATGATAGCTGGCATTTAGATAGTCCTTTAAGTTTGCAAGGTTCTTTACATCCATTATCTTACTTGAGCCACACCCCAGGGTAGCATGGTCTAGAGAAACAAGTTGTAGAACATGAATATAACTCAATATTACTGTACTGTAAGCAATGATGAGGGGTGGTTACATGGTGCCATAATGCACAGAACATTGGGCCTGGAGTCAGGAAGACTCATCTTCCCGAATTCAAATCCAGCCTTAGACACTTCTTAGTTTTATAATTTGAATTGTCTTAGAAAGATTCTGAAGATCACCTGGCAGGATAAGGTACCAGACACCAGTCTATACTCGAACTAAACTGTCAGACATTCAAATTCTGCTTCAGAGAGCACAACTCTGATGGGCTGGTCATGTTGTGCAAAACGTAAGCCTGCCAAAAAGATTGTTCTTTGGAGAACTCACATGCAGTGGGTGTTCACAAGAGGGTCAGAAGAAGCAAAACAAGGACACTCTCAAGGTCTCTCTTAAGAACTTTGGAATTGATTGTGTGACATGGGGGACACTAGCACAGGACCACTCAGCATGGCCGTGCCCACATCAGAGAAGGTGCTATGCTCTATGAGCAAAGGAGAATTGAAACAGGTCAATGGAAATGCAGGATGCACAGATTTAGAGTATCCACCCCAAATGTTCACATGGACTATTTGTGCCTGACCTATGGTAGAGCATTCTGAACTTGTATTGGTCTGATCGGACATATTGAAACTTGACTCTAGTATAATGATATCATTTTGGTCCTCTTGGAGAATGAAGGACAACAACTAACCAACCAACCAACCAATCCTGGGCAAGTCACTTGACCCTGCTTGCCTCAGTTTCTTCACCTATAAAATGAGCTGGAGAATAAAATGGCAAACCATTCTACTATCTTTGCCAAGAAAACCCCAAATGAGTTCATTAAGAGTTAGACTCAACTGAAACAACTGAACAGCAACAAGAAATGATGAATATGGAGAAACACAAGAAGCCCTATATGAACAATGACAAAACAGTCAAATTGATTGCTGTGAAATTATGATGAACAAATCAGGTCCCAAAGAATAGATATGGAAATCCATTTTCATTCTTTAAAGTCTTGTTCTAAGGAGTGGTCCTCTGGGAGAGGAAGAGGGAGAAAAATGTAGGCAATGTGAAAGCTGAAGATATCAATAAAAATGTACTTAAGGAAACCCAGGGGATTGCTGGAAATTTCCCCAACTTCCAAATGAGGGAGAGAAGAGGTTCAAGGAGAGAAGATATAGAGATATGTCTAGGCTAAAAAGAAAGAGCCCAAGACAGAGCCCCTCTGAGGGGTTTCCCTTAGTGTGGTCTCTCATCCGGGGTTCTGCCCAGGTGGGAGGAGTATTCATATTCTCTTGCTTAGGAGAGAGGTTGAGTCACTCCCTGATGTTACCCTCCCTCACAAAGGAAGGGATAAAGTTTGCAATAAAAGTACTTTCACAAATAATATTGCATATGAACCTCACCACAACCCTGAGGCAGATACTACATTATATTATCCACTTTACAGATAAGAAAAACTGAGACTTGGAGACATTATAACTTTTCTGTGGTCCTACAGTTGGTAAGTATTTGAAGCAAGATTAGAACCGGAGCCTTCCTGATTCCAAGTCCAGTACTCTGGAGTGTGCCACTGAGGAGAACTCCAGTAGAACTTTCCTGGTTTCTTGAATCATATCGTCATTTCACCACCACCACTATCACCACTATCATGCCCTCCCAATACTGTCTACTTTGCTTGTTTGAGGACCCTTGTTCTTTCCCTAAAACATTTAAAGATTGATTCAGCCAGGCAACAGCTCTTCCTTCAACTACCTTCAGCATCCAACCAAACTTCTCTACAATGTTCCATTCAATTCAGCAACAAGGAATTCAACAACCTGAATTGAATTGCATACCTTCAAGGCTGGGCTCTCAGTACTTCCCAAGATTAGCTAATAGGATAGACCATTCTGTACAAATGAACTAAAGAATTCTAGGCAAGGGCTGCCAGACTTTGAATTCAAAGAACTCTCCCCTTACATTTAATAAACATACCAAGAGTGTCCAGAGACTAGACCATCATATTTCCAAGGATTTTTTGTTTTTTATTAAAAAATTTTTTGGTTTACATTTTGAGTTCCAAATTGTCTCCCTCCCTCCCAACCCCACGTTAGAGAGGCAAACATTTGATACAGACATATAACTAGAACTCAAAACTATATACTTCCATATAACAGTTCTTTCTCTGAAGGTGGACAGCATTTTCTTTCATAAGTCCTTCAAAGTGACGAAGTTGAGGGGTACTCATGGACCCCAAAATACCGACAGTCTGGGTCGTGCTCCAATGAATTCGACTCAAGCCTTCTTAAAGCCAAAGAAAATAAAGTTTATTAAAGATTTGCCACCTGGGGTTGGCTCTTAAGGAGCCTAAGCATTTGTGACGCTAGTATTCGTCAGCGGGCCAGACAGAATCCCAGCTAGATAGAATCTGAGCTGGATTGAATCTGAGCGCCTTCTTGGAGGTGAGATGGAACTTAAATACAGAAAAGAGTATAGGAGGGATCTGGGGCGGGGGAGGGGCGGGGCAGGGGTGATCTGGTAGTCCAGGCTGATGGGAATGAGGGGTTTAGGAAGGGTCTTGAGGAGAAGTCCAAGGAGGGAATCCAATGAGGGTCAAAGACTGGAAACAACTGGAGACTATCAGGAGACATCAGACTAGGGGGCACCTAGGTGGGAAGCAGGTGGGGCAATCAAGAGGTAACAGACAATGGCCGCAGATTTGAGTATGAAAAGCCAGATTCTGTGAGGAGATACAAGGAGAGCTCAATGTGAGTATGAAAAGCCAGGTTAACTGAGGAGATTCCAGGGTAGCTCAAGAAGTTCCCAGAGTCTGAACCCCATCAGTAGTTTATTTGAATAATCATATTACTCAAAGTGCCTTAGTCATCCACAGTTACTCTTCGAACATTAAATATTCTCTTGGTTCTGCTTGTTTCACTTTGCATCAGTTCATGAAAGTCTATGTTTTTCTCAAACCAACCTGCACTTCATTTCTTAGGACACAGTAGGATTCCATCACAGTCACATACTATAACTAATTTACCCATTCCCACCTTTACCGTTAAACATCATTGAGAACAAATTTGTCATAGAATTAGAATCACAGAGCTGGGAAGGAACTGTGAAAAATTATTTTTAAGAATCATTATCTTGGAGGTTCAGAGCTTCCCCCAGCCCCCTTCTTTCGAAGTTCAGTTGTTTTTATTTTTTTTTCAGGACATTACTGATAATGAGACTGCATAGAGTCTCCTTATCCTGATCAAACCCCACCTGAGCTGGCAGGTAATTTAATCTAAAGTAGAGAAGATTGGGAGGAGACAGATTCTTTTGTTTAGCTAGCCCAAATCCAGGGAATCTGATAAAAGAATTATTTCCTCCATCCAGAGGTAAAATGATGATGATGTCACCCCTGTGTACCCTACATAAACTATGCACCCAAACCCCAACATGAGCTCTCAGTTCCAATCTGTCAGCCCCCCTGCATGGATGTTGCCAGCTTTGAGAGAAATAAAACGATGGACACAACCTAGTCATGTTTATCTTTCTTAGCCCAAACTGAGGGTGACAGAATTTGTTAGCTAGTTCAATTCTGCCTTTTTTTTCCCCATTGGAGAAAACAGGAACTGAGAGATTAAGTCACTTGTCCAAGGTCACCAGACTAATTAGTGCCAGAGCCAAGACTGGAGCCAGGGGTATGAGGGTAAATGTTTAACAACTGGCTCTCTAAAAGGCATACCACACTTCTCAGTTTAATCTGAATTAACATTTTCTCCATCATTTTCCTAAATCTAGGCATTCAAAACAACAACCAAGCCCTGATTTGTTGGTTTGCCCGTTTTTGGAAGTAAAAATGCTTATGCCAAAGATTTAACAACGGGCTCCAGGAGGGGGAAGGAAGGAGCTGGTCCCCTGTATATGGGGGGCAATTCTTCATTTCCTACCTGCTATTTAGCTTGGTTTTGACTCAGCAAGTATCATGCACCTAGGCAAGGTAGCCTCTGGAAGCCTCCTAGAACTAGTTGGCCTTCACCTCCTTTCTCATGTCCCCCCTTTTTTCTTCCTCTTTCCCAAGTTCTCCTTTTCTCTCTTCTCCATTTTCTCTCTCTCTTTCCCTTTTCTCTCTTCTCCATTCCCCCCGAACTTGTTGCACATGAGAGCATCCAGTAGCATCAAAGATCTGGGATTCTGTGTGACTGTGAATTGTACTTAGCTGGGTCATCCTGGATGGAATCCCTCTCTGAGCTTTTGTTTCTTCCTATGTAAAATGGGGATGATAGAAATAAGTACTACCTATGTCACCGACTTATTATGACGGAAGCAACCTATTCACTTGACAGCACATAGAAATGTAAAGGGTTTTTGTAAGATCCTTTCCAGTTCTAAATTTCAAGAGTCTCCCTTCTTTCCTTGTAGTTTATCCCAAATTCTGCCTCTTCTGTGCCATGCCCCTAAAATCCCCCTCCTCTGTTTACCAGTCCCCCTTCTTTTTCCAGTCTTTAACCCAAATTTCTCTTCTCTCCCTTCCCCAAATCCCACCCTGGGCTGGCTCCAGTCTCTGGACCACAAATCCTTTCCCCCTCCAGTCTTCTATTCCCGAACCCCTCCTCTTTCTGGTCCCTTATCCCAAATCTCTCTTATCTTCCCTCTCCCCCTTTAGACCCCCTAAATTTCACTCCTCTCCAGGTTTCTCTCTTACTTCCACTCCCTTTCTCCCTCCCAACCACAGGAGTGCAGTCCTCCCCTCTCTGGTCGCCTATCTCCAAATCCCTCCCTCTTCTATCAACAGACCACCCCCAAACCCTCCTCTCTCTAGTTCCGTACCCCAAAATACCTCCCCTCTTCCATTAAAGATGGGAGGGGAAATGCCCCCAGGCCCTGTCTCTTTGGTCTCCTACACCCAAGTTCCTCCCTTTTCCATCCACAAACCCCCAGCCGCTTCCTTTCCATTGAGAAATGGGAATTCTAGGCCCCTCCAGCTTCCTTCTCAGGTCCCCAGACCCCAAATCCGTTCCCTCCTGGCCCCCTAAAGAGCCTCCTCCTCCCGCGCTGGGCGGGGCTGGCGCAGGTTGCTGCCGGCAGAGGGCGGCCCGACCCCCCAGCGCCGAGCCCGGAGTCTGGAGCTCGGAGCCGGCGCGGCTATTTCTATCTCATGATCACAGTGCCCGGGCTCGGGGCTTTTCCAGCGACTTCTGCCCGGGCGGGGAGCGGGCGGCGGGCAGCGGGCAGAGGACGGCGCCGCTCCGGCCCCCAGGAAGCCATATTCTGCAGCGCCGGCTCCGGGCCCAGGGAGGCGGTGCGGGCAGCCCCTGCGCCCCGGCCCTGCGCCCCGGCCCTGCGCCCCTGCCCCGCGCAGCCCCTGCGCTCCAGCCCTGCGCTCCAGCCCTGCGCCCCGGCCTCTGCCTTCGCTGTGCCAGCCCAGTGCCCTCCCCTCCGGCCGCTGCGGGGCCACCGCCGCCTGGCAAGATGAGCAACGTGTCCTTCCACATCTCCAACCTCTTGGAGAAGATGACGTCCACGGACAAGGATTTTAGGTAGGTCCCCCCCCCCCCCGAGCCCTCCGTCCCCCACTAGGAGAACGTCAGGTCCTTGAGGCTGGCCATCGTTGGGTCCCAAGTACCTAGCATGGTGCTTGTCACGTAGCAGGTGCATAGTAAATACAGTGCGCGACAGCATGACCCCGTCGCTGCCCCTGCCCTCCTGGTCCCCGGTTTCCCTGGCCCAGGACTCCCCCTTCCTTTGCCATATCACTATAGGCCATTTCTTTCCCCATCTGCTCCCTGCCTCACCCCATTCCCCCAATGCTTTCTTCTTCACCCCCATCTCCACCTTCTCCCACCCTATGCCAACCCATCCTCCCTTCCCTGCATGCCCCCTAACCCAACGTCTGAGCCGTGACCGTGTAGTGGGCGGAGGGCTGGTTTGGGCGTCTTGAGGACCTGAATTCAAAAGCAGATTTTGATCGTTATTACCTGAATGGCCTTGGGCAACTCACTTAAAGACCCTTCTCAGGTTAAAAGATCTCAGTGATCAATTTCTAATGATCTCCAAGAGTTCTTCCTGCTCCTAAGTATGACCCTGTCATCTTCCACCTCTCTCTCT
>CM053772.1:49684014-49745353 GCA_028658325.1 Potorous gilbertii
CAAATGGGGAGAAAATTTGGAACCCAAAATTTTGTGAAAATGAATGTAAAAAGTTAAATAAATAAATTTATAAAAAAAAAAAAAGATACAGACTCCTGTTTGTTTTTAAGTCTTTCTTAGTAGGATTTTTTGCTATTCCTCCCCTTCATCGACTAGGTTTGCAACCCAAATGAAGTATTTCCCATTCTCTATAGAGGATGCTCCGTATCTTTGCTCCTGGAGCCTGGAGTGTACTCTTTTCACTTCTGACTCTTGGACTCCCTAGTTTCCTCCAGAGATCAGCTCATAAAAGAAGTTTCTTGTAATGCCCCCTTCTACCACCCACCGCTCCCTCTTCTCTAGAAATAAGCCTGCATATACTTTGCATATATTTATATATATTCAAATAATAATGGGCCCACAATGCTTTAAGGTTTGCAAAATACTTTTGCAAATACTACCTCATTTGGGTTTTTTAAATTTTTATTCATTTTTAACTTAAATATAAGAAGACAAAAAAAGAACATTTCCATGCACAACATAAAAAGAGAATTCAATATAAATGCAAAATTCATGCATTCACTTCACACTGTTTACTTCTTTTGGAAAAATGATATAATAGATAATTTACACAGTTTTTAAAGCTACCTTGCTTTTCTGTGCTTTCTTCTGTTCTCTATTGTGTGCTTTTTTTCTCTCTCCCTCCCACTCTGCCCAAGAGAAGGCTACCATTAGAAACATGTATGTATGTATACATACATACATATACATACTCACATATATAATATATGACTCCCAGGTCTACATGCATACATATATATAAAACACCATATTATACATACTTTAATTTATCAGTTCTTTCTCTGGATGTGGATAGCATCTTCCTTTATAGGTCCTTTGTAGTTTTTTAGTATTTATAATATTCATTATACTGTGTATAATATTGTCGTTTCGCCCATTTCACTCTTCATTATTTCATACAAGTCTTTCCATGTTATCCTAAAATCAATCAGCTCATCATTTCTTGTAGTATAATAGTATTCCATCACAATCACATACCGCGACTTGTTTAATCGTACAAATACTACAGTATTTGATCCTCATAACAACTCTGTTTTATTGGTAGGATTGGTAGGTATTACTGGTATTATTTCTATAATTTACAGATGAGGAAACTGAGGTTAAGCAACCTACCTAAAAAGCACAGCTAGTAAGTATCTGAAGCAGGATTTGAACTCAGAGGTTTTGCTGACTCCAGGTCCAGTGTTCTAACCAGTATAACCTGTTGCCTCCCCTCCCATATTCTCTCCATTCCCCTCCAGCAGAATGTAAACTCCTTGAGAAGAGAGATTGTTTGGATTTTTTTATCTTTGCATCTTACCACTTAGTTTTAAACACTTGTTGGATGAATGAATGAATGTTAAAGGCAAAAAGGGAAGGCTTCGTAGAGTAGGTGATTTTACACTGACCTCTTCCAACATCCCAAGCAGTGCTGGGACTTTAAATAAGAAATGCTTCAATCACTTGTATCAGAGAGGGACGGACCATGGTCTAGCAGAATGAACACCCATCTCGGAGTCCAAAGACCTTGATTTGCGTCCTGGCTCTGCCTAACTCAATGGGTGACCTGTGTTAGTCCTGGGCTATTAAGTTTTCAGAGCCTCATTTTCTTCATCTGTAAAATGGGAAGAATGTTTACCCTTCCACATGAGCTCATAAAACTTTTGTCAATCTTTCTATGACCATGTGAACCATTGGCATTATAAATGAGAGGTGGGGAGGAGTGAAAGCTTCTTGCCAACAGCTACAAAAAGAGAGAGTTGGAATAGATGAGGTTTTAAGTTCTATCTAGCTCTAACCCTGTGATAAAAGCATTTAGGACATAACTCAGCATGTCATAGGCCTGAGTTCAAATCCTGCCCCAGGCAATTAGTAGCTGCAGTTCTGGATATGGTTACTTAACCTATTTGTATCTAAGTTCCTTATAAGGAAGTAGACTGTGACTACTTCAGCACTGAAGTCTGTCATCTCTGATTCCGTAGAGAGCAACTAAATGGTACACAGGATAAAGTGCTCAGCCCAGAGTTACAAAGACCTGAATTCTCATTCAGCCACAGACATCTACTAGCTGTGTGACCTTGGGCAAGTCACCTATATTGTTTATCTGAACTATAAGATGGGAAGAATAATAAGCCTTAGCCCTTCTGAGTTGTGAGATTATCCATCAGTCATTAAACTGTAAACCCCCTGTGGGCAGGGACCTCTTTTTGTATCCCCAGCATTTAACACAGTGCCTGGCACATAGTAGGGGCTTAATAAGTGTCAATTGATTGATCTGAGGTTACCCTGGAATGGAATTAATTTGATCCACGGTCTCCTTCCTTCCCATTATCAACATGTCTGTCCTTCCCTTTCTCATATCCCAGATGAGAGTGGACTCAGAGAAGGCTGGTAGCTCCTAGAAAATCATTTCGCTCACATGCGGAATCTATCTATGCCAAGAGTAACATGGAGAGGAAGGCTTTCTATACCAAGTCCAAAGATAAAATGACTTGTCCAGGGTCAGCTAAGAGCACAACTGATATTCAGACCCAGGTTCTCTGACTCAAAAATCCAGAGCTCTTTCCACAGCAACATACTGCTCACCATGGGCAGCTAGGTGGTGCAGTGGATAGAGCACCAGTGCAGAAACAGGAGGACCTGAGTTCAAATATCACCTCAGACACTTGACACTCAGTACCTGTGTGACCTTGGGCAAGTCACTTAACCCCAATTGCCTCATCCTGGGTCATCTCCAGTCATTCTGATGAATATCTGGTCACTGGATTCAGATGGCTCTGGAGGAGAAGTGAGGCTGATGACCTTCACAGCCCTCCCTCACTCAAAACAGAGTCAGGTGCAAGTCATGTCATTATTTCTCTGATGGCATGGTCTTTTTTGGCAACGAAGGATGAACACAGCCCACCACATGTTTCTTTGAGAGATAGCTCTTGGTGGTCCAGAGAAAGGAGCTATGGATTTCAACTTGGAAGAGCTGCCTTTATTACCTTCAAGCTCTCCTACTTTTACTGCCTGAATCAAGAACCTTTGAACCTAAGTTTCCTATTCTTTAAAATAAGAAGGTTGTACTCTATATTGTCTAAAATTCCTCCCAAATCTGAAATACAGTGATTTTTACAAGCACTGAAAAGAAACATTTATTAAGTACCTATTGAGTCCCAGGTACTATGTCAGCACTGGTGATACACAGACAATAACTAGGCCGTCCCCAAGGAACATATATTCTGTTTATGGGGAAGAGAAGGGAAGAGGCCTAAGTATCTAAGGAGATACTTAGAAAAGGCCATTGGATCAGGCTTTTAATAGACCATTGATAACCTTGGAAGTTGAAGAGTGGAAATGAGATGAGAATAGAATGTAGATAACCTCTTTTCCTTTTTCTTCCTTCTTTCCTCTTTCCTCCTTCCTTTCTTTTCTTCCTTTCTTTTTTTTAATGAGTTTGGTTGTAAAAAGGAAAATATAAGACAATAGCAAGATGAAGGAAGCATAGGCTCTTTTAAGGGGGAAGATCTATCTGGATATGTTTATGAACAGTAGGGATTGGTCTAGTGAGTTAGGAGAGACTGAAAATTAGAGAGAGAAGGAAGAACTACCCCTAGAGGAGATGAGGGCATGGGATCAAGGGTTCAGGTAGAGGGATGAAAAAGGAGAAAGATCACCTTGTTCTGAAAGACCAGAGCAAAGTAGGGAAAGAATGGGGGGGCCGTTGCAGTAAACTTGAATCAGGAAACCTGATTTACTGACTGGCCTTTTCTCAGACTTCATCCTTCTTGACTTTTCTGTTGTCTTTGACACTGGTAAGCCCCATTCTCCATCTCTAGGTTTCTGTGATGGCATGCCCTCTTTTTCTCCATGATCCCCACCCTTTCTCAGCTAATCTTGGTTCTCCTTCTGTATTATTTGATGGCTCTTTAGTCATCAGGCACAGTGGGCAAAGCACCAAACATGGGTTCAGGAAGATTCATCTTCCTGAGTTCAAATTCAGCCTCAGATACTAATTACCTGTGACCCTGGGCAAGTCACTTCACCCTGTTTGCCTCAATTTCCTCATATGTAAAATGAGCTGGAGAAGGAAAAGGCCAACTACTCCAGTATATTTGCCAAGAAAACGCCAAATGGGGACAGAGAGAGTCAGACATGATACAACAACAGTGTCATTAGAATATATGGCTCTAGGGAAATTTATTTTTCAATTTTTTTTTAGTTTTATTATTTACTTTTATAAGATTTGGAGTTCCACAATTTTTTCTCCCTTTCTCCCCTCCCCCTTCTCCAAGATGGCGTGCAATCATATTAAACATTTCCACATTAGTCATGCTGTGAAAAAAAGAATCAGAACAAAAGGGGAAAAAACCACAAGAAAGAAAAAAAAAGAGAGAAAATTATTTGCTTCAGTCTGCATTCAGACTCCATAGTTCTTTCTGTGGATGTGGATGGCATTTTCCATCATGAGTCTTGTGGAGTTGTCTTAGATTCTTGCACTTCTGAGAAGGGCTAAGTCTGTCAAAGTCAGTCATTGCACATTGTGATTGCCACTGCGTACAATGTTCTCCTGGTTCTGCTCACTTCACTAAGCATCAGTTCATGTAAGTCCTTCCAGGAGTCTCTGAAGTCTTCCTGTTCATCATTTCTTGTAGCACCATAGTATTCCGTCACATTCACATACCACAACTTGTTCAGCCATTCCCTAATTGATGGGTATCCCCTCAATTTCTAATTCTTTGCTATCACAAAAAGAGCTGCTATCAATATTTTTGTAGTGGGTCCTTTCCCCATTTTTATGATCTCTTTGAGATACAGATCTAGAAGTGATATTGCTGGGTCAAAGGGTAGGCACAGTTTTATAGCCCTTTGGACATAGTTCCAAATTGCTCTTGCCCTGGGGAAATTTAGCCTGGAGAGGAGAACCTTAAATAAAGGAGGACACGGGGAGATGTCTTCAAATATTTGAAGGCCAGTCTTGTAGAGGAGGTATTACACTTTGACGTCCAAAATTAATTACCTGTGTAATTAATTAATTACTGACTGCAAAAGTCAGAACCAGAAACAGTGGTTGGAAACTAATGGAGAAGCTGGATGTCAGACAAACCTTTCTAATCATTAGAGCTATCTAGATGTAAAATGGGCTGCCTAGAGCAATGGTGGCTTCCTGCTTCCTGCTGAAAGACTTCAAATAAAGGCATTTGGTCAGGTCATTTCAGGTGTGGATCAGGCTTGATGACCTCAGAGGTTCCTTCCAACTTTCATATTCTCTGATTTTTGAAAAAAAAATTCTTCTTTAAATTTTATTTTCCCAATTACCATTCTTTTTTTTTTAATTTTGAGTTGCAGATTCTCTCCCTCTTTTCCCTCCTCACTCCTTGAGAAGGCAATCAAATGCTGTGATTATGTGACCTATTACACACTCATCTCCTCTGTGTTGTCGCAGACTGGCAGCCTGGCCAGGTTTCGTCCCTCTCACATGATTTTGTTGCTCCTCTCCATGCCTCTGATCTAGACTTTTCTTGATGCGTGGAATGCACTCTTCTCAGTATCTTGGAATCAAGACTCAGTTCAGGTTACACCCACTATGTTATCCCTCTGTCATTCCCTTCCCACACTTTTACACCGAATTTACTTTGTATATGCTTTAAATTGATTAATCCATGTATACACTGCATCCCTCTGGGAGGGATTGTTTCATTTTTGTCTTTTACTCCCTGGGGTGTAGTACATAGTAGACACTGTGTAAGTACTTGTTTAATGAATGAATGAATGAATGTCATTTGGTCTTCTAAGATAGCTTTGTGAGGTACGAAGGGCAGATATCTCCATTTTATAGATGAAGACTCTGAGAAATTAAGTAATTTGTCCATTGTCGTCTATATCATCAAGCTCTGGTTGTCTCCTTTCCCTGCTCTTGCCACTGTAGATTCCTGTAAAGCCAGTTGGGCCTGCTTACACATTCTTTTCCTTGCAGATTCATGGCCACCAATGACCTGATGTTGGAGCTGCAGAAGGGTTCCATTAAGCTGGATGAGGACAGTGAGAAGAAGGTGGTGAAGATGTTACTAAAGCTTCTAGAAGATAAGAATGGAGAGGTGCAGAATTTAGCAGTCAAATGGTGAGTGAGGATCTGAAGAAATTGTTAGATGTTCCCTAAGATAGCCTAGAACATGCAGGGTTAACCTCGTGGGGACATGAGTGAAGACTATCAGAATGGTGAGGAAGGAATCTCTCAGAGGGGAATTAATGACTCCCAACCAGGCAGGTTCCAGGAAGCAGAGAAAGGGGATCCCCTTCTTTAGGGAAATAGAATGCTTCTAATTGAGGAAAGGAGGGAAAATCATCACCAAATTCAGCCAAGAATGGCTGAGGTTGAAATGTGACTGTCAGAACCAGGAGGTCAGAATAGTAGAAAGGCCAACTCACCAATCGTTCAGATTCCTTGGGACAAATGGTGCTTCATATCCTATCCTGACACTCCTTTGGAAAGTAAAGGCTGAGATAGGTCAGTATTGGGGCAGAGGGCCCCAACAGAGTAGGCCAGGGGCCTGGGAATAATGTGCAATAGTGATGTCAAACTCACAAAAGAAATGAATCCCTGTGGGCTACGTGTTGACTTAGAAAGTCACAAATTAACATCATCTATGCTGTATTTTTATTTATTTTGTTAAGCATTTCTCAATGACATTTTAGTCTCATTTGGAAAATCTTGAATTTGACACCTGTGATGGACAGCATTTCCTTCTCCATACTTTATTCCCTTGAAAGATTTTGCGCTGACATAGACTGCCCTTTCTCCTAGCCAGTTGGCCTCCTGTGGGATTCATCTATGGTTTCTTCATTTAATTATACTAACTTTCTAACCTTTGTATCCTTTGTATCCATCGTCTCCTTCATATCCATCCCTTCCTCTTCCCCTCCTCCTCCCCCTGGTCCAACTAAGACTGAATCGTTGGTCCAGTAACACAGATACAGCTTCATGCTGGTCTGTCTACATTCTCTGACCTAGCCATCTTGATAACTGATGGCAGAAACCTGCTAGATGCTTGGTGGGATTAGGGCTTCAGTGTAGAATGGAGGTGAGGAATCTGTGGCCAGGGCTTGAGGGTGAGGAAGGAGAAGATTACTCCTTGATTGGTGACTCCTTTCAGCTTGTCAGCAATTTCCTAAAATGTCTCACCCAGAAGCGAACATCATTCTCAGGGCATACTCATAGTGACCAGGGCACAGGACATCAGGACTGTCAACTCCTTCCATCTGACACCAGATTATTGACTTGTATTCACTCCTCTCTAGCCCCATCTTCTCTCATCCTGTAATTGTGAGGTTGAATTTTTGAACTCAGATCTAGAACTTGAAATTTAATAGAGTCAGTCAGAGCAGGTCTTCTTAGACCTGCTACCTCATTCTAAAACCATGTGTGTTTAACCTGGGGTCCAATAACTTGATTTTAAATATTTTGATAACTATATTTCAGTGTAACTGGTTTTGTTTGTAATCCTATATATTTTATTTTATGCATTTATTCGCCTGAGGAGTCTCTTGGTTTCACCAGACTGCCAAAGGGGTCTAGGTCAACAAAAGATTATTTTAGACTGTCGATCTCTGTTCTTCAGTCCTAATTCTGACATCCAGTATTTTTATTACCTCACACAACTTGGTCACTGACTGTTTTGATAAGCACTCCATCATGCCAGTCATTGATAAATATATTGAACAGAATAAGTCAAGGACGGAGCCTATGGGACACCTTCATTATTGAACCATTTACTACTAACCATGAGTTCTTGGGCCTGCTTTTCCAGCCAGTTTCTGAATTCACCTGATTCAAGTTGTTTCCCTCCATCTTTTTCATCATATCATGGCAAACTGCCAAAAGATATTTAGAATCTAGGTGGACATTGACAGTCTAGAAACTGAATCCAAAAATGGAAATACTATCAGTCCCCAACTCATGCTGCCTCATAGAGTGATTCCCATTTCTCTCTCATTCACAAATGTCGCTTTAATCATCTGTCCTAGAATTTTGCCAGGAATCAATCAATCAACAAATATTGATTAAATAGTTTCTGTGTGCCAGGCATTGTGCTAAGCTCTGGGGATATGACAAAGGCAAAAGCATGGTCCTTGCCCTAAAGGAGCTTAAATTCTAGGGAGAGACAATGTGCAAACAACTTGGTACCTGCAATATATATTTAATGCAAATGGAATTGATCTGTGCACTGCATCTACAGGCTTATAGGGTCTCTCGTGTTCTCCATGGATATTTCCTTTGCTTTTTTGTTTATTTATTTTTATATATTTAAACATATTATTTATTTAAAATATTTATTTAAAACAAAGTTAATTTTTTTTCCAATGAACAAAAAGTTGCTTTCTCCTCATGGTCTTTCGTTGGTTGCTGATAGTGGTTCAGTTTGGATGTTCCCATTCTTCATTATGTTGGGGTTTTGTTAATCTAGGCTTTAACTCACTGAGGGAAGAGGGGTTGCCATCTTATTATCTCAGTGATTTTGAACTTCATTTTCCTTTTCATCTTTTTAGTTTAAAGATCTTTCTCATTAGTAGAGAATTTTTTTTATAAAGATTTAATAGCAATAAAACCAGACTCGCTTAGTAAATATTTTAATTTAAATGAGTTCCTTTTTTAGGAGCCGAGAATAACAGATTAAGAGTTTGAAAGGAGGGGTGACTAGATGGCACAGTGGATAGAGCAGGGGCATGGAGTCAGGAGGACCTGACTAGCTGTATGATCCTGGGCAAGTGATTTAACCCCAATTGCCCATTCCCCCTCTCCCCCAAAAAAGTTAGAAGGGAGCCTCTGGTGCATTCAAACTCAAGTACAACTGGGGATGTCTAAACCATATCTAAGGTTCCCTATGAGCCTCATATTGAATTAGAAAATCACATCCGTATTTTGTTGTGTTTTTATTTATTTTGTTAAATATTTCCCAATTACATTTTAATCTGATCCTGACAGCAGAGTTTGACACTTTTGGTCTAGACTAGTTCCTCTGTTTTAGAGATGAGGAAACTGAGTCCCACAGAGCTGAACTGAGCTCCTCAGTGTCATGTAGGTATTAAGGTTCAGAGTCAAGGTTCCACTCAGATCCTTTGACTCCCATAGTAGCACTCAGTGTACAGTGCAGAGAGAACTGCCTTTGGAGGTTCAAATCCTTACTACCCATCTGATCCCAGACTTGGTTACTTACCTTGTCTGGGCCCCTGTTTCCTCATCTGAAAAATGAGAGGGTTGCACTGGATGGACGTCTGAGGTCCCTTCCAGCCCTGTGACTGTATGAGACCAAAAGTGAAGGAGACTGAAACAATGAAGAATTCAGAGGGGGAAGAATTGTGAGGATGCTTTTGCATGGACACTTTCCCATCCTTCTCTCAAAGCCCTCATCAGGTCTCTTTCCTATTTACTTTCTTTCACTTTTAGTTTCAAATGGTAACAGTTGACACTTCCATGCTCCTGGTTTGGTGCCTCCTGTTTAGTGTTATTTCTTTTAAGTCTTCCCAGATTTCTTTGCTTTTTTTCTACACATTGACCTTAATTACATTTTTTGTGTTCTGTTCCATTAATAATGTGTTTTATTGAATTACGTATTAATGTATTTAATTTAATCAATAATTTTATGTAAGTGTTATAGATATTAACAAATACTTTTAATATTTTGATACATTTTATGTAATAAATAATAAAATAATTTTATGTATTAATGCAATTTGTTTACTGCCCTTTCCGATCACTGGCCATTTTGACTGTATTCAATTTCTCGTTACTACCAATAATGTGCCATGAACATCTTTGTATTCGGTTCACTCAGATCAGTCCTATATTTCAGCTTGCAGCAGGAAGAGGACTCTAGCATTTGTCCAAATAGCTGAAGTCACCCATCATTCTTCATCATACCTCCACACCCATTTGGTAATCTATTCTGGGCATTCATTCATGTTTTCCCTCTGGCCTACATTCATTAGTAACTATTGTTTTTATGAAGCTTGTGATTTCATCGATGTAGGGAACTTCCCATGAGAAGACTCTTACCTCTATTATCATTACATATCAATACTTGCTCTGTAGCCAAGAGTCCTAAAGACTTGTTTGGAGCACTAAGAGGTTAACTGTCTTTGCCTACCATCATAGAGGCAGGATTTTAACTCAGATCCTCCTGACTTTAAGACTGGCTCTCTATTTTCTATGCCAGACCTTCCTTTCATTCTAATATTTTTCCCCTCATGGTTCCTCACAAGGATGTCCTCCATCACACTGCTTTCCCTCTGGGTATTAGATCTCTGTGTAGGTTTCTGTCTTCTGGATATCGGCTGACATTATACTGACTGGAATGCATTGCCATCCACTCTGCCCCTGAGCCCTAATGACCATGCCTGTCTTGGCTGTGTGTCCACAGTGTGAGCTTGAGAGCAGGGACTGTTTTATATTTCCATGTCACAGGGTCAATAGCAGAGTGAGTGCTCAGAAAAATGCTTTTTCATTCATTGAATCCAAGAATACTCCACCAGACTCCAATCTGTCCTTTTGGAAATAAGATAGACCCTCCCAATACCAGATCTTCAACATGGATCCCCATCGTCTACCTTTTAGTCCTATCTGTGAGGTGAAATTTACACCTTTGTGTTAAGAGCTCTATTAAATCTTGTTATTAACCCATTCTACAGGTATTTGTATTTCACCTTCTGAGGACATGGTTTGTATTACCATCCTTCTAGTAAGCTATTATTCATTAGGATCTCCATTCTCTGTATCACCCCAGTACTGAAGTGGCCATATGATTAAACAAGAAACACTTATTAAATAGAAAGAGAAAAGAATGAAAAAGAATGGAGATAATTAGGATGGAAAAAAATTAAATAAAGTGAGTATAGTAGGGGATAGTAGACCATGGACACCCAGCGTTAACCCAGGGGTCACTCAGGGATACCATTCCATGATCTCTTCATTTAAGTTGTCAGTGGAATGCACACCCAGTCAGAGCAGCTGGGTTCACATCTTATCTCTGATGCTCAAGACCTGTGTGACCTTGGGCAACTCACCACTTCCCTAGCCTTCAGTCTGCTCTTCTATAAAAGGAGAGGGTTGAATTGATTGGCATCCAAGGCCTTTTCCATCTTTAGATCTCTGACCCTAAGATTTCTAGCAAAAGGGTAACCCATAGAAAGACCTCTATTATTCCTGTGAGATCTGGAAATTTAGTTGGAATTCTCCTACCTCTGGTGAATCCAGAGGTGATGGTGAGGGACTCTTTGAAGGTGAGCATGTCATTTTCTTTCCCTTCTCTTGGTAGTCTGGGTCCCCTGGTGGGCAAAGTGAAGGAGTACCAGGTGGAGACCATTGTGGACACCCTCTGCACCAACATGCTGTCTGACAAGGAGCAGCTCCGGGATATTTCTGGCATGGGCTTAAAAACTGTCATCTCTGAACTCCCACCTGTATCCACAGGTACCTAACTCCATCCCCCTCCGTAGAGAGTCCTAGGATTTCTAGATAAGCACAAGTTAACCTCCTAGATGGGTTCTGTATTCCTAGGATCCTGGATTTACAACTGGAAGAGACCTTAGAACCAACCCCCTCATTTTACAGATTGGGAAACTGAGGCACAGCGACAAAGAGGCTGGGACAACAGGGTCACATAGTTAATGAGTCTGAGTCAGGATTTGAATCCAGATCTTCCTGACTCCAAGTTATACATGCCTTCCAATAAAGGATCACACCCAGACCAGCCCAGTCAGTTGGGTGTGCCTCCTGCTTATTCAGAATACAGCAGCTGCAGCTAGGAAAATAATTCTTCTTTGGGAAGGCTAACCTCACTCCTTCCTGCTCCTTGCCTCTTTGTTAGGAACAATGACAGGCGTAGTGACAGCTTTATATTGTTCATTTTGGGGGTTTTCTTGGCAAAGACACTGGAGTGATTTGCCACTTCCTTCTCCAGCTCATTTTACAGATGAGGAAACTGAGGCAAATAAATTAAGTGACTTGCCCAGGGTCACACAGCTAGTAAGTGTCTGAGGCCAGATTTTGAACTTGGGTCTTCCTGACTCCAGGGCTGGCACTCCTTCCACTGCACCACCTAGATATACATTAGCCCAGACTATAACCCTGTGAGGCAAGTGGGAGGAGAAATGATATTTGCTGCAAACAGAGGCTGGGGGTTTGTGACTTGCCTAAAGTCACTTGCCTAAAGCAAGTAGGTGGAGGGGTCAGGATGTGAACCCAAGACCACAGCTTTCTTTTCAGTTCAACTGAGTCTGAAAGGAGCAGGTCCCCACCCTCTGTGAGTGAGGAGACTCAGTGCTGGCAGTACATAAAGCATTAGACTCGTATTTTTTTTTTTTAGACAAGTTCACCCAAAGGAGTTGCTGTTGCTTTCAGAATGTTCGTTCAGGGATTGTGGCCTGGCTTGGCCCATTCTGGAGTCTCCAGAAACCAGTTTATAAGTGAAACAAGGGAACCAGTCTTGTAACTTTGGACCCAGTGCTTAGCACAGTGTCTCATAGATGTTTCCTGACTATCGATATTGATGCTGAACCCCATGCTGTGTGGTGTATCCTCACTACGCTCACCTGGCACTAAATCCCTCCCTTTAAGGACAAAGGTGTCTTCTAGCGATGGGTCAGCACCTCCTTAAGTCACCCCTTCCCCTGCTCCCTTAGAGGTACAAGTGCCGAGCATCTGCTGCCTGGTGGTAGATAAGCTAGAGTAAGGATAAGGGGCAGACTCACATAGGGGTGACCCTGGTTCGAATCTAGACAGCCTGATGATATTGGGCCATTTATCAGAAGGTGGTCAGGCAGTTCTGATTTACTGCCTATACTTTGTCTAGTTGACGGTCACTGTTTTGTCTTTAGCCAGCTGCCCTGCCCTCCTTCCCTTACTCCATATGCCCTGGGGATGAAAAAGAAAAACTCACATTCTTTACTGCCCTCATAGTAGACCCTGAGATGGTGTAAGTGGATAGAGAGCTTGGACATGGAGTCAGGAAGACCTGAATTCAAATCCTTCTCAGACATTCATTAGCTGTATAACCTTGGGCAAGTCACTAAACCTCTATTTGCCTCTCTTTTCTCATCTTTAAAATGGTGGTAATGATAGCACCCAGCTCACAGAGTTCCTGAAGGATCAAGTGAGGCAATATGGATATAGTATATATGTGTGTGTGTGTGTGTATGTACATATAATGTATATGTATATGTGTGTATGTACATACAATGTATATGGATATATGTATATGTAATAGAGGTGTCATGAAACCCTGTCACCTAGACATAAAGCCTGGTTTGTAAAGCCTAGTTCCAGCAACTATCTGCACAATTTCCACCATCCCATGCTTTCTGATATGGCTTCACCTCATCAGCCTAAAAGCTGTAACCAGTATTAGGATGGAGCCAGACCACTGCAACCTCAAAAACCCAAACCGCTGTTGGATACTGGTATGGGGATTGGATTTATAGAAGACTGAGAATGGTTAGGGGGAAGGGGAGGGAATATTTATTAAGCACCTACTATGTGCCAGTCACTGTTCTAAGGACAGTCCAGATATTATCTGGCTGTGTGGGCATTCCACACGTTGAGATCAGCATCCCAGAAATGCAGGCATTTTGGCAGTGTCCCCCTTGTCCCTCATCTCTGTGTTCCAGGCTCCACCATGGCTGCCAATGTGTGTAAAAAGATCACATCCCAGCTCACTGGAGCTATTGGGAAGCAAGAGGATGTGTCGGTGCAGTTAGAGGCTCTGGATATCTTATCAGACATGCTAAGTAGGTAAGGAGTCTGGGAGGGAAAGCAGCCTGAAGGTCCTGGAATGGTGTTTATGGACCAGATTGTACCTTTATAGGACTTTGAACTTTTCAAAATGTTTTTATATTCATGATCTCATTTCATCTTTACATCATTCCTTTTTGTAAGGCAGAGCAGGAATTATACCCATTTTATAGATGAGGAACCTGAAGCTCACAGAGCCAAGTCACACAGTGAGTTAGAGGTAGATCAATGACTAGAACTCAAGGCTTTTGATTCCTAGTTGTCTTTCTTCTATCCTACCTGGGTTTTTAGGGGTTCTTCTGTTAGGCATCAGGGATGAGCTGTTTTTCTGGGGCCCAGAAAGTGTTGATGCCTGGAGTTTCCACTGTGAGGTGGAGACTTGGATTAGCCTGGTTAGGAGGATAGGATGGGAAGGCAATAATGCTAGGCATCAGGGCCAAACTATTTACTGAGATTGTGAAGGTGCAGACACCTGGGGCACCCCCTGCCAAACAGGGCTTTAAGTTGGCATGGTTAGGAGAAGAGGAGCAGGAGGGCAATGATAGGGGAAGTCCAGGCACAATGAGGAGTGGCTGAGGGATAACTTGTAGAAAACATCCTACTTCACTGTTTTTCTCATTTTCAGTACCATTTATCCTTCAGGGTGAACTCTGCCTCTCTCTAAGACACATCTCTAGTTGGAGGGACTCATGGCCTGGTAAAGCTGGAACTGTTCTCTGTGAGCCAGATAACAGACATCCCATTGGAACAGCTTCCATCTAGCCTTCTCAGGCCTGGGGTTAGGAGGCTGAGCTCTGGATTCTAGCTCTGACTCTCAGCCAAGTCCTTTAACCTCTCTAGGACTAAAGCTTCCCATCCCCTCTCAACATATGTCCTAGAGCCCAATGAGGATGAGTAAGGCCAGGTAGATCCACTGTTACCTCAAATGCTCTCACTGCTCAACTGGCCATTGTGGAATGGGCTAGGTTGTGGGTTGGGTGTTGGAGGGATAGGAGTGGGGAAACTGAATCCAGAGACTGGAGTGTGACTCCATCATTCCCCTCCTCCTTCTTTCTGCCACAGGTTGGGCGGGGCCCTTTTCTCCTTCCACTCCTCCATCTTGCACTGCCTAGTCCCCCAGCTCACCAGTCCTCGTCTGGCAGTGCGTAAGCGGGCCATTGTTGCTCTGGGCCACTTGGTCATGACCTGCAGCACCAACCTATTCTCGGAGCTCATGGAGCAGCTGTTGGCCGAGCTGGAGGGAGATGCATCCACCTCCACCACCCGCACCTACATCCAGTGTATTGGAGGCATCAGCAGGCAGGCAGGCCATCGTGTTGGTATGGGGCTTCTGGCATTCCTGGGGAAAGAGGGCCAGGGAGTGGGCTGACTGAGGAAGGGCAGTGGGTGATGGCTCTTGTTCCCAGGTGGGGAATAGAATGAGCGGAGGAGAGTTGAGGACAGACCAACCCCCCAAAAATGGGTACTTCCTAGGGTAAAGAGATAGCTGAGCCAGGCCAAGGCAGGATGTGGGCTCCCATGGGCCCAAAATGTAAAGGAAAAACAGCTGAGGCGTGCATGTTTTTTCCCCCTCTAATGAATAGCTCTATTTATTCTGCAAACAAGCATTATGGAAACTGTAGCTTATTTTGTACAGCACTCCAACTTTGTGGAAAATTTCTACAGCCAAGATTTAAAACAAACAAAAACAAAATCCCCACAAACTGTCTCAATAAGGAATTGAGATAATGGCAAATAGTCACTTCTTTCCTGGTACTGCTGTTATAATTAGCAAAGCTGTCAAACATTAGGGAAAATACAAGGAAGAACATTTTTAAACTGTGTTGCTTAAGAGGGGAACAGCTGGTCTATTTAGGACTTAGAGCTCCTCCTAATTACCCATGATTCTAAGAAACAAGCCTAGTACAGCGGTTCCAAAGGATACTGAGCTTCCAGGTCAGGACTGCTTCTAAACCTTCACATGAAAGCACTTTCAGGTGTCTCCAGCCTCTGGGAGGGACTGACCTGGAAGGGGAGGCTAATGAGAAATGAATGGAAGAGATAGAAGTGCCCGAGTTAGGAACAAAGGCCTGAAGAAATGGAAGCCAGGTGCTAGGGATGGGAAAAGGTTTAGGCAGTGCCTCCAGAAGAGGCATCTATTGCCTGGCCTGGTTTGACTGACTGGATTCTCCTTCACTCTGGGGGCTGCCAAGTTGCACAGAGAGCAACTGGACCTTGGCAAGGGGAGTGGGAAGGACAGTGAACATCGCATCCCTGAGGCAGGAGCGGAGTCAGTTGGTTTCCGCCTCTTGGCTCTCTGTCCTGAAGACTGCAAACCAGTCATTCTAAAAAATTAATCTTTATTGATAATTTTTCCAACTGTATTGCTCTCCCTGCTCCTTCCCAGAGAGCCCTCCCTTATGATAAAGTGTCAGGAAAGAAAAAAGTAGAAAAAAAATTTCCAAAACAATCTACTTAAAAAAAAGAAATCTGATTTTATCGACCACATCCCTCCCCGGTCGTCCCCTACTTGTACAGAGTGGGAGAGGAGGAAGGTACCTTCTCATATATTCTTGATCAATCAGTTTCATTGCTTTGTCATTTTTTTTTCCTAGTGGAGCACACACCATTCATATGTATTGTTTTCCTGGGCCTCATTCCTTCATGGTTAATCTGTTCCTAAGTCATTGAACTTTGCAGAACAAAGCTGCTAGCCTAGGCCTTTGTCTTTACCCTTTTTGGGGATGGACTGAAAAGGACTCAGGATTTAGGGTCTTCCCTGAAGTAACTCTAGACCTATTATAATCTACTCATCAAAGTCCTGGGACTTTGGACTTCTGGGATGGAGCAGGCTGGACTTGGGGCGGGGAGCCTGAGGACTGGGCCATGCCCCTTGGCAGCCAGGGAGCATATTCTGCTGGGTGGGACTCAGCTCTGTCTTTCCCCCCTGCAGGTGCCCACCTGCCAAGGATCGTCCCTTTAGTGGTGAAGTTTTGTGCTGTGGAGGATGACGAACTGCGAGAGTATTGTTTCCAAGCCTTTGAGTCCTTTGTGAGGAGGTGGGGAGGCCTGACTGGATTCATTCTGGGGGTGGGGGTGTAAGACTGGGGCTGAGGTAGTCCTGGGCACACACACTGAAGCTCCTGCCTCCCTGGCTCTTCTCTGGCCTTCCCTCAGCCACTTCTCCCTCTTTTTAAATCAGTCTCAGCTATAAATAATAAACATAAAGGAAAACAAAAGATCAGAGACTCCTAGGATTTCCATGCAGGAAATCAAACAGTCAAGTAAGAAGCATTTATTAGGCACGTATGTGTGTTAAATCCTGAGCACACAAAGGCATAAATGAAACAGCTCTTGCCCTCATACAGCTTACATTGGATGAATCCAGCCCATTTGTGCGTGTGTTGAATCCCTTCTATAAAACTCTAAACTTTTTAAAGGCCGAGGCCATCTTTGTCCCTTTTCTAACTCAAGCATACAGTAGGGTCTCAATGAGTGTTTTTTAATAGAATTGACTTGGAAGCCAAAGGTCTAGTAACTAGTTGGTGGAGGATGTGATCACTTTTCCTCTGTCCACACATACAGAGCCTAAAAGAGAGAGAAAAGACAAGGAAGTGTGATAGGGAAAGAGTCCTGGATTGAAAGTCGAGTCCTGGGTTCAAACCAGGGAAACACACACACACACACTCTCTCTCTCTCTCTCTCTCTCTCTCTCCCCCTTAAGGGGGCTGATCCATAATAGAAGGTGACTGGTTTGAAGTGCCTAAAGATAGACCTTTTGCCAGAGAACCTCCCAATTTGGAGACTAGGAAAAGCCAAGGCTGCTAAATCCCATCAACCAGGAGAGAAGCCTGTATTTGAGGATAGGGATTAGGATATGGGGAGAGAAGCCTTGGAAGTCAGTGCTGGACTTAACAGACTCATGATATGTAAGACATTGAGGCACGAAATGGGGAGTCAGGAGATCTGGGTTCCATGTCTGGATCTCTATCACTCTCTGGGTGATCTCAGACAAATTACTTCACCCCATTGGCTCTCAGTTCCCTCATCCATAAAATGAGAGACTAGAATCACATGCCATGAACTTGTCCATTAGCTAAATTCTCAGCCAAAATCTTAAGGGCCAGTACCTTCTACTTCTAAGGAAGGGTTTGAGGATGGGGAGTGAGTGTGGCTAAGGCCTCTGGGAACCATTCATTCTAGGAGAGTAATTTTAGCCCCTCATTCCCACTATTTATAAAAATGACTATGTTCCCTCTCTCCACTCTATCTTCAGGTGTCCCAAGGAGATGGGACCCTACATTCCCAGTGTGACCAACCTCTGCCTGAAGTACCTGACCCATGACCCCAACTACAACTATGACAGTGATGAGGATGAGATGATGGAGACTGAAGGTGGAGAAGATGATGAACAAGGTAGCTGTGGCTGTTGAGATGGGGCATGGGCCTCTGGCAGGGTGGGCCCCTTGTCTCCACTGGACCAAGGCGTACACCCTTCATCACATGGAGGCCTAGATCCTCCACTGGACCAAGGCCTGACTCTCTACATGCAAGGCCTAGATCCTCCACTGGACCAAGGCCTGACTCTCTACCATGCAAGGCCTAGATCCTCCACTGGACCAAAGCCTAGATCCTCCACTGGACCAAGGCCTAGACCCTCCACCATACAAGGCCTAGACCCTCCACCAGACAAGGCCTAGACCCTCCACCAGACAAGGCCTACATCCTCCACCACACCAAGTCCTAGACCCTCCATCAGACCAAGGTCTTAGACTCTCCACTGGTTCCTATCATCCTTACTATATAGCATTTATAGAGAGATTTCAGCTTTGCAAAATGATTTACAAACGTTATCCCATCTTACCCATATAACAACCCCAAGAAATAGGCACTATTTTTATCTTCATTTTACAGTTAAGGAAACTGAGGCAGACACAAGTTAAGTGACTTACCCAGGGTCCCACAGCTAGTAAGTGTCTGAGACCAAATTTGAATTTAGATCTTCCTAATTCCAGGCCCAATGCTGTGTCTACTGTACCACCTCGCTTCTTTGAAGATAACATGTTTTGTTTTAGATTTGATGTAAGATGAGTCCACTAATTAATCTCTGCATTCAGGACCCTGGCTTCACCTCTAAAGTCCAGAGGCCTCTTTGTGATCTTCACCTTTTCTTCTACCCCCATTTATTACAGTTCCTTTTGCATCTGGAGGAAAGAGATGATTTTGGGGATGAGACATCTCTAAAGTGGTCAGAGAAGTGTTTGGATAAGTATTCTTGGCTCAGGGAATCATAGGATCACAGATCTCACCTATAAAATGGAACAATAATAGACTTTCACATTAGAGTTGCAACGCCTGCCTCATGGACTTGGGATAAATTTTTTTTGATTAACTGTAAATTTAGGCATAGAAATGGCCAGCTAGTAAATGAGGAAACTGAGGCCCAGAGAGGTCCAGCAATTTACCCAAGGTCATACCTATATAGGTAGATAGGCACAGAGGAAGGATTGAACCAAGTTCTCTGACTTCTGGGAGGTTCAAATGGGTAATATCCAAAGAATTTTTAAATTTTAAAGGGTTGTGTGCGTGGTAGCTATTATTAATTAATGATATCATTAATAACCATTCCTTATTATTACAATATGTTATGTGAATATAGTCATTGACAATAACACGATACTGGATGAGTAATAATCATAGATGATGTGCTACTGCTAATGAAAAGTGAGTGTCTCCCAGTTTAACATAAGATGTTAGCCCCATGAAACCCCATGTGGTTCTGCCATCCCCAGAAAGTGACGATGAGTACAGTGACGATGATGACATGAGTTGGAAGGTCCGAAGAGCCTCGGCCAAGTGCGTGGCCACCGTCATTAGCACCAGGCATGACCTATTGCAGGATTTCTACCAGGTCCTCTCGCCCGTGCTCATCAGCAGGTTTAAGGAACGGGAGGAGAATGTCAAGGCTGACATCTTCGGGGCCTACATCTCTCTGCTAAGACAGACGCATCCCGGTCAAAGCTGGCTCCGGACATCGGAGGTGGCCAGCAAGGAAAATGTGCCCCTCACTATGCTGCAGAATCAGGTGGGGAAGCAGGGCCAGGAGAATGGGTGCAGTGGGGAGCAGGGTGGGGAGTCTTTGCTGGAGAGACCTCAGGATCATGGTGCTCTTTGGGGGATCCCCCTGTGAGTGGGGCAGCGATCATGGGCAGGTGATGGACACAGTGGGGATCTTGGGACCAGAATGATCGGTCCAAGTCCCAGTAACTGCCACCTCCAGCTGCGCCTCCCTCTCCATTGTCCTTTAAGTTCAAGGAGGGTCCGTTCCCCTGCTCTCCCTCCCACGCCTCTGCAGGACACTCTTGGAAAGAATATTGTCTTCAGAGTCAGAAAACCAGCATTCCGATGCTGCTTCTGCCCCTCGCTATCCCCTCTCAGCCTCAGTTTCCTCATCTTTAAAATAAGGGGGTTCAATTGGTCTCAAGATTCCCTTCCGTAGGATTCTGATCTGGGCTGAGGAGGAGAGGCTGGTGAGGCCTTCCCTGAATTCTGCAGCCTTTGATGTAATATGTCAATGGGCCACTAGGTGGTGCAGTGATAAAGCGCTGGGCCTGGAGTCAGGAAGACTTGTTTTAATCCAGCCTCAGCCACTTACCAGTTGTGTGACCCCGGGCATCTGTAAAGTGAGGTGGAGAAGGAATGACAAGCCACCACAGTATCTTTGCCAAGAAAACCCCTAATGGGGTCCCAAAGAGTCAGCCATGACTGAAATGATCAACAAATTAATAATTTGATTATTAATTATTAAATTTAAGTTAAATTTAAAAATATACAATTCTTCCTCAAATCTGGGACTTCCCAATTCCCAGATGCCTTATGGTCCCAGAGGACTTGGATGAGTAGAGAGGGTGTCATGTGAGCCTTCTTCATTCTTTCACTGACTGAATCCATATCATTCCTGAGGTGGGATAGGATGAGAATTGGGTTTGGACTCTGGAGGGACAGGGTTCAAATCCCAGGTCTGCTGCTAGCTACCTGGGCAAATCATTTCTCTTTTCTGGACCTTAGTTTCTCTGTCATCAGTGAAAGGAGGAAACTGAAGTAGAAGGCCCCTGGGGCCCCTTGAAGCTCCAAATGTGTGATACCTGGGATCAGGGATAGAAGGCCCAGAGCCGTCCCCAGGCTCAGCCAGTTCCAGACTAGGAGCCCCTTTGGGAGCCTAAAGGACAATGAAGACACATGAGTAGCTTCATAAGAAGGCTTCAGCACTTGGGGAGGAGGGAGGGAGACAGGCTCCTGCTAGTCACTGAGTGCCTTAGATGTCCTGCAGGTACCCCATATTGTCAAGGCTCTCCAGAGACAGCTAAAAGACCGAAGTGTCAAGTCCCGTCAAGGCTGCTTCAGCGTCCTCACAGAACTAGCTGGAGTCTTGCCTGGGAGTCTGGCCGAGCACATTCCTGCCTTGGTGCCAGGTAATCTTGACTGGGGATGGAGGGCGGAGTTGAGGCTGGGGGTAGCATCCTCCTTGTGAGGAGCTGGGCAGACCTCCTAAACAGACACAGGACCACCCCCCCTCACACCAGTTCTGGTCAGGATCATTTTTGTCAGGGTGGTGTTTTGGAAAGAGCTTGGGATTGGAGTTCAAAGACCTAGAATCACATCTTGGCCCCTCTTGGCCTCAGTTTCCTCATCTGTAAAATAAGGGTCTTCTACTAGCTCAGGGGTAAGCAAACTTTGGCCAAAAGTTCAAATCCAACCCAGTGCCTCTACATATAAAAATGTAAAAAGCATTTTTGGCTTATAGGGCCATGCAAAACTGTGTAGTAGACAAGATTTGACCCATGGGCTATAGTTTGCTGACCCCTAAACTAGGTCCCGCCCAACTCTAACTCTAAGAGCCTGTGATCACTTTAAGCACATTATGGCCCCATCCCATTCCTAGTCTGGCTATAGACTGGCACCTCCACCTCCCACTGTCATCCTTTATTTTGATTATCCTGGTCATTGTCTAGGTCCTCATCGTCTTCCCAGTTGCATTGGAATTGGAAACTAACTACGCTGGAACATTTGGTCCTTTCCCCTATAGGGAACTGCCCAAATCTTACTCAGAACCACTCCCTTGTCTGTCTTACTACACCCCCTGCCCTCCCTTTCCATCTCACCCAGTTACCGAGGAAGATAGTGAAGTAACAATACCCTGAGTGTTCCTGAAACAGCAGATGATGCCTCGTATGCTTGGGCTGTGCTCCAAACTTCTTTTTTTAATGCTGCATTGCCTTCTTGGAAAGAAGGGGAATGACTCATCCAGCAAGGGTAGGGGTTTGACCCATCCAAGGGTCTCCAGTAGCCTCTCTGGTCCCTGTACTTTCTTGTTGCTGGATGACTGATCTTTCACTCAGCAGTAGAGCAGCCAATGAAAACTTTCACTGACTGGCCTGGTTTTTTTTCCTTTTGCCCAGGCAATACATGGTTTGTTGGAACTGCCATGTACAAAGTCTTGCACTAGTTGCCTTGGGAGATGTAAAGAGGAATAAAGAAACCGAAGTCTCAGTCCTGTGTGGGCTTTAGTATTTCCGCTAGCCAGGGACCTCAGGAGAAGGATGGCGTCTTCTCTAGAGCTGGAGAAAGAAAGAAGGAGTCTTCTCTATACTTTTTGTCCTGTAATTTTTGGGACCCCATTAATATTAGGAAAAAAAATACTGAGGATGATCCTGAGACAAGGATTGCACTAACTAGACATGCAATGATAGGGAATGGGCAGTGGAAGCTTGGTGCTGCTGAGTTGCAGATTCTCCATAAAGAATCTGGTTCTCCTGGTAATGTGGTTTCCATCTTCTCTCCCCCCATATCTTTTAGGCATTATCTTCTCCCTGACAGACAGGGGTAGCTCTTCTAATATGCGTATTGATACTTTGGCCTTCCTGCATGTGCTCCTCTGTACCCACCCTCCTGAGGCTTTCCATACTCACCTGCCAGTCCTGCTGCCCCCGGTGGTAGCTTGTGTGTCTGACCCCTTCTACAAGATAACCTCTGAGGCTTTGCTGGTGACCCAGCAATTGGTGAAGGTCCTCCGGCCTCTGGATCGGCCCTTGGCCTTGGACCCCCAACCCTACGTTAAGGATATCTTCACTGCTACCCTCATGAGGCTGAAGGCAGCTGACCTGGACCAGGAGGTGAAGGAGCGAGCCATTGCCTGCATGGGCCACATCATAACCCACCTGAGAGACTGGCTAGGGGGTGAGCTGAAGTCTACCCTCCTCATTTTCTTGGAGCGGCTAAAGAATGAGATCACCCGGCTGCCCACAGTCAAGGCGTTGATTCTGGTGGCGGGATCCCCACTCCGCGTTGACCTGCAGCCCATTATCGATGACGCTTTGCCCATTTTAGCTTCCTTCCTGCGGAAGAACCAGCGGGCCCTCAAGCTGGCAACCCTGGCAGCCCTCGATGTCCTGGCTCAGAATTACAAGACCGCGCTTCCACCAGCCACGATCGAAGCAGTGCTGGCAGAACTTCCCCCACTCATTGGGGAGAGTGACATGCACGTGGCGCAGGTGGCTGTGAGCTTCCTCACCACTGTGACCCAGGCTCACCCCTCCTCACTAGCCAAGGCCAGCGGCCCCATCCTTTCTGAAATCCTGCAGCTGGTATACTCACCGCTGTTACAGGCTGGAGCACTAACGGCCATCACAGGTTTCCTCCAGGCCCTCATGGGCACACGGGCCCCACGCCTGAGCTATGGAGAGCTGAAGAAGCAGCTCACAAGCCCCATCTACAGTGCGGGTCCAAACTCGCCTCCCCTCCACAAACAGGTGCACCACTCAGTAGCCAAGTGCTTGGCAGCCTTGGTGGTTGCCTGTCCCCAGGAGGCAGCAGGCACCGTGAGCCAGTTCATCCGAGATGCCCAATCCTCCCGATCCAGTGCAGGCGTCAAGGTCCTGGCCTTCCTGGCACTGGCTGAGATGGGTCACGTGGTGGCTGGGATGGGACCACAGCGGGAGCTGAAAACAGTTCTGCTCGAGGCTTTCTCATCACCCAGTGAGGAGGTGAGGTCAGCAGCCTCCTACACACTGGGCTGTGTGGGTGCCCGCAACCTCCCTGAATATCTGCCCTTCCTACTTGGGGAGATTGGTACCCAGCCCAAGAGGCAGTACCTGCTGCTGCATTCACTGAAGGAGACCATTGGTGCAGCCCCAGCTGAAGGCCTCAAGCCCTATGTGGACGACATCTGGGCCCTGCTGTTCAGGCACTGTGAGTGCAGTGAGGAAGGCACCCGCAACGTAGTGGCCGAGTGCCTGGGGAAGCTGGCCCTGGTGAACCCCTCCCAGCTCCTGCCCCAGCTGCAGAAGCAGCTCCTTGCAGGTAAAAATGGAGGGAGGTACTGGGGAGTCAGCTCCCTGGGTAGGATCAGAGGATCTCCAGAATCATGGGGAGCACCTGCAGATTGTTTCCCCTCCCCGCTCAAAGTGCCTCCTTTCATCCAGAAAAGCAGAAAAGGGGAAAGCAGGTCAGCTCTCAGTTCTCCACATGAGGCCCATGCTGGCTTCATTCCAGCCCATTTGGGGAAAAAAAATCAGCAAAACCAAGCAGCACAAAGACTGTTCCTGACAGTATATGCTGTATTCCATACCCACGGCCCCTCACCTTTGCAGAGACCACTGCCCACTGTAGATGGGGCTGTCTATAAAGTCAGACTCATTTCAATAACCACTTAGCCTGTCTCCCTCAGTTTCCTCGACTGTTAAATGGGAGTCCAAGAGCGCTTACCTCCCAGGGTGAGATAATGCTGTAAAGGTCTTGGCACACTCCAAAGCACTGTATAAATACTACTCGTTAGTGTTGTCATGGTTATTGATACTATTTCTGTGGCACTCTGTGATTGCCCTCTTTCTTCTCAGTTGATGTAGATAATGCAATTATCATTGTCCCCCAAAACATTACTCTTCTTTGGGTCTAGACCTATGACTTCCTCATGAGCATGGGGAACTCTACTGTTGCCCAAAGACATTGGCTGTTGTTCTTTGAGTTCTTGTGTTGAAGAATCTCCCCGAGCTTTGCCCAGGGTCACACAGCCAACGCAGGTTAGGGACAGGGCTTCTTCACTCCAGGGCCAGACCTGTCATTGTTACCTGGCTCCGTCTCTGGTTTCCCCACCAGGTAAGAGGTTTAGGAAGGCAGCAGCTTGTCCCTGGCTGGTTTCAGAGCCACAGTGCTCTTTATTTCAGAGAATACTGCAAAAATCATCGTGGAAAAGAGACCACATTTCACACCCCACTCCAAAACAGAAGTGGGCCGCAGTGTCTGCTATGTATCATTCCTCTTGTTCCCCTTCCCCAGAGTAGGTACTTGAGAGCTGGCAGTAAGTAGGGTTCTTTCCCAAACATCGAGAACAGAAGGCAAAGGCCCAAGTTGCCCCAGCCACGATAAGAGGTTCCAGATCCGAAGGAGTGCCAGCGCCAGCTGTGAAATGTTGACATCGCTGTCCCACAAGATGGGAGGGAGACTGGGCTTCCTATGGAGGCAGAGAGGAAGGAGTCAGGGAGGCCAGGAGGGCCCACCCCACCCACAATGCCAGGACTGTTATCTTGAATTGGTCTTGTTCCCCCTGGGTCATGCTTTCTTCTGGGTCCCACCAGGTTCACCACATGCACGTAGCACTGTCGTCACCGCCATTAAATTCACCATCTCGGACCAGCCCCAGCCTGTCGATGTTCTCCTGAAGGATTGCATCGGTGAGTCCAGAGCCCTGGATTTTTGTTACCTGGCAAGAATTTTACCATCAAGAACAAAAGTGGGGAGAGGGCAGAACCTCTCTGGCAAAGATTGAGGTCCCAAATCCGAAGGGGCTCCATGCTGGCACAGGCTGCAGAATGAAGCGTTGGCACTACCTTGCCTGTGGAGGAGGAGGCTCTTCTTAGTGTTTGCTCCCTTCTCCAGTTACCAGCCCTTTTCTTACTTGTTTAAATGTAGTAAAATGTAAGCTAAGGAGGGCAAGTCTTGTTTTTTATTTGATATTATATTCCTGGTGGTTAAGGGCAGTGTTTTGTAAGTAGTAGCACTACAGTATATAGTATATAATAAACGTATATTCATATTGAATTAGATTGATTGGTAACATGGGCATAGTAATCCCTGCCCTGTTTCCCTCATGGAAGAGGCCGAGAGGACCAAATGAAATAATGGACAGAAGTCCTTGGAAAATGAAGATCCTTATGTATGGGAACAAAGATGAATGGGTGAGGCTAGGGCTCACTCTGACTCTGCTTGTCCCATATGTGAAGCAGGTAGAGAGAACAACAGGGTGGGAAGGGGGTGAGTGTGTATGTATGTGAGAGAGAATGTATGGGGGTGTGTGTGTGTATCTGTGTTTCCCTGAGGACATAAGGCCTTATTCATATTCATCTTTAGGGGTAGGGACCAGACCTGCAATTTCAGTGCTATATGAATAGATGGATGAATGAAGCATTTATTAAGCTCTTACTGTGTGCAGCCCTACGCTGTGGGCTGGACATGCAATAGAGAAGTAGTGAGGGAGGAAGATACCAGCTGCTGGTCAAGTGCAAATGTCCCTTGATCCTAGGGAACAGTGGCTAGGCAGATGGACACACCCCTTCTTTCATATCATTTCCTCTAGTAAAATCACTTCACTTGCTAATGTTGAAACTTTTGAGGGTGCCAAGAACTTTATTCTTGGATAAGGAAGTCCCAGGTGAGGAAACTCCAATGCACCTTTTCTATAACTTCCAGTCTTAGAGATTTTTCCGGGTCACACAGCCTACATGTATTGGACATGGGACTTTAACTCAGATGTTCCAGATTTTGAGGCAAACATTCTATCTGCTACACTGTGAGACCTCTCCTCATGATGTCTATATGGGATTTTTCATTTTTCTACCTGGTTGACTTCTGGTAAGCTTGTGGTCCGCTAAAACCTTCAGGTCTTTTTCAGACAAACTGCTGCCTGTCCATGTCTATGCCCGTCTTCTACATGTAAAGTTGGTGTTTTGAAACTCAAGCCATATGACTTCATGATTATCTCAATTAAATGCCATCACATTCCATTTGATTCACTACTCCAGCCTGGCAGGATCTTTTTGGACTCTGAATGTCATCCTTATGAGAGGGGTCATTACAAAATGTGGTAAGAGTTCTGGCCTTGGAGTTATGAGCAGGAGCTGAGTGTGAACACCACCTCTGCTGCTCCCTACTGATGCCCCTGGATGAATCATTCCATCTCCTCAGGTCTCCCTGCTTTAAGTGCGAAGGTTGGATCGGGTGTCCTCTGAAGTCCCTTCCCATCTCATTAGACTCTGAGATCCTCAAGGGTAGAGCTTTTCTGCCTTACTTTGTGTCGTCATAGCTTAGCATGGCGCACACAGCAGGAGGTTAATAAATGCCTGTTGACTTGATTTGACTGTAAATATGAGCCTGTGAATACAACTACTATCAGCCAGGTTATAGTACCCAGAAAATTGAGGCACAATTGCAGGACTTGGATTTCTGTTGTTTTTATTTAAAAGCTAGGTAATTTCATGACTGCCCCCCTAACTCGTGTGTGTGAGTGTGTGTGCACGTGTCTGTGTGCGCGTGTTGTTTTGATTTTCTCCTTCTTACTCCCCCTCTCCCACCCTGCAGGAGATTTCTTAAAGACCCTTCAGGACTCAGACCTAAATGTCCGAAGGGTGGCTCTGGCTTTATTCAACTCTGCTGCTCACAACAAGCCCTCCCTCATCCGAGACTTTCTGGACAACACACTTCCCCATTTGTACACCGAGACCAAGGTTCGAAAGGAGCTCATCCGAGAGGTCAGTGGGCAACAGGGTCACGGCAGGATGAGGACAGAGCAGGGGATGGGGAGGAAGGTACAGACCATCCTGCATCCTCACCGGATTGCAAATTATTGCCAAATTCCACCCCCATTTCTAACAATTTCTCCCTAGGGGATGCAAGGCGGAATATTGAGGAAGAGCTCTGAATTTGGAATTGGGAAGATCCGGGTTCAAATCCAGCCTCAGATATTTAATGCCTGTGTGACCTCAGCAAGTCATTTAACCTCTTAAGCCTTGGTTTCTTTATCTGTGAAACGGGGATGACCAGAGCACCCACTTCCCAAGGGTAGTTGTGAGGGTTAAATGAGAGACTATTAGTAAAGCACCATGTAAATGCTGCTAGCAAACCCCAGGAGATCTCTAGAGGTGCTCTGGTCCAACCACAGCTGGAGTACTTTGTTTACTTTTATATGTCAAATTTTAAGAAGAACACTTGGCAGTGTTTGGATGTGTTCAAGACAGGAAGAGGAAAATGGTGGGGAGGACTAGAGGTGAAGAAACCAAATGTATTTATTTTAGAAAAGAGAAAACTTAGGAATCAGTCTTTAAATATTTATTAAATGCCAACTGTGTGCCAAGTACTGTATCCTAAGCACTAAAGATACAAAGAAAAGAAGGAAGCTGAAAGTGGATCCTCAAGTATTTAAAGGGCTCTCAAGTTTCAGTGAAATCAGGCCCATTTTGCTGAGACCTTAAGGAGGAGCCCTGGGTGGAAGAGATGTGGAAAAGATGGTTTCAGTTCAAATAGGAGGAAAGTTTCCTGACAACAACTGCCCCTAAATAAAACTGGATGCTTTGAAAGGGAGTGAGTTCAGGGGACGGAGCCAAGATGTTGGAGGACAGGCAGTAACCCAGTTGAATTCTCCCAATATTTCCCTCCAAAAAACTTTAAAATAATGCCTCAAATCAAATTTTAGAGCGATGGAGCCAACAAAAGGTCACAGTGAGACATTTTTTCCAGCCTTAGACAAACTAGTAGTTTGGAAGGCAAGGTCTGTAATATTGGGGTGAGGTCAGCCTGAAGCAAATGCAGGGTTACCCGCAGTGGTGAGCTTTGAAGGTGGGAGCTACAGGGGAGAAGGGGCTGTTCCTGGGTAAAAACCTGACTACCTATCTTGGAAGCACTGAAAACCTGCAGACCCCCAGAACTGTCTGTGAAAACAGCAGTTCAACAAAAGCTTGGAGCTTGGGACATCCCCAGGTGAACAGAGACCAGCTTTAACATAAAGTAAAAAAATCAAGAAATAGGCTGGAAAAATGAGCAAATAACAACAAAATATCTGACCATAAAAAAGTTACTATGGTGAAAAGGAAAGTCCAGACACAATCTTAGAAGAAAACAGTGATGTGGAAAGAGTTACGGGCAAAGCCTCAAAGGGGGAAAAAGTATAAATGGGACACAAACTCAGTAAGAATTCCTGGGAGAGCAAGAAGAAGAGCCAAAAAAAAATATTTTAAAAATCAGAATTGTAGAAGAATAATTGGAAAAAGAGAGCGATGCAAGAAAATTATGGAAAGAGACACCAAAAAATACTGAAGAAAATAAAAATTTAAAAAGTGTAATTGGCCAAATGGAAAAAAAAGCACAAAAACTCACTGAAGAAATAATCCTTTAAAAAAATAGAATTGGGCAGATGGAATATAACAAGTCTATGAGACATTAAGAAACAATAAAACAAAGTTTTCAAAAGAATGAAAAAATAGAATAACTTGAAATTTCTCATCAAATAAACAACTGACCTTGAAAATTGATCAAGGAGAGGTAGGTAATTTATGAATTCTTGGAGTACCTGAAATCTATGATCAAAAAGAGAACCTAGATGTCATCTTACAGGAAATTATAAAGGAAAACTGTTCCACTATCCTAGAACCAAACAGCAAAATAGAAATTGAAAGAATCTACTAGTCATCTCCTGAAAGAGATCCCAAAGTGAAGTCACCCAGGAATTGTATAGCTAAATTCCAGAGCTTCCAGGTTACGGAGAAAAACTGCAAGAAGCCAAAAAGAAACGATTTACATATTATTCAGTCAGGATCACATAAAGGAGAGGAGGGCTTGGAATAGGAGATTCCAGGAGTCAAAGGAGCTAGGATTACAACCGAGAACCACCTATCCAGCACAACTGAGTATAATCCTGCAGAGGGGTAACGGATATTTAATGAAATTGGGGACTTCCAAGCTTTCCTGATGAAAAAACCAAAATTGAAGAGAAAACACAAGATTCATGAGAAGTGTAGAAAGGTAAACATAAAAGAGAAAACATAAGGGAGTTAATAAGGTTAAACTGTTCACATTCCTATATGGGAAGATGAGACATAACTCCCAAGAACTTTATCATTAGTAGGGCGTTTAGAAAGCAGCTCCATAGACAGAGGGTCTAGGTCTGAGGCAATTATATTGGTATGATCTGCCCGTTCCCCCCTCAAAAATGACAGAGTAATAAAGAGGGATGCACTAGGAGATGGGGAAAGGGAGAGGAAGAATGGGAAATGAGTTCCAAGAGAGAAGAAAACACACGTACATACATATGGAGCTGAGTATATCTTACTCAACAGGGAAGGAGGAGAAAAGGGGAGAAGAGAAAGGCGGGGAAGGGTATAAAAAAGGAGCACATTAAAATAGTTAGCAGAAGCAAAATAAACTTTTGAGAAGGGGCAGGGTTAGAACAGAGATGGATAAACAGAAGAAAATCAGAAGGAAATGCATAGTTAGTAAACATAACCATGAATATGAATGGGATGAAATCACCCATTAAATGGAAGGAGATAACAGAATGGATGATGAAGCAGAATCCAACAATATGTTGTTTATAAGAGACACACTTGAAACAGAAAGACACATAAGTTAAAATAAAAGACGAGCACTATCTACTGTGCTTCAGCGGAGATAAAAAGGGCAAGGATAGCAATCATGATCTTAGAACAAAAGCCAAAAAGGATCTAGAGAGATAATCGGGGAAACTCGTATGATAAATAATGAAGTAATGTCAGTACAAAACAGATATGCACCAAATGGCAGAACACCCATATTCTTAAAGGCACAAACATAAATACAGGCAAAATTAGAAGGAAGGCAGGAAACTGGGAGAAATTTTATAGCAAGTTTCTCTAGTAAAGGCCTTGTTTCTCAGATTTGTTGGGAACTGAGTCAAGTATATAAAAATAAGAGTCATTCCCTAATTGATAAATGGTCAAAGGATATGAACAGTTTTCAGAAGAAGAATCCAGACTCTCTAGTCAAATGAAAAAATGTTCTAAATCACTATTGATTAGGTAAATGCAAATTAAAACAACTCTGAAGTACCACCTCACTCCTATCATATTGGCTGACGTGACAGAAAAGGAAAATGATAAATAATGGAGGGACTGATGCACTGTTGGTAGAATTGAGAACCAGTCCAACCATTCGGAAGAACAATCTGGAACTATAGCCAAAGGGCATAACCATTTTGACCCAGCAATACCCTTACTAGGTCTGTACCCCAAAGAGATTAAAGAAAGGGGAAAAGGACCCTATGTACAAAAATATTTATAGCAGTTCTTTTTGTGGTGGCAAAGAACTGGAAATTGAAAGGATGCCCATCAGAATGGCTGAACAAGTTATAGTATATGAATGTGATGAAATACTATTGTGCTTTAAGAATGCAGGATACTTTCAGAAAAACTTGGGAAGACTTATAAGAATTGATGCAGAATGAAGTGGACAGAACCAGGTCATTGTACGCAGTCACAGCAGTGGTGTAGTGACGATCAATTGTGAATAATCCGTTTTTCTGAAAAATACAATTCCAGATAATTCCAAAGGACCCATGATAAGAAGTGCTCTCTATCTCTAGAGAGGAAACTGATGAACTCTGAATGCAGGCTGAAGTATTTAAGTTTTTCACTTCATTTTTCTGCAACATGGATAATATGGAAATATGTTTTACATGATTTCATAACTGATATATTTACTTGCCTTCTCAAGGGAGAAGGGTTGAGGAAGGGAATTTGGAACTCAGCCTTTTTAAAATGAATGTTCAATAGAAATATGTTTTGCATGACTGAGCAAGTATAACCTATATCAAATTGCTTGCCTTCTCAATGGAAGAGGGGAAAGGAGGGAACTCAAAATTTTAAAATGAATGCTAAAAATTGTTTTCACATGTAATTGGGGGAAAATAAAATATTAATTTTTAAAAATGTTAGAAGTATATTAATAAAGAGAGAGAAAAAAAGGTAGTGAGTTCCCCATCCCTGGAGGTCTTCAGTGGCCCTTTTGTGGATGAAGATGTTGTACAGTTGAGTTCATCTTTTGTATAAACTATACTAGATGTGACAGATAAAAAGAAAAGTCCTTTTCATAAAACTCTGACATTGTGTTCTCCAAATTTTGGACACTGGTAGAGCTTTCTGGGCCAGCATTGCCCTGCAGTGGTCACTGTGGCTACCAAGGGAGCCATTCTCTCCCTTGTGGTCACTCCTACAAAATCTGCCCTCCCCTCAAATTTTGTGTTGACTTCTCCCACAGGTAGAGATGGGGCCATTCAAGCATACTGTGGATGATGGGCTGGATGTCAGGAAAGCTGCCTTTGAATGCATGTACACACTCTTGGAGAGCTGCCTGGACCGACTGGACATATATGAATATTTAAACCACGTGGAAGATGGCCTTAAGGATCACTATGACATCAGGGTAAGGCTGACCTCCTGACTCTCCTTAGTCACTGACACCATTATTTCTCAACCAAAACTATGGGTCCCATTCCAACGCTGCCATTCTGTTCCAAGGTTCCGTCTAGCTCTAATATTCTCTGTTCTAACATCTTTCCCAATCTCAGTTTATTTTTTTATTTTTAATTAATAGCTGTTTTCCTATAACTTTCATTTCCAGTTATATCTCCCCCTTCTTATATCCACTGAGCCATCCCTCGTGACAAAGAATAAACACAGAAAAAAGTGGGGGAGGGGGGAAGAGTTCAGAAAAATTTAACCAAATCAGCTGATTCAGATAGTATAAGTAGATTGTTCATATCCGTAATCACTTCCCGTACAAAAAAAGGGAGTGAAGTGAATGTTCGTTAAGAGACTATTTCTGCAGGAATATATACATGTATATGCGCATGTGTCATACAGATGTATGGCATGCATATATTTATGTTAGGTATGTATGCATGTGGGGTGAAATGGTCTCTCTTGTCCCTTCCATCTCTAAAAGTCAGTGTTCTTATCCAGGCTTTGTGCTCTCATCCCCATGAAGTTGCTAACACCTCCTATGAGAATCACAGAGCTAGGAGGGCACTTGGGCAGCTTAGAATGGATGGAAAGCCCACCATCTAGAGCTTCCCCAACAAATGTCCATCCAACTCCTGCTTGACCTCCAGTGACAGGGAGTAACCTGCAGACAAAGATTATTCACTTTGAAAACCCATTTCATAAGTGACTTCAATAGTCACACAGTTAGTAAGTGTCTGGGGCCATATTTTGAACTCAGGTCCTCCCGACTCCAGGGCTAGTGCTCTCTCCACAGTGCCACACAGCTTTTTTTTGTTTTGGAGAGTCGGGGAAAGGGAGTTATGCTAAGGTAACTATTCTCTGCCCTCTTCACATCCCCACCTTTATTTTTTCTGGAGTTTCAGAGGAAAGTATTTAAGTCAGGCGATGGGGCAGTCTCCTGATCTTCAGAGCTAGAAGGCACTTAGGTCAAGTTCAGTTCCCTCCCCTTTCCAGATAAAGAAACCGAGGCCTAGAGTTTAAGTGGTTTGGCTTCCAGACAATGACAGTAAGCCAATTTCCCAGTTCAGATATATGGATATAACTTTTCCTGTCACGTGTGGTGGTGCACACCTGTGATCCCTGGCTAAAACTAATTAGGTATCCACACTAAAATCAGTCCCCCTGGGCAGTAGTGTGTCTGAGGAGGTTAAAGACAGCCCCAGCTAGAGATGGAACAGGTCTGAGCTTCTCCAGTGCCAAAGCAGCAGTGTCAGTACCCAATGCCCCTCCAGCCTTGGCAAGAGAGGAATGTTGTTCAGTTATTTTTCAGTTGTGTTCAACTCTACCTGACCCCATTTGGCGTTTTCACGGAAGACATAGTGGAGTGGTTTGCCACTTCCATCTCTAGCTCATTTTACAGATGAGGAAACTGAGGCAAGTAGGTTAAGTAACTTGTACAGTTATATAACAGCTAATCAGTGTCTGAGGCTGGATTTAAGCTCACAGAAAGAGCCAGTCTCAAAAAAAACCAAAACAAATACATTTCCTGGGGTGATTGTTTTCTTATTTCTCTCTCATGAGACAAATTTTTAAAAAAATATTAGAAGCAACTAGATCAGGAGTGCGGAACCTTGAGGCCACATGTGGTCCTTGGGTGCAGCCTTTTGACTGAGCCTAAGTTTTACAGACCAAATCCTTTTATTAAGGGGATTTATTCTGTGAAGTTTGGATTCCTTCAAAGGGCCACATCTGAGGACCTAGAGGGTCACATGTGGCCTCGAGGCCACAGGTTCCCCACCCGAGTGGTTCAGGGAATGGGACTGGACCTGGAGTCGAGAAGACCTGATTTCACCATGGCAGATGTGTGGAGATGGGTCTTTTTAAGCAGAATCCTTCCTTTTGCTCTTTAGATTCCATCAACTCCTTTCTTTTCCTTAGAGTTCACAGAATCAGAATTGTTTCATAGCTTTTACCAGCCAAGCTGTGGGGGAGCAAGTAGGAAGAATATGGATTCTGGGGGAACATCTAGAATTCTGTTTGTCCTTTCACAGCCGATCTCTTTCTTCCCCTGCTTGGCAGATGCTGACTTTCATCATGCTGGCCCGATTGTCTACTCTGTGTCCCAATACTGTCCTGCAGAGGCTGGATCGCCTGGTGGAACCACTGCGAGCCACCTGCACCTCCAAGGTAGGTTCCTCCCTCCCTAATGGGAGCACTTTGGCCCTAGGCCTTGGAGGATGGAACCAGCCACACAAGCTAGTATATGAGGTAATGGCACAGTTAGGGGACCCACTCCATGGGAAAGGGTGTGGTTTGATCCTGGTCTCTGAAGAGTAGGATGAGGGGAAGGCCTTAGACAGTCAACATTCCTGAGAGTATGAAGGCAAGGCTGTTGACAGTGTATTCAGGAAGCAGTGTCAGGCCACTGCAGGATCAGGTCAGGGAGTGGACTTGGGATTTCATTGGCATCGGATGCTCAATACAGGAAGGACCTCCATCCAAGATAGACTACGTACTTCTCTGCACCTTCTGGTCTTAGGGGCTTTAAGATCAGTCCTCTGTTATGCCTCAGTGATTCCAGAGTGGGCGGTGACCAAACTGCGGAGAGCCATAGAGGAGGAATGATGGACAGCCTCCAAGTTTTGTTATCCATTGTATGAGATAGGATTTGCTTTTTGTCTTAAACTTCAAGCTTAACAGGGAGAGCTGTTATTCTGGGACTTTGTGAAATGAGGGGCCTTGTGGCTCGGTGGGTAGTTTGTCGGACTTGGTTTCAAACCTGGGTTTACATCCTGCTGTAAGGTACCAGCTATACATGACTAAAGTGAAAATGTATTTAATAAGAACGTATAAGTAGAACCTATATAAGATTGCACACCATCTTGGGGAGGGAGAGGGGAATGAGGGGGAAAAAGTCTTAAGATACATGGAAGTGATAGTAGAGAACTGAAAATCAATTAATTTTAAAAGATGCCTGTTGCAGAAGCTGCATCTTCTATGTCATCATCTGAGGGCAGGTCACTTACCATGTTGGGGCCTATTTTTCATGGGGAGAGTAGGTGCTACCTCACAGGGATGTTATGAGCCCTAAGAGGAAGGGAAAGGAATAAACACTTATATAGCCCCTACTATGTGCTGGGCACTGCACTTAAGTGCTTTACAAAGAGTATCTCATCTGATCCTCACAACCCTGGGAGGTAGGTGCTATTGCAGTTGGGGAAACTGAGGCAGACAAGGGTTAAATAACTTGCTCAGGTTCACACAGTGTCTTGAGGCTGGATAGGAACTTGAGTCTTCCTCACTCCAAGGCTAGTGCTAATAATGTAGGCGAAGTGCTTTGCAAAGCTTAAGGCACTTCACAAATGATAGTTAATGCCATCCACCTTATTCATTGTTCTTTACTTGAGCTGACTAGTTAGTGCCAGTAAAGAATTTCCTCATGGACTCCCATCTTGCCTTTTAGTGGACTGGTTATTACCTGTTTTGATTCTCAGGCTGGCACTTTGTCTACAACCTTCCTAGAAGCTAAGTTTTATTGACCCCTTTGGCTTAATCTAACCCTTCCTCCTTGTGACGAAGCCACCAAATCTCTCATGGAACGTGCTGCGGGTAACAGATACAATGTTCTGTACTGGGTAGGCCTCATGCTTCCTCATCTCTCCACTAATGTTTTTTCAACATTTTTAGTATTTTAAAAAGTTATAATCATTGGGTTTTTTGTTCTCGTGATTTTGCATTAGTTCATACAAATCATTCCCCATTCCTTTGAATTCCTTACTCATTTTCTAAGTGCAGAATAGTATTTTATCATTCCTATTACCCACTTTTGTTTTCATTCATCATGTCCCCTATGAACCTCTCCACTGCTGTGGAGAGCTTGGAACTCACAAGTATACATCAGAAGACATCCATCCCTCTCAGGTTATAGGAGAAAACCACGGCCAGAGAAAAGACGGAAGCTACAGAGCTAGTCAGCAGCTGACCAGTTCCCAAAATAAGAAATCAGTTCACTGGCAATCCCTTCTGTGTTGAGTTTCTTATTTCCCATTTTAGGTAAAAGCTGGTTCAGTCAAACAAGAATTTGAAAAGCAAGATGAACTTAAGCGCTCAGCTATGAGAGCCGTAGCTGCTTTACTGACCATACCGGAGGTGGAAAAAAGCCCAGTGATGGCGGAATTCTCTTCCCAGATCAGATCCAACCCTGAAATGGCCGCTCTCTTTGAAAGCATTCAGAAGGACTCAGCTTCCTTACACGCTCCTGAGTCGATGGACCTAAGTTAACAGCCTCTGCTTTTCTGGTCAAGTATAAACCCTCTATTAGTGGAACTGATTCCTAAAGAGCATCACCTGCTACAGTTTAAGGCACACCCACTTATCCTGTTTTGGCCTCCACTGGGGAGCTGTGCCCAGAATGGTGCTATCCCAATTCTTTCTCCAGAGACCCCACCGTGATGGCACAGAGGCCAGAGCTGAAGGGTCGAGTGGAATGCCAGGGAATAACTAAGCCCTTTCAGGTCAAGGACATGTCTGTGACTATTAAGCTGAATCACTAGGAGGAAAATACACTTCTGAAAGGTTTTGTCTTTATATAAAAATGAGGGTTTTTAGATTTCTGTGTTGCACATTGTCTGAAATGTCCCCATGTTCCACTTTTAGAAACTCGGTGGATATCTGGGAAGACACTGTGAAAAAAACAAGATTGCTAACTTAAGGGAGCTTCCCTGAAGGGAGATAGACTCCCTTTCAATACTTTCCCTTTATGGTTTGAAATTTTTTAGTTTAATGAATTACTCAATTGGGTAACTAATAGCGTTCTTTAAAAAATACACCTCTGGGAAAGTTAGGTCCTTGTCAATCATTTACTATCAAGTATGAATTGGTTTTAAAAACCTGTTCTCTTCACCTGTTCTTCCTCTAGACTCTGACAGTACTGATTCCATGGATGGCTGAGTACCAGAGTATTTTGATGAGGGAGACAAAAGGGAGGAAAACCATTTTGGAATCTGTCCATGAAATCACTCCCTCCCAACCCTATGTAGGGAATAGTTCTCTTCAAAGGTGATTTCCTTACTTAAGGGACTAGTCTCCCGATCCTAAATAGAACAAGTATTATTATATAAATGATATTAGTTAGCAAATTTAAGGCAGTATTTAAGGATTTGGAATTCTAAGGAGATAGGGCAGTAGTAGAATGTCTACTCGAGGCTCCCAGACTCCAGTATTTGCACACTGCAGCCAGAGGGGGACTGAATCCTGCGTGCTATTGGCCCTGGGATCCTGGGAAGTGTTTCCCTGTGTGTATCACCTTGAAGCACCTGAAGTCATCACAGTTAGCACCCCAGTGCTCCCTTCTAGACTGCAATGTTAAGCAGCTGTTTGCAGGAATGTTATTTATCACCTCAGAACAGGATCCTTAGTTTCAGTTTCTGTGACTAGCTTTATATCTACAGGACTCTACTCCAAGCCACACAAGGCTTGCCAGACCAGAAGCGTCAGGGATGCCTTTCTCTGAGGCCCATTCTGCTAGTTTAATATTTACATAATTTGGGGTGTTGGGTTTTTATCGTTTGACAAAAACAATGAATAAAAGGTAAAACACCTACTTCCATTGCAGTTTCTCTCCAAACTCATCCATCAAAAGGTACTAATAACAAGCCCCCGAAGTTAAGAAATGTCCTGCATAACTTGATCCACCCTCTTTACCTTTGTGAGTAATGCTCAAAGATAGTACTTATGAAAGAGGGTTGGAGATTATGAGCAACTTTGCACCAAACCTAGGAGAAAGGGGACCTCTCTTCAGACTTCAGTATGATCTAGTAGAACCAGATTTCTCCTGATCTATTTTATAAAGACAAGGAAAAGGAGAAGCATCCCTAACTACCTAAACAGCGACAGAAGTTCCAAATAATGACTTTTCAAACTCCTAAAACCTCCACGAAAAACAAAACCAGATGGTGGTTTCAAGGTTTATTTAACACAAAAAAAACGTGCAAAGCTTTTTACTCATTTTCTTCACTCCTCAGTCTAGCATTTGGATTGGTGATCTTGATGGCTAGCTGAGCTGCTCTCTCAACAATAACTTTCCGATTCTTAGAGGAAACATTGTGAGCAATCTCAGCACAGTAAGATCTGTAAAAAGATCAAACAAGTAGATTAAAAACAAGCCAGGTCACCAACCCCTAAGCATAAAGGTAAGCATTTACCAAGCACCTACTATGGGCCAATCCCAGTGATAAGCATTTTTTTTAAACAAAGATTACCTCATAAAATGTCACTAGAGGAAATACAACTGGTATGAGACAGGAAAAGCCCAAGGAAATGTTTAAATGGCTTTAGTTGATATTTCATGTAAAGCCTGTATTTATTACAACCTTTTGAAGAGCTCAGGAAGTTATTTGTTCTTCAAGATATTTAAAGTCCAAGAAATCTTGCATATCAGACCATCTCCTGTCCTGTTGCATTGCCTTGTCACAACACCCTAACACATTACCTTCACAGTGAGCATTTAGGGTAAATAAATGGAAGGTTTTGGATCCCTGAGGTAACACAATGAAATGAGTACTGGCATAGACAAGGACTGGTTTGGCACCATGAAAGATAGATTGTGAAGGAGAGGGTACAAACAAATAGCCAGGACCAGCAGACTGATAACTGCCAAAGTTTCAAGCCAGGGTGATTGCAAAATTGGTTGTACCACCAAATTACAAAATATAGTCAAGTTGTCTTCATTCCCAGAAGTCAGAAGACCCTATTCTCCTTCTAAATAACTACAAAACTTACACTAAGTCACATTTACCCCATTTCAAACCACAAGAAAAGGGATCAGTCAGATAAGGTCCTGAGTGCCTTAACGTAGAGGTATAAATTTTTAAACAGTTTCATATGTAAAAGGGAAAGCTATCAAAGTTTCAGACTCCTAGTCACAGCACACAAAATAGTTTCATAAGCAATCTGGCAAACACTGGTTTACAGGTTAGGAAACCTATGGAGAGCCAAGCACAACAGCCACAATATCTCAAGAGCAGGAAGGTATTGATGTTCACATCAGCTTACTTGTTGCACATCAGAAGCACTTCTAGCTCTTTGACATTGTGCACCAAAAACTTCCTGAATCCACTTGGTAGCATGTGTTTTGTCTTCTTATTGCTTCCATAACCAATATTGGGCATCAAGATCTGGCCCTTGAATCGTCTTCGCACCCTGTTGTCAATGCCTCTTGGTTTACGCCAGTTTCTCTGTGATTAAAAAAAAAAAGTGTAGGAATCAACATGTGACACCAAAGACTCCTGTGACCCCGAACTCAGGGTATCACAGGCTCCAGACTGCTTTACTTTACCCCATCACCCAGACCAAGCCTCAACACCCTGGGGCTGGTATAGCCTCATTAGCAGGTAAATGAATACTCATCTAATCACCCAGCCCCAAAGCATACCTCATGCCCCATCCTGCCATCCACCAGGAAAACCAGAGCCTGACCTCCAAGAAGACACATACCTAGCCTGCCTGCCCACTTTCCATGTCTCTGTTGAAATGCTAGCATCAAAACCACACTATAGGAGTAAGTGTAACCATGTGACTGCCCCTAGATCTACAGGCACAAACCCAGAACAAAATTTCATTCCTTTGCCTCTACTCCCCTGTATGCTGTATCTCCCTATAAAAATACAAACTAGAAGCAAGGAAGAGTTTCTATTCATTTCTGTGCCGGACACAAAGCACTCATTCATTCAATAAACACCTCTTTTTAAAGGGCACACAATAAGGAAGCATGCATTTTAGAGCAGGAAGTAATCTAAAAGCTATCCAGTCCAATCTTCCTATTTTACAGATGAGGAAACTTAAGTGGCAGAACATGGGAGCGGACCCCAGGTCCTCCCAGCTCATGTTCCTGCCATTATATTCTGCTAGGAAATGCGTCCCTGAAGCCTATCTGCCAAGACAAACCCAGGAACTATATGAATATAATTAAATAATACTTTTCACACAAATAAAGTCAGATCTAAATAACTGAAAAAATATTAATTGTTCATGGGTAAGCCCATCCAATATGATAAAAATGACAATTCTACCTAACTACTTTTTCAGTGCCATACTAATCAAAACTACCAAACCCCCCCCCCCCAAAAAAATTCATCGGGAAGTACAAAAGATAAAGAATATCAAGGAAACTGATGGAAAAAAAAATGGAAAGATGACCTCGACATACCAGATCTCAAATTGTATTACAAAGTGTTCCATCATAAAAACAGTCCTGTACTAGTTAAGAAATAAGTAAGAGTGGTGGGTGAATTAGTTGAACAGATTAGGTGACCAAAGTAATCTACTGTTTAATCATCCCAAAGACCCAAGATTTTGGGACAAGAACTCACTACCTGACAAAAACTGCTGGGAAAACTAGAAAACAGTATGGAAGAAAGTAGCAGAGACCAAGATCAGTTCAAAATGGGTACACAATTTAGACATAAGCAATTTAAGGGAACATGAACAATTTATCCATTAAATTTATGGAAAAGAGAATAATTTAGGACCAAACAAGAGATTCAGAGCATTGCAAGATGCAAAATGTTAAAAAGTTTTGCATAAACAAATCCAATGCAACAAAGATTAGAAGGAAAACAGGTGGGCACTTTTCTTTTTACAGTATCTCTGATAAGGGTCTTATTTCCCAAACCTATAAAGAACTAAGTTAAATTTACAAGAATATAAGTTATTCCCCAATTGATAAATTGTCAAAGGATAGGACCAGGCAGTTTTCAAAGAAATCAGTTAACTATAATCACATGAACACATGCTCATTTAAATCACTATAGATCAGAAAAATGCAAATTAAAACACCTTGGAGGTACCACCTCACTGCCTATCAGATTGGCTAAAGGCAGAAAAGGAAACTAGTAAGTGTTCCGGGACCCTAACCGCATGGCTGGAGGGAACTGAGCCAAACATTCTGCAGAGCAGTCTGGAACCATGCCCAAAGAGCTATGAATCGGCACACCCTCTGACACAGCAACAGCGCTCCTAGGTCTGTATCCCCAAAGGCTTAAAAACAGAGGGGGGAGAACTGATCTGCACAAAAATATTCACAGCAGCTGCTGGCTGTGGCCGACGATCTGCTCTCTTAGGGAGGCCCCCCCAAGCTGCGGTACACGACTGCAATGGAAGGCTACTGTGCCGTCCATACTATGAGGAGCAGCACGGAGGGCTTCTAGACTCACACGAACACCACCAAGTGAAGGGAGCAGGCCTGGGGAGCGCTGCACACTAGAGCTGTGTACACCTGAACAAGCCGGCTCTCCAGCAACGCCAGGATCCACGACGGCTCCAGGGCCCACGGATGTCATGGGCTACCTCCCCGCTGAAGCCTGTGGTTTTTATCTACTCTCCTTCACAGCATGGCTCACGGACAGCCTCTCTCCGGGAGGAGCAGAAGGGAGCGACAGAACGTGAACTCCCGCGGACGGTAACAAGTTGTCCTTACGTGGAATGGGGGAAAAACCCCATTCCACGAGAAACAACCATCTGACGGAATGAATGAGGCTGTCAATCCAACCTAAGGGGCTCAGGGAAGACAGCTCGGTCCAAGCCCCATTTCGGGGGCGCCGTCTGAGGCACGCCGGGCCACGCCCGGGTTCCGGTCCAGCTCCACCCCTCTGACCCACGGGGTGGGGGGCTGCTCCACGAGGACCCCCCCGTTCCAGCTTCCCAGCCTCCCTAGCGCTCGGCGTGACCGCGGACCCTGAGGCCGGAGCCGAGGCGGACCCCCCGCCCCGCGCATCCAGCAGGCGCCTCATCATGGCAGCGCCCGTACCTTGATCTTGACGTATCTGTCGGACTGGTGCCGGATGAACTTCTTCGTCCTCTTCTTGACGATCTTGGGCTTCACCAGGGGCCTGAGGGCGGGCATGGCGCCTGGAAGGCAAAAGCTCGGCGGTGAGCGGCGCGGGGCGCCCCCGCCCCCGCCCCGGACCCCCCGCCCCGGGCCCCGGGCCCCGGGCCCCGCCGCTTGTCGCAGATTTTCTTCCGCTCGCCAGCCACGGGCCGCGCCAGGAGCGGAATGGGTGTCCTCTGCGGCCTCACTCTCCCTCCCGTAGCCGAAGCTGGAAGAGCACGGGGAGCTCTCCAGATGCGATCCGAGGAGGTCCACGAGCGCTAGGGCGGCCTCCGCAGGCGGCGAGGCCTGGGCCTTCGGGGCCCGGACGGTCCGGGCGCCTCCTTCCCCGAACGGCGCCCGGCTCGTCCCCTCCAGGACCCACCGGCTGCTGCTTCCCGAGATGGGAGACCCTCGGGGCCGCCGACGGGGCGAGGATGGGGACGGATTGTAACTTACCGGCGAAAGGAGAGCCGCCTCTCCTCTGGAAGCGCCGACAGAAAGGGAGAGAGGAGGAAAGACGTAGCACAGGGGCTGATGGGACTTTACGTCCGAGTCCTATAAGGGGAAAGGAGACGGGCGCCGCCCCCGTAATCTAGCTGGGTCACGTCGTGAAGAAAAACAACATTCTGAAAGGTAGAGACTCTATCCATCTTATCACTTACAGAACTGCGGTCAGAGTCCTTATGAAAGAGCACGGGTTCCTTTTTTAAAACTTTATGTTGTAATTTGTAAGCTTCCAGGACCTGATAAGAAGGTACTTCCTTCCGCCAGAAGTTGAAGTCATTCCCAAGAGCCGGACGAGCACTTCCGCCAGTTCCTCCTCCTCTCTGCGGTCGTCCTCCCCCTAGCGGCTGGGATGGACCCAAACTGGCAGAGCTGAGTCACCCACGTGGGTATGTAAAGGGCTTTTGCCTGCTGTGGTTCCTTGTCTGTTTTAACCCTATATATAGTATATACTCCGCTCTGTACTAGTTGCAGAGATGCAGTAGATCGCAATAACCGTTCTTTCATTCATCTAAGAAATGTTTAATTCCTACTAGATTGCAGGTAATTCGGATGTTGCAATGACAATTCATATATTTTCTCCATAATATCAGTGTATAGCTTGTTTTACTTCGCATCACTTCACAGAAATCTCTTTTTCCTCTAAAACTGTTTTGTCATTTCTTAATGGCATAATAAAATTGCATTACCTTCATCTATATTCTGAGGACTGCTAGGTGGTCCAGGGGATAGAATGCCTGGAAGACCTAAGTTCAAATCCAGCCTCAGATACTTACTAGCTGGGTAGCACTGTTAGGTAAGTCACTTCACCTCTGCTTGCCTCAGTTTCCTCATCTGAAAATGAGATTAATAATAGCATCTACTTTCGAGGACTGTTGTGAGAATCTAAGTACTATGTACTTACTAAGTACTATGTAAATGTTAATTATATTAATATATTACTATAATATTATATATATTACATTATTATAATATTCATTCCCATGAGGGTAGCCTAGGTGCCTTAGGTATCTAATTTTTTAGTGCTTAGGTTTTTTTATACTGTGAAAAAAGCCATTATAAATTTTTTTTATTTGTAGACCCTGTTCCTCTTTGAGGTAGCCCAGTAGTGCTAAAGCTGCATCAAAGGGTATGGGCATTTTGGTTACTTTCTGGACAGAGTTCCAAATTGCTTTCCAGAACGGTGGGACCAGTTCGCAAAACTAGTATACCTAGTTTTCTTACAGCCCCTTCAACATTGTAATTTTCCTTTTTTTTCCCCAACTTTGTGAATCTGATAGGTATGAGGTAGAACCCAGATTTGCTTTAATTTGCATTTATCTAATTATTAGTGATTTGAAGTATCATATATTGTACTTAAGAGCTTGTATCACATCTTTTGAAAATTGATTTTGTTCATATCTTTCAACAATTTTTCAATTGTGGTTCTTAGTCAATAAATTTGAATCGGTTTATATATCTTTGATGTAAGAGAAACTTGCTGTAAAGAGATATTTCCCTATTTACCTGTCTCCTAAGCTCAACTGCAGTTAAGATTCGTTTCTGATAGACTTAGCCCTTCACAGCAATGCAAGAACCTAAAGCATTCCCAAAGGACTCTTGAGGCAAAATGCCATCCACATCCAGAGAAAGAACTTTGGAATCAGAACGCAGAATGAAGCAGAATATTTTCTCTTGTGTTCTGTTTTGTTTTGTTATTTCTCATGGTTTCTCCCATTCATTTTAATTCTTCTATGCAACATGACTAATGTGAAAATGTGTTTAATAAAAATATAAATGTAGAACCCATATAAGATTGGGGAAGGGAGGGGGAGAAAATTTAAAACTTATGGAAGTGATTGTTGAAAACTGAAAATAAATTAAATTTAAAAAAAAAGAAAAAAGAAAATTGCCTTTCCCTATCCTTTGACCATCTGTTACTTGGAATGTGGCTCTTATTTTTATAAATTTGGCTCAATTCCCTACATATTTGAGAAATGAGGCCTTTATTAGAGAAACTTGCTGTAAAGATTTTTTCCTCAGTTGCCTACTTTCCTTCTAATTTTGACTACATTAGTTTTATTATGCAAAATCTTTTTAATTTCATGTAATCAAATTTTCCCCTTTGTCACCCATAATCCTCTCTATCTCTTATTTGGTCATAAACTCCTCCCTTATCCATAGATCTGACAGATGTATTTTTGCATGCTCCCCTAATTTACTTTATGTCTAAACCATTTATACATTTTGACTTTACCTTGGTATATGGTGTGAGATGTTGGTCTATGCACAGTTTCTATCAAACTGCTTTCTAGTTTTCCCAGCAATTGTTATCAGATGTTAAGTTCTTACTCCAAAAGTTTGGATCTCTGGGTTTGTCAAGGTGTTGTTGATTTGTAATATGATAAAGCAAGGCTTGATTTTAAAGACTGGGTTTTTGGCCCAATGTCTTATAATTTTTATTAGTGCCATTTAGCTTCTTATATACTCATTATAATATCTATTGGTTCTGTGATCAGCTTTAGGAAGGTGGAGGGAAGGTCTGTACTAGATTTGGGTCAAGACAGCTATAGATCTGTAGCCTAAGGGACAGCGGGGACCAAGACTGCTGCTGTATTGGGTCTCCCAGTCTCTACCCAATCTGTGTTAGCATCTTTTATGACTATCAAAATTGCCATAGGTTATATAGCCTGCATCTGAAATGGGCCAACAGCTATTGGGATGGTAGATGGCTGGGTAGGTATGAGGCAACTTGTCTACCCGACTGAAAAGAACCATTTGCCTTTCCCACTTCTTGTTAGGAAGATACATCAGCAGTTTATCCAGGAGGTGTCCCGGCCAGAAGAAATTGGGGTGGGTGCCCCGAATCCCACTGTCGGTCTTATAAGTGCTCTTTTCCTTGAGTTTCCTAGGAAATGAAATGAGATAGGAGGTGAGGAAGAGGAGACCTGTCACATTGCCTGGAATACAGCTACTTCTGGAGGAGAACCTAGACAGTTGTTGGCCTGTCCCTTTCACAAAGGGAGCATTCCTAAACACTAGGAGATGGGGTGTAACACATAGTTAGGAAAGGGGAGGAAGGTGGTTGATAGTAAGAAAGGATAAAAAGTATGTCAAATTGTATGAGTTTGATGTATCCTGTGGGCCAAGGACCACAGAAGGTTATCTAATGCCTCCCAAACTCCCAGTTTGGGGCAGCAGGTAGATTTCAGATGCTGGCTTTTCCCCAGCTGCTGGCTGTAGACAGGATGCCCCACCCCATTCCCAGGTTTAACTCTAACCAACTTCAGATAATCTAAAGGTAACCAAGGATGAGGAGGCCTTGGATCGTTAGAATGGACAAATAATCTCCAATATTAATTTCTGTCAATAATTTCAGCCTGCTTTTCAAGGCTCTTACCATAGTTTACCAACAAGGAGTTAAAGTGACAAATATAAATGTCATCTCTCACTTATCCTCCTCCCATGTCCATCTGAGGTGCTATTGGTCAGTGGCTTTGGGGAGAAAGGGAGTTGAATGTCTCAACCCTAAGTACCTGAGTGGAGATTCCTTATAGGCTTCCTTCCTCTAGAAGGGAACTTGGAGACTAAAAACATTTCATAAAGAAACTGAAACCCACAAATGGGAGAGTGATTGCCCCAGATCAGAGACGATCATAGTTCTAAAACCAGAGAGTCCTTCAGAGGCCAGTTGCTCATTTTACAGATAAGAAAAACAAGACCTTGAGGAGATGAAGTAAATTGCCCAAGATTTCATAGGAATCAGCCTCAGAATTATAATTTGAAACTAGGACCACTGATTCCAAAGCCATTGTAGCCCATTGCCTTATAATAATTGGTTAGTGAATAGCAAAGCTGTGACTAGTACCCAAGTGCATTGACTTCCAGACCAGTGTGCTTTCTACCATGCTGATTTCTGGAAGGATGTTAGTTTATATCAGGAGCTACATCTACTTTCTTTCAGCTCCAAAAAGTAGCCTATAAGGATGTTCAGATTAGAGGGATGGAAGAAGAGACCTGTCCTCACCTCCCTAAAGCAGCCTCTAGTACTCCTTTGCTAACTTGGTTTCCTTTAAGCATCTCAAATCCCATTTCCTTCCAGAAGTCTTTCCTGGACACTGGACACCATCCTCTTCCTCCCTCTGACCTCAGTGCCTTCAATCGGAATTACCCTCCTTATATGCTGTATATTGACTTCCATTTCTAACCTCTCCCTAACCCCTATCCTTGACATTTCTTCCAGGATTCTAGGGAGTAGCTGGACAATGCTTGAAGTTGTTCACAGAATGTGTCTTCAAAGTGTCTAGATTTATGATAGGGATCAATACCTGGTCCCACTCTTAGGCTGTGGATCCCTGCCCCCTCCCCACCCCCAATCTCACATAGACACACACACACACACACACACACACACACACACACACACACACAAAACCTCTGTGATCCACCTGTCTGTCCACAATCTATACAGACCTGGTCAGATCCTCAAACTGTCCAAAGCTCATTTTCTTCATTGGCTTCTGTAACTTCCTGGAAGGGGTAAGAGAAAGACTCCTGGTTAGAAGAGGAGCAAATGCATGTCTCCAGCAACAGTTAGGGGTGAGGAGGAGGAGAGGGGAGCTGCATCTAAAAGAAGACAAAACGGGGGCCCCCAGAATGCTCCAAGATTGTCCCCTAAGCTTTAGCTCTCAAGTGAAGCTGGGCCCTGCCTAACTGAGAGAAAGGTCAAAACTGTCCTAAGGGCAATATTGTCTTTGAAAATCATGACACGTTGCACAGCAACAACCACAGTTTGTGAGAATTTTTTTCTGGTAGACTTGGAACTTTGTAGCAATGTAAGGACTTAGAAAAAAAAATTCCCAATGGTCTTCTAAGGTAAAATGCCTTCCACATTCAGAGAAAGATCTATGGAATTCAATCACTGAATGTAGCAGATCATTTTTTGTGTGTGTGTATTGCGTTTTGGTTTGTTAGATGATTTTTCCTATTCTTCTACACAGCATGACTATAGTGAAAGTGTATTTAATAGGAATGTATGTGTAGAACTTATATAAGATTGTATGCCATCTTGGGGAGGGAGCGGGGAAGGAGGAGGGAGGGAAGGAAAAATAATAGTCTAAGTTGTAGGGTAGTGATTGTGGAACACTGGGAATAAATAAAATTAATTTTTAAAAAATCATGACCTAGTACACTCCTCTGCTAAACACCTCTCAGCTGTCCTAGCTGCTTCATGAGCCTACCACCTCTCCATAGAAGTATATTCCAGTTATTGAGAAAGAAATGAATAGGAGATGCTGATGGTTGCTATTTTTCTGACCAAAAGATCAGCAGCCCAGACCTCTCCCCTAGGTTAGGAGATGAAGTAGGGGTTGCCTTCAGGCCTCTTTGAGAACATTCTTCCCTCCCCATGACACAGGACCATGATCCAGCATATGCATGGCTGCCCTCCCTCAACCTGCCACTAAGTCATGATCAACCATCTGGGACCTCAGTTTTGAAGAAAGAGGAGCCCAGGCTTAGGGTATCAGTATAAGGTGAATCCACAGTTCCAGCAGCACAACGTAGAGATAGACCATATCTCTCCAATGAGCCATAGGGGGAAAATAATTAACATCTATGTAACATTTAGAGGTTTGTAAGGCATTTTACATGTATCACATGTGATCTTCACACAAAAACCCTATGAGATAGGTGCAATTATTTTCCCCATTTTATAGATGAGGAAACTGAGTCTGAGAGCAGTTCCATGACTGGCTAGTAAGGTAAGGTGGAGGTAAGGCTGGAGAAGCTAGAAACCAGCTGAACATACTTCTTAGCTACTGACTCTTCTATTGTATGGAACTTGACTGTGGTTGGCATAAATTCTTTCACTTCATCATAATAGCCTCCTGGTTGTCTGAGCTTGCGAACATTCCCTTTCTCCATGATGAGTTTGTCTCCAGGGTAAAGTAGAGCTGTCAACAACAAGAAGAAAATAGGTTGGGAGAGGGCTCTGAAACTTTGATTTTAGGATGTGGAGAAATACTTTTCTAAGAGTCTAGCTAAGCCTATAGTCAATGGCTTGTCTTCTCAATGGCTGTGGGTGAGGAGGGAGGAAGGGAGAGAATTTGGAATTCAAAGTTTTAAAAACAAATGTTAAAAATTGTTGTTACTCCCATATATACAAAAATATTTTTAGCAGCTCTCTCTGTGGTGGCCAAGAACTGGAAATCAAGGGAATGCCCATCAATTGGGGGATGGCTGAACAGGTTGTGGTATATGAATGTAATGGAATACTATTGTGCTATAAGAAATGAACAAGAGGACTTCAAAAAAGCCTGGAAAGATTTATATGAACTGATGCTGAGTGAAAGGAACAGAACCAGGAGAATATTGTACACAGTGTCACCACAGTGTGTGAGGACTGTTTCTGATAAACTTAGCCCTTCACAGCAATGCAAGGACCTAAAACATTCCCAAAGGACTCGAGGCAAAATGCCATCCACATCCACAGAAAGAACTTTGGAATCAGAACACAGAATAAAGCAGAGTATTTTCTCTTGTGTTATGTTTTTTTTGTTGTGTTATTTCTCATGATTTCTCCCATTCATTTTAATTCTTCTATGCAACATGACTAATGTGAAAATGTGTTTAATAAGAATGTATGTGTAGAACTCATATAAGATTGCATGCCATCTCAGGAAGAAAGTAGGGAGAGAGGGGGAGAAAATCTAAGACTTATGGAAGTGATTTTAGAAAACTGAAAACATCAATTGAAAAAAATTGAAAAAAAGTCCAAAGTTTTATTGGGTTAAAAGAAGCTTTAGCTTTCTTGGGGTGTCATTTTCATCAATGAATAAACCATTTGATTGGAAATTCAAAAAAAATTGGTTTTACATGCAACCGGGAAAAAAGATATACAGGCAATCTTGCCCTACAAGAAAATAGAAAAAAAACGAGGATAAGAGAAGGGAGGAGTGTAATAGAAGGCAGGGAAGATTGAGGGAAGGGGAAATCAGAATGCATAGTGTGTTGGGGTGGGGGAAGGGGAGAGATGGGGAGAAATTTTGGAACTCAAAATCTTGTGGAAGTGAATGTTGAAAAGTAAAATAAATTAATTTTTAGAAAAGAAAAGAATCTAGATAAGTAAGGGACTCCAAGTTCCAGGTGGAGGGGCCTTCCCTCATCTGCTCCATAAACTAATCCAATCCAACAAGTATTCAAGGTAAATTCCTTGAGGGAAGCGACTTGCATCTTTGTCTTTGTATCTTTAGTCTCTGTCTAGCACAGTGCTTGGCACATGGCAGGCACTTGGTACATGCTCATTGACTAACTGATTTCATGCTTCATGTAGGCAAGACTTAATATGCGGAGATACAAAGTTAGAAAAAATAATCTCTGCTTTCATGAGTTTCAATTCAACTGGATTCTCATACTCTGTATCTACTTCTGCTGTTAATTCCATCAACCAACCAGTCAATCAACAAACGTTTATTAAGCATTTCTTATATGCCAAGCACTGTGTTAGATGCTAGAGATACAAGTAGTGAAATAATTTCCACTCCCAAGGAGTGTATAGTCTAATAAAAGAGATAAGTATATGTACAAGAATTTAAAGAATAAACAAAAGTGAGAAATATAAATACATAATAAGGTAGTTAAATACAAGGTATCTCAGGAGAGAAGGCACTAACAGTTAAGGAAATCAGGAAAGGTTTCATTTCTTGACATGATAGAAGGAAGTGGGGGGAAGAGTATTCTAGACATGAGGGATAGCCAATGTGAAGGCATGGAGATGGGAGATAGAGCCCTATGACAGAGATGTGGGAGTCATCTGCACTGAGCTGTGGAAGGATCAAAGGGACCTGGGGCAAGAACATTCTCAGGTGGGAGGTGGGGGAAGGGTGGAACAGGGATCTGTCAGAGCTGAGCACAATTCCCTGTGTGAAACAAATAATTTATAAAGATTTAACTTGACCCTTTAATGTGGAGCATTGATAGAGGTCACACTGTTCTCCCCAATTCTCTCTTTTCTCACTTGGAGCTGGCTTACTCACCTGTCTTCACTCTGATAAGTTGAGGATTTTCAGAGAGGGAATTCATGCTGCTCCAACTCACTCTCAGGGTCCCAGGTAATCCTGTTGTAGGGAATACACTCCTACTACTCACAGCTTTTGTAGTAGTAGTGGTAATAGTGGTGGTAGGAGTAGTAGTGGTGGTTGTAGTGGTGGTGGTGGTAGTGGCAGTAGTAGTAGGAGTAGTAATAGTGGTCATAGTGGTGATGGTAGTAGTGGTGGTGGTAGTAGTGGTGGTGGTAGTAGTGGTGGTGATGGTTGTAGTGGTGGTAGTGGTAGTAGTGGTGGTGATGGTGGTAGTAGTGGTGGTGGTAGTAGTGGTGGTGGTAGTAGTAATAGTAGCCCTGACATTTAATAAATCAGCCAAACCTTAAACCTACTACACTCTGAAATTGGGACTCTAATGGGCCCCTGCCAAGGGCTCTTGTACCCTGCTAACTTTAGAGTGATTATCAATAGTAACTGTGGCTGTTTCCCAACCAGTCTGATGGCTTTGATTTCTTGACTTCATTAAAGGGGCCATGCCCAGGCTACTTCTTAAACAGACCTATTCAATGAATAGGCATTGCCTCACTCTAAGTGAGGACCTGCAAAGACCTTGACCTAAAGGGCCCAAGGTTTCCCAGTGCATCCTGGGCCATCTCCAGTCATCCTGAGGAATATCTGGTCACTGGATTCAGATGGCTCTGGAAGAGAAATGAGCCTGGTGACCTGCACAGCCCTCCCTCACTCAAAACAAAATCAAGTGCAAGTCATGTCATCATCTCTCTAATGGCATGGTCTTCTTCGGCAATGAGGGATGAACACAAAATCAGTCAAATGACAGCAATAACTCTTAATCGGAAACATTTACTAAACGGAAAGCAAAGCAGGAAAAGTTAAAACATATTCCACCTGCAACATTTTGTTGTTGTTCAGTTGTTTCTGACTCTTCATGACCCCATTTGGGGTTTTCTTGGCAAAGATACTAGAGTGGTTTGCTATTTCCTTCTCCAAGTCATTTTACAGACGAAAAATCTGAGGCAAACAGTAATTTTCCCAGGGTCACACAGCTAATAAGTGTCTGAGGCTGGATTTGAACTCAGGGAGATGTATTCCTTACTCCAGTCCTGACTGAATCACCTCAATGCTCAAAAAGCAGAGCCAGTAAGGTGGGAGTGGGACTGCGGTGAAGAATGGGCCCAAGCTTACAAAACCATCTAAACCATGATTAGGAAACACATATGCCCAGGGCCTCTCACAGCTCTTGACTGTGAGCTTTGATGTCCTTGTTTCCCTTAGGTTTCCTGGTTCACTGATGGGAAAAGCTGTTCCTCTTCTGGGCTTCCGCATCCTTACTGGGTGGGGCTGCAGCTACCAGAGCAGTGTTAAAGTCTTCCAGCAAAAGTAATCTCTCCCTAAGCCTGGCATCTTCTGAGTTTTTTTTTCTGGGCACATTCCCTTGGCTGAACTCTGAGGGATCTCCAACTTTCAGACACTAGATGATTGTTCACAGACATGCCTTCCAATCAGCTCCTTCAGTAAGCAAAGGTTTGTCTAGTAGTCCAACTTCCAAGAAGCATGTGACAGTATTGAGACCCTGCGGTCTTTCTGTAACCTACCTCTGAAAGTCTTCTCAGGTGGTCCCACAAGTCTGGTCTTGACCAACTCTATTGCCAAAATAGGATCTCTTGTGTGAAGTGACTCACCTCTATGTTACGGTGAGAAACCCAAATCCACATTTCTATCAGCGAAGCCACAAGTATACAATATACAGTTGTGTTATAGCCACCAAATAGCTCTAGGTATTAGGGTTTCTAGCCAATCTCAAAGTCCTTATGTCAGTAATATGTAAATTCAGATGTTAGCACTGTGCCAGTCCTCTGGAGCTGTGTGAAGGATATAAAAGACAGAGAGTATACAGCTCTCATTGAGTGGGCAGAATATACATGTATGTGTGTAAAATGGCACCCTTTCCTGATTGGGACAATTTTTTGATTCAAAGAGGCGGAATCAGATAACTGTGGGAGAAGCACTGAAAAAAATATCTTTCCCAGAAGTTTCTGTGTATACTCTTTATTTCTTTCATATTTTTCACATAGCCCTATAGGACTGGCTGTGGTAGATTGGTTGATAATCCATTCAAATGTGTTTCTAGTTCTATATGAGTATACATCAGAAGGGGAATTAAGGACTAAAGGTGAGGAGAGAAGAGTAACTATGATCCTCTAAATTATCTCTACACAATGACTTAATTTATATGTCCAGCCCTTGTTTCTCTTATTCATTCATATTCAACAAGCATTTAGTAAGTTCCTACTATGTGTAAGATATTGTGCTAAGTGATGGAAATACAGAGATATTGGATATTCTCCTGAACTCCTATCTTTCACTATCATCTACTTGCTGGACATTTCTATGTGTCCATCAAATTTAATACGTCCAAAACAAAATTAATTAGCTTCTTCCACAAACCCAGCCCTCCACTAGACTCTTCTGTAATTGAGGGTATCATCATCTTTCTAGTTTCCAGGTGCCATCATCTTTCAAGCCATCTTGCAAATATTAAATTAACTGCCAAATTACATCAATTTTACCTTTACAATCTCTTTTCATGTACCTGTCCTCTCCACCGACATGGCTACTTCATAATGTAGAAGGATTTATGATGAAAAATGCTATTTACCTCCAGAGAAAGAACTGATGAATTCTGTGTGCAAATTGAAATATAATTTTTTTCACTTTATTTTTCTTGCTTTTTTTTTACAACATGGCTAATATGGAAATATATTTTGCATTATTTCAAATGCAAATTTGATATATTGCTTGCTTTCTTAATGGATAAGGGAAGGGACTGGAGAGGAGAAAATTTGGAATTCAAAATTTTTTAAAAGTGAATGTTAAAAATAAATAAATCAACAACCATGTATTAAGCACCTACTGTATATGCTAGGCACTTAGTACACAAAGACAAAAACAGTGTCGACCTTGGTGGAAACCTTATGAACTGGAGAGATCAAAGCACCTGGGGCCCACAATCAATGTCAACACCAGAGGTATCAAACACATATATTGCCACAACATTCTGGTGTGTGGGAGTCAGATTAAAATGTAATTGGGAAATATTTAGCAAAATTAATGAAAATACAAAAAAATTTAGATAATGTTAATTTGTGGTTTTCTAAGTCAATATGCAATGTGAAAATTGTGCCCTACATCCACTTCAGCTTACTAGCAAGTAGGAAAATGAACCCAAGTTGTGCAGCTTACTAGCAAGTAGGAAAATGAACCCCAGTCATGACCTAGCTCACCAGAAGATATGGACTTAAGGGAACTTGTTTGGACAGTACAGAGTTGAGGTGAAAAGCAAAATGTTTATTTAGCACTTCTGCAAACTGCAACAAGTATTCTTCTCCCATGAGAATATAATATTGTATTGAAACTGTATTCTGTTCTAAGTTTTTCTGTCAATGTATTCTTGTGACAACCTTTTTTGTATTTAGTATTTCTTTTCTGTATTGGAAATAAATAGCTGTCCTAAACCTGAAATAAAAGAACTTCATAATCGGTTTCATTGCCTCAAGTCTATTTCCCTATTTCAATTCATCTTCCACATAGCTGCCGAAGTTGTTCTACATAAATCAATTTTCTGCTCAAGGACCTGTTGCTTCTAGGACAAAATAAAAATTTCTCAGTTTTCAAACTTTTTTTCACAGCCTGGCACTAGTCTACCTTTCCATTTCTGCCCTTCCTGCGCTCTATGTTGCAACCAAACTTATTTGCTGTTTTCTAAACTCAATATTCCAAATTCCTGTGTTGGGTCCTTTGCACTATCTCCCATGCCTGGAAGGTATTTCTCCTTACCTCTGATTCTTAGAATCCTTAGTTTTTTTCAGGGTTCACTTCATATGCCACCTCCTACAGGAAGCCTCCCCATCTTCATTAGAGAACTTTCTTTCTCACATTATCTTGTATTTATTTATCAACGTACATATTTTATGTCTTCAGTGACATTTAAATTCCTTAAAGTCAAGGGCTATCTTAATTTTGTCTGTACATTCTAAGTGCCAGGTACATTTTTTTTTAATATGACCTGTGACTTAAATTGATATGAGGTATTTCCTATGAAGAAACCACCTCTACTAGTATAGATTAACAACTGTCTTAGAATTTATAGTCAGTGATTGGGGGGTGAGGGGCACTGAAAGATTAAATGACTTGTCTGTGGGCATATAGTGTGTTTTACAGATGGGACTTGAATTCAGGTATTTCTGGCTCCAAAGGCAGCTCTCTATCCATTACACCAGAGGTATCAAATATACACATTGCCACAACGTTCTGATGTGCAGGAGCCAGAACCAGATTAAAACATAGTTGGGAAATATTTAACAAAATTAATGAAAATACAATAAAATTTAGATGATGTTAATTTGTAGTTTTCTAAGTCAATATGCAGCCCATAGGGATCCTTCCTACAGTTTAGTGACCCTCATTTGAATCTGAGATGGAAATGCAGTCTTTATATCATGCTGCCTAATTGGTACTTAATTTAATTTTACTGAAATGACCTAGAAAAATAACCTAATAGAAACTATACTGAGGAAGATTTTCACTAGAGCCCACAATATACATAGTAGCAGATTCTTATCTCATGAAAAACAGCCTCACCCCCAACTCCTTTGCAGAGATGGGGGGTCCACAGGTGTGGAACATTACATACAGTGTCAGATTTTTTCCAACATATTTGTGTGTATTTCATGTATATTCAATGTATTGGTTTGCAGATTTTTTTTCCTTTTCCTATTTTTCTTTTAAAAAGTCTTTATTATATGGCAGAGCTTCTTGGGAGGAGAAAAAGGAAAGAACAGGGGGAAGTAAAGGTGATCTAAAGACAAAAGATATAAATGAAAATCTATTTTTTAAAAAAATTAATATTTTAGATACGTGACCCACAACCTTCTACGTCTTAGAACTTCAAACTCTGGAATCCAGACCCAGGATGTTCAGATTCTTGAGTCAGCCAAACAGCAAGCATTTTAAAAATTCATATCATGCTCCAGGCACTAGAATGACAAAGACAAAAATGAAGCCATTTCCTCCCTCAAGGTGTAGGAGAGCACCCATACAGATCAGGGAGAGGTTTTGAGAATGGCTTGAGAATCCCCATGGACTTATGGAAATTGTAGTCCAGACGGAGAACAACTGTCTTTTCATTCTGAGATGTTATTGCAAAGCAAGATGGAGAAGCTAAAGTTGGAGGAATTCATTCTTCTGAGGCAATGGCTATTTGGCTGGCCGTTTCTTGAGCAGTTTTTACGAGGATCGAGTGCTTGAGGCAGCATGACAGGGGACAGACATTAGTCAATGTGATGGGGTGTTGCTGACTGAGAGATGGATGCCAAGACATTGGCTTCATCCCAGCTGTCACAGTGCTGTGATGAGGGAAGCTGCTGACTTGTCCTCCAGGAGAGCAGTAAAAAGTCTGTTCCTGGCTTCTTGGGTCCCTACCAACTCTAAACTCTGCATTTCTATGAATTTCTCTCTTCCTCATCTCCTTGCCGATGGGGTCATTCACTCCTAGACTTTTCCCTCTTTTTGTTCATGGAGTGGTTTACAATTTCCAATTTGCTTATTGTTTCCTTTTTGGAGAAAGTTCTTGATGGATCTTTACTTTTTTGTGATGTGTTAAATCTTTATTTGAAAATTTGAGAGCTTCAAAGGAAGAGCCAATGAAGGGCTCATGATGTAGAAAGAAAGAGGACAAACCTCCTCTATCATAAATCAAGGAAAGGAATTATTTTCTTCTCTTGATGTTCAGTTAACAAGCATTTATAAAGTGCCTATTATGTGTCAAGAATTGGGGAAAGAGGTATATATAGTGTTTTAAGGTTCCCAAAGCACTTTACACACATCTCATTTATCTTCACAACAATCCTGGGAGGTAGGTACTATTGTTATGCCCATTTAACAAATGAGGAAACTGAGGCAAACAGAAGTTAAGTGACTTGTTCAGGATCACACAGCTAGTAAGTGTATGAGGTTGGATTTAAAGTCATATTTTCTGGAGCTCACTTTGGCTGGACTATAGTATTTGTGAAGGGCAATGATCTATAAGGCTGGAATGATATATGACTGGAATGATATATAAGGTTAGGGCAGAGCTATGCTATAAAGGACTTTAAATATCAAATAAGGGCAATAGGGGTCACTAAAGTGTTATTGAGTAAGGGAGTAACAAAAATCTGTGCTTTAGGAAAATCGCTTTCATAGCTGTCTGAAGGATGGTTTGGAGTGGGAAGAGACTTGAGTCATAGAGACCAATCAGGAGGCTGTTTCAATAGCTCAAAGGAAGGTGATAAGCATTTTAACTATATCAGTGACTATGAGTGAAGAGAAGAGGACTGATAGAGGAGATGCCATGAAAGTTAAATCTGCAACCTTGGGCTAGTTAAAAGCCAAGCTAGGTCACTTTCCCTTGATGGTTGCTTTGGCAGAATTCTTAAGAAATGAAGAGTTTACTCAGGAGTGTTTTAACTAAAGGAAGAACTATAGAGGTGTCTTGTTGACAGCCATATATCCGAATTTCATTCCCTGTACGTTCAAACCACCTTGCCTTTCATGAGGATCTTTTCAGTTAGTGGAACTTTGTAGTTTTCACATGCCTTCACACACTTCAGGTAGGCCAGAAAGGTAGCCTGTCGGAAGGCATTAGTCAACTCCCCCATCTCGTCTTTCAGAGTGGATGGGAGGCAGTGGTCATCATAAGCCTTGATGCCAGTTCGTACTAGGCGACACCTTTCCATAAACAGTAAGGGATTGATTTTTTTCTGTAAAAGATAGCAGAACAGACATTTTCCCATTGTAATCCCTAGAGAAGATATGTCATTCAGTTCCATTCCAACTAAGAACCCAGTTAACCATTCCACTGACCCTTTTCCCTCATCCTTTGCTCCTGTGGTCCTAGAAGACTTTCCATGGGTAACTTGGTTGGGTCAGATTCATATCAGGACCACACCATGAAAATCAGCGTGCTACCAGAAAAATGAAATGCTAAATGACTTCAGTGGAATGTAAATAGAAAAATTAAACATACCAAAAAAATGAGACTGAATGCTGTGTGATTATATTGATCAAACTTGGCTCCGAAGAAGAAATTAGAAAATGCATCTCCCTCCCTTGGAGGAAAAGAATCCATCAAAATGAAACTGAATACTGTGTAATCATGGCCCAAACCTGGACATGAATGAAGTCATATGTGAATGACTTTCTCTGCAGAGGTTGGGAAGTTACCTTAGCTTGTCGCCTCATCTCCCGGTATCGTTTCCCGGCTTCCTCCATATCTTCATAGGTCAGATGCATTCTGTCTGGCTCTGTGTTAATTGGAGGCACTTCCAAAAAGCGTGGTTTTGGAGAGGAGGTTGGAGGAGTCAAAATCTTTGCCTTCTTAGGTTTGACAAGATGTCTTCGGAGCCTGCTTTTCCAGTAGTTAAAATCTGAGGTGAGAGCAAGGAAAAATGGGGAATAAGAAACATGTCATTACCATATTGGACTAGGAGGAAACCCCCACCCCCACCCCCACTTCGATCCATCAACAAATATTTATCGAACATTGATTATGGTCAAGGCACTCTACTAGATGCTGTGGGGAAGTCTTTAAAAAAAGTAGTCTTAAGAAAACTTAAGGATAAGCCCTTAAGGAAATTAGAATTTATGATAACGACATAAACCATAAACAATTAAAAAAAGGTTAATAAGTAGGATCACAAATTTAGAGTTGGAATGGACCTTGCAGATGAGTTTGGTAAGTAAGGAGAAGTTAACTATTCCATAAGCATCTCTCCTTCCTTTGCCTGTATCACTTCTTTGGCACACTATGGAGCACTGCCTTGTGAAGTTTGTGAATTTTTATTTTTTACAGCTGCCTTCATTTTTTATTTCATTCTTCCTAGATGATGTCACCAGTGAAGACTGGTGAGTAAGAAGTAGCAACACAGGTATTCCACAGGACTTGTGAGATTGGTCTGGTTACAGAGATAGTCATGGGAAAAGGAGGTGATCTGGTCATAGAGAAAATCATTTGATTGCTGCACAGTCCCTTATGAAATGTGAACAGTGCCAGTCTAAGGGTTCTTAACCCTTTTCTGTGTCATAGACACTGATAGTCTGGTGAACTCCTTTCTTAGAATAAGATTGTTAAATGCATAAAATAAAATACAAAGAATTACGAGGAAAACTAATCATATAGAAATAAAAATGTAATTTTTTTCTCCCCATCCAAGTTCATAAACTCCTTGAAATCTATCCCATAGATGTGTTGGGGACCTGTGAACTCTAGATTAAGAGACTGACTTATAGAAAGGTCACCTTTAAGTGCCTTGTATAGATGTGGAAGATATATTGGCATTGACAACAATATTGACAAAGATCCCTCAGAGAGAGTGCCCATGTAGTAACAGTAAGAGCTGATAATTATATAGTATCTTTAAGTTTTCATACCACCTTTACATACAGGAGCTCACTGGAGCCTCTGGACCTTCCTGTGAGGGAGGTACTATTATTGTTCCCCATTTTACAAATGAAGGAAGTGGCAGAGAGAGGTTAAGGGATTTGCCCAGGATCCTGTAGCTCATATCAGTGCCAGAGCATTAGAAAAATTGGAATCAAAGAGCATCAACTCCAATCTCATCTCAGATACTCCCTATGCATGTGACTGGGACTTGGTTTCCTAATCTGCAAAATGGAAGGTGGATTAGAGAGCTGCTAACTTTTCTTCCATTGGAAGATCCAATCTCTATGGCAGGATAGGGGTCCAGGTTTTCCTGCCTCCAAGTACAGCATGTAGTCTCAGATCCAACGAATTATTGCCCTCTCCCTATCCCACCCCCCCCCCCCACCAGACTGTAAGAGCTTTGAGGACAGGGCCTATGATTCTTTGTCATTCCTTCAGTACTTATGTTAAAAACTGTAAATCTTTGGTACTTGATTGACTTGAGAAGAAGGGAGATCCTTGAGAGCAGGGCACAAGACCTGGTACATTGTAAACTCTTAATAAATGTCTATTGATTGTTCCGAGGAGTGGAAGGCTGCAGCCCATCACCCTGGGTCCTTACTTTTCCTTTTCTCTTGAATTTCATTTTTCTTGGCAATAACCCAGCATTTATATGAAGCTACCAGGTCTTCTCGGTAAATAATGTTGTTCTTATTCCGGGAGCTTAGAAAGATCACCACATCCTCAAACTCCTGCTCAGTCAGAGGTGCCCCAACCTGAATGTAGAAGCAAAAGACTCATGTGAAAGCTGGGAGATAACAACCAAACCGAGCACCCAACACTCTTGCTCTTTAGGAGTAGAAAAACATTAGGGGGCCTCAGATCTCTCTAAGATAGGTACCATACTGACTCCACCTAAGTAGATGCAGTTAAAGTGACATAACTCAATCTAGATCACTCATTTCTAGATTCCAGACCCCTTCTCTCTTTACCACATGGGAGTGTACCCTTATTTTTAAAATTTCAGGGTCAACATTTGCACTTCTATAATCAGCAAATACTGTACATATACAGGCTTGATTTACTGTTCTGTTTAGATTTAAGGAAATGATGGATAAAATGTTTATTGTAGATTAAACTGATGTCTACAGTTAATGTAGATTTAGATAACGTAGATTAAACTGAAAAGTGTCATACATAAATACGTATACATATTATATATACATATATGCATACATATATACAAACACATACATACAAATATACATATATACATTTCCTAGAGAGCAGGTTGTTAAACGTTCACCAACACACCCCTGATCCTGGCCCTGTAATATTTGCAGTCCTTAGGGATCCTTAGCTTTTGACTTTTTCTCTAATTATTAAATTGGTTCATTCAACTAGCTCTGATTCAAAGTATGTCCTGACCCTGCTTCTTGTGTGTACTCTTGCTTGGACTGCCCTGTGGTAGACTCCTTTTCCCTCACAGACTCTGCTATAGACAGTTCATTGCACTTCAGATCCTGTCACCCCAATTCCATTCCTCATCCTGAACCCTTCATTTGTAGTTGAGGTAACTAGTCCTCAAATCCTGCTGGGGCTGGAGTGAAGGAGGGTACGGAGAGGGTTGAGTAAACTGCTTCCTCGACCAGAAATGAAGAGAGGAAGGAAAAAGACAATGAATCTTGCTAACTAGGTGCTAGTCAGTTGTTTCTAGGATGCTGAAGGACAAATACTTCCTGTAATCATTGGCACTCTGGGAAAACTTCAGTCATGCCCTTGTTATATGACTCTGGATCCTGGGGCAGGTAGACAACAACTACTTCTCCATAGGTGCCACATTTTGGTTACCTGCCCTCAGGTGGTGTCTTGGCTTGGTCTTCATAGACTGAATAGTTAAGAACCTTCCCTCCCTCCCTTCCTCCCTTTCTTCTCTCCTTCCCTCCTCTCCTTCTTCCCCTCTGATTTATACTATATATACACCCCTTGTATAGTAAAAATACATTGTATGCCCATCTATATGTAGTATAAATATATACAGTATGTATACATACATCTTTGTATAGTATAAGTATACAGTGTGTCTATATATAAATATATAGTATGTATACATATTTAAGTGTAGTATAAATATATAGATACACACATCCATATGTACTA
>CM053772.1:49745853-49782531 GCA_028658325.1 Potorous gilbertii
TATGTATAGATGTGTATAGAGCCTTATGTGTATATATCTATATCTATAGAATTATTTGCCTGTTGTCTTCCTCAGTAGATTGTGTGATCCTTGAGGGCAAAAACAGTTCTTGCCCTTCTTTGTATCCAAGTGTTTAGCATAGTGCAGGCACATTGTAAATTTAATAAATACTTATTGGTTGATTGACTTCGATCTCTTCCATTAATTCATTCTTTCTTAAAGGGGCCAAGCTCTCACTCTCCTACAAACAGGGTAGACCCACCCAAACACAGCAGAATCCTTTCTGAGATTCTGAAATGCAGCACAAACCACATGCTCCCTTTTTTTTCCGGCTCCATGAGCTGATTCTAGAGACCCCAGAACCTGATTCTGAAGAACCATCATTTCTAATCAGCCAGGATCGCCTTACACTTTTCATTCCTTCCACGAACTCTTCCCTGGTGGTCTGATGTTCCCAGTCTCCCTTCCAGAACATTTCAACTACTTTGATCTTGTGGCTGAACAGATACTCATACAGGATTGACAGGCACGGAGGTTCGGGCACATCGAGGGAGGGAACGATTCTGCGGACCCGCCGGGCAGGTTTCTGTTGAAAGAAATGAAAGGAAACAAGGGAATGAGTGACTTCGTCAGGGCACTGTCCCGTTCTTGGACAGCTGGAGTCAATGGAATGCATCTCTTGGGAGGCAAGACACCGTAAATAAGGGTGTCACAGAGGAACTGAATAGGGGATCCCGGAGGACATCGGTGGATGTCTTCAGCATTCTCATTTTTATTGGAATCCCTAAGTAGAAGGATATCTGCCTGACTTTCATGATCTGGCTGCAATTTGCCTTTTCTACTTCATCTAACATATTACTGAAGTCACCCTTTCATGGTCATTTGCCAAGTCATGCAACTTCCGCTACAGTGTCTTTGCTTATCATTTTCCCTACATGAAATGTCCTATCTTCCCCTCCCCCCGACCCAACCCCGCTTGCCCTTGACTATCCAAGGTCTTGCTCATTATCAAAAGTTGGTTAAAGGCTAAGGTTTTTATTTGGGGTATGGTACATTATATGAATGCATCATAGGCAACTCCCTCCACCAAATTAGATTACAAAGACTTTAAAAAAATCTTTTTTTCTTTGAGAGGAGAGGAAGACAAAGTAATTGGGGTTAAGGGACTTGCCCAAGGTCACACAGCTAGTAAGAGTCAAATGTCTAAAGCTAGATTTGAACTCAGGTCCTTCTGACTCCACTACCAGTACTCTGTTTACAGAGCCACCTAGCTGCCCCTTAAGTAAATCTTAAAATGTTGCCTAAGGCAAAGAGAAGTTAAGGGATTAGTGTATGATAATACAACTAGTTGGGTCAAAGGCAGCAATTGAACTTAGTCTAAGTCCAGCACTCCCTCCATTATGTCAATGTGCCTCACGATTTATAACAGATTTAAAATGAAAGTACCCTTCTGGTCAAATGAAAGAGAATTACTCTTCTTCCATAGAAGCTTCTGGATTATCCCTAGTCACATGTCACCACTGGAGGAAGCCTTGACTGGCAGTAGAGACTTGTTATTCTTGACTTCTAAACCCCAGCTGGTCACTGATGACAACCTTTCAGTGTCTTAGTTTTTCCCTTTGCAAAAAGAAGTTAATCATCTCTGTCCTACCTGCCTACACAGCCTTATAATCAAATGATGTAATGGGTGATAAAATGTTCTTCTGGAAAATGGGGTTGCTTACTGTCTTTGCAGCAGAAGCAATCTCAGCTGCTCTCTGGGCAGCCCGCTCATTCTCTTGGTCCCTGTAAATCTTCCTTAACACTCGGTTCTCTGACCTTGTTGTCCTGGGCTTGCAATAGACCCATTTCTGAAGGTTCACAAAACTGTCCAGATCTCTCTTTATTTTTAACCTCTGGGCAAGCCATATGTGTGCCTCATCTGCACTCTCCGTCTGCTTCTCCTCCTGCTGAATGTTTGCTGTTTTGTAGGATTGGGTTGGAGAATCCACTTCCAATGGAGGAGCAGTTTCCACTGTAATCTTGGGTTCACTGGCAACATGCTCTGTCATGGGAGGTGCAATGATAATACGGTGGCGACACGGGGGCATTTTAAAGCCAGGCTTCTTGGAAACCTTGAAATGCTGGAACCAAGTAGAACGCATCTTTGCTTTTTCTTCTTGTGGTGATCTACAAATCCTCCGATAAACAATCCATCATTCTCTGAACTTGACAAACCCTTAGAAAAGGATGGCAGACAGATTATAATGACAACCCAAGAGATTGGACTTCAATTTGATTCAGTTCCATAAACATTTTGTAGACTTGTTTAATATTTTATTTTCATATATTACATATATATTACATATATAAATACTTTAAATATTACATATATAAATTACATATATAAATACTTTAAATATTCACTTCTAAGATTTTGAGTTCCAAATTCTCTCCCTTCCTTCTTCCCTCCCAACTCCCCTTATTGAGAAGGCAAGCAATTAGATATAGGTTATGCATGTGTAGTTATGAAAAAATATATTTCTATATTAGTCATATGGTGAAAGAAAATATAGATTAAAAAACCCTCAAGAAAAATAAATTTAAAATGTAAGCATCAATCTTTATTCAGACACCATTAGTTCTTTCTCTAGGGATGAAAAGCATTTTTCTTAGCATTGTTCTGGATCACTGTATTGCTGAGAAAAGCTAAGTCATTCACAGATGATCATCTTACAACGTTATTGTTACTTTGTACACAGTACATATCACTTTGCATCAGCTTCTATAAGCGGCTTTTCAGGTTTTTCTGAGAGCGTCCTGCTCATCATTTCTATACGATGATATATGGTATATCATTATATACCATAATATGGTATATAATATGGTATATCATTATATACCATAATAATCACAAAAATAGTTTGTTCAGTCATTTCCCAATCGGTGGGCATCCCTTCAATTTCCAATTCTTTGCCATCAGATAATAGCTGCTGGAAATATTTTCATACACATTTTCATCCTTTTCCTTTTTAAATTTCTTTTTGAATACAGACCTAACAGTGGCATTGCTAGGTAAAAAGGTTTTATGGTGTTCCAAATTGCTCTACAGAATGGTTGAATCAGATCAAACTCCACCAAAAATGCAAAAATGTCTCATTTTTCCTACATCCTCTCTAACATTTGTCATTTTCCTTTTCTGTCCTATTAGTCAATCTAATAGGTATGAGGCAGTACCTCAGAATTGCTCTAATTTGCATTTCTCCAATCAACAGATTGTACAAAATGTACAAAAACACCAATGAGAAGAATGGTTGAAAAATAATTAGGGCATTTTATCATGTGAGTATAAATAGCTTTGATTATCTGAAAACTTATATTTTTTGATCATTTATCAATTAAGGAATGACTCTTATTTTTATAAATTTGACTCAGTTCTCTATATATTTGAGAAATGAAGCCTTTATCAGAAAACTTGCTTCAAAATGTTTTTCACAGTTACAATTGCTAACTGCATTTCCTTCTACCTTATTTTTCCATCTGTTTATACTATTTTCTCTCTCATTACATCCTCTCTCCTCAAAAGTATTTTGCTTCTGACTACCACTTCCCTGAATCTGTCTTCCCATCTATTACTCCACCACCTTCTCTTTTTCCCTTCCCCTCCTACTTTCTTGTAGGGGAATATAAATTTCTGTAATCAGTTGAGTGAGTCTCTTATTCCTTCTTTCAGTCAATTCCAATGAAAGTAAGGTTCACTCACTCCTTCTTACCTCCCCTATCTTCCCCTTCACTATAAAAACTTTTTCTTGCCTCTTTATATGCGACAATTTGCCCCATTCTACCTTTCCCTTTCCCTTTCTCCCAGTGTATTCCTCTCTCATCTCTTAATTTTTAAAGATATTATTTCTTCATATTCAACTCACACCTGTACCCTCCTTCTAACTTCCCTCATAATGAGAAACTTCTTATGAGTTACAAATATCATCTTCCCATGTAAGATTATTAACAGTTTAACCTTATTAAGTCCTTATGATTTTTCTTTCTTGCTTACTTCTTTATGCTTCTCTTGAGTCTTATATTTGAAAATCAAATTTTTCTATTCAACTCTGGTCTTTTCATCAAGAATGCATGAAAATTCATTGAATATCCATTTTTCCCCCTAAAGGATTATACTCAGTTTTGCTGGGTAGGTGATTCTTTGTTGTAATTTTAGATCTTTTGCACTCTGGAATATCATCTTCCAAACCCTGTGATCCTTTCATGGAAAAGCTGCTAAATCTTATTTGACTGTGGTTCCACAATACTTAAATTGTTTCCTTCTTGCTGCTTAAATTATTTTCTCCTTCACCTGGGAACTCTGGAATTTGGATATAATTCTGGGAGTTTTCATTTTGAGATTTCTTGCAGGAGGTGATCAAATATCAGGAAAGTTTTCCTTGATAATTTTTTGAAAGATGATGTCTAGGATTTTTTTTTTTTGAGCAAGGCTTTCAGGTAGTCTAGTAATTTAAGAATTATCTCTCCTGAATCTATTCTCCAGGTCTGTTTTTCCAATGAGATATTTCACATTGTTTTCTATTTTTTTCATTCTTTTGGTTTTGTATGATTGTTTCTTGATTTCTCATATGAAGTCATTAGTTTCCATTTCCTCAATTCTGATTTTTAAGGAATTATTTTCTTCAGTGAGCTTTTGTATCTCTTTTTCCATATGACCAATTCTACTTTTTAAGGAGCTTTTTTTTTGTGCCTCTTTTTTCCATTTGGCCATTTCTGCTTTTCAATCATTCTTCTCATTGGTGTTTTTGTACATCTTTCAACATTTGGTCTAGTCTATTTTTCAAGGTGTTGTTTTCTTCAGTATTTTTTTGTGTGTCTCCTTTACCAAGCTGTTGACTCTTTTTTCATTATTTTCTTATATCACTCTCATTTCTCTTACCAATTTTTCCTCTACTTCTATTGCTTGATTTTCAGATTCCTTTTTGAGTTTTTCCATAGCCTGAGACCAATTCCTATTTTTCTTGGAGACGTTGGATACAGGAACTTTGACTTTGTTATCTTCTGAATGTGTGTTTTGATCTTCCTTGTCACCATAGTAACTTTCCATGATCAGAATTCTTTTCCGTTGTTTGCTAATTTTTCTGTTCTATTTCTTGACTTTTAACTCTTTGGTAAAGTGGGGCTCTGCTTCCAGAGTGGGTGGAGTTTAGGAGTTTTGTGCAGTTGTTTTCAGAGATATTTCTAGGGACCTGTAAGTTTTCAGTTTTTTCAGATCACACCATCAGGTGGTATAATCTAAGGAGGGGGTGTGTTTACTATTCTCCTGACCTGTGCTTTTTCTGTGAGTGACCATAAGCACTCTTTTCTGCCCTGGAACCATGACAAGAGTCTCTGACCTACTGCTGCCACAAGTTCTGGTGTGCTAGTGCTCTTCCTTGCCCTGGGACTGCCACCCAGGACTGTGACCTGGATCTGAGTATGGGCAAAGCAACAGAGTCCTATTCCCAGTGCCAGCAAAGAGACCCCTGTGATCTCCTTCTGATCAGTTGTTCAACTCCCTTACTCTCTGTGAGCTGAGAGCTCCAGAAACAGCCTCTGCTGCTGCAGGTTCTGTAGCTTCCAAGGACTGCTCCTAGTTTGCTGTACACCTGTAGCCTGCGTTGGACTGTACTTCACTCTTACTCTGTTGCAAGTCCTTTCCTGCCAATCATCCAAGTTGTCTTTGGCTGGAAAATTATTTCACCCTATCCTTTTGTGGATTCTGCTGCTCCAGGAATTTTTCTATGGCATTATTCAAAGGTGTACAAAGGAGTTTTGGGGAGTGTTCAATTGAGTTGTTGTCTTTTCTCTGCCATCTTAGCTCTGCCCCTCATTTATTAAGTACCTAATGTATGCCAGACACTCTGCCCAGCACTGAGGATACAAAGAGGCAAAAGACAGTCTCAGGGAGCTCACAGTCTAATGGGGGAGATGACATGCAAACAAATATATAGAGAGCAAGCTTCAGGCAAGATAAATAGGAAGCAATTAAAAGAAGAAAAGCACTGGAATTATATCCCCTGTCCAAGGGGAGATTTTAGTTGGGACTTAAAGGAGGCCAGGGAGGTCAGTAGTGGGAGCAGAGGAGGGAGAGCATCCCAGGCATGGGGGTCAGCCAGAGAAAATGCTTAGAGCTGAGAGATGAAGTATCTTGTTCATAGAATAGTGAGTAAGTCAATATCAATGGATCAAAGATTATGTTTTGGGGAATAAGTATAAGAAGCCTGGATAGGTAGGAGGGGGATGGTTGTGACAGGATTTAAATACCAAACAAAACATTTTGCATTTTATTCTGGAGGCCATAGGAAATCACTGGAGTTTATTGATTGGGGTGGGGTGTATAAGATATGATCAGACCTGTACTTTAGGAAAATCTCTTGAGTGGATGAATGGAGGATGGATTGAAGTAGGAAGAGACTTGAAGCAAGTAGATACACCAGGGAGCTAGTGCAATAATCCAGGTGTGAAATGATGAAGGCTTACATCTGGGTGAGGGCAGAATCAGAGGGGGCATATTGGAGAGATGTTGCAGAGCGGGAATCAATAGCCTTTGGTAACAACTTGGGTGAGAGATAGTAGGAATCCAGGAAAACTCCTAGGTTGTGAGTCTAAGGGGTTTTGGAAGATGACATGTTGCCTTCTACAGTAACCAGAAGGTAAGAGGTGAGGAGGTAGGGAGAAAGATAATGAGTTTCATTTTGGACATACCCAGTTTAAGATGTCTCTGACCATCTACTTTGAGATGTCTGAAAGGCATTTGGAGATGTGAGGTTGGAGGTTAGCAGAGAGACTGGGGTAGGGAAGGTAGATTTGAGCATCATCAGCATAGAGATGGTCATTAAATTATGAAAGCTGAGATCACCAAGGGAAGTAATATAGAGAAGAGGGCCCAGGACAGTACCCTGAGGGACACCTGGGGTTGGGGGACATGATCTGGAGAGTGCTTCAACTAAAACCACCAGGGGTCAAACTGAATCTATAGGAAGCCTGGTCTTGTCCTGTCGGGACTGATAGTCTCATAAAGTACCATGGAGGAACACTGGGCTGGGAGTCAGGAAACAGGGATTTTAGTTTGTTTTTGTCATTGACTTGCTCATTTCCTCATCTTAAAATGGAGGTTCAATAGTACTGAACATCGTGGTGTCTTAAGCACCTGCAATTTGGAAGATACAAGGCCTGGTACTTCAGACGACACAAAAGTAAAAGTATGGTCCCTGCCTCCGATAAGTGCTCAGTTTCACAGACAGTGATGAAACAGGTGTGAAAAGAATGATACTCTCAAGTTAGAAGGTGGTAAGCAAATGAAATAATAAATATTGCATTATTTCTGACTCTCCATGACTCCATTTGGATTTTGTTTTGTTGGGTTTTTTTGGGCAAAGTTATTGGGGTGGTTTGTAATTTCCTTCCTCGGCTCATTTTACATATGATGAAACTGAGGCAAACAGAATTAAATGATTTACCCAGATTTACAACTAGTAAGTGTCTGAGGTCAAATTTGAACTCAGGAAGACGAGTTTTCCTGACTCTGGGCCTGGCATTCTGTGCACTATGGTGCTACTTAGCCATCCCAGTTAAGAAGAATAGAAAGAATCATTAAAACATAGGAGAGGGAGAGTATTTTTCAGCCAGTGGGAATCATGGAACGTTTCATGGAGGTGAAGCCATTTGAGATGAGTCTTGGAAGAACGGGTAGAATGTGAAGAGGTTGGGGGAGGGATAGTGGTGGATTCTAATACTTATGCCTATTTCATGAAGTTGTTATAAAGATGAGATGATATAATATTGGTGAAAATGTTACACATATAAAAGGGGTTTTAATTATTAATCATTCATATTCTTGCCATCACCTTTATTATGATGTAATCATCACATGGCCCTTTTTGGCATTATTTTTCTCCTGGCCCAGAGAGTAACTTATGAAGATGGTTGGAATTTTTCTAGAATTAATGAGCCCCCTCCTGAAACTATCATGGTTTACAAAAAATGGAATGATCCAGGGGAAAGAATTCTGGTCTTGGAGTCAAAAACAGCTGGGGTCAGACCCTGCTTCAGATGCTTTTTGGTTGTGTGACTCGGGGCAAACCACTTAACCCATCTCTACCTCAATGATAATAGTATCTGTAGGAGTATCAACTTCACAGGTTTATTGTGAAGATAAATTGAGATAATGGATATAAAATGCTATCTACACATCACTTATTAGTACTATCATTCTGCCTAAGGCTATTTATTGTCTCTGAAATAAATTGGATTCTTCTATTTTAGCACCAGCATTGAGAAATGATTCCCATTTATAACAGAGGCAGTATGGCGTTAGTCTGTCAACTGGCATTTATTAAGTACCTACTATGTGCTAAGAGCTGAGGGATACAAAGAAAGGTAAAAAAAATTTCCTACTCTGAAAGGAGGCAGGTGGTACAGTGCCTGGAGGCAGGAGGAATGGAGTTCAGTTTCAGCCTTATACACCTACTAGTTGTATGATCCTGGGTAAGTCACTTACCCCAATCTGCTTCAGTTTCCTCCTCTGTAAAAGGAGCTGGAGAAAGAAATGGCAAATGACTGCTAAGAAAACCCTAAATGGGGTTACAAAGAGTCAGAGATTTCTCAACAACAAATGGTCTAAAGGGTCTCAGTCTGATGGGGACAACATACAAACAACTACATACAAAGGAAGTATGGAGTAATAAATAATGAGCTGGGGTACTCTCAGAAGGAAGGCACTAAGATGAAGGACTGAGAAAGGCTCCCTGAGAAAGGAAGAAGACTTTCATTGGGACTTGAAGGAATTCAGAGAAGCCAAGAAGGTAGGAAAGGGCCAGGTTACCTAGGACTGCAATCCAGAAAGAGGATTTCATATGTAATTCTGGAGATAACAGCAAGCCAGTAGTTTAGTGAATGGTGTGTGTGTGTGTGTGTGTGTGTGTGTGTGTGTGTGTGTGTGTGTGTGCATGCGTGCATGTGTTTGTGTGTGTGCATGCGTGCATGTGTGTGTGCGCGTGAGACACATGGTCAGACCTATTTTAGGAGTAGTAGAAAGATCCATGAAGCAAGAATCAGAAGACCTGACTCAAAAGAAGAAAGAATTTAGGGCTGTCCAAAAATGAATGTCATACCTCTTAAGGTAGTGAGTTTCCTGTCACTGGAGGTGTTCAAAATTTATCAGCTATACTCCAGAGAAGACTCATACTTCTGATGGTTGGATTGATTGAACTTGGTGAATGCTGATGATGATGGTTGAGTCCTGATATTTCCTAGAGGAGTGGTCTTAGGTACTTTCCTTCTCTGGCCTCATTGTCCTTGTAGGCAAAATGATGGGATTAGGCCAGAAGACCTCCAGTCTCCAGTAGTTCTAATATGCTGGCAAAAGTTCTCAAAGGATACCAAGATGTCCAGCTAAAAATGCCACTGAATGAAATCTTTTCTGTTGCTGGACCCAAGAATGGGTTTTTGGTCTCTTGTGGCAATGGAAGGAAATACAGAACTTCTGTGTATTATATACTCCACTGCTCAAGTTTTGATGATGTAGAGTGAGTGAAAATAGCAATTATTTCTGTTTTGTCCAGAAACCCTGAAGATCTTCCGCTCCCAAATTTATTTTATTTTATTTTTTTTACTTGGTAAAAGAGGCTATTCTTTGCCTCAATTCTGACCTAGCCTTAATCACTGAATGGGCATTGCCTCAGTTAAACTGGTAAAGACTTTAGCTTTAAAAGGTCAAGATCTCCCACTGTATCTGGGTCTATCTCCAGTTGTCCTGGTATATATCTTACTGCTGGCCCCAGATGACTTTAGAGGAGAAAATGAGGCTGGTGACTTTGCACAGCTCTCTCTCACTTAAATCTAATTCACTTTCATGTCAAGATATCACTGAAGTCATGGTTTTCTTCTAGAACAAAGGACAAATGAACTCCTCTGCTCAAGTACTTTCCATGGCTCCCCATTATCTATCAAAGTCCTAATTTCCTTGCCCTCTATTCCAAGTTTTCCAGAATTTGCCCCCAAACTACCTTTCCCAGACTCATCTCAGGCTGTTGCCCTTTACATATTTCATGGACCTATCATTTCATTGCTATTGAGAACCCTCTACCAATGCAGATCAGCATCTTCTCTATTAATTTATAATTTTAAAGAATTGCCTGAGGCACTGAAAAGGTAAGCGACTTACCTAGAAATACAGTCTGTATGTGTCAGAGGTGGGACACTGATTCCAGATCTTCCTGATTCCAAGGCCATTCTAACATACTGCCTTTCATGATGGTGACATTACAACATAATAATAGTGACTGACATCAATCAATTAATCTATCTCTATGTCTCCTTCTCCTGGATCACTGCCTTGTCATGGTGGAGGGTCTTGTGTAGCTCAATGAAACTGGGAGCTCTTCTGTGCAGGGGTATGCAAGATGGACGGGTAATAGTGGAGAGTTCTGACAAAAGGCGATCTACTAGAGGAGGAATAACAAACCACTCTAATATCTTTGCCAGTAAAAGCCCAGTGATTGCATTAAAATGTAAAAAGATATGATACCAGAAGATGAGTCCCTCAGATCCAAAGGTGTCCAACACACTATGGGGGAAGAGTTAAGGAAAACTACAAGTAGCTCCAGTACTAATGCAGTGACTGTGCCAAAGCTGAAAGCAAGCTCAGTTGCAGGTGCATCTGGTAAGGCAAGGAAAGTCTGATGCTGTGAAGATCAATATTGCATAGGAACCTGGAATGTGAGATCTATGAACCAAGATAAGCTGTATGTGGTCAGATGGAAGATGGAAAGATTAAACATCGATGTCTTCTTGGGTGTCAGAGAACTTAAATGGATGAGAATGGGTGAATTTAATTCAGATAATCACTACATAAATTACTGTGGGCAAAAATCTCTTAGAAGAAATGACATAGCCCTCCAAGTCAAGAATAGGGTGAGAAAAGCAGTACTGTGACATAATCTCAAAAATGACAGAATGATATTTGTTTGAATACAAGGCAACATCAACATCACAATAATACAAGTCTATGGTCCACAATGATGCCAAAGAGACCAACATTGATCAGTTCTATGAAGACCTACAACATCTTCTAACACCAAATAATGACAACAAAGACCCCTCACCAAATCTCTCTCTCTCTCTCTCTCACACACACACACACACAGACATCACATTCATTATCGGGAATTGGAATGCTAAAGTAGGAAATCAAAAGATAACTGGAATAATGGGCAAGTGTGACCTTGGAGTACAAAAATGAAGCAGGGCAGAGACTAACTTGGTGGTCATAGCAAATACTCTTTTTCAACAAACCAAAAGTAGACTCTACATATGGACATCACCAGACGGTCAATATAAAAATCTGACTGGATTTTATACTTTACAGCCAAAGGCAGAGAAGTTCTATATAGTCAGTTAAAATAAGACATGGAGCTGAGTGTGGCTCAGATCATGAGTTTCTGATTGCAAAATTCAGACATAAATTGAAGAAAGCAGGGAAAACCATCAGATCACATAGATACGACCTAAATAACATCCGTTATAAATATGAAATGGAAGTGATGAATAGATTTCAGGGATTAGATCTGGTAGAGGGCCTGAAGAACTATGGACAAAGGTACACAATATTGTACAACAACAGAAAACATTCCAAAGGAAGAGAGCAAAAAAGTTAAATGGTTGTCTGATGAGTCTTTATAAATAACTGAGGAAAGAAGGAAAGAGAAAGGGAAAAGAGAATGGGAAAGATGTATCCAACTGAATGAAGAATTCCAGAGAATAAAAAGGAGACATAAGATTTTCTTAATTGAGTAATGCAAAACAAACAAACAAGCAAACAATAGAATGAGAAAGACAAGCAATTTCTTCAAGAAAATTAGAGATGCCAAGGGAACATTTCATGCAAAAATGGGCAGGATAAAGGGACTTCACAGAAGCAGAAGAGATGGCCAGAATAGACAAAACTACACAAGCAAGATTTTAACATCACCAGTGACCATGATGATGTGGTTACTGATCGAGGGCCAGACATCCTGCAGAATGAAGTCAAGTGGGTCTTGTTGTAGTTATAAGTATTGCTAACAATCTGGCTAGTGGAGGGGATGGAATTCCAGCTGAGCTATTTAAAATCCTAAAAGATGATGCTGTTAAAGTGCTGCACTCAATATGCCAGTAAATTTGGAAAACTCAACAGTGGCCACAGGATTGGAAAAAATCGGTTTACAGCCCAATCCTAAAGAAGGGCAATGCCAGGAATGTTCAAATGACTGAACAATTTCACTCATTTCACCAGCAAGGTTATGCTTAAAGTTCTGCAAGCTAGGCTTCAGCAATGTGTGAACTGAGAATTTACCAGAAGAGCAGGCTGGTTTTCAAAGAGGCAACTTGCCAACATTTGCTGGATTATAGAGAAAGCATGGGAATTACAGAAAAATGTCTACTTCTGCTTTATTGACTACAATGAGGCTTTTGACTGTGTGGATCACAACAAAATGTAGCAAGTCCTCCAAGGGATGGGAGTACCAGACCATCTTACTTGTCTCCTGAGAAACCTGTATGCAGGCCAAGAAACATGAAACAAATGAGTAGTTTAGGATTGGAAAAGGAGTATGACAAGGCTGTATGTTGTCACTTTATTTAACTCACATGGGACATGCTACACTGGATGACACAAAAGCTGGAATTAAGGTTGCTAGAGAAATATCAACCATCTCAGATACGCAGATGATACTGCTCTGATGGCAGAAAGAGAATTAAGAAACCTCTTGATGAGGGTGAAAGAAGAGTGTAAAAGTTGGTTTGAAGCTTAACATTAAAAAAACTAAGATCTTGGCAACTGGTCCCATCACTTCCTGGCAAATGGAAGGAGAAGAAATGGAAGCAGTGTCAGATTTTACATTCTTGAGCTCAAAGATCACTGCAGATGGTGAGTGCTGCTATGAAATTAAAAGACACTTGCTGCTTGGAAGGAGAGCTCTGGAAAATCTGGACAGCAAAATAAAAAGCAGAGAGATCCATCATTTTGCCAGCAAAGGTCCTTGAAGTCAAAGCTAATGGTTTTTCCAGTAGTCCTGACAGTTGGACTATCAGGAAAGCTGAATGCTGCAGAATTGATGCTTTTGAGTTATGGTACTGGAGAAAACTTTTGAGAGTCTGTGGGACAACTCGGAGATCAAATCAATCGATACTTGAATTACTCCAGACAATTTATTTACTCGAAGGTCAAATAATGAAGCTTAAATACTTTGGTCTTATAATGAGAAGATGGGACTCATTGGAAAAAAACCCTGATATTGGGAAAGATTGGAGGTAAAAGAAAAAGGCGATGGCAGAGAATGAGATGGATAGATAGTGCAATGGAAACAATGAATGTGAGCTTGGGTAGCCTTCAAGATATAGTGGAGGATAGAAGGACCTTGTGTCCTGTGGTCCATGGGGTCACAAAGAGTCAGTTGGTAAATGACTCACCACCAACCACAAAAATCTATCATCTACCTACCTAGTTAACTTTTTTGTCTGTCTAGATAGCTAGCCAGCTGGTCGGCATGGCACAATGGACAGAACTAGCATCAAACTCAGGAAGTTCAGATCTCAAGTCTGACTGTGTGACTTTGGGCAAGTCACTTAACCTCTTAGTGTTCTAGGCAATTTTCTAACCCCATAAGCCATCAGGAGTGGAAGTGCTCATCTGCATTGGTAGAGGAAATTTCTGCAACTGAGGCTTCTCTCCACCAAAGAAATCACAGATCCTGTTCCTATCCTTATTCCATAGCACTTTAAAGTGTGCACAGCTTTTTACACACCTTACCTCATTTGGTCCTCACAACCAACTTGTGAGGTAGGTATTAATATCCCCATTTCAGAGATCAGGAAACAGGTGATTTGCTTAGGGTCATGCTGCTTGTAAATATATGAGGTGGTATTTGAACTTACCAAGTCCAACACTATCTACTTCACCAAGCTGACTCTCAACATGGACACAGATAAGTAAATGCAAGGTAATGAAGGAGGGAGGGAACTCTAATGAACTGGAGAAGAAGCCATGAAAGAAGAGGTAGCATCCCAGTTGAGCCTTGAAGGAAGCTAAGAAAGAGGAAGTGAGAAAGGAATGCATTTTAGGGTTAGGGTTAGGAGAGAAGAGGGACTGCTTGTGCAAATGCAGGGGAAGGCCACCCATAGTGGGTAACAGTAGTCCTCTTTGCTTGTGACTCTCATTTTTTTAGTTAATATGTTATAAATTATAAGTTTATATATTATAAATTATTGTTATATTATTAGAAGATATTCAATATATTTTAATTGAATCTGGAACTCAAAATTTTCAAATCGAATAGAGCTGGGAAATAAGACATACAGGCAATAGGGTATAGAAATCTATCTTGCCCTACAGGAAAATAAAAGGGGAGGAGATGGGGGGTGTGATGGGAAGACTGATTGGGGGAAGGGGTAATCAGAATACACCCCCTCTTTGGGTGGGGGAGGGGACAGATGGGGAGAAAATTTGGAATTCAAAATCTTGTGGAAGTGAATGTTGAAAACTAAAAATAAATTAATCGGTAAATGAGGCTATAAATATATTTTAATTAAATGCGTAAATATATTTTAATTAATGTATAAATATATTAAATTATATTATATAAATAGACATTTATAGATTATGAAAATTATGGATTATAAATCTAACATTGACCATCAAGAAAAACAATCCAACTTAGAAACTTCTTACATGCAAATTAATTTTTTTTTAAATGATCACACAACACCTTTTGAGTTCTCCCTCCATCTCCTGATCAAGATTTAGTCCATTCTCATTCCCATTTCCTTACTTATGATTGGGGTTGTTACAGATTTCATTCCTCTTTTTGTTGTGTTTTGTTGTTTTTGCTTTACTTCATAAGAGGTTTTTCTGATGGTTTTTTTATTTGAACTTGTCATATAATAATCTTTGTACACATCTTATCTTCTGTACTAGAAGCCTCTTGAGGGCAGGGGCTTTAAACTCCTCCCCCCGCCTCCCCAATTTTGACTAAGGACAGCCATTTTGCAGGCTTAATGTTTGTTGAATGCAACTGAATGAAGAAAACCTCTGTGGTCCTTTGCCGGTCAGTTACTAGCACACAGACTGCAAGTGTGACTTGAGGAATGAAATCAGAATACTAAAATAAAGCCCAGAGAGGCACACTAGGTATATTGATTTTGTGATATCGACTCACATGTTACAAAGCAGCCTTAAAGGCTTTGGTGGATGATAGAGCAGAGGCTTAGTTTTTAAACACTTCCAGGGATTTAGGTAACAGCTAAATGACGGAATCGAAACAGTATTGGAGCCCACAGTCTAAATCTTTGTCTCTGCTTCCCAGTTGGGAGACCTTCAGCAAGTCACTTGACCTCCGGTTTCCTTCTCTGTAAAATCAGGGACTTGGACTAGATGATTTCGAAAAGGTCCTTTTAACCCCAATTATCTATGACTTTCCGGTTAGTTCTGCTTGGCTGTCTAGATTCCGTTGCAAACTACTCCAGCCACTGCTGCCGGGCACCGCCCAGCTTGCAAACCGTTCTGTGAGTGATGGGAACTTCAGTTCCCCCAAGGGGAGCATGAAAGTCCAGGAACTACTCCCAACCTCAGGCTATCCACCTTGCGCAGTTCTTGGGACTTTTCTAAGACCTTAGTAACAGAGTGGATGAGGCTCCAGTATCTTAGAATTTTAGTTGGAATGGCCCTTAGGGGTCGATAACGGGGCCCACCCACACTCCTCTTTGTTTGATACGTAAGATCTTGTTCAGAAGTTCACAGAAGGGGGAATGACCTGTCCAAGGTCACACAGCGGTACAGGAAGGACTAGAATCCAAGGCTCCTGAAAAGCCAGTGCTTTTCACACCTTTAATAGCCAGCTCTTGCCTCATCTGGCCCAAGGATCCCGAGGGGCTGCTGCCCGAGGAGTCTTACCTAAGTGGGAAATGGTGGGAAGGTGTGTAATGGACACACCTTTTTCTGGACAACAAATAAGTCTTTAGTCTTAAGGAGTTCCAAGGTGGACTGACCTGCTGCACTCTTTGGTTCCTTAGTGGGTGTAGCAGTTCCGAACAGTGTGTTGCAAAATTCGATGCCATGACTACAGTCTCGCATCTCCAATTGTGTAGAAGGGCAGATGAGAACGTTGGGGTGCCTGCGAACTTGCTACGTCAATGTCAACCACTTTTGCGGTCATGCGACAGCTGCCGATACCTACGCGCCTACCTTGGTGGTAATAGGAGGGGTGCCTGGGGCAGTTATCGGGAAATCTAAAGAGTCACATCACTCTTTGAGCTCTCTTAGGAAGAAGTCTGGCCGTCTCCTACCAGGAGAACAAAGCCCAGGACCACAGGGAAGTTCAATTCAACGCAGTAGACATTTGTTATGTTTAAACACTGATTACAGTCAGGGAGCTGTGTTAGGTACTGACAGGGAGACAGACCTCACGTAATAACTCAGGTGGAGTGGATAGAACATCGGAAACATCTGACTTCAATTCTCAGACACTTTCTAGTTGTGTGACCCTGGGTAAGTCGTTTAATCCCTATTTACTCAGTTCCTTATCTGTAATGGGGCCACATTGGAGGAGGAAATGGCAAATCACTCTGCTAGCTTTGCCAAGAAAAGTCATTTAGAGTCAGACACACTGAACAATTTCATACTTGCCCTGTCCTGTCTCGCTGTGCATTTTATTTTGCTCCTAATTATCACTGTATTAGCTTTTTCTAGACATGTGTTGTGTTTCTTTTTTAGGGCAGTGTTATCTGTACTTTGTATTCTTTCTTATTTTTCAGCACTGTACTTGGTACATAGTAGGTTTTGGGTATATAATGCCATTTTTCAGTGCCAGCAAATTCTCTCTGGTTTGCAGACATTCTGGTGGACAATGAGAGCCTAATTTTTTAACTGTTCTTCCTGAGATTGTGCCCAACCATTTGGCTAGGCACTGCCCCCAAGAGATTTGAGCAAATATTCTGATCAGAATTTTGAATTACTATGACTCTAGGGTGATAATGGAAACTTAGATGTATATCATGCATATTAAGTCAGAGTACCATGCTGGATCATCAGGGAGATACAGAGCTCTCAGGAGAGTAATAGGATCACAGAATTTTCAAGTCTAGGACATATGTAAGGGCAGAGTTGACTGAATAAATCAATCAAATCACTCCCTTCCACATTAAGTGATATTGGATGTCTCTATGAAGGGAAAATCAACTGATCAAACTAACATTTTAGATTTAGTGCAAAATATTATTGGATGACATGGAGTGAAGCTAATGGGAAGTGTTTGAATTGACTGAGGAAACTCAGTTATGGTCTGTGGGTCATCTATAAAATAGATGACCAGTTCAGAACCCAGTTTATTACAGCATCTGGCAGAGAAAACAGAAAACAGCAGTCTTCCAAGGAAACCTCTGACGCATGAAGCAGTGATCATTTTTCTAGACCACACAACCACCTAGCAATTTCCCACTGAGGATAATTAGGTCTGTGGTGACCATGGATGCCTCACTTAGGATACTCTCTTGCACTAGATATCAACGGCAATTCAGAGATGTTCCAAAAATCTTAGTGTGGTTTTAAGCTACTGCAGCTTAAACACTAAGACTCTTAGGATACCCTGAATGTAGAATGGCAATTTCTTTTTGTCTTAAAAAGTTATTCTACATTTCATAGATGAATGAAGCAGGCATTTTCACTTACAAAGAACACAAAAAAGAGGATCGTCTGTGAAACAGCAAATCCCTAATTTTATACAGCTTGCTTTTCCTTTTAAGCATGTAGTAAATTGAACGTGTAACTTTTTGGTTTTTTGGTAAAGCATTTGGGGTTAAGTGACTTGCCAAGAGTCATACAACTCCTGTCACGTGTTTGAGGCCACATTTGAACTCAGGTCCTCCTGACTCCAGGACCAGGGCTCTACCTACTTCCCCCTAACATGTATCTCTTTCAAATCTATCCTACTTATATGATTCTGTTCTCCTCAGTGAATTAAAATGAAAATAAAAATGCTTCTATGACTCTACCTCCCTCCCCCTTTGTATGGTAATCTTGTAAAAATTAGGTAAGAAAATTAGCTTTGACATTGAAGCAGCGTTTCTAGAAGGCAGTGATCTGGCCTGCTTTATGTCACCCCAGGATTGTTAGGGATAACTTTCTGTGAGGACCTGAGTATCTCTAGGACAGGGCCTCATCTTGTAATAATACAAGAGGTCCAATGCCTAGGCCCATGACTAAGTATGTACAGGACCTCTGATCAGTATCTGTAGAGGATAATGATGAAACACTGAAAAGATGAGGTTTATTTTGGGGGGACCAGGGCTGCCCCCCAGTCCATTGTTATTCTCCCCCTCTCAGAACCTATTCCCAGGAGATCTATAAGCTGATTCACATTGGCATCATACACAGTAAGAATTCTCTACAACACAGGTGTCAAACATGCATGCTGCCCCTAAAATTTAAGAAAATAGAAATACAATAAAACAGGTAACATTACATTTTGAAACTAAGTTAATATGCAGCCTTAACATCCTACATACGGATTGATGGCCCCTGTTTCTATTTCTGCTTGGCACCATTTCTGTGGGACCTCTCCATCAGCACTTGGTCACAACCGGGGCAGGGGGAACATCTAAGTGTTTTCTCTTATCAGGTCTCTAGGTTCTCACAGGATTGAAGCCCAAGTCCCCATCTCTCCCTGACCTTTACAAATCTGAGAAGGCTGAGGGCTCAACAGAGCATCTTAGTAAGAGACTTGTTTTCAACACAATGACTACTGGGGTAATATACTATGAGCACATGTAAGAATAAGGACTTTGGGAAAGGGCAATCTCCCCAGGAGTGCAGGTATTTACCAAGGGCCTTGGCCTTTATCTCCCCCATTAGTTCACAATAAACCTAAGTGTATTGGGCTATGTGTAGTACTGCTGTACCTCTTGGAATCAAATTCAAAGTACTAAGATTGTGTATGTATATATGTATGTATGCATATGTATATAACATATATACACATACAAATATATAAATAAATCAGTCCTGGCCTTGCATTTTTCAACGAAAAAACCCTATACAAACAAATAAAATTTGGTGACTATTTATTTAAAACAGTATCAAAGCATTTTTCAGGCACATTTGGTTACAAATGCAATGGGGAGCACAGCTATCATCTAATAAAATGTGTACAGTTTGGTCCCATCCATGTTTGCTATGATTTCAGTTTGTACAGGCAGAGAGTGTGAAGAGGGGCTGTGACGACTGTACACTCCTTAAAGGGAGGCCAAATGCGGTCAGAAATGGGGTTTCAACTAAGACTTAGTTTTTCATGATTTTCCCAGAGCCAGTCATGATATTTATTTAACTTATGGTCTTCAGGATGCACCTGGAAGAAAAAAGATGAGAAAAAAAGAGATAAGCCAAAGCCAAAACAAAACAAATCTAAGCTATTAACTTCTATTAAACTAATTCTTAAAGCCATAGTGGGAAGCAGGATCATTCCAATCGGTCATCAGTGTCACAACCATGGTCCACTTTTAGTTTGACATTGGAGGCTCAACTAACAGGGATATTAGCTATAAACACGCAATGCAGGAGAGCACTGGATGGGAGTCTGAGAACTTGGGTCTGAATTCTGCCTCTGCTGCTTACTACCTAGGTCGCTGTACAGATGAACACAAAGCTCCTAATGAGGGAGAGGGGGAAGCAGGAGGGTTCCAGGGCTAAGGAAGGTGCAGAAAGAAGCCATTTATGTAGAGCTCACAATATTCTGTGGGCAAAAAGGCTATCAGCTGGCTCACAGACCATGTAGGTGGATCCATAGCTGTATGAACAACCAAACTGAAGAAATCCTCTCAAACCAGAGGCAATCTTCCAGTGTCTCTCATAGGGTTCTTTTGTCCTTTCAACAATGATGGACAAAGCCAGAATGTGCTAATTAAATTTATGACACCCACCTGGGAAGTAAAACTTAGACACTAGATGACAGAACTGAGATCCAAAAGGATCCCCAAGGCTAGAGAGAGAAGCCCCAATCTAACAAATTAAATACTAATCTATTAAAGCTTAAAATGGCACGAAGACTTTGGGGACATCCCATATAACAGGGCTGAAAGGCCAATCTTGCCCTCAGAGACGTCTCCATTTTAGAAAAAGTCAAGTAGAGGATGTTGGGGATATGGTGGTGGTTCACAAGGCAAAACCTTAGGAAGCTCATTGACTGAATTGTCAGTATCAGTGAGTAACATGAGAAATGCAGCACTTGAGGCTGTACTCACTGAAGCCTGTGGTGCAGTAGCCCTACTGTGCTCTGTGTGGGTCAGATCTACCATATCTGCAGTATTGTGCTCTGTCATATATGCAGTGTTGACCAATCAGGGCATGTTCTGGGGAAGGTGACTAGGATAGCGAAGGGACTCCGAATCATCTTAGAGGAGGAGGTAGAGGGACCCAGGGAGGTTTTACCTGGACACAAAGTCATATAGGTGTGGGATAATACTACTCCTTAAATAATCAAAAGGCTATAATGTAGAAGAGGAACTGGATGGATTCTGTTGCTCCACCTCCTTGAGGGGAGAGTCCCCTGCCTGCCATGGTTGGGGGTGTCAGAGCAGAGCAGGTTAATCTTGTGAGGGCTGCTATCACCAGGCTGGCTCATGGTTCTTAATGGGACAGCACCTAAGAGCTCACAAGGCACATTACTCAGAATGATCTTCAAGGTGAAGTTAGGAAAGTGACCTGCCCAAGGTCACACAGCTAGAAAGAAGTAGAGGTGGAACAAAAGCCTAAGCCTCCAGATTTTGGGACCTGGGCTCTTCCCACTTCCCTCGTCTATGGAATAAACAATCCATCAGGTGGATCCGGCTGCCCGGCCCGTGGTGCCTTCTAAGATTGGCAAAGACAGGCCTAGAAGCAGCCAGAGAGAGCAGAGTGGGTGTGCGGCTGACCTTGGAGGAGGGAGAGAGAAACCAGCTGAAATCCCAATGCTGCCGTCGAGACAGTAGGGGCAGTCCCAGCTGTTTGGCTGAAATGAGCAGTATTTCTTCCTCAGATAAAAAGCTGGTGCTTGTTAGGCTTCCGGGAATAGGAGGTCCCTCACCTGCTTCCATTCGTTGACACAAAAAATTCTGTATGAGTCATTGCCATATTTTCCAATCCCGTGCAGTTCAATTGGGTACTTCCACTGTTTGGTCAGATATTCATCTAGAGGAAAAACTCATGAAATAAGGAGGTTTAACAAGCCCCAATAAAAAGGGAGAAGTCTTCCCTATCAACCTCAGCAGCTAGCACATGATCTGATACCCATTCATTTATTCACTTACCACACACTAAGTCACCACCTGTTAAGGCAGTAAAACCTGAAGTGAGAGGAGACCCCACTGCTCTTTTCCTTCTCCTAATGACTGATGCTTATTTCTCGGGCACCCATTTATTACTTTTTGTAGTGTTTTTGTGTATCTACACTTTTGATGGGCAGCTAGATGGTACAGTAGATAGAACACCAGATCTAGAGTCAGGAAGACCTGAGTTCAAATCCAGCCTCAGCCACTTAGTAGATGGATGACCTTGAGCCAAGTCACTTAACTGTTTGCCTCAGTTTCCTCATCTGTAAAATAATGAGCCTGAGGAGGAAATGGCAAACCACTTCAGGATCCTTGCCAAGAAAATGCTCGATGGAGTCATTAAGTGTTGGATTTGGACATGGATGATCAACAGCACCGATTCTGATCTCCAATTGGCGGGCAGGAACTTGCCTCTGACTGCTCTGCATTCTTCCTAACAGCCTGTCAAAGTGATGGACCCTTATGAAGTACAATTTGTTGTCTGATCTAGTGGGAAACTGAGGCTCAGGAGAGGTGAAAGGGTTTTAAAATCTTGTGTCCATGCCTGGGCCTGAAGGCATTCCAGTATAACAGGGTACAAGAATAAGCTATCTAGGCATAACAGGATACTAACATTTTAGTTGTCCTTGTTGGTTCAGTATTTTCAAGTTCACCTGTAAAGGAAAGTACCTGAGAATTTGATAATTGTTTTGGCTCTAAGATCGTAGAGGCCGAGAGGCTTGAGGAGTTCTGACACTTCCCTCCAGTCTGCAGTCCTTGCCACCTCAGCAGAAGGGTACCGCTCCAGAAACTCCCAGAGCACAGGTATCGCCATCTTGCCTAGACAAAGACAGCAGCAGGTGAACACAGTCACTCAAGGTGGGCTCACCTGACTTTTTCTATTTATTTCTCATTCGGAGATTGTGAAACTCAAAGCAGATTTACTTTTGGTTGGAAAAAAAGATTTTCTGGGGTTGAACCTTTATGTTCCTGGACAGGTTTTTACTGATGCTACCCAGAGAAAGAGGGTGATTTAGCCAAAATCAGCCCTCTCCTCAGCCAGCTAGGGCAGGATAGGTGGGACTGCCTCTACCAGTCACTCCTGAAACTAGAAGTTTTCTGCACCGGAAAACCAATACTTGTTGGCTAATAGCCTGCAACAGGTAAAAGTGATTAGTTAGGAGCTCTGTGTGATAATAGTTGTTGAAGGATACGTATTAATTATACTTTCCCCATCCAAGTAACAAAATGATAAAATCATAGCTAACACCCCTCCCCACCCAAACAAAACAAAACAAAGTAGAACTGCCAGGTGATATTAAGGAATTTTTGGAAAAAATATGCACAATTGAGATGTGGGACTTTTGGCAGGTGTGTCAGAGTGAGTGACCACAACCAAGACCAGTTCCCTTGATCACAAACGCAGCAAATACACTTGAAAAAAAAAAAAAGAGGAAAATGGACAGAAATCTTGAAATAAAAGAAAATAAGAAATCTGTAGAGGACCAGAAGAAGACTGACATCACCATACCTCTAGCTAACAGACACCCTGTAAGGAAGTTCAGAGTGATTACACTGGTGGCCATTACCCCAAGGAAGCCAATGATAAAAAGAAACACCTCAGAGATACTAAGATATTCATAGCAATACTTCTTGTAGTACCGAAATAAGGAAATGCCCGTTGCCTGGGAAATGGCTCTACAAGTTATGATACCTGGGTGGAGTGGAATATTACTGACCTGTAAAAAACAACCAATCTGATGAGAAGCATGGGAAGCAGTATTAACTGATGCCAAGTGGGCAGAACCAGGAAAACCACAGATACAAGACATACAAACATGGACAGGGAATAAAAGAAGAGCAAAATGAACAATCAAAACTGGTGACAGTGACACTGAAATGACTAAGCTTGTTCCCAAAGGAGAGAGTGCATCTTCGGCTTCTCTGCAGAGATGGGACTGACGGACACTGCAAATGTCAGGCTCTTTACAAGGTGTGAGTCTTACTAACCTTTGCTCTTTTTATCACCAAGCACTGTAGATACAAAGGAAAGAAAACTGAGATAGTCCCTGCTCTTTCAGAGACTTGGCTTCTAACTGGGGAGATAACACATGTGGGGCACATGGGCAAACCCAGGGTCTTCAGGGCGCAGTGGCAGGACTGATGACTGGAAAGAAGTCTGTCCATGGAATTCAAGATGAAGAACATAAGAAGTGACTATACAGCAAAGATCACAGAAAGTCTCACTGAAGCCGTTTTAAGTAGAATGTCTCTGAGAGAGATAAAAAATGAAAGATGGAGAACTAACATGAGAAAAATATTTTAGAAATGGTGAAACTTGAAGAGCCTAAGCTCTTTCACAAAGCAAAGTAACAGACAACAGAACTTGGGGACCCAAGTTGAGAATTACTGGTTTCCAAGAAAAATATGAAGAAACAGTTTGAATAATGATGTCAGACAGTTACAGCTCCATTAAGGTATCTTGGTGAAAAAGGAAGAAGGCATTTTCAATCACAGTTGGAAAGATGGAGAGAGAAATCTTGGATACCATATGGTTCAAACCCTCATTTAAAGAATCAGGGAGCTGAAGCCCAGAAAGACAATTTGCTTGCCCAAAGTGACAATACATCTAGTTTGTGGCTGAGCCAAGCCTAGAAAGCAGATCTTTGCACTACACTTCTACTAATACTGAGCCACCAAATACAGTCTCACTCACCCTTAGTCCTATTGAGAAATATGGTAGCGATGAGAAGCTTCCATGGGTCATGAAAGAGTGTTTCCTGGACAAGATTAAAAGGGGATCGAGGTGGAGTCCACTTTTTAAACAGCTTCCGTCGTGGTGGACTAAGGGCTAAACAGATACATCACGTCAATGTTAGATACTCAAAATGGCTTTAGAATCCAACTGCTATATTCCCATACCTTCTTTGCTGTATTCATTGGAGAAATACTGGCTGGTTTTCCTTTTTTCCACTTGTGTTCTTTGGATGGTATTTTCTGGAAAAAGAGAATCAGCACTGGATGGAGTGGGGGAGCTGCAGTCAGGAAGACCTAAGTTCCAATCTCACTTGAGACCCTTATTAGCTATGTGATCTGGGGCAAGTCATTTCACTTCCATCTGTAGTAGCTTCCTCAACTGTTAAATGGAGACAGTAATAACAGCACCTGCCACTAAGACTGTCATAAGGATTAAATGAAATGATTTATAAAATTATAAAATGCTATATAAATGCCAGCTTTTAGCGTTATTATTTAGAAAATTCATAACTAATTATTATAAGAGCAGAAACCATAACAAGGTGAGGCCAACTGCCCAAAGCTTTATTACATAGGGGCTGCACTAGTGATAACTTACATACTGTACAGGCATAGAAGCCTGCATAGTTATGGTGACTGAGCTAGCTTTTTCTCCCTGAAAGATTTCAGTGCTGAGGAGATGGACCCCAAAGGAGTGATTCAGCAGTCGAGACTACCTGGGCAGGCCTTTTTGTTCCTGGAAGGTAACTGGTAACTTTCACAGTGTTATTCAAGTTCGCCAGAGAGGTGTCTATACAACTCATACATTTACCTAAATCTCTACTTAATGTGAGTAAGAGCTGACAGTCAAGTCCTCTCATTTGAAGTTGAGTTCATAATGGTAACACCCCCCACTTGCAGAGCACGGACAATGTGTTCTAGTTCTAGTCTCAGAATCTCAGAGCTGGAGAAGGCTACTGAATCCATCCTGGATCTGAACAAGGATCCACTCCACAAAATCTGTGCCATGTGATTCAGCCTGGTGAGGCCTGCCAGGGCTTGTTTGACCCACTGGCACAGCTATGGAGAACCTGGTTCACCTCCACACAGCACAATGGGAGAAGGCCCAGAGTGGGCTAAGAGGTATTATTCACTGATGTGCTAATGAATAAATAAAGTACTACAAAGCTGTTTAAAAGGAGTCACTTTTAAGGAATGATATGTGAAATCTCTTCTCCACTGAGGCATCATAATAGTAAAACCACTGGTATGCTCTGATCTCTATTTAAAACTAGACTGCAAATTAGAGGTGACTTACATGAAGTCATGAATGTTTTTAAAGGAACATTTCAGGGTGGTTCTATTAGAAGACTAAAGAAAAAAAATTCTGCATGATCTATAATACAGAAACAATCTGCAGATACAACACAAGGTACATTGAGTTATGAAAAATGCAAAGAAACTGCTTACTACTACTTAGTGGTTCATACAGAACAAAATGAGGCACCACACCCCCAAATCCTAGTCCAGGGGGAAATAGAGAGCAGGAAGAGTTGGGAGTCATGTTCCACTCCCTATTGGTACTGGTAACCGTCAAAGAATGAAGCACAGTCCTCCTGGGAATCCATTGGGGTGGGGGAGGTGGCAGGGGTTACCTGCTTAGAGATCCTCCAGGAAAAAAGATTAAAAATGGTAACTTATCTTAATATGAATCTATTGGGCAACATTTGTCTAAGAGAGTGTTTTTTTCCAGATTGTCAAAATAAAATCCTATCACAGTTATAATGTGTATTTTAAATTATATTTAGAAAAAGTAAGACAAAATCCATAAAACTGTGACCTACTCGTTGGGGACCTATGATACAGAGTGTTTTTGAGTTTTCTCTAGATTCTCAAGTTCCAATCAATGTCCAGGCACAGCTCACACAACTCTGTTATGGTAAACCTTAACAGCTCCCCCAAGGAAACTCCAGCAGTTCTTGAAAACACAAGTATACCTTGAAATGTTGTCATAAAAGTCAAATCTTTTTCATCCTGGGAGCTGCTACTGCCTATTTCAGAATTACATTTTAAAATGTCAGCTTGCGAATGCTCCTTCTCTTTCCCAGTTTCTATAAAGGTCCTTTCAGATCCTCCAGAAGTACACCCACTCTTTTCTTTATATTCTGAAACTTCACTGGCACATAGTATATTTTCTGTACAAGAAGCTCCTTGTGCAGTACTTGACTGTGAGGCTGAAGTAAATACTTTATTTTTCTGTTCCCTTTCTTCATCTGTCACCTTTATGTACTTGTCACTCTTTCCGTCAGCAGAACTGCACAGGGGTCTTTCAAGGTGCTCATCGTGTGCAATGGAGATAGCTTCTTCACCAGATGCTGCCCTTTTTTGTCTTTGAATGCAGCCAGAAGGACCTTTCCTAGCCCTTTTCTTCACTTCCTTAATGTGACTCCTGTTTATAGCTGCAGCCTTTCCTGTGGGTTTTTTCAGATTTTGAGAATCAATAACATCAATACCCTTCTGGAGCCTCTGGGGGAAAGTGAAGCAAGACAGTTCACTATTCTGGTCCTGCACCTGTGAAACCCTAAATGGGGAAGGAAGTGCATCTTTCTCTTTCCTGTGATGCGTCCTCAGCTTCTGCTTTGGGCACTGGCAGTTTGGCTCTGCCTGGAACTGTACTCCCAGAGCTTTCTTGCTGTGATATGGGGGTCCTGATGGAGGGTGACTCTTGGGAGGGGCCCGGAAGTCAAAATCTTCTGGCTTAAGAGAAGTCTCTCCACTTTTGTGAAGGTAATATGCAAGTAAACTTTTGGATCTGAACTTCACTCCTTCAGGGCTAGAAAAGCAAATAAAGAGAACTGATTCACTGATGACTATGAACAATTGAAAAAGAGAAATGAATCAAATCTGAGTTAGCTAAGCAGGAATTTCCATTCCAAGACCTGTAAAAGGCATTTAACTTTTACTGTTGGAAATGATGGAACTTTGATTTTTGAGCAGTTCCATTCAACGTGGGTGGGGAAAAGGGAATAAGTATTTCCATATATCACCTAACAGTGCCAGGTACCGTGCACTAAGCACTTTATAAACACCTTCTCATGTGACCCTCACAACGACCTTGGGAGGTGGGTGTTATCATCATCCCCACCTTACAGTTGAAGAAACTGAGGCAGACAGAGGTTAAGTGAATTGCCCAGGGTCACACAGCTGGTAAGTATGTAAGTGTTTGTGGTAGAATTTGAACTCAGGTCTTCCAAATTCCAAATACTCTATCCCACTGTACCACTGATTGCCCTAGGTGATTTCAAAAATCTCAAAGTATGTTATAACACAATAATGTAGGTCTAACCTTTGTCTTAGGCAAAAAAAAAGGAAAAAGGCATATCACTAAAGCACAGCATTCTTGTTTTTGTATTTATCACCTTCCTCGGCACATCACATACCTGGTTCTAAATAAATGTTTGCTGAATGAATGATGTATGAGAAACTTAACTACTTTATTTACCTGATAAAATACACATCATATTTTCCAGCTGTTTTCCCAGACAATCTTTGCTTCACAATCCTTTTCCATCCACAAGGACTAGACTTAGAGTGCTCCGTGACAGTGCCACTGTTGTGCTGAGTGCTGGCATTAGGTTCCTCTAACTGGAGAGTCGTTTCTTCTCTTCTCTCTGTCACTAACTGTTTCTCACCATCCTCCATTTTTTTTTTCAACGCCTGGGATTTCAATTTTCTCACTGAAAGGAAAATGATAAATTACTGGGCTTGCTAATTCACCTGGAGATATGAAATCAGTGTTTATATGTAGAAAAGCAAGAACCAATGGTTATTTGGATAAAATGACAGACTCAGACAAGGACTTGTCTATGTGGGAAGAGTCATCTTTCCTGAGTTCAAATCTGGCATCAGACACTTACTGAGCAAGTCACTCAATCCAGTCTGCCTCAGTTTTCTCAACCGTAAAATGAGCTGGAGAAGAAAGGCAAACCACTCTAGCATCTCTGCCAGGAAAACCCCAGAAAGCATCCTGAAGAGCTGGACATGACTGAAAACAATGTTGCACGGAGAAGTCTGGGCTTCAGGTCTCCAGTCTAAATACTCAAAATGATGACCTCTCAAACTTATTTGTCTGCATCTTTTGTATTGCTTTGCTAATTAAAGGACACCGTAAAAATGTGATTAAATTTCATACAAGTTTAAGAATTCTTTATAGGTAACCACTTGACAGTGACTAAATGAGAGAATCATAAAATACTGGAGATGGAAGGCAGCTGTGGGATGCCTGTTTTTCTCATTGTACAAGGAATGGACTCTGAAGTGAAGTATAGGTGCGCAGCTAGTGACTGACAGAGCCAAGCCTGAACGGTTCTCCAGTGCCCTTCCCACAAAGTCAAGTTTGGGTTTAAGAAATGTCAAGGCTTTACAGTCGCTCTTTAAGCCAACTTCATTAGAAATCTTTTCAGCTAAGCATGCAAGCTGGACAGTTCATGTGCATAAATTAATAAGCAAGATCTCTAATACAGTGATGCTTCCCCCCTACTTGTCTAACTCTAGAATGATTACTTCACTTAGCCAGTCTTGGATGCTGGAATGTTATGCTGAGCATGACAAAAATTGAAAATGAAACGGGTTCAGGTCGTTCCAGACCGGATTAGATCAGGAGACCCAGAATGAATGACGTCCTAGCTACGGGCCCTTAGATAAGTCTCGCTTCTCTCCACTACTCCATCTGAAAAAGTGCGATAAATTTCAATGTCCCTTATTAGATGAATTAAAGGCACCTAACAATCTATGCACCTAAGACAAGGCTGGCCGCAGCTCCCACCACCCGTGACACGATACCCTCCCCTTTCTCCAGCTCCCGCAGCACGATTCGGCTCCTAACTCTAGGGCGATGCCACATAATAACCAATACTGTTGCTACAGTTTCAAAGCTGTACCACGTGGAGATCATTCTCCGGCAACTCTAACTCTAGGAAGCCGCCCCCAGCCGCAGGCGCAGGCCTCTCCTCTGCCCCAGCCCATCTCCCAATTCCCCAACAATTCCTCCCCCAGGAGCGCCCACCTCCTTTCCGGGTTTCAGACTCGAACGCCTCGTCCCGCGCAGGGGACGCCGGCGAAGGGGCGGGGACCGGGCCGGCTCCTCCTTTCTCCGGCCCCCGAGGCCTGGACACGTGGCCAAGCCCCGAGGCGGCCGGACTCCCCCGCCGGGGCGGCGAGCCCAGAGGAGGCCTCCGTCGCCCAGGCTGGGCCGCGAGGCAGAGGAGGGCGCGGGGAAGAAAGGGGGCAAGAAGAGGAAGCTGTCAGCGAGGTCGCGCGAAGAGCAGCGAGCGGGAACCCGGGCGGGCCGCGGGGCTCCGCCTCCGACTAGGAAAGCGCCTGGTAGCTCATGGTCGCTCGCCTCCCGGGACTCTAGGGCAGCGCCATCTTAAGCCGTCTTGTCGGTCACATGATTCGTGGGACGCCGCCCCTCCCCTTTCCCGCCCATTACTCTTCGGCGCCGGCCGTCCCGAAGTCGCACATGCGCAATTGCAGCTCGACGGTCCTACCTCCGTTATGCGCCCCGCGAGTTCTTTACGTAGGGAACGCTCCTCATGTGCGTGCGTGCGTGCGTGTGTCTGTGTCTGCGCGCGTATAAGCGCGGGGGGATGGGCGTATCTCAGAAGTGGCTTCTTTGTGGGCCGTCTTCGCCGAGTGCTCGGGAGTCTTTGTCCTCGCATTTTCCCCATTCTTCCTCGGACGTTCCGTGTGCACATGCGCAGTTCGGCGATTATTACCGTCCCGCAGGCGCATTCGGAGCTTCGGTGTAGTCCCGGGGAGCCTGCGGGACACACGGCGCATGTGCGTTGCCCTAGGGAGCCCGTGAACTCACGGCGCATGTGCGTTGCCCAGGGTAGCCAGGTAGCCAAAGTGGCTTCCCGAGGGCGCGTTTGCGGTTTGGGAGGGGCTGAGAGACCTGGGGTCCGAGGGGAGCGGCCATGAGGGCCGTCCTGACCTGGAGAGATAAAGCGGAGCAGTGGTGAGCCGAGGGGAGGCCCAGAGGGAGGGCGGGAGCCGCGGGAGCCGCGGGAGCCGGAGACGGTTGAGAGGAGACGGTTGCCAAGGACTCCGGTCCGGGGATGCCGTGGGGGGGGGGGGGGGAGGGGAGAGAGGAAGGGGGGAGGGGAGAGAGGAAGGGAGGAGGGGGAGGGGCAGAGCCGAGGGCTCCCCAGCTCCACCCCCCTTTCGTCCAGGACTGGTGCTCCCTCCGCTCCTTGGGCCTCAGTCTCCCCATCTGTAAAATGAGGGAGGTGGACCAGACAGCCTCCTCCCCTGCCCTCCTGGGCACCCCTCCCCCCTTGTGTTACCTTCTCCCTTACCCCAGTAAGGGAGTGAAGGGCTGTGTCCATCAGGATGGATCAGTTCTTACTTATTCGTTTGGTGACCACGGGAGAGTCACTTAACCTCCAACTTAACCCCAGCTTCCTCTTCTGTAAAACGGGGCGGATGAAATAATGCATATAAAGTGCCTCGTGTCTTCCCTGGGACGATGGTGCTTAAGGAGTCTTCCCCTCAATCTGTGTTCCAGCCAAACTCCCATGAGTCTTGCCTGGAGTGTCCCTCCTCTTCTTCCCCTTTGGAGCTCTTTGGTTCCTTCAAGGCTCAGTCAGCCTCCACCTCCCTTCTACTCTCCTTCCTGCATTGCTTTGTATTTATTTTGTCTTTTGTATTTATTCTTTTTGCCTGTTATTTCCCCCAGTAGAGTATAAGTTACTTGAGGACAGGAACGGTTTCATTTTTTTGGTTGTATCTTAAATGCCTAGCTCAATGCCCCTGGTGCGTAGTAGGTGCTTCGTAACCGTTACTTGTTGAATTGAATTTTAAGGTTTTATATAAATGTTACTGTCGTTTGTAAACTATTTCTCGTCAAGAAGAGTACTTTACAGCCTCTCAGACATAGTAAACCTATAATAAGGTTAAGTAGAATTGAATTCTTTTCCCCTGACATCCCTCTTTAATCACACTCAATGTAGAGCTGGAAGAAGGCATTTATGTACCCACTGCAAGGTTTGGAAGGCAAAGTTTTCACAGTTATCAAATGAACCTTGACCTAATCACAAAATAAATACCTAAATGATATTAATGGCAGTAAAACTATTAATAAAGAGTTATTAAAAAGTGTCCCGTGCGTGGTATCATGGAGTGGAGGTTGTAGAGCTTCACTCTCGTTACATTGTAACAAAGCACAATTGTGTCTATTATCTTATTTGGTTCTCATAGTAAGCCGCCTTCCTAGCATGTTGGATATAGTACAAGACTTGACTTAACTGACTGAGAGACTCTGGGCATGTTTCTTCACCTTTCTGACTCTTAGGCATTTCAAGTCTTATTTAATGTTATTGAAAGTCAGGATCTACCCTAGTTGATTCTTTGATCAAAACAAGTATTATCCCCATATTACTGCAGAAGCAATAGAGTCACAGACGTAAAGTAGCTTCTTTGTTCTTTTAACAGGGACTAACCACCAAGCCATAGAATCATAGGATTAGAACCACAGGGAACCTTAGAGGTCATTGCTTTTAGCTCTCTTTTTACAGATGGGGAAGCAGGCTCTGAGAGGCTAAATGACTTGTCTGTGATCATACAAAGAATAAATAGTTGTAATTCAAACTCAGGTCTTTCTAATCCCAAGTATTCTTTCTTCTATAACAGACTAGTTTCCTTTTAGACATTGCTTTGATTCAAGTCTATTCAGTGCAATAAGCATTTATTAAAGCTCCTGATTTGTGCAACAAAGATAACAGAAATTTTTTCATCTGCCGTCAAGGATTTAACTTTCTCCTGCGGGTACAGTTTGTATACAGATGAGTGAATATAAAATATGTACTAAATATATCGAAAGTAAGCATAAAGTGATTCTGGAGTTGGATGTGCTCTGATGCATATTGATCATCTCTGGAACAGCAGGATCTCACACTTGCTTCTCAGACCTACGTCACTGGGACCTTTGAATTCTTCACACACACCCCACCCCACCCCCCACCACCTGGCTTGCCCTTCAGTTTAGCTAAAAAGTCTGCTTCCTAAAGATTCCTTTAATATGTGCCATTTCTTTTATCTAAAATAGACTTACACTTTTTCTCTAAATGATATTTTTTCTTCCTTGAAAACACTGCTGAAGTTCGTACCTAATTCCAGTTACCCTTGCAATTGCCAGAATTTATGTGTAGCTGTGATTTTTTTTTTTAAGGATTTCTTTTGTATTTGGAATCATGTGTGTGCAGTGTTCAACTTGCCTTCTCAATTAAGTTCTAAAAGCCTCAAAGAGAAGCTCTCCTTTCATTGAAGGAAGCTCTCATCATACCTATTTCTGTCCAATTCCAGACAAATATGGTTGTTTGTGTTTTTTTTTTAAATTGAAAAACCAAGAACTTACTCTCTGACCTTAAGCAAATCATCTCCCCACTCTGGGCCTCAGTTCACCCCTTCAGAATGAAGGAGTTGGACTAGATGATTTCTAGGCCTTTTCCATCCCTAACATTGTGTGACTTTTTTCTGTGATGTCCACACGCTGGATGCAGCTGGCCAGGCTATGTCAAGTTGAGAGGGGGTGTTGAATAAACTTACTGGTGGCTGTATTTGACGTTAGTATTTTTGAATGTAACATTGGAAAAGGGTCTGTTTCCCTCTAAGAGAGTTGGATGGAAAAATGCATTAATTTGAAACGAAGATGGATTCAACTGAAACAATGCTTTTAGTTATATGAAGACTATTCAACTATAAAATAAATGGCTTTGTAAAATACTGAGCTCCCTGTAATTTACAGTACTGTAGCAGAGGCTGGGTGACTCTCAGGCGTGATATGAACCAGGCCTAACTCAGGCCTGTCTTGAGTTCCTGACTGGAAGTGAATGAGATTCATAGACCTTCTAGCTGTTAACAGAAGATTATTTACTTACTCATAGCATGGAAAGGATACTCAGTAAAGATACAGCACTTGATTCAGGTGGGTTCAGTCCCTGCAGTCTCCAGATGGAAATCCTTCTGGACAGTAAGTTGTATTGGGTTAGTCACTTAATAAACATTAAGCACCTACTATATTCTAGGCAAGGTACTAAGCACTGGGGATATAAAGAAAGGTAGTTCCTGCATCAAGAAGTGATGTGAGGTGTAAGAAAAAGGTTAAGAAGGGCTTTGAGTGCTAAACTGAGGGATTTTGATCCTATGAGAGATGGGGAGCCACTGCATTTTATCGAATGGGGGATATATGACATGGTCAGTATTTTAGGAAGATGAATGTGACAGCTGAGTGGATGACAGACTGGTGTAGGGAGAGACTCCCAGCAGGCAGACCAACCAGTTAGTCCTAGGTGTGAGGAGATGAGGGCCTGCACCAGGGTGGTGGCTGTATCAGAGGAGAGGGACAGATGAGTATGGTGACTGACAGGTTGTAGGATAGCTAGCAAGTTTAAGGGACACTGACTCTTTATGGGGTGTTCTTTTTATGTCCTAGATTACCAGGATGTCAAGACAGCTAGATGGCCCAGTGGATAGAGTGCTGGCCCTGGAATTAGGAGGACCTAAATTCAAATCCTGCCTCAGATACTTACTAGATGTACGACTCTGGGCAAGTCACTTAATGCTCTGCCTCAGTTTCCTTATCTATAAAATGAATTGGAGAAGGAAATGCCAAACCACTCTAGTTTCTTTGCCACAAAAACACCAGATGGGCTCACGAAGAGTTGGACATGACTGAAAAAAATAAACAATAACAACTTGGAGGCTATTAATATCTGAATCAGTCATTTCTTGGGGACAACATTTCTGACTTAGGGAAAAACGAACAGCCTGTGGTTGTGGCAGCAGGTCCTCAAGTATCAGGAATGCCATCAACAGTTCAATCCCTTATCCCTCAGACCAGTCCACTCCAGTCTTGGGAAAGCTTCCCTTCTTGTTTGGGACAGGAATTGGGGATGGGAAACTAGCCTAGCCCCCATGGCAGAGGCCCCAGTAGGTGCTGCTCCTCTTCCTAGAGCTGGGCTATTTCAGGTCGAAGGAACAGGTTGAGTGAAGGCACAAAGTCATGTAAACAACAATTGGTGTCATATGTGCTCAGGTAAAAGTGGGTTGTTGGGGTTAAATCTCCCGTAGGGCTTTTATTAGGGAATCATGGGAAATATAACTCCACAGGTCAGGTTGAACAGAGACAATTTATGGTAGGATTTAAAAACCAGGTGGAAGATCTGAGAGTTGAGAACATTTCCTAATGTGCACATAGTAACATTTGACTGGTTGTGTTTGTCCACAACAAGTTCATAAAGTAGACTGTGCAAGACTCTATTGTCCTGTTACAGATAAGGAAACTGAGGTTCATAACTTGCTCTGGTCCTATAATTATTAAGTATCAGAGCGTGAACTTGAACCCACATCTCCTGACTCCAAATGCAGCCCTCTTTCCAGGGGAGTAAGTAGACCAATACTCACTTAAATAGCAAATGCCTTTGCGTAAAAAGGACCGAACTATTTTTAAGGAGGACTTCTCTTTAGTTTCTCAGGGGACCCCTGGTAAGCTTATATCCTAGTGGGTGATTGTGCAACAGGATTTACTGTCTTTTCAGACAGAAGAGAACAGTTCTAAGGCCGTATCTTGACCACAAAAGGAATAATGACTGAGGAAGGTTTTCTTTCTAGTGGTAACAGGAAATTCACCATGAAGTTCCTGGCTGAGGAAAGTTAATATGTTGGTCTTACTCTTGAGGATCCTTGGATTTGAAACCTCTGACTCATTTTTGTTGCTTTCTTCTCCGAGTTCCCACATCTCTCAGTTTCAAGTCCACTTGATTCCAGTTCCATGTTTCTGGTGTTTCCTTAATCCTCATCCAGGCCCTCATCACCTCTACTAGCATCACCTTCATCACCACATCTATCATAAGAACCTCCTCCTTGATTTCAGGCTCTTCCCTCTCTCATCCTTCCTTTACCCAGCTGCCAAAATTATGTTAGTTTCTTTCTTAATCTCTATTCAAGCCAAACTGGATGACTCAGGGGCTCCTCAGCTCTTGTGTTTTGTCTGTTTTTTCACATGAATGTACTTCTTCATTTCCATCTACTAAAATCCTTAAGTCTTAGCTCAAGAGCTATTTCCTCCCGAAGTTCACCCTGATTCTCACAGATGAAAGTACTTTATCCCATCTTACATTTTCCCCATCATTTTCTCTGCATTCTTATTTTGCTCCATCACCTTCTCCCTTGTGTTAAATGTGTGTACATGCCATTTCCCTGCAAGTAGATCACAAGCAGAGTCTTCTTCATTTATTATTGTTGGCACTCCCAATAGCTAGCATAGCATTGCACATAGTAGATGCTTAATAAATACTTTATGAGTTGAGAATTAGGGTTCAGCATATGTTCTTAAATAGCAGAGGCTAAAAACTGGTGTAAGAAGTTTTCTTTTGTCATTTGAGCATTTAATTATTTTCATGTAAATTTATTTATTTTCAGTTTTCAACATTTCACTTCCACAAAATTTTGGATTTCAAATTTTCTCCCCATCCTCCCCTTACCCTCACCCCAGGACAGCATGTATTCTGATTGCCTTTTCCTCCAATCTGCCCTCCTTTATATCACCCCCACCCATCTGCTTCCCTTCCATTTTCCTGTAGGTAAGATAGATTTCTGTATCCCATTGCTTATATATCTTATTTCCTAGTTGCATGGTGTAAGAGTTTTAAGTTGTTTTTCTGCTCTGGCCTCACAAGCTGCTCCTGATTTTTTGGGAGAAAAAGTATCAATTACTAGCCATTACTAGTAGTTACTAGCTAAAGGAGTCTAAATCAAAGCGCTGTCATTTCTTCTTGACACTACAGCAGTTTAGAATATCTTTTAGTTATTCCAGAGATTTTGGCAAAGTAAGCCAGGTATGGTGGTGTGCTCCAGGTGTCTCTACTACTGATGAGGCTGAGGCAGGTAGATTTCTTGAGTTCAGGAATTCTGAGCGGCACTAGGGCTAAAACCAACTGAGTATTTTTTACCAAGACCCATACCAATATGGTGATCCTCTTCAGGCGGGGGTGGGGGTGGGGGTGCCCCCAAAGATGCCTCAGGAAGGGAGAAGCAGACTGATTTAGAATGGAGCAAGTGATCAAGCCCAGGAGTAGCAGCTGCAGCCCTTCCAGCCTGGATGAGATAGATAGAACCAGTCCCAGGCTGCCTCCCCAACCCTGTAAAAAAAAATTACAAAGAAAAAACTCATGTGACATTTATTTCTTAATGAAAACCAAAATATATACCAATTTTAGGAAAAAGGAGAGGAAGGAAGCAAATTCAAGTCCTTTAAATGATAGGGTAGTGTAATTTCAAAAGTTGGAAAATTGAGGGGAGAGCCAATGATGGAGTAGAAGGATGGATCTGCTCTAGCTCTACCTCCATAGCCCATAAAATACCTATAAAATGACTCTAAACAAATTCTAGAGCAGCAGAAGACACAAAATGACACAGTGAAAGAGATTTCCAGCCAAAGATAGCTGACAGGAAAGGTCTATTGCACCAGGCTCAGAGCAGAGTGCAGCCCAGCCTTGGCCGTGCAGCACTGCATGGACAGGGCTGGAGCAGGCTTCAAGGCATGGAATC
>CM053772.1:49783031-49950828 GCA_028658325.1 Potorous gilbertii
GGTGGAGCTGATGGAGGCTCTACAGAGGGAATCCTACTCGCAGATCCTGGGCAAAAAAATTTGTGGTTGTTTCCAGACCAGAGTGCAGGCCAGCAGAGGAGTAAACTCCTCTCCCTTGATTGTTCCTGCTTGGAGGAACTGAGAACTTGCAGGTCCCTCCTCTTGACAAAGGACTCAGAAGTCAAGTAACTGGCTGGAAAAATGCCCAAAAAAGGGAAAAAAAAATAACACTATAGAAGGTTACTTTCTTGGTGAAAAGGTATTTTCTTCCATCTTTTCGGATGAGCTTAACATCAGAGGAAGACCTAAAAGTCAAGGATTCTACATCCAAAACCTCCAAAATAAATATGCAATGGTCTCAGGCTATAGAAGAGCTCAGAAGCGATTTTGAAAATCAAGTAAGAGGGTGAAGGAAAAATTGGGAAGACAAATCAGACTGATGCAAGAAAATCATGAAAAGGAAGTCAACAGCTTGCTTAAAAGAGACCCCAAAAAATTCTGAAGAAAATAACATTGTAAAAAATAGACTAACCCAAATGGCAAAAGAGATCCAAAAAGCCAATGAGAAGACTGCCCTAAAAAGCAGAATTGGCCAGATGGGAAAGGAGATCCAAAAGCTCACCGAAGAAAATAATTCCTTAAAGATTAAAATGGAGCAGATGGAAGCTAATGACTTCATGAAAAGTCAAGAAATTACAAAACAAAACAAAAGAATGAAAAAATGGAAGATAATGTGGAATATCTCATTGGAAAAACAACTCACCTGGAAAATAGTTCCAGGAGAGACAATTTAAAAGTGATAGGAAAACCATGATAAAAAAAAAGAGCCTAGACGTCATCTTTCATGAAATTATCAAGGAAAACTGCCCTGATACTCTAGAACCAAAGGGTAAAATAAATATTGAGAGAATTCATTGAACACCTCCTGAAAGAGATCTGTAAAGAAAAACTTCTAGGAATATTGTAGCCAAATTGCAGAGTTTTCAGGTCAAGGAGAAAAATATTGCAAGCAGCCAGAAAGAAACAATTTGAATATTATAGAAATACAGTCAGGATAACACAAGATCTAGCAGCTTATACATTAAGGAATTGAAGGGCTTGGAGTATGATAGAAGTCTTGGAAGTCTTTTGCTTAACTATACATGTATACCTATATTGAATTGCTTGCCTTCTCAGTGGGGATGGGTAGGAGGGAGGAAGGGAGAGAAGTTGGAACTCAAAGTTTTAGGAACAAATGTTGAGAATTGTTTTTGCATGCAACTGGGAAATAAATACAGCTAATGGAGTATAGAAATCTATCTTGCTCTATAAGAAAAGAGAAGGTGGGAATGAGGGAAGGGAGGGGTGTGATAGAAGGGAGGGCAGATTGGGGGAAGGGCTAATCAGAATGCACAGTGTCTTGGAGTGGGGGAAGGGGAGAGATGGGGAGAAAATTTGAAACTCAAAATCTTGTGGAGATTAATGTTGAAAACTTAAAATAAATAAAAATTGGAAAATTGCTATGGTAACACCGATCAACTGATGTTTGTAGGGTCAGTGGAAGGAATGTTGATTTCTCCTGGTGAGGTGATATATGACTGTCATCCCAGCTACGGGGGAGGCCAGGGCTGATAGATCTCTTGAGCTCAGGAGTTCCAAGTGACTGTGTCAAACAGGTGTCAGTATTAAGTCAGCATCACAACAGTGAGCTTTTAGGTCACCCGGGTGGGAACCTGTGGCTGTGTTTGGCTTTTAAGCTGAAGATTCCCCATTTCTGTCCTAAGACCTATGATCTAACCCAGGTCAGAAACTGCAGGTCAACACTCTGCGACCAATGAGTAGTGGGACTGGGTCCTGTGAATAGCCTCTGAGCTTCCACCTAGGGCAAGACAGACCCAGATATTTAAAAATATATTGATTTCATTTATGACTTTGTGCCTGTTTGGATTTCATTTTCCTCATCTATACAAAATAGAGGCTAACATTGCCTGTAGAAGGAGATGATTCTCTAGAGATTGAACATATCTATGTGTGGGTATGTTGATATAATAATAGCAAGAGTTCAGCATGCTATGGTTGCAATTATTTTTAAAATTGCACATGACATGGTGTTTAATATTCTCATTTCCTCCTGAACTTCTAATTGGTTCAGTTGGGAATGTAATTGTTGTCATCCACATTTTATCTCTCAGAAAACTCAGATTCCAAGGTGAGTTATGGTAGTCAGAGAATTTTGCCTGTGGTTCAAAGACTGATTGATACTCCACCTCACGACTATGGGTCATTGTAGTGTGACCTCATTGGGGCTGCAATGCATCTACTGAAGGATTGTGGGGGATTCTCAGAAAAAGAATTGCTTCTCCAATTCCTAGCCTAGCACAGAACAGCAGAGAACAACCTCTTTGGTAAGGTGGAGATGTCAGGGACAAAAGAGGCTAGCTCTAGGACAAGCTCCAGTAACCAGGATTCAACAACCACCGAATTCAGAAAATATCTATTAAGCAAAATGTCTTTTCTATGTAAGGTACTGTGCTAGGTGCTAGGCATAGAGAGACAAAAACAAATAGAAAATATTCCCAGCCTTTAAGGACTGTACATTCTCTCTGTGTTAGGATTCGCTAACTGGCACAGGTAGACATTACTGTCATCTTCATTAATGGCCTGACCTCTTGGGGAGTGAAAGAGGGAGCAGTGAGCTTGCACAGACTGTGTTAAAGGAAATTTCTTGTATTAATCATGATACAGCAAGTCCATCAATTTAAAAAAATAGGTATTGCTTATTTTCATTTCCTCTTAGGCCTTATGGTTGATCATGAAGCTTCAGTGGTGTCTTTTACATTCTATAAGAAAATGTTGTTAGATCAGTAAGAACCAGGTTTTCATTGTTAATAGCATCTAACTCCCACACTCTTTTTTATTCTACTAACCCAAATGCCCTTTGCATCAAGTATAAGCATTATACTTACATGTTCCATATGCATCTCAGTTCCCAGCATGTCCAAAATGGAACCCGTATTTCCATATATCTTTCAAACTCCAGTACAGATTGTTTAACTTATTGCATTTTATCCTCAGTGTTTATTAATACAATGTCTGACATACAGTAGGCACTTAATAAATGCTTATTGATTGGTTTCTGTTAAGGATACCATCATCCTTCTAGTCATTTTTGACTCTTCCCTCTTTCTCATCTCTCATATCTCATCAGAATACATGTCTTGGTGATTCTGCCTCTGTCTCACATCTGTCCTGTCTCTTACCCACCTTTCATCTCGCTAGCAATCTGATGTTCCTGAAACAGAGCTAACCATGTAACTGCCTTACTTTAAGATCTTCATAGGTCTCACCTGCTTCTAGTATGTGGTACAAATAGTTCCTCACCTACCTTTCTCGTCCTACTTCATGCTATTGCCCTTCAGCTACCTTTCTTTCCAAGTCAACTGGTCTGAGCTGTTCACTGGATGTGCCCTCACATTTCTGCCTCTCCTTTTATTAATGCTATGGCTCTATCCCCTCTACTCTTCTCAAATAGAAACTTTCCTTGCAAAATATCAGGGTCATCAAGCAGAACAAATCAACATAATATTGGCCCTGTTTGAAAATGTAAGCCTCATTCGACATCTACAGTATGCCTGCTACCAGTCTGCCAGGAGGTGGGGGGCATGCTTCATTTAGTCCTCGGAAGTCACTGTTGGTCACCCCATTCAGAACCCTAGAAGGTTCTGAAGTCTCTCAGTGTTATTTTCCTTTACATTATTGTGTCGTTGTGTAAATGATTCTCTTAGTTCTCTTTACTTTATTCTTTTATTAGTTCCTTCCAGGCTTCCCAAGTTTCTCTACATTTTTCATATTTAGCATTTCTTATGGTGCATTAATATTCCATTAATATTAATATTGTATTCATATTCCAGTTTGGCTATTTTCTAATTGATGAGTACCTATCTTCCCTGTGGTTCTTTGTTACGATAAAAAGTGCTGCTATATGTATTTTTGTATATGGGAAATCTTTCCTTATTTGTCCTCCTTAGGGATACAGTGTATGCCTGTCATATTGCTTGGCAGGGTCAGAGGGAATGTAGTTTAGTGACTTTTTAAAGTATAATTTCAAATTGTTTTCCCAAGTCGATTGGAACAATTTACAACTCCAACAATGAATTGGTGTGCCTATCTTCATAGTCTCTCCATCATCTATTTCTCCTCTATGTATCTACTTTTATCTTCTGTGTATCTCTAGCGATGATCTATATATGTATCTCTCTCTCTCTCTCTCTCTCTCTCTCTCTCTCTCTCTCTCTCTCTCTCATTTCTGCTATTCCTTGAAATTATCTTTGGCCCTGAGATTGTGTGCTGTGCCCATGTGAGTCCCTTCAGCACTAGGAAGTTCCCTGAAGGCAGGAGATCTGGCCTTGCTCCCTAGGTGTGCTTCTTCACACTTGAACAACCTTGAGAAAGCAGTTTCACCTCCATGGACATTTCCCACTATGAGGGGTTGAACTAGGTCCCTTCCAATTTTAAATCCTATATATGTATTCTTATCTGTATAGATTCTGTCCTCTTGGCTCAGGGTTTTAGAGAGGGCTCTTTTTAATCTGATGGATCCAGCAGAGGGGTTGGTGCTTTTAGAACAGGGACTCTTAACCCTTTTTTGTGTCATAGACTCCTTGGGCAGGCTGGAGAAATCTTCAGACCCTTTCTACAGAACCATGTTTTTAATGCATCCATATCAATTATATGGAATTATAGTTATCAAAATATTTTTAAAAGTTCACTGATCCTAGGTTAAGAACTCTTGTTTTAGATGATGGGAAATTGGTAATACTTAAGCGTAGGTACCCAGTACTTTGTGTTCCTGGAAGAAGACATTATATCATGTAATATATTGGATTTCCATACAATTCTGTGTAAGTGATCCTTCGTAGTCTCCTTCGCAGTATCATCATCTATATGTGAAGGTTCTCTAGGCCTCTCTCTGGAGCTCTCTCGTCTTTCTCTGCTCACTTCTGGTGAGCATTTCAGTGCTGATTGGTTCATTTGTCTCCTCTATGCAGATGACTCTCAGGTCTGTATCTTCTTCCCCGTTCTACATGTCCACAGGGGAGGGGGAGGGAGAATAAGGATAGTGTGATGAGTAGCAATATCATATTTAGGTGACAGAACCCATCAGATCCCTGCCCCCCAGAAAGGGGTGATATTATTGTTGGCACAGAGTTGGTGAGCACTGACTGTTAGACTCTCTCTTCAGGGATCTCACTGCTTACATCTTTGCCCACCTCCACTCATGGTAACCTCACCTGGAGAGATACTAACCTGGCTTTTTGCTAGTGCATACTGGTCTCTCCACTCTCTACCTAAATGTGTATCACAGAATCAGGGGCCACTAGGTGGTGCAGTGGATAGAGAGCAGCAGTGTAGGAGTCAGGAGTACCTGATTTCAAATCTCACCCCAGACACTTGTCACTCAGTAGCTGTGTGACCTTGGGCAAGACATTTAGCCCCAATTTCCTCAACCTGGGTCATGACTGGAGATGACTGGATGATGAATATCCGGTCATTGGATTCAGATGGCTCTGGAAGAGAAATGAGGCTGGTGACCTGCATAGCCCTCCCTCACTCAAAACAAAGTCAAGTGCAAGTCATGTCATAATTTCTCTGATAGCATGGTCTTCTTTGGCAATGACGGATGAACACACACATCTGAATGCCTGCTGGACATCGGCTGCCCAATAAGCATCTCTAATTCACCATTTCTAAACCAGCATTCATTATCTTTTCCCATTACTCCTATTCCTCATCCTTATTTTTCTTTTTCAGTTCAGGGTACCATCATTCCTCTAATCACAAAAGTTTGCCACTGTAGGAGATATCCTTGACTTTTCACTCTCATTTTCCCCTCCATAGCCAGTCAGCCACTGAATCTTGTTGGTTCTACATCCTCAATGTCTCTCCTATCTGTCTTCTTCTCTCTGTTCACATCATAACCATCCTCATCCAGACCCTTTTCACCTCTGGACTGTATGACGGCAGTAGCCTCTAAATGATCTCCCTGCGTTCAGTTTCTCCCTTTCTCAGCCCATCCTCTAGATATCTGCTAAGCTGATGTTCTGAAAGCTTAGGTTTAACTATATAATCCTTCGGAGTAAAGAAGCTTAGCTGTTCCCCATTCCCCATAGGATGAAATGCAAACTTTTCTTATTGGCATTAAGCCCGTCATGGTGTGGCTCCCACTAATCTTTCCAGACTGATTATGGGTTATTTCCCCCTTACTTGTCCTCCATTCCAACCAAAGGGGTCCACAGCTCTCTTCATTGTTTCCCACATTCTCTCTCCCAACTCTGTGCCTTTACATAAGCTATGTTGTGTATCTCGTTCACTCTTCTCACTTCCATCTTTTGAAATTCCTATGTAGGACAAGTGTCTCTTCTTGCAGGGTGCTTTTTTCCAGTTATTGCTTTTCCCTTGTATTTATTTGATATATTTCCTGCATTTGTTGTTGTGTTTGTCCTTCATTCTCAAAGAGGACCATGATATCTGTGAACGTGTGTATAGAAGGCAATTTCCTTAGATGCAAGGAATGTCTCATTTTATATTGGCACATAGTAGGTACTTAATATCAGTGCTTGTTTATTGATTCATTACACAATATCAATTCTCAAACATGGGTTGTTCAATGAATTAACATGGTACTAAAAGAATAAAATCAAGAATATTTAAGAAAAAAAATCACTCTAATATCCAAAAATCTAGAGAGATTTGACATAAATCTGTAAGAATAAGAATGCAATAAAAGCTTTCAGAAGACATACAAGTTATAAGCAAAAATCTAAAATGTGCTTAAATTGCTCACTGTTGGAGAAAAGCAAATTAAACCAAATCCTAGTTATCCTGCGATTGCAGATGTAGATCTGGAAGGACTTCCAAAGTTATCTCCTTCAACTGTCTCTTTTAGATGGGGACACTGAGGCTCAGGAAAGTTAAGTGACTTGTTCCAGGTGATGTTGATCACCAAGGTAGCTTCATTCTCATTACACTGGAAAAGGTGGTAAAATGTGGAAAAATTAAGAGTTGGTGGGGATGTGAGAAAGCAGACCCATTAATTTTCTGCTACTGGAGTTAGGAGCTGCCCTGTTTTGCAAAATGATTTGGAATTTTTATGCAAGAAAAGTTACAAAATTGTTTATATGCTTTGATTCCACTGTCTTCCTTATTGGATCTATACTCCAAGGAGGTTACTGACAAACAGAAGTACTCTCGCTAGGACTATTTTCACTAGCAAAAAGTTAAAAGGAAAAGTTAGAAACAGATTATATGTCCAGTGATTAGGGAATAGCTTAATAAATTGTGGTATATTAATATAATAGCAGAGTAATACATGGCAAGAATCAATCAATGAGAACTTCTGGAAATGTGGGAAGACTTCTGGGGAGCAATATAGAGCGAACAAAGTAGAGCCCAACCGTCTGAACAGAGGGAGCTGTAATCATCAGTGAAATGCAGCAAAAACAGTGCACACCCAACAGATGTGAACAGGAAGTTTGCAAATGAAGAAATCTAAACTGTTAATCTCCATGTGAAAAAATGTTCCATATCATTAATATTTAGAGACGTGCAAATCAAAGTGACTTTGGAGCTTTATCACATGACAAAGAGGAGACTAACAAGAATGTTGGAGGAGCTATGGAAAAACCAGTAAGCTAGTGCATTGTTGGTGGATTGTGAATTGGTCCAGCCATTTTGGAAAGCCGTAAGGAAGGATACCCCAAAATATACTAAACTGTGCTTATACTTAACCCAGTTATATCACTACTAGGCCTATACCCCAGGGAAATTAAAGAAGAAAAGATCTATATGTACAAAAACATTTCTAACAGCTCTTATTGTGGTAGCCAAAGATTAAAAACTCAGAGGCTATCTCCTATTGGGCCAAGGCTAAACTAATTGTTGCAGAGGATTCTAATGGAATATTACTGTGCCATAAGGAATAATGAAGTAGACAGTTTCAGAGGAAACTGGAAAAACCTGCATGGACTGAAGCAGAGTGAGCAGAATAGAAAAATTTATACAGTGATCACATTGAAAAACAACTTGGAGAGACTTTAGCTCTCTGATCAACAAATTAATAAACCAAGAGTCCAGGAGAATGAAGATAAAACATGTCCTTTACCTCTTGGTAGAGAGAGTGGGAATGAAATGAAAATGCAGAAAAAGCCATGGCTAATATGAGAATTTGTTTTGTTAGACCCTACAGCTAAGTATTTAGGGTTTGCTTTATTTGTTTTAAAATGTGCTTAATGGAAAAGCCAGATAGGATTGCATCAATATTAAGATTAATAAAAAGGCTTGTTAATTGAAAATAAAAGTTTAAAAATTAGACAGAATTGATATTAAACTTACACTTATCCTTTTAGCAGACAAGTATTGGGTTGCTTATTATTATACAATTATCAATCAGTCATTCTTTTATGCAGTTTGACTTAACTGTATTTGAGGATTATCTATTGTAGAAGATTCAGTTTCAGATATGCTGAGGTTTTGTATTGTATGTCTAAAAATTTACTAGTCAAAAAAAAGAAAGCATAAGATGAGAGAAGAGAGATATCAACAGATCAACACTTTTATTATTTGATAAAAACTAATAAAGGCCACTTATTCATATAAATATTTTTCTCATTTCTAAAATATATAGAGAACTGAGTCAAATTTACAAGAATACAAGTCATTCCCCAATTGATAAATGGTCAGAGGATACGAACAGGCAGTTTTTAGAGGAAGAAATTAAAGCTGTCTATAATCATATGAAAAAATGCTCTAAATCACTATCGATTAGAGAAATGCTAATCAAAACAACTCTCATATACCACATCACACCTATCAGATTGGCTAACATGACAAAACAGGAAGATGATAAATGTTGGAGAAGATGTGGGAGAGTTGGAACACTAATTCATTGATATTAGAGCTGTGAATCAATCCAACCATTCTGGAGAGCAATCTGGAACTGTGCCCAAAGGGCTTCAAAAAAGGTGCATACCCTTTGACCCAACAATATCTCTTCTAGGGCTGTATCCCAAAGAGATCATAAAAATGGGAAAGGGTCTCACGTGTAAAAAATATTTTTAGCAGTTCTCTCTGTGTTGGCCAAGAATTAGAAATTGAAGGGTTGCCCAGCAATTGGGGAATGGCTGAACAAGTTGTGGTATATGAATGTAATGGAATACTGTTGTGCTATAAGAAATGATGAACAGGAAGACTTCAGAGAGACATGGAAGGACATACATGAGCTGATGCTGAGTGAAGTGAGCAGAACCAGGAAAGCATTGTGCACAGTAAACCACAGTGTGCGAGGAATTTTTCTGGTAGACTTAACCCTTCATAGCAATTCAAGGACCTAAAACGTTCCCAAAAGACTTGATGCAAAATGCCATCCACATCCAGAGAAAGAACTATGGAATCGGAATGCAGAATGAAGCAAAGTATTTTCTCCTGTATTATGTTTTGTTTTGTTTTTTTCTCATAGTTTCCCCCATTTAATTCCTCTATGCAATGTGACTAATGTGAAAATGTACTTAATAAGAATGTATGTATAGAAACCATATAAGATTGAATGCTGTCTTGGGAAGGGAGGGGGAGAAAATCTAAGACTTATGGAAGTGATTGTAGAAAACTGAGAACAAATAAATTAAAGAGAAGTTATTATAAAGAGAGTATATTTTATATAACTAAAGGAAGTTGCTCAAAGGCCTATGATGGCAATCAAAACTGTTTTTGTTTTAGTATAATCAGGTGCCTCAGGTTGAATCTTGTCTTTATCAATCAAGAGTCTTTACAAGAAGTAAATTACGGAAACAAGAGTTTCTTTAACTAGAAACAGTGTATGTATTTTTATTGTTAATTATTTGAATGTGATTAAAGATCTTTCCCACCCATTGATGGGCCTCCCACTGTGGGAAGCTTGATTAGGGGAGTTGTTTTGTAGGAGAATCCCAAATACCTTTTGTTTTTTCTATCGAGGCATTTATTCAAAGGGTTGTGATGCCCTCTGCCCCCAAAAAAGGCATAAATTCTCTCAGTTGAGGTTTTACTTTGGGACTTAGTTTTGGGTAAGCAGGTTTGAGTGCCAGATGCGGACTCTGGGAGGCGGCTAAGCAGCTCCCTGCCTTGAGAACCCAGATGTCGTGCTTCCTTCTCTGGTGACTATGGTCAGACTGTTGGGGTCCAGCGGACTGTTGAATTCAGGCAGAAGAAGCCATGTCAGTTGAGCTTTTGATTTCTCTGTATTTTCTTTGAAATTCAGGGTGCTGACTCTGAACTAACCAAATGATATACGTACTTGGTTAAAGGAATGATACATGGGCTTGATTAAAGTGATTGTTAACCCCTTGAAAGTTGTTTTCTTTCTGTGAGGGCAGATCTAAGAGCCTGTGCTAGCAGGCCCCCTGTGTGTTTTGGGGTGCTTACCAATACAGGGCCCTATTTTAAATAATGTTATATTCCAGCACCTTCTTTCTAATGGGTTCTCAAAAATGTTTGTTGTTGATGCTATTGATAAATTGTGCAGACAAAGGAAAGTTGAGATTTTTGTCAATTGGAGCATGCGTTAAAATATCTGTCATCATAATATTGGTAGTGCTAATGGGGTCTGAGCATACGTTGATGTCATCTTTCTCCATATTTGACACGTTGTGAGACATGTGTCCTCATAATAGGTTATCACATTTATGTAGCTAATGGTATGAGTATCGCTGTGTTCACCTAGACTGTGAAAACGGCATTTATAATAATGACGGCCGACTCTGCGGGTCTTCAACAGCTCAGTCCTCCCTTCTTTCCAGCTATACCACATACACACTGAAACAAGTGTCCGGTGTCTTTGGCTACCACAAAGTGTCCCTGGGTGAGTAGAGCTATGGACACGCAGCATATGGCAGAGTGGGTAGTGCTGAAATGTGCTGGAAGGGATAGTGGTTGGCTGGAATTCGAAGCCAAATATAGTTCTTACTCTAGTTTTTCCTTGAGATGTAGGCGGCATTTGATAATGAAATTGACATCTGTTTCCTGACCATTGGCAGACCTCACCATTTGAGTTCCTAATCTTCTTTTTGTCTTGTCTCCTGTTTAGTATATATGACCTCGCATTTAAGCCTGACGGAACTCAGCTGATTTTGGCTGCAGGAAACAGATTGCTGGTAAGATTGATTCGGCATTTCCTTTTATAAAGTACTTTTTCTTTCCTTCTCCTAAGTGCCCCTATAATATGACCTTTTTTGAGATAAAAAGAAGAGGGTAGAAAAATCAATCATTGCTTTTTAATGGGGATGGAAATGGGTTATTTAAAACAGGTAGGCACAGAATCAGATAGGATCCTGTGAAATAATATCTTCACATCACTCATTAATCTTTCCTTTCTGCTCTGAGATAACCAGAAGTAAATAGAAAATAGCTAATGAATACGTGCATGAGCAGGAGTTGGCAGCAGCTGATGTTTTCTTTTCTGTGGGAGGAATTAATGGGTTCTGAAAGTTCATGCCGTCCACGGGACTGCTTTCAGCCATGATTGTGTCCCCCCATTCTAGGAGGATCAGAATGTCTCCAGTGGTTCATCTACTTCTGGAGTAAAAAAGTTCTTTATGTTGAACCTAATTTCTCCTTTGTTTAGCCTCAAATTTATACGATACTTCATCCCATGTGCCCCCCCTCCCCACTTAAAAAAAGTTCATCTAGTTCTTCTTGTTCACTTTTCCTTGGAAATGGTGTAATTAAGTTTTGTTTAGTAACTATATATCAATAGAAACTAGTTAAATTAATTACTCCCTTTATTTCTTTTCCAAGGCTAAACAATCCAACCTCCTTTAATGTTTCATTTTTAAAAAGTGGATGTTCATTGATTTTTTTTTAATCATCTATCTATCTTCTTCTGTCTCTGCCTTCTCTGCCTCCCAGAGAACCACCCCTTATGCAAAGAATAGAGGAAGAGAAAAAAAGATCCTGGGAAACCAAATGACCTTTGACAACATCTGACTTTGTCCTTTGATGTTTGCTAAAGGGTCCTCTGGAGCTCTCTCACACTTTTTTCTGGGGTGGGGGGGGGTCCCTCCAAGCCTGACCTCTCTGTGGTTAGTTAGTTCAACAAACATGAATTAAGCTTCCCCCTCTGCCAAGTGGGGGGGGGCGGGCTGCCCTCAGGAAGCTGTGACTGGACTGTGTCCCTCAGGAAAGCAGAGATGTCTGTAGTGTTAAAGTAAAATGAAATTGTTTACATTGGAGTTTTAGAAACAGGAACAGTTTAGAATCACCCTGAACCTTGACAAATGATCCCCCTACAAAATGTCTCCCCTGTCCTCCCTCTGCTCTCCTCCTGCCCTGTCCCATTTTATAGATTCTCTGTGGCACCTACCGATGGCATATGTGAACCAGCATGCTAATGGGGGGCAGGACTGGGAATCATCAGTCCAGTTGTTGAGTCTCAGCCCTGGACTGCCAAGCTGTGCTTGGTGAAATCACTTAATCACTGAGCCTCATTGCTTCGTCTGTAAAGTGGGCAGAAGATACCTGACTGCTTATCCAGGGTTTTATGAGGGTGATGTGAGAGAATCTCCATGGGAGCATGTCAGAGGCTGTGAGCTGAGTTACAGATCATCACCAGCCTGAATTAGGCTGTGAGTCCTACTGGGTAACTTCTCATCTTACATCTGAGGGGGCAACTAGAGTTTTTCTTAATGATTAGCTCAGGTTTAGAGGCACATTGGGCAGAGGTCTGGGCTGGCTCAGGACTGGTCGCTTAGGCTTTCTCTATCTAAGGAGGAGAGGCCCTCCAGTCTTGGGGTCACAGGGTCCTTGTAAGACTCTGGATTTTGGATAATAGTGTTGCTTAGGTCAGCAGACTCTGGAGAGCCTGAACCGCTGCCATCTGCTGGGCGACCATCATCAGCTCCTGCCTCCACTCATTCCATGTTGACCTCCAACACCAGAGCATTGAATGTAGTTTCAGAAGACCTGACTGTTGGGGGTGCTCTCTGGCCACTGTGATTCAGGACTCCTGGCATAGCTGCGAGAATTCTCCGATAGACTAGGAGCTTCTCCAGGGCAGAGAGCCTTCTTAATTTTGTCTTTTGTCTCCAGCCCCTGACACAGCATCTGCCACCTAGTGCAGCCATAAGAAACGTAAAAAATGTTTCTCTTACGAGTAGCCAACTTGTCTTCTTCTTCTTTAGGTTTATGACACTTCAGATGGGACCTTAATTCAGCCGCTGAAAGGGCACAAAGACACTGTGTATTGTGTGGCCTACGCCAAGGATGGTAAGGGGCCCCTGTGATTTGTCCACCTCCTGCCAGCCCCCTAGGGCCACTGACTTTTGTTCACATCCCTTCTGAGACCCCCCCACCCCGGGTGCCCCCAGCATTTAGTGAAGGTAGCATTTTAGGAAAAAAGGTCATCATCACACAGTGATCTGTAAAGAGATCTGTTTCTTATACTTCATTGGATCTGTGATTTTTCTTGGATAACAATTCCATGATTTTTCCTCAACCATTCAGTGTTGTCCCTGCCTTGCAGAGATTTAAAAAATAGATTCCTCAGGCCCTCACATTGTGTTGTTTCTAGTAGATCTCCTCTGTGTGCTTGTCCTAGCCTAGTTCTCTTCCTGACTTCATTTAAAAAATGCCTTTTCTGCTTCCTTCTTGAGCCCACCCAGATCCCAGTTATCAAGAGTTCTGCTCCTTTATAGGCCCTGTACAGACTTCCTCACCACTTTCTCTGTAGTGTTCTGAAAATGAGTCTGTTTTCATCTGTCTAATAATCAGAAGGTCTAGCATTGGGTGGCAGAGATGACTCCTGGGCACTCTTAACTTTCCTCTTGTAGTGACTCTTGAAATGGGGATAATTAACATCTTTACTGAAAAAATGGAAAATGGATTTTTAGGTCAGATTGGGGCTATTGGCATTGTCCAGAACATCTTTTCATCTTTATTATTTCTCCTCATTGGATATTGAATTTGATCTTTGTTCTAACTTCACAAAGACAGCTGATTTAGAACTGACTCCCAAGTGGCAAACCAGTCATTTTCTGGCTTTTCAGTTTTGGTCATTTCCATTTTTGTGATATTAAGTGCTGGTTGTCTTTAGGATCTCTCCCACCTATAGCCTATCTGCACAGGGCTCCTGAGCTGTCTACAAGCTGTTACCTCATTTGTTTCTTATCATGAGCCAATTCTCCGGGTCAGCCTTCACAATGATGTTGCTGAATGCCAGTGTGTTTCTTGACTTGACTTATATAGAGATACAGATAAAAACATAAAGATCTTTTCTCCCTTAGTATCCTCTGCCACAAATGCACTATTCAATCTAATTCAGTTTAGCAAATGTTCATTAAGAACCTACTGTGGGCAAAGTACTAAGATAGTGTGCAAGGTACCACATGCCTGGTTTCAAGGGATACGGACACAAGTGAAAAGCTGTTCTGAGGCAGTTAGGGGGTGCCATAGTACACAGAGCCCCTGAGTTCAAATCCAGCCTCAGACACTCACTAGCAAGGTGATCCTAGGCAAGTCATTTATCCTCTGTCAGTCTCAGTATCAGCACTTTCGAAATGGGGAATCATAACAGCACCTCTTAGTGTTACTATCTGTAAAATGGGCATAATAACTGCACTGGTCTCCCAGGGCTGTGGTGAGGAGCCATTAAAATGATCATGGTACCGCATTTAGCCCAGTGCCTGACACACAGTTGGCACTATGCAAACAAACACCAGCGCTTCCTCTTACCGAGGAGCATGTCTTCTCTGGAGAGCAAGGTGTTTGGAGGGAGAATGCAGGCAGTGAGGTGGATTGGGAAGGGCCTGCCCAGGTGCTGACACTCATCCTGCATTGTGCACAGTAGCATGTGCCCTTCCATCTCCGCCCTCGCTCTTTCCGTGCCTCCCCCACTCAAGGTTCCTTCATGTCCACAGTAGGCATGTTTTTCTCCAGTTGGAATGTAAGCTTCTAGAGGGCAGGGACAGTTCTCCTTTGGTCCTCGCATCTGTAGCACAGCGCCTGGCGCACAGTGCCAGGCACACAGCTGTCGATTCACACATGCCTATTCGTTATCATAGTGAGATACTGTAGTGTCCCCCATAATGGTTTCTTGTTGGCTTTGGGGACTTAATTACATTGGCTATCACAGCTCCTTAATCTGCTTCTTCAAGGAGAGCCCGAGGTCAGTCCTTCTGCTTAACTGGAACTTGCTTGTGTATTCTGGTTTAATTATAGTAGCAAAACCGTACTGAAATGTTCAGTTCCTCTAGAAGCTTGTACATTTATTCATCGTCAAACATGAATCACGTGTCAGTTGTAGTAATTGTTAAACCGGCATCTTGTAGCTGGTCTAGAAACCATAACCTTCTCAGCCCTGTCTGCTTTCTTTCTCACCATTCTGTTAATGCTCCTGAAGAAGCAAAGGGGAAGGCACAGGACGAAAGCCATTGTATTTGGAGTGACATAGCCAAAAAGTTGGTCATGTGATGACCAACCAGTGCATGGATGGTGTCCTCTGTATGTAACTTCAGAAAGCTCAAAAATGGGATCAGAAAGTCCTCAGGTTCTCTTGCTCAGTGTGCCTGCAAACTCTTTCTAGTGTGGTTTAGAAGCGTCACAACTGGTCCTCTGCGACATAGTCCTTGAGAGCACAGGGACCCTTCACACCATGTTAAAGCTCTAGAGCTGATCTCTTGTTATGTATTTTTGCTTTTTCAAGTTCAACCTGTAGGAGCGGGTGGCATCACGAAGTGGAAAGAGAGCAAGACTTGGAGGCCAGGACAGGGAGTGAACCCTGGACTTCCTTTTAATTCCACTCATGTGACCTTAGAAAATCTGTTAGCTTTTGTGGACTTCAGTTTCTCCATTTGTGGAAACAAAGGGGTTGGACCAAATGATCTGTGAGTTTCTGTCTGGCTCTTAAACTGTTAGCCTAAGCTTCTGTGTTGTATTGAAGAAAAAGATGGCGAGGGAGACAGCAATCAAAGAACCAGAGATGTCTGAGTTTTAAAGTGCCTCAAAGGCCATCCATTCCAAGCTGTACTGAATGAGAATCCAACTTTGGAACCTACCCATCCTTTATCTGTTTTTGAGGCAGGGATGCACAGAATGATTCTTGGAGCTACTCAGTACCTGCTCCAACGCTCCCCTGCCCACAGTCATTTTCAGGAAGCTTGATGGCTGTAAGAGGAGTCTTAGGGTGGTAGAGCCAAAGTTCTTAGGGAAGGCCCACAGGGAGCCTTTTGTCTCATTTTACAGATGGGGAAGCTGAGGCACAAAAGAGGTTCCCTGAGCTGGCCAGAGGCACACAGTTAGTAAGTGGCAGAGAGAGAATTTTAACATTCCAAGTCCAGCAGTTGGTCCACTTTACAGATAACCTCTGTCTCGTCATCCTTTGTGATAAATGTTGGTGCATAGATTTCAGTTATCTTCACTGGGGTCTTGAATACTGCAGAGTATGATGTATTCCAATGGTGTTTCTTGTGGCCTTTCACCAAAATTCAACAACTCCTTATTAAGCACTTCTGGTGTCCTCACTAGGAGAGGATGAGCTCCATGTGGGCAGGAAGCTTACCACTGTGAATCAGGAGTGGGTTCAAAACCACCAAATCCAAGAGTGGGGAGTTTGGATGCTACTTCTCCACTATGATGTCATTTCTGAGACAGTCAAATTGTGGAACAAAGGATCCTTTACAAATGTGTTAAGAATAGGAAGGATTCATCTTCAGCTCTCTGGCCTGGATGTGGCACATACTAGCCACTTCATAAACATTTGCTCTTGAATTGAGGAGTAGAAAGAGAAAGTAAATGCCTTGGGTCAAGCAGGAGGTAAGACCAGAGTAAGCTGGAAGTGATTGAGGAAGACTACTGAAGGAGGTGGGCCTCATGTTGGGACCTGTAGGACAGGGAGGCTGTACAAAGGAGGAGAGAGACTAAGGGCCTTCTACCTAACAGGGAGTCCAAGGAAAGGGGAGGGTGAGGTGACCAGCGTGGCTGCACCATGGCTCCAGCCTGGGTCCAATGTGGCTTGTTGTTGTTGATGATGTAGTATGGTGATCAGTGCTGCCTGCAGAGTCCCTGTCCAAAGGGGAGACCATTTTCTAGTGGTCTCTGTATTTGTCAGGTAGGGAAAAGGATCCCTTTCTGACACTTTGGCTCAGGAGCCCAGATTTTCAATTTATTTTAGTACTTTGAGATGGTTGTTTAAGACAAACATGAATTAACCTGGAAGGTTTTCTTTTCGAAAAAATTTTAGGCAAGCGTTTTGCTTCTGGATCAGCTGACAAAAGTGTTATCATCTGGACAGCAAAACTGGAAGGTATTCTGAAGTACACGTACGTAATCTTTTTTTCATTAATTTAATGTCCTTTTTGAATGATCATAGCAAGAGACCTTTAAATCTTTTCTCTTTTACTGTAAAGGCTAGACCCCTGAAGTTAATTTCTGCGTGTGTGTGTGTGTTTAGGAGGTGAGATGACATTCCTGTAGTCAGAGAGGATGAATGTCCAAAGTGAGAGAGTGAAATTGGAGAGCTGAAATGCCATTCACTCCCAGCACGGCCTCCTTGTTACACACCCTCAGTTTTCAGAGTCATTCATTGCTTGTCCTGTAATTGGACTTTGGCAGTCTCTTTCTACATGTTCATCCTGTTTGCACATCCACCACAGGCAGCAAACACTTGTGCAAACTCCAGCAAGTCTTGTGGGGAATCTAACTTTGAGGCTATATCTGTGTGGGTTGGGTTTAGAAGAGCTTGAGGGTATGATCTAGGATGGCCTTCTTGCTTTGAAGACTCTTCAGTTGGAACCCATTGAAATGCGGTGTGTGTGTGTGTGTGTGTGTGTGTGTGTTTTCTTTCAGACACAATGATTCCATACAGTGCGTCTCCTACAACCCTGTTACCCACCAGCTGGCATCTTGTTCCTCCAGTGACTTTGGTAGGTTTGGTTTCTCAAAGTTCTGTCCTCAAATGATTGTATCACTGTGAATCAAGAGTGGGTTCAAAACCCACCAAATCCAAGAATGGGGGATTTGGATGCTAATTCTCCGCTATGACATCATTTCTGAGACAACCAAACAGTGTAGAACAAAGGGTCTTTTAAAAATGTGTTCAGAATAGGAAGGATTCATTTTTTTAAAACTTTAATACTATTTTGTTTTTTTCAATTACATGTAAAAACAATTTTTAACATTCATTGTTTAAAAATTTGAGTTCCAAATCCTCTCCATTTCTTCCTCTTCCCCCCTCCAACAGGAAAGATTCTTGTGAGAGGGTTGCTCTTATAGGAACACAGGAGGCCCTGGGGAGGGGAGAGATAACCAGTATGATGCCCAGAGGGGCTGATGGAGCACAAAGAAAGGGCACAGATCATTTGCTGTATCTCAGTCATAGGAGGCATCTACTTTTTAGCATAGTCACCTAATGAGTTCTCTCCACTGAAATCAATATATACTAACAGTGACAATAACTTAGTGCTTTAAGATTTGCAGTGTGCATGACATATGTTACTCCCTCTGATCCTCACAGCAACCCTGGGAGGTAGGTGCTGTTATTGTCCTTGTTTTGCAGCTGAGGAAACTGAGGCTGAGAAAAGTTAAGTGACTTGTCCCAGGTCAAAGTAAAGTATCTATGGTAGGTTTGGAGTTTGGCTAGTGTGGCCTTCACGGGACCAGGACAGAAGACCTGGGTCTCAGAGTGACTGTGGGCAAACCATTTAATCAAGCTAAACTTCTGTTTCCTTCTCTAGAAAATAGGGTCACTCGTACCTGACCGGCCTCATGGGGTTGTAGTTGAAACCAAATGAGAAACCTTCACCGAAGTCACTTTATAAGTTGAGGTGGCGTTAGGAAGGCTAAGAACAGGGAAGCCCCAGCATGTATAATCGAAGAGTAGGCAGGACAGAGGCAGTTTTCTGAAGGTTTGGGATTGCAGCATAGAAATGTATTTTTGGACCAGATTTATCTTCCTGATTTGCTTGACTCAGGCTAGTAGTAGAATTCATTTCTATTTCCGAACACAAACCAGCCAACAGGAGCAGGCTCGGGAGCAAGAGAAAACTGTTTTGTCCTGGATTGTGTACAGAGTGGGAAATGAAGGAATCATTTACTTTGAAACATTAAAGTTGGTCTTTATCGCATAGAGGAACCACAGAGAAGCCTGAGGTTTGACAAAATGAGTCTGATCACTTTGAAAACACAATGTGTCTCCTCTAGTCAGAGCTCCTGGTGGTGTTTGAGCATGGGGAGGCTCTGAGCCGGGAGCAGGAGTGGCCCTGGACAGCCTGACCCAGTCATGCCTCCTCTATTTTCTCCTCTGAGAAAGAGAGGATGGGACCCGCCACCTTGTAAGGGCCCTCCCAGCAAAGAGTTTTTGTTTGATGGATCTTTACATCTGTTGAGCACCAACAGTCAGTTAATTTTGTGGCTCCAGTTCACATCACAGTTGATTTTCCTGTAGTTGTTTGTCATTCAGAAAAATTAAACCAAGCTTTATTTTTGTCTTCCCCTTCTCCCATCCTCCCCACAAGGTTTGTGGTCTCCTGAGCAGAAGTCTGTCTCTAAACATAAATCAAGCAGTAAAATTACCTGCTGCAGGTGAGCATCCAGGAAGGGGAGTAGGGGTGGGAAAGGGAGGAGGGTAAGGCAGGAGGCCAGGCATCCCTGGGCTTTCTCTTTCATTGTCATGGAAAGATAGATGGGAGAGAGTTTGGTTCCTCCATTGCCAAGGTGATGGAGGTGGGGGGAGGAGAGACAGTTAGAGTCAGAGACAGAAAGAGGGAGAGACATAGAGAAAGAGACAGAGAGAAAGAGAGAGAGAGGGAGGAAGAGAGGGGGAGGGAGGGAAAGAGAGACAAAGACAGAGTGAGAGCTCCAGACTCCCTTTGGGTAGTAATTACGATCCAGAGAGAAGCCTTGTTGAATGTTGGGTGGCTGGAGACGAAATCCTGAAGCCGTCAGCATCACACAGTCTCCCTGACTTGTGAGAAGGCATCACTCAGAGGTCCCAGGGTCCCTTTTCAGCCTCTTAGTGCAACCTTGGTCACCCAGGCTTTTTTTCAATGTCTCACTGTTGACTGGAGAAGTCAAAAAGGATGTCATATGTGATGTCTTTGCATCCTGGAACTAGCAGATCAACCTTGAAACCCAACTAGAATTTTTTTCTTTTTAAAATTATATTTATTTTTAGTTTTCAACATTCACTTCCATCAACTTTTGAATTTTTAATTTTCTCCTCCTTCCTCCTTTCTCTCCCTCCTCACCAAGACAGCATGCAATCTGATATAGGCTCTACATATACATTCATGTTAAATATACATTCACATTAGTCATGTTGTAAAGAATTAGAGGGGAACCATGAGCAAGAAGAAACAAAGCCAAACAACTGCTTCCATCTGCGTTCAGACTCCAAAGTTCTCTCTTTGGATGTGGATGGCATCTCCATCCTGGGTCTTTTGGAACTCGCTTAGATCCTGGCATTGCTGAGAAGAGCCAAGTCTGTGACAGTCAGTAACTGCGCTGCGCACTGTGGCTGTTACTGTGTACGGTGTTCTCCTGGTTCTGCTCACTTCACTCAGCATCCGTACATAGAAATCTTTCCAGGTTTTCCTGAAGTCTGCCTGCTCACCATTTCTTGTAGCACAATAGTATTCCATTAGAATTTTTTTTACTTAAATTTATTTTTTTTTTACTTTTATTCTGAACTTGATAAACATCAAATAAAACGGTCAGGTCAATATAGAACAGAAAAAGAGGGTTGTCCATGAAACTGCAGGTTTCTGTTAGAGCTGGCTTTTCTTGTGAAGTACATGGTAAATTCAGCCTGTAGCTTTCAATGCTTCCCTTATTTCTTCTTCTTTTTGGCTCTTCTCTTTTCTGCTCTGCATTTTTAAAAGGCTGCCTCAGTGATCCTATTTTCTTTTCTTTTTTTTCTCTCCCTTCTATTGTATCCCTGTTCTCTCTCACTCTCTGATCATTACCACCTCATTGGGAGAAAAAAAACACCCTCCTAACAAAAATACATAATCAAGTAAAACATATTCTCACATTGGCTGTGTCCAAAAACGTTCATCTTTCCCTGTATTACCGCTGTCTGCCAAGAGGTGCACAGCAGGCTCATTCTCAGTCCTTGAGAAATTGGAGTTGACCTTTAGAGCAGTGAGAGACCTCAAGTCCTTTATAATCTCATCTGATGCTCCGTGAGAGTCATATCAGGTTGTCACTTCTTAGCCCATGTTGTCTTCCGTTTCTCTCCTCGGTTGGTCATTCTCCGCTGGGTCTGGGAGCAGCTGGACAAACGATGGGCAGTACATTGCTCTAGGGATGTTCAACGGCATCATCAGCATCCGGAATAAAAATGGCGAGGAAAAGGTGAAGATCGAACGGCCAGGAGGAGCTCTGTCTCCAATCTGGTCCATCTGCTGGAACCCTTCCAGGTACTGGTGTCTGGCTGTCTCTCTTTTTCGGGAAAATAGTGACTTTGATGAGAAGATTTCTTAGAAAGGCTCGCCCTTGTTGGCTCCTCCCAAGGACCTTGGCCCTTCCCACAGAGCCCTCCTTAGGTTCACCAGTTGGTTTAATTCTGAAATGGGCTGGATGGACAGAGCTTTCCCTCTCTTTTGGGGGGATCTAGAATAGGTGCCAAAGGTCAAACAAGACTAATGGTTAAGCTAGCCTGGAAAATCTAGATCTTATAAATCCTTTCCCATTGTCCTTGGGTTATTTCCCTACCTTTTTAATATTCTTTCTTTAGCTCTGTGTGTCCCCTGGGGACTAGTTTAATAATGCAGAGATGTTTGGGGCTTTTTTCCTTCCCCCTCAGATTAGCACCTTTCTCCAGGCCTAGGCCAACCAGTGGTCTTCCCCAACATGTCCCCATGTAGTAATAAAGAAAATAAACTCTTGACCATCCAAGAGCAAACCAGTCAATGAGTAGACACTAGTTGAGCTCCTGTTACGTGTTGGGTGCTTTGCTAAGCACTGGGGATACAAAGAGAGTCACTACCTTTATCCAACTCTTCAGCCCTTTGTTGAGAAGCAGATGCCCTCAAAGCAATGAAACCTTATTGAGTGGTTCCTTGAGAATCTCTGGGTGCAGGGAAGTTTTTATTAGCCTTGCCTGATTTGGGGCATTGAACACCTAAATCCAGGGTGGGTGCTTTCCTCCCACTTTTGAAGATGTTGTGAATATGATGGGGCCTTTTTGCGTTTCTTTGTATAGAGATTTTTGCAAATATTATTACCGTGTCGGCCCCAAGCCCCACAGGACCCCTTGAAGGTTAGCTGAAAGACACCCAACTTTTCTCAGTTCATTGCTTTGCTGTTTTTCAGCTCAGTGGTTTTTTGAAATGGGTGCTGGTGTGAGTCCTTTGCCTGGTGTGCCCAGAGCTTCCTGTTGCCTCCTGAGCCATTTGGTATGACGTATGTTTCCCTCTCTGGCTCTGGGGCGCATCTCAGAGACCCTGCTGTTTGATTTTGTGGCCATAGATGACTCTGTGGCTTCAGCCTATCATTTTTAATTCATGAAAGACAGGATACTCAGTGTACCTGATGCCCACATTCTTCTTGGGTATAGCTCTATCTCCCCGTTACACACTTTGAATTTATAGCTTTAGTGTAGTTCTAGCTAATGTGATTATGAATGAACAATTACTGTCTGCAGCCGATGGGAGAGTTTCTGGATGAACAGAGAAAATGAGGAAGCCGAGGAGGTCATTGTCAACAGATATTTTCAGGAAATCCCTTCTGCTTTGAAGTCAGCCGTGTACAGTAGTCAGGGTAGTGAGGCAGAGGAGGAGGAACCTGAGGAAGAAGAGGACAGTCCCAGGGACGACAACTCGTGAGTGTATTCTGAGGAGAGCTAAAGTTAGCCCTTCTACAATGAGAATGCTGGCATCAGTGGGAGAACTCCCTGATGCAGATGTAACTGTCTTCAAGTGTCTTTACAAGGAGGGAGCCAAAGGGTTAGTGGTGAGGGAAGTGCCTGTGTTTCCAGGAGGTGCAGCGTGGTGCATATAAGACACACACACACACACACACACACACACACACACACACAGAGATGCATATAAGACACACACATAGAGACATGCACAGAGAGACACAGATGCGTGAGCGCACACACACACATGCACACACACACTGCCATCTCTCAAAATAAAGGTCTTAGGTCTTTTAAAACTAGCAGCACTAACTCTGATTGTTTGAAATTCTGCATTCCATAAACCACATTTCCCCAGAAAATCCTTGCATTCATAGACTTCACCATCTTACTGTCTCACAAGACTAGGCTAAAAAGAATAAATAAATCAGGATGATCATGAGAACCATGCCTGCTTGGTTGTGTAACAGTCACTGCATTTATTGGGAAGCAGTGATTTAGTAAGGGCTAGACCCCTGATGTGCACATGTGGGGCATTGGGGCACTGTCCTCCTGTTCAGGCTTTTGCCCATGTAGACCATGGATGTTCCTCATGTATCAGTTTTCCTCTGCAGAAACCAAAGATAACATTCCCTGGTCCTGTGCATATTTGCCATCACCTAATAGGTTTAGAATTGCACACCCAGCTCTGTAAAATGGGCTGATAATTTCCTTCTCAGCACTATGCCCATAATTTTAGTAGCTGCCACCTGGCCAGTTGTGCTTCTGTATAGGCCCAGTGGAGAGGCACACTCCCAGTGGTGATAACTGAAAGGAGCTAGAGTAGCCCACAGCCTAGCCAGTGTTACTTTTTTAGTCATGATGCAGCCTTCTGACTTTCCAAGGACTGCTATCTCCTCCACTGATACTGTTATACTTTTGTAATCAGTTGTACTTATGGACCTCTGGTCTTTTAGGCCAGTGCTTTCTCCTTCCCATTCAGAAGTGGTCTCAGCTATCCAAGGGTTACTCTAGGCATTCTTAAGGGGATACTTACGTTTGAGCCTACCTACTGCAAATGATTTTTTCCTAAAAGTATAACATGACTTTTGTTAATTTGTCCATGACGGGGTTCGATTTCTGAAATAATATTACACCTTTTATTGGCTCTAGCTAGTAATAATTTTATCTGTGGTTAGAATGCAGTAAGAAAATCATATAGGTCAGATTGGGAAAACTTCTGTTGATAAAAATAGATGGACTAGATTTTCTCACCTTTCCTTGTTTGCAGACCACCTTCCCCAAAGTGTTACAGAATTTTAGGAGAAAGATAAAGGTCCCAGGTCTTTCAAAAATAAAGATACTAGATCTGTAGTGCTTTGAAATCCTGCATTTCATAAACTGTGTTGCCCAAGAAAATCCTTGGATGTGCCCTTTTATCCCTAGGCTTCCCTGTCTTCAACTGTGATGGGATCCAACAAAGGGAGCCCAGGGTAAAGAATATTCATTTAAACAATGGTTTCCAGAGGGAGCACTAACCTTGCCTCATCTTTACCACATTAATGTGTTGTGCTAAACAGCAGCAGCCTTTGGTACCTGTACAGTTGAGCAGTTTTGACCCCTTGCAGTCAGGAACTATATCTTCTCCTTCCTGGTGTTTCTGAATCCCCTAGGAATAAATGCGTCAATAGGCCATTGCCCTACATGACCCTGTTTGTCTTTTGTTGATTAGAGATGAACATAATGACATCCTGGCTGTGGCTGACTGGGGGCAGAAACTTTCCTTCTACCAGCTGAGTGGCAAGCAGGTCGGTACTGGTCCATTGGAGATATAGCTGTTCTCCTCAGATTGGTGGCACCTTCTCTCTCTCTGAGTTGTTTGCTTCTGGAGTTCTAATTCTGGCCGAACATTTACCAGTGTGGTTCTTCATTCATCAGATGCTGGTGTGGTGCCTAGTGAATTCAGAGCATTGTGCAGGGCCCGGTAGAATGTGATGACCAATCAGACCAACTCCTTTGTGAGCACCTTTCCTTCTGTTGACTCCAGGGCTGCTAGAAGCCTTCCTTCTCCCTTGTCATTTGGCATGGTTTTCTTGTCTCTTCTTGATTCTTGAGTTTTCATTTCTTATATCTGACTGAGAGAACAAGGGGAGGTGGTGGTGGTCAGAAAGTATTTCTAAACTCGGGAGCCAGTCTCCTATTCATGCCATGCCTTCCTTTTGAGTCCATGGTCTCATTTCCACAAGTGCTAGTTTTCCTGAATCCACCAAAGAGGTATTTTTTTGGAGTGCACAGCAATGGGCTAGACATGGAGGAAGGGAGAAATCGCCCCTCTCCTTGAGGAATTTACAGTATGGTTGGAGAGAGAAGGCATACACGTGTGAAACATTTAAATCATGTGAGGAGCATGTGATTGCTCTAGAAGTGCTATGAGTTGTAAGTACTGTGGATATTCAGAGGAAATGGGAGGTTGGTCAGTCCACAGGCATTTATTAAGCGTTTGCTATGGAGCAGGCACTGACCTCAGCATCGGGATCCCAAGAAAGGCAGCCCACGTTCTAATGGGTGGGGAGATAACATGCACAAAATGTTCTGTACGAGATCTACACAAATAAATGGAGGATGCTCTCCAAGCAAAGATATCAGTAACTTGAAGGCACTGAATAATGCCTCTCGCAGCAGGGAGAGTAGGGAAGCCAAGAGGTAGAGGTGAGGAGGGAGGGCATTCCAGGCTTGGGGAGCAGCCAGCATGCGGGCATGGAGTGGGGGGTCTCCATGGAGTGCTGGGCACAAGGAAAGGCAAATACGCCAGTGAGCCAGGGTCATAGGCTGTGGTGAGGAATAAAGATCAGAGAGGTCGGAGGGGGTCAAGCTGAGAAGCCAAAGAGGAGTTCTGTGTTTGATCTTGGGGATGCTAGGGCGCCATGGGAATGAGCTGGCTGACTGTTGGGGGTGGGGGAGTCAGACCTGCACTTCTGGGAGATCATTTTTACTGAATGGATTAGGGAACACCTCATGGATGAGGAGGATTTAGGTTGGGCCTTGAAGGAATTTAGAATTTAGATACCTGGAAAGGAGAAATGAGTATTTTAAGGAGAAGGTCCTTCAACAAATACTTAATACCCTTGGGAATGATGCATTGGAAAATGAGCTGGACTTGGAATCAGTAGGACTTAAACCCCAAAGTCCTGGCTTTGATCCTTTTTCTCTGTGTGATGGGGACATATCCCTTTACCTCAATTTTCTTATTTGTGAAGTGAGAACAACAGTGCTTGTGCTACCTGCATGCCTTTTTAATGGAAGTGCTTTAATAAACCTGAAATACTATGTAAATTTGTTTTTCCTTTTGTTGACATATCACAGTGAGATTGTGAATTAAGAAATGGTCTTTTTTTGTCTGCATTTTTTCTCCCTTTAGGTTGGGAAGGATAGATCACTGAACTTTGACCCTTGCTGCATCAGCTATTTTACCAAAGGAGAATATATTTTGCTTGGAGGTTCAGACAAACAAGTCTCCCTCTTCACCAAAGATGGAGTGCGTCTTGGGACCATAGGGGATCAGAACTCCTGGGTGTGGACATGTAAAGTTAAACCAGATTCCAATTATGTGGTAAGAAGGGAAATTTGTTCTCTAGGACTTCTTCCTCAAGTGGATGTTGAACAGTGAGAGCAAATATATATATATTTGCTTCCATCTATGTTAATGCAACCAAGGGATTATAATAGATGATACTTGAAGACTCTCTGTAGAGAATAGTAGAACAGACTATTGATTTACAGGGTCTTAGAATTCTCATCCTTCCTTCTTTCTAGGTGATTGGCTGCCAGGATGGAACAATTTCCTTCTATCAGCTTATTTTTAGCACAGTTCATGGTCTCTATAAGGATCGTTACGCCTACAGGGACAGCATGACTGATGTGATCGTCCAGCACCTGATCACAGAGCAGAAAGGTAGGAGAAACCATGTGGATAAAATACATGTGGATCGATACACCCCAAGAGGGGACATTTACTGGAGAAAACTGGAGTCAGATCAGGAGGCTTGACATTTAGTGCTCATACCCCTTCATTGGAAACGTGGAAGGGATGGTGCTGATGGCCCGTTTATTGGGGCAGCCTGCGGTCATGCACCCTTTCCACTAGAGGTCACTCTCCTTCAGGATTTCAAGAGTGTTTCCATACTCCTGGTTTTGTTAGGGGCTGCCCAGATACAGTTAGTTGTCTTTGGGGCCGCTGTGGTACAGACATGAGGGATTTAAAGCTGATGCCAAAGTGTTGAGTAGACTTACATTTGGATGTTCTGGCTTGTGTAGACCAGCAGGTGTGGTCCATACCCCCTCAGTGGAGAGGATACCTGCTAGGCCAGAGGTTGAGATCCAGCTTTGCCACTTTTGGTCTTGTGACTCATGATGAGTCATTTCCCACCTGTGAGCCCCAATCTCTTCACCTTCCCAATGGAGATGACCTTACAAGGGGGTGACGATCCAATGAGAGCCAAGCTCTTTGTGTACCGTAATGTCCTCTCTAGTCCAAGAGTTTTGGAGTTACCCTGGAGCTCCAAGAGTGCATCTCTTTGTAGGCTACAATTCATCAGTCACACTTATAAACAAAGGTGTTTGGAGCTGCAGAATATGGGAATCTGCTGTGGCTTCTCAGGCAGCCTCCACTTCCTTTGACTTATTGTCTGTGCCACTAATAACTTACCATAGCTAACCAGCCTGGAAGGCCCCATTGTCATGTCCTGTGACATGAAGGCAGAGAGATTTCCCTGCCTTCTGCATTACCTCCAGCCTCCGAGAGAAAGAAGCTGACATCAGACTCCTTTGTTCTTTCTTGGCAGTTCGGATCAAGTGCAAAGAGCTTGTGAAGAAAATCGCCATCTACAAAAACCGGCTGGCTATCCAGCTGCCGGAAAGGATCTTAATCTATGAATTATACTCAGATGACTCCTCAGACATGCATTATCGAGTTAAGGAAAAGATTGTCAAGAAATTTGAGTGTAACCTACTGGTGGTGTGCTCAGATCATATCATCCTCTGCCAGGTCTGGAGCTTTGTGTGTGTGTATGCATGCACATTGAATAATGTATTTTTGATCCCTATGTCTTTTCTAGGTTTCTCCTAAGGGTCTGGTTGTTAGCTCAGGGTTTTAAAATGGGTACTATTGGTTTAAACTTTTCAATTTCCAGAGAATCTTTGGATGCTTTTCATTATATTGGATTTTTGTCGCATGAGATACTGTTTGAAATAAGCAAGATGGTGATTGGGACCTGACGATCTTTTTGTAATATGGAGAATTTTGTTTTAATGGGATTTGACCTATGACTGTCAGAATATGAATTAGTGAAACAGGAAATTAAGGTTAATTTGTTTCTTCATGTGGATTTGTGTGTGTGTATGTATGTGTGTTTATAGCCTAAAAATGATAATTAGAGCTTAATAAATGCCCATTAGGTATTCAAGGAAAGAATTCTCAACCAAGAAAAGGCCTTCTTGCTTCCTAGGGAATGGTCATGACTCACAGCCAATATTAAGTGACCAATATTAAGTGACATTTGAGGATGCTTTGGAAGGAGGAACGCCTTAACTCCTAACAGTAGAGCTGGGATCGGGTTCACTTGGAATAAAATAGAGAAAGTCTTGCATAAGTCAGAAATTATTACTGTAGAATGAGATATTTCTGTTTCAATATTTTTTTAAAATCCAGAGCTTTGCGGGAGACTTAGGGATGCCTCTGGTCATAGGATGACTTCCTTGGGTAGGACCAGCAGTGTCTGCTTTATTAAATGAGCCTGTGAATGATGTTTGGTTTCCAGGAGAAAAGGCTACAGTGCTTGTCTTTTGGAGGTGTAAAAGAGAGGGAGTGGCAGATGGAGGCCCTTATTCGTTACATCAAGGTGATTGGAGGCCCACCTGGAAGAGAAGGTCTTCTGGTTGGCTTGAAGAATGGTCAGGTGAGTGTTTGCTACTTGAGTTTGTGTGGTGAGGGCCTCCATATGCCTGGTAATCTGTACACTCGTTCACATGACCCAGAAATAGCCTTGACACCAATGCAGGTTTCAGCAAGTGCTAAAAGCTTCCATCTTTTCCAAGGGCATGGTGGAAGGAGACCCAGAGTGTGGCTTTGTGCCCCAAGGAGCCTGAGGGAGAGCATTTCGTAGTCATCAACCCAGTGGAAAAGCATGTCTCAAATTCTTGGCATGTTCACACACCAGGGAGATTGTCAGTGCAACCACTGAGCTGGATTAGTTAGAAATGGATTAGGTTACTGAAGGTCACCCAGAAATGGGAACTTTATTAATGCCTTGGAGTGGGGAGGGAGCCTGGGAGAGAGAGGGAGAGAGAAACTGTGACTTAGGTCACATTCATATGAATGAAATGAATGGATCTTAGTTAGAGTCTTAGATCATACTCATAACTTGCAACAAAAGACTCGTAGCATAGCTCGTATGCTTGAAAAATGATTGACGTAGCTCCAGCACAGCTCACTTGGCCTTAATGATTGATATTGTTTGACAGCAGAGTTCTGGCTTTGTGGTCTCTGCTCCTCCATAGAGCAGAGCCTTCATCCTCCCTCCAGGAGCAAAAACCGAAATTGAAAGGGGGTTTTTGCTTGTTTCTGGGAGATGATGACCTAGTTACACCTTTAGGAATCCATGCCAGTCATAGGGTTTAGATGCCCTTCAGTGCTCATCTAGTCTAAGCTGAACCTGAAAGGAATCTTGGCCATAACTGCCCTGATCCCCGGCCCTCACAAGGTCTGAATTGGCTTCTTTGACATTTCTCTTTGACATTGTTTCTGGTCCTGCCTTGCCTCTAGGGCCAAACAAAATCAGTCTCCTCCCCTTTCCATTTGACAAGCCTTTGGAAATACTGGAACACGACTTTTCTATCTCCCTTGAGTCTTCTCTAGGCTAAAAATCCCTGGTCCTTCAGCTGGTGTTTACAGGACAGACTCAGGAGCCTTGGCCCTCCACTTGCCCTCTTTTGACACTCACTGGCTTGTCAGCATCCTTGAATTGTGGGTCACAGACCTGAACGGGGGCCTCCAGCTCTTTCAGACCAATTGTGGTCTGACTGTGCTGTGCCCTGTACCTGAGAAGAGGGAGACTTTGCATTTCCCTGTAGTGAATTTGTCTTATTAGATTCAGCTCAATGCTCTAGTCTTTTATCCAGCATGTTAACTGACTCTCCCATCTTTGTTATCTGCAAATGAGATGAGCCAAGAGAATGATTATAATCCTGTAAAAATGATAGAGGTGATTGGATTTTCTAATTCAGAATTACTTCATTGAGAAGCTATGATCAGATGAGGAACTAAACATGACTCAGGCCTGGAATACAGTCATTAGAATTTGGGAGTTAGCCAATATCAGTTTCTTCTTCTTCTTCTTTTTTTTTTTTTAAAAAAACATTTTTAGACAAGCTATTTCAGCCTACAAATTGCTCCTACAGATGCGGTTGTACCCCAAGGCTCTGTCCCGGACCCTCTTCTCTCTTTCCATGCAGTGGATAGCCTTCTGGGCCTAGGGCCAAGAAGACCTGAGATCAAATCTGCCCTCAGACCTTACTAACCGTATGACCCTGGGCAAGCCCCCAACCCCCTTTGCCTCAGTCTCCTGTTCTCCAAGGTTTTTGGTGAGGATCAGATGAGATAATTGTAACGTGCTTAGCACAGTGCCGGGCACCTAGCTTTACGTAAAGTAAGCTACTGCTGTTACTGTTGCCGTTACCTGTACTCTCTCACTTGATGATCTTATTGGCTCCCATAGTTTAATTATCGTCTCTATGTAGATGACTTGTAAAAGCTGTATATATGAAGGTCATCCCTGGATTTCTAAGTTCCAGTTGCTTAGTTTAACTGGCTGTCCTGGAGGCATCTCACACTCATAATTTCCAGAGTAGAACTCGTTCTCTTCCCTGACCCCCCAAACCCACTCCTCTTTCAGTCTTCCCTATTTCTGTCAAGGGGACCACCTTCCAGACAGCAGTTGGTGGTACAGTGGTTAGAACTGTAGGCTTAGAGTCAGGAAGACCTGAGTTCAAGTCCAACCTAAGATACTTACTATCTCTGCGATCCTGGGTAAGTCACCTAACTTTTGTTTGCCTCAGTTTCCTCAGCTGTCAGAATGAGATGATAATTACCTCCTAGGATTGTTGTGGGGATCAAATGAGATATTTGGCAAAAGCACTTTGCAGAATGTTTGGCACAAGGTAGACCCTATATAAATGCCTGTTCCCTCCATCCCCCCTCCTCCTCCTAGGCACTCAAGTTCACAACCCTGGCGTTATTGTAATCTCCTCTCACCACATATTTCTAATCAGTCACCGTAGGTTGTCATTTCTACTTCCAGATTCTCAAATCAGTCCCTTTCTCTCCCCTCATGTAGCATCCCCCTACTTTGGACCCTCATTGCCTAGACTAGTGTCACCTAGACTAGTGCAATGGTCTGCTCAGTTTCCCTGCCTCATGTCTCTCCTCACTTGAGTCTATCCTCACCAGAGCTGCTGAAGTGGTTTTCCTCAAGTGCACATCACTTTAAGCACATCACTTCCCTTCTCAGTAAATGCCAATTGCTTCCTGGTGCCTCCAGGATCAAATATAAACTCCCCTGTCTGTCTTTCAAAGCTGTGGCCCTGATCTCCATTCCACCCTTACCCATTCCTCCCCTTCCCACCCTTGATGGTACAGTCGGATCAGCCTTCTTGCTACTGCTCACCCTCGACACTGTCACCTTTGCAGCGGGGCCTCCCTGAGGCATCGATTGCCCTGCCTCCTCATTTCTGCTTCTTGTAATCTCTCATTTTCTTCAAGTCTCAAGTCATATGCTGTTTTCTGTGTGAAATCTTTGCTCTCTCTCTCTCTCTTAGTGCCTTCCCTTCCAAATGACCTCAGATAATGCATACGTACCTATTCATATATATGTATGCATGCAAAACCTCTCTGTGTCTCCCTTTTGGGAATCTAAGCTCTCTGAAGGCAGTTACCATTTCAGTCTTGTCTTTGTGTTCTGCATGCTGAACCTTTTGGTGCTGTGAGAGTCTTGCACAAATTTGCTTACAATGTGGAAGTTCTGAGTGGGATGTCTGAGAACTTGAAAGCTCAGTTGTGGCCTCCCTTGCAGAGTATCTTGAGTGAATTAGAAACCAGCTGATGGTTGTGTAGATGAGGTTGCCCAGCTCTGTTCTGAGCCTTATCATGGAGGAGTTCCCTAAACCCACGTATGAAATCAGTGGGGACTTGAACCATGGAAGGAGAGCCTATTTGTCATGGTTTTTCTGTATGAAAAGGGATCAGTTCCATTCAGTTCACAAACGTTGGGTATTTATTAAAAATGGGGGCCCTCAAAAAAAAAAAAGAAAATAAAATGGGGGCCCTCACTTTTGGCCAGAGAAGTAGATGCACATCATCCATGGTTAGTTTCTGAGTAGAATCCCTGTAGGATGGAGCATTCAGCCAGCCAGGACAGCAGACATTTTGAGGCATCAGAGAAACCATTTTACAGTGAACCCCAATTGTACTCTGTTAGTATATGGCATCTCTCTGCTTTTGGTAAGAATGTCCTTGTGCCTTGTGACATTAATAGGAGCACTTTTCTCCACTAATGAGCTTATCAGACGTTAAACTGTGTTTAAAGTTTCTTCCAAGGCAGTGACTAACACTTGTTATTGAAACCTTTCCAGATCCTAAAGATTTTTGTAGACAATCTGTTTGCCATTGTCCTGCTCAAGCAGGCCACAGCTGTGCGGTGCCTGGATATGAGTGCATCCCGAAATAAGTTAGCTGTGGTGGATGAAAACGACACCTGCCTGGTATATGATATTCACACCAAAGAACTGCTTTTTCAGGTAGGAAATTGGAGCAAGCCACTAGGCCAGCCGGAATACAAGTGATGGCCACATGGAGAATTAAAGGCCTTTCAGTCTTCCTCTCTTTGTTTCACAGGGATGTTGTGAGAGTCTACAAGATAATCCCAGTCAAATGATTGAACCCCTCAGGGACAGGCATTCTATACATAACATGATTCTGTTGAGGAGGCAGGTTAATGTCCCTAGGGAGGTGAGGGACAGGCTGGTCAGTGTCCACCAGCTTCCCTCTCCTCCCCACTGTTTTCACTCTGCAGCTAGCAGGGTGCACGGGGAGCTGGGATCATTCCGACTTGACCGTGCTCCTATTTCCAAATAGCAGAGGAAGGATGGGGATTGCTGCTACAAGTCCTATCTTGTGCTCCTGGTGTTTTCCAGAATTCTGCTGATAATAGTATAAGTAGAGCCACTGGAGTGGGGGTGGGGGCTGGGGGGTAGATAATTTACGTCTTAATCTGGAAACTGCTTCCCGTTGCTTTCAATCCACTGACCTTCTTCTTAGCTAGGGGTACACCTGAATTCCAGTGTCCTCCCCACTCTGAACTCTTACTCTCACTCCCCATTCTCGGTCTACTTTCCTCACCCTCATCCCTGCCCCTAGTCCTTATCTGGGGAACCAGGCAGTTTGGGAGATTGTATGTCTGGTAGGGATCTCCTAGGTCGGGGTAGGGGAGTGGTAGAAAGAGCAGGTAGAATTCTTAGAATTTGTCTTTGGGTATAAAGAGCCTCTGACTACTGGTTTTGATTTCTTTTTGTGGTCTCCATGGGGCTTGAGAGCCAAGCAGGAAATTTTGGAAAAAAATCCCCTGCTGATTCTGTTTTTATAGTGTATAACTGTATACGCAGGACAGTTTTTAAAAAAATTGTATATCCATTTGGAAATGAAAGATGCAATGTTGAAACAGCGACAAAGGTCATATGCTCTTTTCTCCTATCAGACTTTTTTCTTTTTAAAAAATTTATTTTTAACCTTTTTTTTTTAATTTTAAGTTTTTACTGATCCATCCATTCTGGAGAGCAATTTGGAACTCTGCCCAGAGGGCTATAAAACTGTGCACACCCTTTGATCCAGTAATACCGCTACTAGGTCTGTATCCCAAAGAGATCATAAAAAGGGAAAAGGACCCACATGTACAAAATATTTATAGCAGCTCTTTTTGTGGTGGCCAAGAATTGGAAATTGAGGGGATGCCCATTAATAGGGGAATGGCTGAACAAGTTGTGGTATGTGAATGTAATGGAACACTATTGTGCTATGAGAAATGATGAACAGGAAGACTTCAGAAAGGCCTAAAAAGATTTATATGAAGAGGTGCTGAGTGAAGTGAGCAGAACCAGGAGAACGTTATACACAGCAACAGGAACGTTGTATGATGATTAATTCTGATAGATTTAGCTCTTCTTAATAATCCAGTGATCCAAAACAATTCCAAAAGACTCAATGATGAAAAATGCTATCCATATCCAGTGAAAGAACTGTTGAATCTGAATGCAAATCAAAGCATATTATTTTCATTTTTTTTCTTTCTCGTGGTTTTTCCCTTTTATTCTGATTTTTCTTTCATAACATGACTAATGTGGAATTAGGTCAGAAAGAGATACAGGAGAGCTCTTAGGGTCTCTCTGAAGAACTTTGGAATTAATTGTGAAACATGAGAGACACTGGCACAGGACTGCCCAGCATGGTGTGTCCACATCAAAGAAGGAACTATGTGTTCTATGAGCAAAGCAGAATTGGAGTAGCTCAAAAAAAATTTTGGAATGGGCAAATTTAGAGTCTTCTCCACCCCAAATGTTCATATGGACTATTTGTGCCTCACCTGTTGTAGAGTTGGCATTCCAACAACATGGCCAGCCCATTCAAGAGTTACACTTTCTACAGTACAGTTTGAATACTTGGTAGATCAACTTGAGAAAGGACCTCAGTGTCTGGTACTACTGGGTGATCTTTAGAATCTTTCTAAGACAATTCACATGAAAGTGTTTCAATTTCCTGACATGGCACTGGTGTACTGTCCAAGTTTCACAGTCATACAACTATGAGGTCAGCTCAATGGCACTGTAGACCTTCAGCTTGGTAGTCAAATACCTCTTCTCTCCCACACTTTCCCCTGGAGTCTCCCAAACACTGAGCTAGCTCTGGCAATGTGTGTGTCAACTTCACTAATAGTGTGTACATCCCTAGAAAGTATACTGCTAAGGTAAGTAAACTTATACACAGCATTTAATATTTCTTCATTTGCTATAAATGATGGTTTCATGCCTGGATGGATGGTGTGGTGTTGCCTGTTGGAGAATCTGTTTTCTTGGTGTTAATTATTAGACTAAAATTACCATAGGTAGCAGATAATCAATCCATATTCTAGTGCATCTCAGCTTTGGAGGCTGCTTTGAGTACACAATCATCTGTGAAAACATCATGCATCAATTTTCCCTCCACTTTAGTCTTGACTTGTATCCTTTTCAAGTTAAATAATTTACCATCAGTGCAGTAGCTGCCCTTGACTTTTCATTAAAAGTGTCTGACAGTATTGCTGAAAACATTATGCTAAAAAGCAGGGGAGTAAGCCCTCAGCAGTGCTTCACTTGATTAATGATTGGGAAAGTTTGAGAGCATCATCCTTATTTCAGAGCCCATGTAAGCATACAACTATTGTACAATAGTGGTGAACTTCTCTGGATAACCAAATTTTTCCATCCTCTTCTGCAAGCCTTCACAGCCAACAGTATCAAAGACCTTGGTCAGATCAAGGAACTTTTGTGTACAGATCTCTGTTCTGCACCTGGCATCTCTCCTGAAATTGCCAGGCAGCAAACACTATACCAGCTGTTCCTCAGCCTTTTCGGAAGCCACAGTGGCTCTCAGGTAGATGACCATCTTCTAGGTGAAAGATCTGCCTATTAAGGAAGACTCTGGGAAGGATCTTCCCAGCATTGACTAAGAATCTTTCATTTCCCCAAGCTTCACTATCTGGTCATTGGATTCAGATGGCTCTGGAGAAGTGAGGCTGGTGAGCTGCACAGCCCTCCCTCACTCAAAACGAAGTCAAGTGCAAGTCATGTCATCATTTCTGTGATGGCATGGTCTTTGACAACGAAGGATGAAAACAAATGTGGAATTATGTTTTACTTGATTATATATGTATTACCTATGTTAGATTGCTTGCTTTCTTGAGAAGGGTAGAGGGAAAGGAAAGAAAGGAAGGAGAAAAATTTGGAACTCAAAATTTTACAAAAACGAATGCTGAAAACTCTCTTTGCATGTAATTAGAAAAAAATACTATTAAGGAAAAAAAATTTTTGAGTTCTGAATTCTCCCTCTCCCTCCAGCACCTCCCTCACTCCTTGAGAAGGCAGGCAATGTGGTATCAATTATACATGTTAATCGTTCAGAACATATTTCCATATTAGCTATGTAGCAGAAAAGCAAGAAAATGAAGTGAGGAAATTGTAATTCATTTTGTACTCAGAGTTCTCTTCTCTGGAGATGGATAGAAGTTTTCCTCCTGAGTCCTTTGGAATTGTCTTTCGTTATTGTCTTGCTCAGAATAGCCAAGTCTTTCACAGCCGATCGTCATGCAGTATCACTGTTCTTTGCACAGCATTCTCTTGGTTCTGTTCACTTCACTTTGCATCAGTTTATATAAGTCTTGGTCAAGTATTTTACTGAAAGCAACCCCCTTCATCATTCCTCAAAGCACAGTGGTACCCATCACAATCATATACCACAGCTTGTGCAGCCATTTCTCGGTGGACAAACATCTCCTCAAATTCCTGTTCTTTGCTGCCACAAAAAAAAGCTGCTGTAAATATTTTATGCCTACAGGTCCTTTTCCTTTTCCTTTGCTCTCTCTGGTGTACAGACCTCGTAGAGATAATGCTGAGTCAGAGGGTATGTACAGTTTTATAGTCCTTTGTTCTCCAGAATGTCAGACCAGTTCACAACTCCACCAACAGTTCATTAGTGTGCCTATTTGTCTTCATACCCTCCAGCGTTTGTTGTTTCTGATGGGTGTGAGGTAGTGTCTCAGAGTTGTTTTAATGTATGTTTCTCTAATTAGTAGTTATTTAGAGCATTTTTTCATATGACTGTAGATAGCTTTGATTACTTCTGAAAACTGCCTGTTCACATCACTTGACCATTGATCAATTGAGGAATGCCTTTTATTTTTACAAATTTGATTCAATTCGAGAAGACCATGTTCTCTTCTGGGAAAAGCGTGGGTACTATCTAATGGTTATCACCCTGTCCCTCCTAGGAACCAAATGCTAACAGTGTAGCCTGGAACACTCAGTGTGAGGACATGCTCTGCTTCTCTGGAGGCGGCTATCTCAACATCAAAGCCAGCAACTTCCCTGTGCACCAGCAGAAGCTCCAAGGCTTTGTCGTGGGCTACAACGGCTCCAAGATCTTTTGTCTCCACGTGTTCTCCATGTCAGCTGTGGAAGTGCCCCAGGTAATGCATCAGCGCTGTGTGCCAGGCACCATACTAGTCCTGCCCCTGATGAGCTGACTTTAGGGTTGTGGGAAGGGATGGTCACCAGCAACTGTAAACCCAATAAAACAGACCCCACAACGGGGTATTTTTTGGGAGATATGCATGGTGAGTAGGGAAATAAGGGAAGAGACATTTATATGGCGCCTACTGTGTGCCAGGCACTGTGCTAAGTGCTTTTCATATATTTGATATTTTCAACAACACTGAAAGGTAGATGCTGTTGTTACCCTCTCCATTTTACATTTGAGGAAACTGAGGCAAAACTGAAGTGACTTGCCTGGCTAGTCAATGTCTGAGGCAGGACTTTAGCTCAGATCTTGCTTACTCCAGGCCCAGTGCTTTATCCAGCATGCTACTTAACTGCCCCTTGCAGAGAGAGCGTAAGAAGTGAGAGGAGAAGTCGGGGTTATAGGGAAGAGATTGGAGAAGGAACATCTTGCGGGGAGACAACTTCCAATGGAAAGTAGAATTTTCAAATCTGATCCTGTTGAATTCTGTTTCTGGAGGTTCCAGTGTGTGGCATGAGGGCAGAGAAAGGATGAGCAGTGAAAAAAGCCAGGCAATTCCAGAAAGAAGACTCTCTTGCTCCCTCCCTTTGGCCTACAGGAAAGACTGAATGGAGGGTCGTTTTCTGTCTGTGCTGAAGGCCCCTGCAGGGTCCCTGTCCTGGGTAGCACAGCCAGCTTGGCTGACGCAGCACAACTCCTGGGGCCCTGGGAGAGAAGTCCAAGACAAAGGCCCTTTATCCATTGCCTTGCCTGTAGCCAGACTGTGGGGTAGCTGGGAGAGGAGGGTGAAAGCCTCAGGCTCCTTCGGGTGGTTTCTGGTTTCCTCTCCAAATGTGCATCCTTTTGTGCAATAGTTAGTTTATTAGGGTGGCCAAGTGGCTCAGTAGACCCTGAGAGCGTGCAGTGGAGGAGGAGGGACTTCAGGGTGGTGAATCAAGGAGTCAGTCATGTAGTTCAGGGGACATTTATTTTTACAATTCTCGTCCCTGGAACCCCAGACAAGCCTAACTGCTTATTGTCAGTATGGAGTGTTGATGAGCACATGAGCACATTTTTGGTACCTAGCCCTTTGCTGGGGCGGAGGGGGGTGGGTGGGGCAGGAAGTAAGAGATATAGCTTAAGACACTCAGGGACTATTCAGAGAGACAGGACGTAGGCACAAGAAACAGTTGGATAGTGTAAGACGCAAGTACTCCAGGAGCTTACAAGTGAGGACTTTGAGTGATGAGAATACAATTGAGTGGGAGAGCATTTCAGGTGGAGGAGATGGTACAGTCAAAAGCATGGAGGTTGAATGAGTACATCCCGTTGCAGTCATGGTGAGATTGGGGCTGACTCAAATCAGAGAATAATGAAAAACAAGGTTTGATAGGGAGGGGGAGGTATGCCAGGCTGAGGAGTTTGGTCTGGATTTTATAGGCAGGAAGATAGGGAGACAGCTAATCATGACAATAACAGATAAAAACTAACATTTCTACCATGCCTTGAGGTTTGCCAAGCACTTTTTAAGTTAGCTTATTTCATCCTAACAGCCCTGCAAAATAAGGGCTGTGATTATCCCCATTTCACAGATGGGGAACCTGAGGCAAACAGGTTAAATGAACTGCCAGAGAAGTGTCTGAAGCAGAATTTTAAGTCAGGTCTTCCTGCCTCCACATCTACACTCTGCTTATTATAGTTTGTGCTATATGGGGGTGGGTTAAAGTTGCTGAGAGGGCTGGCTTGGAGAAGAGAGGAAAACCTCTGGAGTCTTACTGTCTTCCAGTATTTGAAAGGTTGTCTTGTGAAAAGTCATTCTGCTTGTGCTCTTTGGCCCCTGAGGGCAGAACAAGTAGCAGACATGGATGGCAAAGGGACAAGTTCAGGCTGTATGGGTGGAGAAGCTTCCTCCCCATACCTCCCCACTGCAGCGCTGTCTAGAGGATGAGTGGACCCCTCATAGAAGGGGGCCTGAAGGAGCCTTTGTCAAGGAGGCTTTAGGGCACCCTCCTTCAGCAGTGGGAATGGTCCTTGAGCTCCCTGCCCTCCCATGTCCAGGCACTCTGTGGAGACTGGCTGGTCAACATGCCACCCTAAGACTCATCTAGTGGTGGGTAACAGGATGGATTTAGAGCAGGAGAACTGGAGCCAGATGATTGAAGGAATGTTGAGGGATGAACATAAGATTGGAGAAGGGACTGATGCAGATGATACGGTCAGCCAGTCATTCAGTTAGCATCATGGTGGAAGAACCACGAGGGCTTTTATGAATTAAATAGGTAAGTGAGAGAGACTGGGATGAAAAATAGCTACAGTTTTGAGCTTCGATGCCTGGACATAAGGTTGGCTTCAGTGACAGAAATGAGGACATCTGGAAGGAAAGACAGGCTGGAGACGGATGAGGAGCTTAGGTTTAGATGTGTTTAATTTGACTTGATGGCAGGACTGACAAGTGGAAATGTTCAGTAAGATGTTTGGAGATGTGGAACTTGAGGGAGACCTCAGGGCTGCAGACAGAAACTTGGGAGTTGTCTAGGAAGAGGTAAAAGGGGTGTTTTCCCCAAGGCTGAAGATGAAACCTTAAGAAGTTACTAGATTTAGGAAGCAAGAGAAGGAACAAGGGCCAGCAAAAGAAAACTTGGTGTCAAAGAGCTTGCAAAGTAGGGCACTGTGGGAGTCCGGAATGACTGTTTGCTGAATGCCATAAGGAGGTCCATGTTGCAGGAAGGGCCTGGATCACTTACCTCTGAGGTCCCTCCAGTGCTGGGTATCTTTGATTCTATGAGGTGAGATTCTCAGGAAGGGAGACTTGACCAGCAATGCCAGGTACTCATGGGAGCTCAGGGAGCATGGACTGAGACATGGCCATTGGATTTCCACTCCACATGTCAAGCATAGGGCAGCCAGCATGATGGAGGCATGGGGATTCATCACATCCCTTCTGACTTTGGATCCACATTCATTTCTGACTTGGTTCTGTAACCCGGGATGAGGCATTCAGCTTGACTGTGCTTTCTGCTCTCTCTGCAAAAGAGAGGTGCATTTCCTTTGATTTGTCTCTTGCCTCCTAAAGTCATTAGTAAGGCCTCAGATATGGAGAGGGTGGCATTGCCTCGGACCACCAGGTTGGGAGCCTGCCCGTGCCATTGTCTGTGTGACCTTTGCAAAGTCATTTAACGTTTGGGGGCCTGCTTTCTTTTCTACAAAGTGAGGCTCATACCAGCTGCCCTGCTTCATGAGGGCAATAATAAATATTTCAGTGAGCATTTACTGTGTGCCGGGCACCGTGTTAGCTCTGGGGATGCAGATGAGAAGAAGGCACAGTCCCGGCCCTCACGGAGCTTAGGAAAATGAACCATACATGTAAAAATGCGTTGTATTTTTGAGAAAGCAAAATGTAAATGTGTGCATTACTTCTGTTATGGCTGTTTGTGATTAGATGCTTTGACTCCTATGAAGAAAGTCTTGTAAATTTTACTCGTTTTAATTCTGAAAACAACCTCTTTCTCGTTTGACAATTGTATTTCCATGAAAACCTGCAGTCTGCCCCGATGTACCAGTACCTCGACAGGAAAATGTACAAAGAAGCCTACCAGATTGCTTGTCTGGGTGTGACAGATGCAGATTGGAGAGAGCTGGCCATGGAGGCTTTGGAAGGGTTGGAATTCGAAACAGCTAAGAAGGTAAAGTATTTAACTGAGTATCAGAGGTCTAGATTTACTACCTGATGGAGCATTAAATCCATGTGGTATTTGATGGGTTTTAAATGTAACCCTTATGAAATGACGCCAGCTATCTTTGCATAGTACTAAATGTCGATGAAGAGACAGTAGTAAATGTCCTTGTTTCTTAGATTCAGTGTCTGTGCTTGCTAAGCTCTAGTCCTATATCACCTTCAAACTGGGTATCCTCTAGGCATCTCCCATTCAGGATGTCCTGAGCAAGACCCATCTTTGTCCCCAGACCTGCTTCTGGTGATTTCCCCATTCCTCTTGAGGGTGCCAGAATCCTTGTGGCTTCTCAGGTTTGTAACTGGAGAGTCATCTCTCTCTCTCTCTGTCTCTCTCTCTTCCTCCCTCCCTCCCTCCTTCTCTGGAGCTGATCAGCTGAGGGGCCTTATCACATCCACCTCCCCCGTCTTCTGTCCATTCAGAAGTCCCTGCCCTTGTTCAGACCCTTCTCTCTTCTCTTAGATGGACTCACCTCTCCTCTCTGATCCATTTTCTACCCAAGGACCAAATAGTGTTTCTAAAGCCTTGTTCCACCATGTTACCTCCCTGCTCAATAAGCTCCCATGGCTCCCCCTTGCCTCCAAGGCATTCACAGCTTTTCATCATTACACTCCAGCTTACCTTTCCAGATTGATGTGCATTTCTCCCCTTTACAGACTATGGTCCAGCCAAGCAGGGACTTGTGTGAAGACTCACTAATTATTGGATTCCATAAACTGTCCCCTTCCTGGGCACATCTGCCCTTCAGTATAGACTGTGATGGAAGGGTAAATACCCAGAGAAAGAGTTATTACCACAGCTTGGCTCAATTCAGCAGCAATGGAGTGAGTGTAAGGCCTTTCCCAAACACCAGGAACATAGCTTCCCTTTAATTGCTGCCTTGTAAGCCCTGGATTTAGAGTAGTTTTTATTAAGCTAGTAACTTGTCAAATCTGAACACTTTGTCTCAGAGCCCTGTAGACCTTCCTTGTTCAGCCTCACAGAGTGAAGATGGTGTATTTAGGGCTTGGTGAAAGTACAGCAAAGTGCCTACAGGGCCTTGCACATGGTAGGTACTCGATAAATGCATATGGGCTTCAGTTGTTGCAACCAAGAAATGGGAGGCAGAGACCCTGCAGTGATGGCTGTGCTCGTCCACTAGATGTCAGAGAAGAGTTGCTTTCTCGTCCTGCCTCCTCATGGACTTTGTTCAGGGTCTCCAGGCCCTGCCTCTGTACCTGGGAAGGTGAACACTGGGACAGAGTTGTAGAAGACATCTTCCCACTTGAACCCCTTGTGAGCCAAGCATTCCCTCTTAGTTTGCAGCTTAGGAAACTGAGGCTGAAGGCAGTGGGCAGGAGGCAGGAAGTCTGGTCGTCCGCTGGTCAGTGGTAGAGCCAGCTCCAGCTTCTCATCTGCTGAGCCCCAGGCCAGGTCTGGAGAGAGAGCCTGTGTGGTACCCAAGGTAGGCACAGAGGGGAGCCTTCCTTGGCAGCTCCATAAGGTATTTTGGAGTGGAAGACAATGTATCAGCAATGCTGACAGCAATGAGGATAGTAATGATGATGATGGCATTTATATAGCACTTGGAGGTTTGCAAAGCACTTTATGCAGGTTGCCTTTGATTCTGTTAACAACCTTCTGACATAGATGTTACCTTCATTTTGCACAAACTGAGGCTGACTTGTCCAGGATTACAAAGCTAGTAAAGGTGTGAAGCGAGACTCAGACTCAGGGCTTCTAGATCTCAAGCTCCATTCACTGCACAAACATGCAGATTCATGCAGACGGACAGAAGCCACAAAGCATCAGTGTCCTTGCAAATCATCTTAAGTCCTAGGGGCTTTTGTTATCCTTAGTTTGGGCTATCAAAATCCAAATGAGGGATTTTAGAGACATAGCCAAATTTAGAAAGGTTGACATGAGAGATTCTTGATGTTTTGGCCAGTAGAATGGGTTGTGAAACATTTGCAGACTGAGAAGGGCCTTCAGAACTCCATGGGCTAAAGTAACCTGCTTTATTACAGGTCTCAGGCAAGAGCTGAACCATTTTATGGTTTGTGCAAGGCTCTGTCTCTTGGGGAGTTTGAATAATAACATTTTTCTCCATTTGCTAGAAAGCATTTTTATCTTTTCTGACTTTCTTCATCTCCCTCTGTGCTTGATAATGTGTTTGCCCCCATTGCACAATGTTTGTTGAGCTGTCAGGTAAAGACATCTGTCTCCTGGTTTTCCTCTGAGTCTCCAAGATGTACTTGCTTTCTTTTATCTCTCAGCTACATTTTGCTCACCTCTACTTACTGATGCAAGCCACCTCCCTCTACAAACCTCAGTGAGGCAGTACATTTTTTCCCCCCATTGGAAAGGGATACTCCCTAGTCAAGTAGAATCACAGAATGCAGGATCATAATTTTGTTTCATCTAATACCAAAGGGACTGATCTATCCAGATCTCTTTCTCTGTTTCTTTTATAGGATAATCCCAGGGATAAAGGCTTCTCTCTCCAGGAGGTATAGCTTACATGAAAACTCAATGATTAATCATTACCTGCTCTTTCTTCCTTGTTGCCATTCTAAAACCTGACTTTCTATCATAAACCAGTTACAGACATTTGAAATGCAGAAGCAACTGATTATGTTTTTTTTTTCTCTATTCCTTTAGGCATTTACCAGAGTACAAGATCTCCGGTATTTAGAGCTGATTAACAGCATTGAGGTAAAATACTAGCTGAAGTATCCCTTCTTCTCAAGAAAGACTCTTCTGGTTTTCAATGAATCATGTGGAGGCAACTCTCTTAGCAGACAAGAGAATTCTGAGCAGGATGGCTTGCCTCCTATTTCTGCTCAATGCATCTGTGTGTCATAAGAACCTGGTGTGGTAAAATAATCAAGTGGTTTCATGAGTGGATGACTCCGGGAATCCCCAACCTAAATTCCATTCCCAGCCTGCTTACCTCGAATTCTCTGGATGATACATGCAAACAAAGTATTTAAACTTGTGTGCCATGGGGTCAGTAGTGTGTAGGAAGGGACCCCTGGAGCTCAGGGAGCATAGCATGCCTTATTTATCTTAATATTTCTCCCACTGCAAGCCAATTGTGTTGTAGACTTTAAGCACTTAACATTTGTTGAATGGATGAGCCACAAATATATATTCTATTTGGAATAAAATGTCTCTAAGTATGGGTGAGGGTAAAACATTTGAATTTCTAAATTTCTAGTGACAAGCTGTAGAAAAACGAAAGAAGTGTACACTGGGTCTTATATAAAAATGCAACTTCCTACCTATCCATCAGAAGGACGTGCATGTGAAATTGTTTTTCTAGGAGTAGTGACAGATTTGCCTTGGTCCATCCATACGATGTGCGGTTTCTTCCAACCAATGACATGCATTAAACCAGATAACTTTTAGGATTCGAGGTTGCAGGCTGAGTGTGGAATAGAGGTTTTCCTCTGTGCACAAATAACTGGCCCATGTAAAGACTGAGCCTCTAACCTTGGCCTCATTAACCCTGTGCTCTTCCTAACCCAGCTCACTGACGTAGGCACCAAATAATACTCTTAGGCAAAGAACATTGATTGATGGATCGATGTCCATTGATGCCCTCCCTCAGCCCTGTCCTATTTCACATTTTTATCAATGGCTTGGATGAAGCCTTGAAAGACGTGCTTATTTAATCTGCAGGGAACACAGAACAGGGAGAGGTAGTGAATACTTTGGGTGACAGAATTGGAATACCCAAAGACCTTGATAAGACCAAGACAATGAACCAAAGCTAACAAGAGGATGTTGAGTAGAGATTCCCCCCTTAAGGGAAAGAAAAGCTGCACAAATGTAGGATGTGGAAGACCTGGACTAACAGCAGGTCATGGGAAAGAGATCTAGTCTTAGTTGAGTGCCAAGTCAGTGTGATCAGCAGTATGATTTGGCTGCCAAAAATGCTAAAACAGTTTTAGATTGCTTTAGGAGTGTCCCGAAAAGTCCCACTGAACTCTGGACTGTTCAGCCCACATCTGCAAGACTGTTCTTGGGATGCCACACTTTACAAGTGACATTAATGAAATCTCGTGGAGAACAGTTTAAGGAACTAAGGATGTTTACCTTGGAGAAGATAACTAGGGGGATGGAACATGATCCTTGTTCTTAAAGTACATGGGCTGTTCTGTCGACAAAGGATTGCTTCGCTCACTGTTTTATCAGGGGGTAAAATGAAGTTACCCAGAGGCAGATTTCAGTTTCAGATTTCAGAAACTTCTCAGCAGTGGGAGCCATCCGACACGAAATGGACTAGCTTATGAAGCAGTGAGTTCCTCACCATGTAAAGTGAAAGTAATACAGTTAAGAAAAAAACATGCCAAGGAAACTCTTGGAATACCCAGTTTTATAACTACTTTGGCTCTATAGTCATGAATTCTCTCTGACACAGGAAAAAATATGGGATATATGTCTCTTCCTGGTTTCTGGTGGGAACACTTGATAACAAAAGAGGTTTTTAAAGAAAATATGCTTTGTTCCTTCATCATTAAACATTTCTTTACCTGTTTCCTTTTGCGTGTGTTGTTGGAAATTTATCAGAATGTGAATATAATAGACTTTCTAATCTCCTTCCCTTCCCAGTTCCCTTCTTTGAAACAGCCAATCTGCTGTCTAGTCAGAGAATCTAGAATCAGGGCTGGGGAACCTTCAGCTTCCAGGCCACATGTAGCCCTGTAGGTCCTCTAGTGCTGCCCCTTCATAAAAAAAATTTGTTCTGTAAAACTCGAACTCAGCCAAAAGGCTACATTCGAAGACCTAGAAGGCCACGTGTGGCTGCAGGTTCCCCACCCCTGATTCTTGAGTCTGACAACCACAGAACCCTGGCGTTAGGAAGAGCTCATTCTAAGCCTGGGCTCTAGTGGGAGGAGTCCTGGATTTGGAGTTAGGTGGGGTCTCCTCTCCTTCTTACCAAAATCACCTTGGGTCAGTCACTTCTCTGCAGAATGAACCAGATCAGACAGTCTCTTGGTTCCCTACCAGCCCTAAAATCATATATATGACTTTCTTTTAGGTCAGAGACCTAATCTTGTGACATTTTTTGCGTTTGTGGTTACTTCTATCCTTAACTCCCTTCACTCCTCCCTAACTCCCTCCCTTCCCTGTACTCCTCTGCCAAGTTAGCTAGACCTTATTGTATTTATGGGAGTCCTCACACAGAGCCTGTACACATTTGGAGGCCTCTCCTTGAAAGAAAACACAGGAGGGCCATCATAATGAACTTACACAGCACATATGGCAGACATTTGCACCTCCATGATCTGATTGTCCTCTTTGGATGTTAACTTGTTCTAGAAACCCTGCCTTTATTGCCAGGCATTCCCACCAGAAACCTGGGAAAGAGAGGCGAATGCACCATTGTCCCCTCTAGGTTCCCCAGGGAAATCCCGGGAGGGTACCTTGAAATAGCTCTGTCTAACCTTTGTAAAGCCTGCTTCCTGCCTGGGCCTGCAGAGCCCATTTCCTGTGCTGCTAATTTTTCCAGGAGAGGAAGAAGCGTGGCGAGACCAACAATGAACTGTTCCTAGCAGATGTTTTTGCCTACCAAGGAAAGTTCCATGAGGCTGCTAAACTGTACAAACGCAGTGGGCACGAGAATCTGGCTTTGGATATGTACACTGACCTGCGCATGTTTGAATACGCCAAGGTAATCCTCACGAGGGCCAGGCCTGATGCAACAGGCAGTAAGAAGTCAGTAGTCCAAGAGGGCTAGGGGCAGACGGTACCAATGAATTCTCAAAGGTCCTAGAAGCTCTATACACCCAGCCATTAGGACTGATGTCAGGAAGAGCCTCTCACCTCTGACTTCTGTAGAATGTCACTTGGGGTGTTTCTTGGTCATCAGGTATTGGAGAGAACATGGGTCTGATCCCCAAGGGCGTTTTCTATATTGAGTTGTGGAGTTCCATGTTGAAAACACAGATGGTTTTTGCCCAATTCCAAGGGTTATTATGGGTGGGATGGATCCATAAGGCCTCATGGTGAAATGAGGGTCCTCATTTTACAGCCATATCTCATTCACTCCTGGTGATAGTCAGGGGTTGACTGTGCAGTCAAGACTCACTTTTGTATTTGGAGGGGCTTGCACATGTCCCCTTCCATTTAATGCCAGCAGTGTTGGATTCAAAAGGGCCCTTTGCGAAAATATGACTTAAGCCAGCTCCTAGTGGCTTCAGTGAAAATTAGGTCCAATTACGGAATACAGAGTCATTCAGAGGGATGGCAGATTGCAGTTTAGCGTGCAACCCAGGGCTACAATTACCTTTCAGCACGTTGAATAACATTGATTGCTCTGTGAATGCGTGTAATCCACCTTTACCTAGAATGTCAAAGGAAGCATCCCAAAGATTATTAAATGAAGCATATGTGACCACCAATTAGTTGTTATTAATAGTAATTATCTGGCTCATAAATTTAAGATGGTAACTTTCCCTGCTTTTTGATTTCCTGTTCTCCCTGCTTACTCCATAGAATCCCTCAGATCATACCAGTGACGTTCCTTTGGCGAATGTTGTCAGCATTTGCGGATTCTAGGATCCCCTAAATATACCCTAAATAGAGATAATGAGTCTAGTAGTTGTTCTGCGTTATCATCAGGGTTAATCCTAGACACACTGTGAAGTAGGTGAAGTTTTCTTTGGTGCCTGTAGCCTCTCCTCCCTAGACCCTTCTTCTTTTCCCCAGCCTTGTTACTGTGTCCTGCTTAAGGCTTCAGGTACCTTGCTGTGATCGTAGAAAGTCAGAGTTAGAAATTCCTTAAGAATCCTCAGGTTTAATCCATTGCTGAGCAAGAGACTCCCCTCCACCCCATCACCAACAGGTGGTCATCCAGCTTTGTGGGATGACCACTAGTGATGGAAAACTCCCAGCCTCCTGAGGCATCTTGTTCCACTTTTAGACAACTCTGATTGTTAAGATATTTTTCCATGTATTGGGCCAAAAATCTGCTTTTCTGCAAATTCTACCCTTTGGTCTTAATTCTACCATCCCGGGCCAAATAAAACAAGTTGAATCCCCCTTGTGCAAGACAGCCCTTGACATGTTTCCACTACAGACATGTTTCATGTCTCCCCTAAGTCTTCTCTCCAGGCCAAACATCCCCAGCTGATCCTCCCATGGTGGGATCTCCTCACCCTCCTCTGCACATGATGTCTCTCCTTAAATGCGGTGTCCAGAATTGAACAGATTCCTTGGACCAAGGCAGCGTCCAGGGGGAGCATCATCTCCCTTGTTTAGCATGCTGTGCTTTTGTCTAATTCTAAGACTGTATCAGCCATTCCAGCTACTAGGTCACATTATTGACTTCTCCTGAGCTGGTAGATACAGAATTGTATAACCTGGTGGCCTCCACCATCCCAGGTGCCCTCCTGTAGCTTAGCAATGCCCTTCCCAAGTTGTAGTGTGCAGAATTGAATGTAATGCTGCAGATGTGGGCCTAATCAGGGAAGGATGGTGGGACTGTGACTTCCTTAGACCTGGAAATTAAGCCTTTCTTGGTGCCCTCTAGAATTGCATCAGCTTTATTGCCTGCCATATCCTACTGTTGACTCATTTTGAACTTACAGTCCATTAAAACCCTCAGATCTTTTTCAGATGAGCAGCTGTCCAGTTATGTCTCTTGTGTATGTGAGGACAATTTAAAAACCGAAGTGTAAGTTTTTATATTTATGTCTATTAAATTTCTTCTTATTAGGTTTGACCCAGTGTTCTAGCCTGTCGTAATCTTTCTGACTCTTGGCTTTATCATTTAGTATATTAACTATACCTTCTAACTTTTTGTCATCTGAAAATTTGACGTGCCTTTATCCAAGTCATTGATAAAAATGTTAAACGGCACATGGCCAGGCACACATCCCTGGGGCATTCCACTGGAGGCCTTTCAGGTTGATATTGAACTTTTATTAGTTCACTTAGGTTCAGCTGGTTTTGAATCTCTTTGATTATACCTTCATCCACAACATATCATTTCATCTTGTCCACAAAAATAACGTGAGAGAATTGTCAGATGCTTTGCCGAATTCCAGATAAATTGTATGCTGTCGCCTTAATTCTGCATCCAGTAACACAGTCCAAAAGAGAAATAAAGTCCGTCTGGCATGATCCGCCCTTGATGAAATTACGTTGGCTCTCAGCGATCGCTTCTATTTGGAGATATTCATCCCTTTAATGTGATGGAGAATTTTTCCAGGAATCTGAGTCAGACCCATGAACTTAAAGTTTGTCGACTCTCTCCTCTTCCCTTTTCGAAAGTTCACTGTCCTCTAGCCCAGCAATCCTTTTCCTTTTCTCCGTTCCCTGACGCTGACTCTGCTGTTACACCTCCCAGTCCTGTCACAGCCTGATGAGGGTGTCTCGTGTGGGCCTGCTAAAGAGCTCATCACTGGCAGCTCAGTGCTCTCTTATTTGCATGTTTAGTAATTTCTAGTAGCTATATTTTATTTTGTGCATTCTGGCATAGTGTTAGATTATTACCAAGTCATTCTCCTTAGCAAAAAACCAGAAACAAAGTAAACACTGAGCCACTCCACCTGTTCTGTTACAGTTGTCATCCCTGGCTGTCGGTCTGTCCTTTCTTTGCTCCTGCTCCTTCTCCAACAGAGGGCATGTTAACGTTCTCTGCTTTCTTTACTAGCCTCTGTTTCCCTGCCTTGCCTCTCCCCTCTGTGAGCCAGCACACAGTTGCCAAAGTGATTTTCTTCAAGTGCAGCTCAGGTTTTTCCTCAAGTCACTCTCCCTACACAGTAAACTCTAGCAACTCCTCACCACCTCGGAATCATATCTACTCCTTTGTTTCCTTCCTTCTCATGCTCTACTTTGTTGTTGCTGTTGCCACCTGACATTTCCCATCTCTGGGTCTTTGCACTGCCCCTCACAGTCCAGTCCAGCTGACCGGGGACTCGCCCTTCCTAATAATCCTATCTGCTGCTGAGCTGCCTTTGCCTCAGTGCACTCCCTCCTCACAGCTGCCTCTTGACATCCCTCATTTCTTTCAGAACTGCTCAGGCACTACCTTTAGTGTGAAGTCCTCAGCCATTAGCGACTACTTAGCTACATTTACTTTGTACACACTCATTTAGTCTCCTGTTTCTCCCCAAACAGAATGTAAACTCCTTTAGGACAGGCCAATCTTCAGTCTTGTTTTCCCATCTCTAGCATCTGGTACAGAGGCTGGCATGAAGAAGGCACAAACTAAATGCTTGTTGTTGATGGATTCATTCTGAGAATCTACACAACGCACTCCCCGTGGTAGCAGGTGCCCCTGTTGTTTTCATCCTCCAAAGCCAGCTCATGCTTCCATCTTTGGTGCTTCTTTTAGAAATTGAAGCTGGCCAAAATATCTGTTCTCTGTGCTTCCTCATCTCTTTCTTTCTTTTTTTTATTTTTTATTTTTAATTATTTTTTAGTGTTCTACAATCACTTCCTTAAAATTAAGATTTTATCCCCCCCCCACCTTTCCCCCACTACCCCCCTCCCTCCCTGTGACAGCATACAATTCTGTATAGGTTCTCCATATACTTTACTATTGAGTACATTTTCACAATAGTCATGCTATGTAGTCAAACTAAAATAAATGGAAGAAATCATATAACAAATCAAAACATAATACACTAAAACCCACACACATACATCCTCATCTCTTTCTTTAGACAACTTCCCTTCTATCTTTATATCCCCAGTTCATAGCACACTGCTTGGCACATTGTAGTGCTTAATGAATGTTCCTTGATTTATTATTTGATTGATTCCTCCTAATCAGAATTGGTGGGGGTTTTTTTGTTTTGCATTTTCAGAATTTCCTCCTTGACAGTTTCCTGTGCTTCCTGAGCTGACTTCCTTCTATAGAATTTTAGGCCATAGGGTCTTACCTTATCTTTCTTCTGAACTCATTGAAATTGGCACTTCCCAAATCTAGAGTGCATATCAGACCCAGCCTTCCTCTTATTATTTGTCAAAAATTCTAAGATGCACTGGTCTCTTCTCCTCAAAGTTCCCATCATTTCTTCCCCAGAAATCAGTTTCTCCTTGTTGGTAAGGATCAGGTTCACTATTGAATTTCTCCCGACTACTGGTCCCTTTCCTTTAGAGGGTTGATATTATCATTAAGAAGTCAGGAAAATATTAGCTGCTCTGCTTTAGGCAGAGCGATCTTCAACAAATGCTTGGATAATCAACTTCTCTTTTCACTATTATGTTTTTAAATTTGTCAAGGTTCCCTGACTTTACCCTCATTCTTAAACCCCACTTTCCTTTCTCCCTATCTTCACCTGTTTCTCTATTGGGTTTAATGTATTTCTATATCAGACTCTGTCTTTGATCTAGGTCAGATATGAAGGAGGTTCACAAGATGCAGGCTTCCTCAGCTCTTACTCCACATTTGTGTATTCCTCTCACCCCATTGTTTCGGGTAAATGTAGGGCAAGAAGAGAGCCTCAGCCTGGTGAAGTGGAGAGGGAACTGGCCTTGGAGCTGGGAGGCCTGGAGTTTGAGGCCTGCTGTTCACACATACTGGCTCCTGAGCAAATAACTTAGTCCTCAGTGCTCTCTGTCTGTCTGTCTCTGTCTCCTCTCTCTCCTCCTCTGTCTCTGTCCCCCCTTCTCTTTTTTTAATTCTAAACAAATACCAAATAAATCGAGCATTTCCATTTACATCATAGAACAAAGAGGATTGTACGTGAAATTGCCACCATACCCATTAGACAGACGTGTCTTTACCTGTGTGTGTTCTTTTGTCTTACCAGCTACCACTTTGTTCTCCTCCAGTCTTTCTCCTCTCCTCCTCCATCTGATGACTGTGCCTCCAAGCCTGTCCTTCCCAGCCCTCACGTCCTCCTCACAGCCTTCTCACGTAACCTGAGGCTTCCCTGCGTCTCCTGCGTCTCTTCACATCCCTCCTTGTTCACAATTTCTTAGTCTTCCAAATCCTCTTCTCCTTCTTTTCTTCAGTTCAGATTCTCCCATCATAACTGTAGTCGAGTGCACGTTTTTTTAAACGAACTGTATTGAACCACACTAACCCAATCTTGTACTTACTTACATAACCCAAGGCCAGGGCTTTACACGTATTCTTATTAAATTCCATTTTAGTAGAATCAGTAAACTCTCTGACTTGTTGAGAAATTGTGGGATCCTGTTTCTTTCCGCCAACATTTTAACCTGTTCCCCTTCTCTTAGTTCTCTGTACTCTGAATGTGTGATACACAGGCCACCTGTGCCTTCCAAACCATCCATGAGAATATTAAATAAAATGGGGACAGAGACCTAGAGTGCTGCACTCAGTTCCTCTCTCAGGTTGATATTAATCATCAATCGAATCCCTTGGTGCAGCCAACCTCAAGTCCACCTCACCATCCAGATGTCATGAGAGATGGTCAGAAATGTTTTGTTAAAATGCAGGCATACTGTATTTTCTGTCACACTTCTTGCCTATGTATCCAGTAACCTTAGAAAAGGAAACAAGATGTGTTTGGTGTTACCTGATTTTTGTTTTTTTGCCCAAAAGAGATTTAATAATGGAATTATTGCTAACAAGAGATATGAATGCTAATAAGAGATTGCGAACAAGATGCTACAGGTTTCAAAATCTGTGTCCAAATTAGGTTGATGAGGTGATAGTATCCCATATTTATATGGTATGGCAGCTCCAAAGGTGGCTTCCCAAATTTATATTTTTTACATAGAAGACCTATGTCTGATGGGAGTTGGAGATGCTTCACCTCTCGGAGGGGTACCAGGCTAGTGTCTAGGGGAATCAAAGTGTTACCTCTGCTATGTACTTTGGGATATTTGAGCACAAAAATTGCCCTAGAGGGATGACAGTTTGGGTCCAGAATATTTGCTAATTTGGTCAAGGCTAGTTAACAAGGGAGTATGGGAGAGAAGAGTTATATCTCTGATGCTACATGCTCTGTGAAATGTTATCTTTGAAGTTAAGGCCAAAATAAGGTGAGATCTTGGTAGAAAACAAAGGAAAGTTAACATTTACTATATGCATGTCAATTATCTGGTGAATTCCAAGAAGGTAATTTCTAATTATTTCTCAAAGGAGGATTGAAAGGTTGTATAAAAATACTTAAGACATTAAAAAAATGATATTTTAAATTTGGAATGCTAACTGGTTTAGTAGAGTAAGGGGAAATAAATTTCTAATACACAAATTCTTAGAAGGGGGTAAAACTTCCTATTAATATTAGTGTATAAATATGTCTTATCTGTTTGTATTCTAGAACGAGCAATATTGATTCATTTAAATCCCACAGATTGAGGAAAGAGAACACTTGAAATTACAAGTCTACCCATCAAATTCATGTTTTCTTTCTTTTTTTAAACTCCTCCAAAACTTTGTTATAAATTTATAACATTCTTTAAAAAAAAAATTTGAGTTCCAAATTTTTTCTGTCCTTTCCACCCTCTCCTGTACCCAATGAGAAGGCAAGCAGTATGTTATCAGTTATATATGTGATGTCACACAAAACATATTTCCATATTAGCCATATTTCAAAAATAGCCCCAAAAAGTGAGAAAATTATACTTCAGTTTGCACTCAGAGTTGATCACTTCTTTTTCTGGAGGTAAATCATTTTCATCGTGAGTCCTTTGGAATCATCTTGGATCATGGATTGATCAAAGCAGCCAAGTCTTTCACGACTGGTCATCGTTACAGCATTACTGTCACTGTGCACAGTGATGTCCTGGTTCTTCTTACTTCGCTTCGCCTCATCCTTTCTTATAGCACAGTCACAGTCCATCCCAATTATACACCACAACTTGTTCAGCCATCCCCCAATCAATCTTTGCCACCGCAAAAAGAGTTGCCTCCTTGAGATGCATCCTGGGTAGTGGTATTGCTGGGTCAGAGGTATGCACAGTTTTAAAGCCCTTTGGACCTACTTCCAAGTTGTTTTTCAAAATGTTTGGCCATTCACTACTCCACCAGTGATTAGTGTCCTGTTTTCCCTCATCCCCTCGTGTATTTGTCATTTCTGCTAGGTATGAGATAGGACCTCAGAGCTATTTTAGTTTTCATTTCTTTAATCAGCAGTTATTTAGAGCATTTTTCATATGACTGTAGATAGCTGTGATTTCTTCTTCTGAAAACTGCCTGTTCATATCCTTTGACCATGGATCAGCTGGCAGGATGTGATTTGTTCTTAATGAACTTAAGTTGGTTGTTTGACCTGATCCTTCGAGTATTCACAAACCGTAAACCAAAGCTTCTCAATGCTTCCTGTCACACTGTGGATTCCTCTGTATGGGAAAAATACCTTCTTCAGGTACTCAGTGCTACTTCTCTCTCTCAAAATCTGTTACCCAGAAAGAACTGACAGAACTAATTCACACTAAGGTATAAATGACCAAAACTAGCTCAATTAAAATGAAACTGGTGAGCAGGAAACCTGGGAGCATCAGAGCAGAGTGCAGGGAGCTTTGGAAAAAGTAGATAAGAGGTCTCTAGTCGTGGCACTGCCCCTAACTAGCTATGTGACCTTAGTTAAAGCTCTCCTCTTCATTGGCAAAGTGAGGGGTTTGGACCAGGTGGCATCAGAGCTCCTTCTCCATGTAAACTGAAGAGTTTAGGTTACTCTTCTCCAGGGTATTTGCGTTTTTCTTTTTACATGGGACAAAGCCAGAAACCTGATAGATAGAAAGAATTTGAGTTTTCAAGAAACAAGTGGTAGAGGCAGTTTAGGGCATGTATGGGACACCTCACATGTCTGAGGTTCTGTTGTGTCAGCTGCTAGAAAGCTGGCACTGACCATCCCGTTCAGATTCTGGGCTCCTCTTTCTCCTGACTGTGCCTTAACTTCTGCTGTATCAGATTCATTCATCTTTCTATTTTTCTTTCCTCAGTCCACCCATAACCCTTAACCTAGAAAATATAGCCTCTTCACCTTCCATATGGCAAGTCTTGTAGATATGAATACTTTGTTTTTAAGTTTTTTGATCAGGATTCAAAGTAGATTGTTTCCCATTCGGCTCCTTTCCTGTATCACAGTTTGCAATTGAGAAATGTGTATATATACATTATGTTTTTTGGGAGAATGTTGAATACATAGCTTATTAACATGGCATATTTTTGTTCATTCACAAACTTTCTTCCCAAGATTAAATCTGTTTTTCAGAATTTTTAGATTACATTCCTCCGTACAAATTAATTGTATGCTTTCTGGGTAACTGACATGTTTATTTGGTGATAAAGCGGGTAATCATGCTTTTAAATCTGAGGTAGTGTGTCCTTATCAAAGTCACTAAGAATGCAAAATACTGTTTAGTCTCATTCATCATTCAACATAGCCTCTTTCTCCCTACTGTAAGACAAAGTTTTCACCATAACCCCTTGATGAAGTGTAAATTAGGTTCACTGAACCAAATGTCCCTTATCAACTCAGTATATTAAGCCTTGAGCAAATAGTTTAGGATTCTGAAGAGTACCAGTCATACATTCCCAGATCTGCAGGTAGAACCATAGCTGGCCATCACTGTGAAGACCTCATGTTTCTTCTGTAGAAAAATATTCCTTAGAACTGTGGACCAAGGCAGCGCCCTTGAGACTAGCTCAGGGCTTGGATTTGGACACCTCTCTCTCCCCTTGTGGTGACCGAGTCCATTGAGCTTGCACTGGATAGCCCAGAAGGAAATGCAGATAATGAGTTGTGACAGCTTTGTGCAGAGAATGTAGATTTTATGTGGAAACTGAGTCAGTCTATATTATCCTCAGTCATCAGCAGGAGCCCACTGAAAGACCACTCCGTGCCCTCACTTTGGAGGTTATAAAATCCGCAGATCTTGTAGGGGAAAATGCTCCTGCTTGTGGGTCCCCGGGCAGTAGTGTGATCCAAGTAAACGGTGACCACTTTTTACCTTATTACGTTACTACTACTACTAATAACAAAATCCATTCCCATTTTTAAACACTTGACAAAACCTTTTCCTCACAATACTAGCGGTGCATAGCACAAGCATTGTCATTCCCATTTTGTTGATGGGGGATTTGAGGCCAAGAGTAGTTGAATGATTGCCTGAGGTCTTCACAGTAGGGAGTAACAGGGCTTGAGTCTTAGCTAAGACTTTGCAGCCATGTATCCGGAATTGGTTTTTTCCCTTGCTACCTCTAGACCTATTTCTTTATACAGTTTCCCTTGGAAGCCACATGAAAGTTAATAAAGTGGATTTTCAGTGGCTTTGACTTTATTTTTTTGGAGAAATGTTATACATTCATGTGCATATGCTTTGGTTGTGACAATCCAGTGAGATAATACATGTGCAATATGTATTGCCTGGTAGATTGTATTCTATTATTATGTAGTGACTTGCTGACCATTCTTTCATGGGATTTAGGTGCAGTGATCTATAGGTATCTTAAAAACAGGACAAATGCTAAGAAAGGGGAAGGAAAGGCGTTTGGTCCATGTCTCAATTCCTGTGTGGGTGCCCCCTCCATCCTCCTGGCCTTCCTTATGTGGCCCACGCCCATGATGCTGCACGGTTGTTTGAGAGGTGTGGATTTGCACTCAGGTCTTTAATGCCTGCCTTAGTCTGACTGGGCCTGCCTTCCTTTTCATATTTTAGCGTCCTGATGTAATGCTGGTGACAGGAAGCACTGAAGTGTTGTTGTGTTTGCTTTGCTTCCTCAGGATTTCCTTGGCTCTGGAGACCCCAAAGAAACCAAGTTGCTGATCACCAAGCAGGCCGACTGGGCCAGAAATATCAACGAACCCAAAGCTGCAGTGGAGATGTACCTCTCGGCAGGAGAGCATATCAAGGCCATAGACATCAGTGGTGATCATGGCTGGGTGGACATGTAGGTTTCCAATTTCAAACTCTGGGAGTATCTGCCACCCCATGTCAGCTCCTTAGGTTCTGACCAAATGGGGAGAAAATGAGGATTTCTCAAAAAGTATCCAGTCCCCTTCATCCTTGTGCATCCTAGGAAAGTGAATTCTGAGACTCAGAGCTGCCTGCGTGTAAGAAGTGTAAGAGTGTAAAAGTGTAAGAAGCAGCTACCTCTGAAGGGCAACTGAAGGCAGGGTAGGAGGAATGGGGGGATGGCAAAGACCTGGAGCCATGACCTTGAGCCCAGAGCTGGCATTTAAAGGTGACCAATGGCCCTGGGTAGGTGAGTGTGGTTGTGCTCAAATCCCCACCCCCTTCAGCCACCTTAATAGCCATCTGACCCTCTGTATCCTTTCCCCTGACTGGTAGCAAGGTTTCTAACAGAAAAAGCTACAGGCTGAGACACAGGTTTTATGTGTTAAGATCCTTTTGTATCACCAGGAGAGTAGCCCTTTAAAGCATTATAAGAACCAGGTGGATTTAGGATCCTTTCTCTGTCTGTCTCTCTCCCCCTCCCCCTCCCCCTCTCGCTTCATTATCAAATGATATTTATCAAGTATCCCTGAAAACATTAAACTCAGAGGCTTTGAACATATTTTATATTTGTCTGGGTCTTAAAAAGTGCCACTGTATGGATGTTTTCATTGGATGGAGGGACTGCCTCTGTCATATTTCTGTCTTAATATGTCCTCTCTGCTGGAAAGAGCTATTTTTAGTTGTTATTGCTCTAAGTGCTGATTGACATAACCTTAAGACAGGACTCTTTTACAGGAGGCATCTCCAGAGACAGCTGCCTCCCTTCCTTCCTTTCTGCTAGAGGGTGGAAGCAATGATCATCTCTGTCCATGATCCCTTTCCTCCAGAAGAGTTGGTTTTACTCTTAACTGTGCTCTGATCAGAAAGCATTAGCACTTCCCTTTCAACCTCATCTTTCTTCACCTGTGGGACAGAAGTAGTGAGATGATATAGAGGCCATCTCCTATCATTGATGGGCCATTGGATCTGATCGGGGAAGAGGGGAGGTTTTTTTTAAAGGTCTGTCTCTCTCCTCTAGATCAAAGGGTAGCCCAGACATCCACTTATCTCTCTTTGATGATGACTTTCAGTGGGGTAATGAGATGTTGCATCATCCTCCCCCTTTTTCCACTGAGGATTGAACTAGATCCTATTGGATGAGTAGGCCATCCAATTGGAAGTTAGAGTTATGTTAACTCTGCCAAAGAGGATGGTATCATTTCATGATTAACCATGCTACCATTAATTCATCTTTACTGAGTGGCCAAATGTACCCCAGGTGTTGCCCTAGTGATATGAGAAGGCTGGATCTTTGCAGAGACACACCACCACAGCCATACTGTGTAGGGGGTAATTTGGGAGAGGCAATGGGGTGCAGTGGAAAGGGTACTGACTTGGAGGTCAGAGGGCCAATGTTCAAATCTGCCTATATCACCCACTCCCTATATGACCTTTCATCTCTCTGGGCCTCAGTTTCCACATCTGTGAAATGAAAGGGTTAGACTAACTAGCCTCTCAGGTCCCTTCCAGCACTGAGTCTGTGACCCTATGACATCTCCTTGGCATAGTTTGTTACTTATAAAGAGTCTTTGAGGTCTTTAAGGGCCAGATGTTATATGGCTGCATCTGCCCTGGAGGGTTGGTAGTATAAGTACCCAGGTAGGTATAGCTAATTTTCCTTCCTTTGAGACGAAGATTGCTGTCGCATGGTCAGGTCTGAAGCTAGCAATGTTAAAACGAGGACAGCAGCTCCCAGGTCAAGCATACTTGTCTTCCCTCTTCCCATCACCAGGTTAATTGATATTGCCCGGAAACTGGATAAAGCTGAGAGGGAGCCCTTGCTACTGTGTGCTCACTACTTCAAGAAACTGGACAATCCTGGCTATGCAGCTGAGACCTACCTGAAGATAGGGGACCTGAAGTCCCTGGTGCAGCTTCATGTGGAAACTCAGCGCTGGGATGAGGTGCGGACTGGGTGTTGATAGAGACCATGGCAGGGTTTGGGGGGGGGGGGCGTGCCAAAGAAGCTGCTGCGGGGAGGAGATAGATGGGACTCTGCCAGGTAGGACAGGGGAACAAATCAGTAGTCCAGGTTGAGGGTACAGGGCTTTGCCATTAAATGTGCAGCCCTGTGCAAGCTGCTTCCCTTTCTGGCCTTCATTTGTAAAATTAAGTGGTTGTGGCTGCCTGGTTTCCATAGCAGCCTCTATAGAAGTTTCCCTGCTTGGAGGCTACACCTGTGCCATGGATGAGCCAGAAGCACCCCCACAGTTCTCAGGCACCGGCTGGCTCCCTGGCCTTTTGGCTTGGAGGGATGCAGGAATGAACAGAGCTGGGTGAAGGGGCTCCCGGTGCCCTGAAGCCAGTTGGGTCTGCTCACTCGCCCACTCCAGCATCCTGCTCTGACTGCTCTTCCGAAGCTCCTGCCTGTGGATGAATGTGGACATTCTCTGGCTCTGTGCAGTTCTCATCTGCTGTCCACATGACCCCATTTGGTGGAGCAAGGGGGTTGAGCATCAGGGAGAAAGAGCTCCCTGAGTTTGATTGAGAAGATGACTTTTCAAGAAGCATAAATGATGACACCTTGGACCACTTCCACCCAGACTGTGCATCAGGCCACCCTTGGTGCTTTGTACACTTTCCTGCTGCGTATTTGTGCTTGACTGATTCCTTTCCTTTAAAAAAAAAAGTGGCATATATGGAGTGGAGATCTTAGTAAATGATATTTCAAAGGCAGAGAGAATGGGGCAGGGGATGGGATTTTACGGCTGATTCTGGGGCTCAGGAGAAATGGCTAATCTGGCCCATACAGCACGAAGGCCACAGCTATCACTCAACAGAATATAAGCAGCAACGATGATAATGTCAATTATATTTCCTTAGGTGTCAGATTCAATTAAAAGAAATCTGTTTTCAGCACTACCAAAGCCCACGCAAGCCCTCAAAATAAAACGTTTCCGATTTGGTGCCGCTTCTGCGGTCCAGAAACAGACTGTGTTGTTATTGAATCCAGTCTTCTGCATATTGCTGTTAATTGCCTTTTGTTTTCAGAGAGCCTGTTTTGTTTTTGCCTTTCTGGAGGCAGGGAAGAGAGGAAAGGGCCCCTCCCCATGCCCGGTTGTCATGCTGGGGAAATCTGACAGCTCCATAATTAATTCAGCCAAGTACAGTATTTTCACAGGACAAAGTAAGCTGGTTCATTAAGAACACATTTGCTCCTTCTTGTAGGCCTTTGCTTTGGGTGAGAAGCATCCTGAGTTTAAGGACGATGTCTATGTGCCCTATGCCCAGTGGCTGGCAGAGAATGATCGCTTTGAAGAAGCCCAGAAAGGTAGGCTGGCCAATCAGAGCCATCGTTAGTAGTAAAAGTCCAGCTTTCAGACTTGGCCTTGGCTCTCCTGCCACTGCTCCCAGTGCCGTGGATTTGTATTTCATCATCCAGAGATGTTTTCAGTGGCAAAAGCCTGAATTCCCTCTTGGTCTCTGTTCTCGGCTCTGCCTTGAATCGTTTCGGCACCTTTTCTGCAGGATGGGTATCCTCTGGGTAGTACTTGCTGAGGTGAGGTGATTTTCTGCTCTAAGAAGCTTCAGAATGGGGTTTATCCTACTGTGGCGGGGATAGGGGGCTTGCGATCCTGGGAGAGGGGAGCTAGAGGAGAGTTGCTGTTCTCTTGAAAATGGGTTCACATTCTATCCCACAGCATCTCGCCTCTACTTAGATACACTCAGGAGCAGTAGCTGTCTCCTTACTTCACAGAGGAGTTCTGAGGGTGTGGGAAGGAGTGACTTGAGTGATTCTGAGGCATTCTAAAGGACAGAGTGTTCTCGGGATGTAAGCATTTCCAGAGCACCCAGTTGCTGAAGTATCTGCATGTTTGGGCAAAACATATCAACCTATCCATCTGTCTGTCTCTGCATTTCTAAGAATCCATTGCCATAGTAACTTGGTGCTCAAACAAGACACTTGAGGCAGAATTGGAACAAAGACAATAGTCTCTTTCCTTAAAATGAGTTTGGACATTCTAAGTTCAGAGGGCTGGGGCCCCCATGAGGCATTCTGTCTGTGGTGCTCGGTGAAAAGCCTGTCTTGGAGAGAGTTCTCATTTGCTATCCACAGATTTTGATGCACTGTCTGAACCAGCTTTTCAGGGACCAGGATCCCAAAGATACCTCAGATAAGGACAGGCAGGAAAATAAGCTGTCAAGCCCAAAGGCACAGACCTTCAAGGTTGGGCTCAGCAACTAGGTGGACAAGATGACCAGGAGAGCAATAGAAATTTAAGCCCCGTGTGAAATCTGACATGATGTGGTGGGAGCACCAGCTACAAGGTCCCTTAGCACTGAGCTCTCTGGCCAAACTTGTCTAAAAGCTAGGTGCTGCTTCTCCCCAGCTGTACTTGGCAGTGGAGGGGGGTACACTTACTACTGGTATTTATAGACGTAGGACCTGGAGATGACTGAACAGGGGCCCAGTAACTGTACCTACTTTTTATGGATGCAGATGTAGTTGGAACAGCATGCAGAGTGGGATTCCCCCTTTTCCAGTCCTCCCTCCGTACCCCGCGAAATGCACCCCTTGAAATCGTGACTTGATTGCATCACCCGCCCTGATGTTTTTTTCTTCCTGCAGCATTCCACAAAGCTGGCCGTCAGAGTGAGGCAGTCAGAGTGTTGGAGCAACTCACTCACAATGCTGTGGTCGAAAGCAGATTCAATGACGCAGCATATTATTACTGGATGCTGTCCATGCAGTGTCTCGATATAGCTCAAGGTAAGTAGGAGAGGGCAAGCCTGTTTCACCTACCCCCACTCCAGCACGGAGATAAACATCTAATGAGCTGTAACATTTTAATTAAAACCCAGGGCTTGTTTATTGCCGGTACCATCTAGAACCCTGTGTTGAAGCATAATCTGGCATGTCATCTTTTTCCAGTTTACCTGGAAGCATTAACAAATACCTGAATGCCATGCTGAGGTTATAGCCGAGAGCCCTTGCCCTACATGCTAATTCAGAACATTTCCTTCCCCAGCAGGGACCTGTAGCTGCAACCATCTGAGCACTAGTTTTTGGTTTTGTTTTTTTTTTAATAAAAAGAAAAGCAAATCACATGTAATAACACACTGGAATTTTTTTATATGGCTTTTATGGGCTGAGGAGAAAAATTGCTGCCTTCTAGCACTGGTACTGTTCTAGAAGGCTTCTCATAAAAGGAATGACTGTGAATGGACGGTGGTGTCCAGGGAAGAAATTCTTCTTCGTTAGGCTAGGAGCAAAGCCAGCGATTTGCTCATGCCCTCTCTTGCATTCAGGAGGGGTGGCACAGAGGGATGAGGGCCAATAGGACAGTGATGGTGCTGCTCCTGCTGCCGCTGCTGACTCCAGCCTGTCCCTGCCACAGCAGGCAGGCCCGGTGCTGAGTGGACATGGCACGGGGCCCTCTGTGGATCCCTTGGGGTCCACCGTGACCATTATATCCGAGACTCCTTCCCTAACTTGGGCTGCCCAACGCTCGGACCATCAAACACATTAGAAAGCTTTTCTGCTCCATCTTTAGTCTCAGAGTCAACCCTCAAAGAACCAGCCCTTCTTGTCTGTCCTTTGTTCACCCCTATGGTTGCATCAGAGACAGTTGGGAATTCCGTTTGATTGGTCTTCTCCCTCTTGCCTCCATGCGTGCAGCAGACCAAGGCCAGAAGGAGGAGATGCTGGTCAAGTTCCACCATTTCCAGCACTTGGCTGAGCTGTACCACGTGTACCACTCCATTCAGCGCTACACGGTGAGACTGTCAGTGGCCTGGGGAGGGGGGCGCAGAATGGGGTGCTCCGCTCAGTTTTCCTGAGCAGCAGACTTCGAGATGTACAAGAAACCAGTTTAGACACAAGGAACTGCCCAGTAATCCTGACGGCTTTTTTAACAGAAAATACTCTTTAATAATCTTGTGCTTTTTTTGTTCCTAGTAGGTTTCCTAACTGGCACACAGCTGGAGTTCTGGAGTGGAAGTGTGTGCTGGTGACTCAGATGGTCCTTGGAAGTGCTGTTCTCTTGCTTTTTTAAAGGTTCCTAGAGAAGCAGCTTCCATATTAACCCCTCCATCATTTAATTCTCCTCCTAGTCAAGAAATCTTCAAATGTAACCAAAATCTTAGATTCCAGGAACAGCAGTGCTGCTTACTTACTGTGACCTTGGGCAAGTTACTTTGTGACTGCATAAACTTGTTTTTCCTGTTTCTCTGTAAAATGCCATGGTTGGGCCAGGTGATCAGAGAAACTGCAGACTAACTTTCTATGAATCTTTTCATTTTTAAGCCCATTTCCTCATGTCATCTTTATAACTACCCTAATTCCTCCTCAACTTCTTGGGTTTTTTCCTAAAGATTATGTTTTTTCATCTCTGATCATTTCGGCTCCTCCTATCTGTACCTTCCTCAGTTCTTTCATGTTCTTATTAAGATGTGGAGAGCCAAACTGGACAGCTGCTTTTTTCTTATAGCTACTGTATCCTAGGGAAGTGGGCCAAGGATTGACCTAAGACTTTGACGGCACTGGTGTCCTCAAAATTCCCATTAGGACCCTGGGCCCTTTTTCCCTATTTCCCCTCTCAAATGCCATAAGTCTCTCAGTCTCTAACAGGGGTTCTGTGTTGGGAGTGCAGGGTGGGGAGGTATAGCAGTAAGCACCCTGACACATCCAGGAAGGGCTGCTACCACAGGTTCTTAGATCTGCTTTTCTAAAAGGAAAGCAACTTTTGAGGGGCCAACAATCTTCTTAAATCACATATACCAGGAGAGAAAATAAAAGCAGAGAAATAAATACCAATAGACAGAACGTCCAACTGTCTGACCACAAGCACTATGTACATCACAAATCAACAGATCCAACTATCTGACCATTCCATCCATACGTAGTTACCAGAGAGAGAAGCACCTGCACCTGGGTTTTCAAAGCCTCGGGGTCCTTTACAGCCACCTGGAGTCTCCTCTGGCACACAAATCTTTGTCCAAAGAGTAAGCTCCAAAGCAGAATCTCACCTCAGAGTATATATACACTTTCCAGAGCCAGAGGGCATCTCTACCCTCAGGACCCAGTGCCTCATTAATTAACAAAAGGTTACAAAACAAGCCTTCCCTAATCAAACTTCCCTTAATGAACTCCACCTGAGGCTTACGAATGGCTGGGGAAGAGGAATCCTCAGGTGTTCATCCACACTCAGTTGATTCTCAGAGATTGATGTCCTCATTCAATTCAGTAATCATTAATTAAGCTAAAAGGGATGTATTCCTTGCTCTTCAGGAGCTCCTCTCACCACTGGGATGTGGCATTATTTCACTGAGTAGTAAAAAGAAACAGGATTTGTCATTTTGTCACTTCCTTATCATGTGCCCAGGAGCTGTTCTTCAGAATCAAGTCCAAGAATCAGCATTTATTAGGCACTTACTGTATGCCAGGCACTGTTGTGAGTGCTTGGGAATATGATCACCAGCAGATACTTACTGCCTGTCTACTTTGTGCCCTGTTCTAGGCTCTGGCCAGTTCCACCATGTTTAGTGTAGCCAGTGCCACCCACTTGGGTCCCAGGTGACCTGAAGTATCGACCCAAGGATGGGCTCCTCTTATGTTGGGATAGGGGCTGGTCAACATGAGCCATAGGGTCAGTAAGGAGCATCCTCCTGTCTCCCAAACTAGTGTTCAAATAATTCGGGAGCCGCCTGATCGTGGACAGTCCAGCTCCCTGCTCAAGAACCCAGAGGGCAGGGTTAATCAGAGAGGTCACACTTAGTGTGGCCAAGTTAGAATCTGGTTGTTATGCTCAGTTTTAGCCTGGCAAAGAAAGTAACCTCATGAGAGAGATTATTATTAGAACTTTTTTTGTAATTAACTTTTTTTTCAATTAACAAGCATTTATTTTCTCTCTTTCCTACTTCCCTCACTGGAAAAAATCCCCAGGGTAGAATTAAGGCAACATTTCACTTTCTTGAGGCCAGCTGATTATGTAGGAAAAGTAGAGTAGCTAGAAAGAAATTCAGTAAACTTTAATTAAGTACCTACTGTGTGCTAGGTGCTAAGCTAAGCGCACTAGGAAAGACAGTCTTTGCCCTCCAGGAGCTTCCTATTTAATGGGGGAAGCCAGGACACCAAAAGAATCTGGGAAGAGGGTGAGGCACCCACCAGAGGGTGGCCTGGCTGAGGCCATTGTATTCTGGGAGCCCAGACCAAGCAGAGTTGCTGATGGAAAGTGGAGAGTGAACTGGAAAGGACTCAGACCCTGGAGAGGTAGAATATAATGTTCAGACTACTTTGACCTTGCAACTTAGTGAAAAGCCTAAATTATGAAATATTTTATAAAGGAATATAGTTATCTATCTAGGGCCCACAGAAGTTATAACTAACCTCAAGCTAAGCATGGCCAAGTAGGGGGTTTGGCCTGGTTGATTTGCATCAGTCTTACCTAAAGCATAATTAAAAGCATCTATGTGCAGACAAACAATCTATGAGCCAGATTCCTTCAGAATGGTTTATTTCAAGTCAGGCCATCCTCCAAACCTTGGAAGGCCTTTCTTAGCAGGGGCTGAGATGGATTCATCACAGCCTCTGTGGAATTCTCTCAGAATCCAGTGAAATGAATTCTATGTCTTGACAAGCCATGGATTTCACTCTCTTTTTTCTCCCTTTCCCTGCTGCAGGAGGAGCCCTTCAGTTTTCATCTTCCTGAAACACTCTTCAATATATCCAGGTTCCTGCTTCACAGCCTGTCTAAGGAGACACCCTTGGGTATCTCTAAAGTGTATCCTTGCTCCAAGGTTCTGAGCAAGATTTCGTCTCAGCCCCTGCTCCTAATTGCCCAGAGCTTTTCCTTTTAGAGCACTTTGCAAACAAAACCATTTATCTTTCCAACAGCCCCTGAAGAGACTGAGCTTGCTATCCTTAGTCCTGTTTTATCACACAGAATCAGTCAGGGAAAGGAAGGTGTCTGTGCCAAAGGGGGAATTAGCAGAAAGGACCCCTGGGGTTCACTGTGCTTCTTTGATCTCTCTCTGTAAATAAATGTCCTGGTGAGGAACAGTATAGGAGCCCTCAGCATTCCTCTCCACAAGCATTTGGTAAAGACTTCCTATGTACAAGGAGTGCCCAGAGCAGAAGTCTTCTGATTTGGCTAAGATATCATTCCTCCTCCGTCATAAGACCGCCTGACCAATTGAACAACTCAGAACCTCAAGCAACCCTCTGAGACCATCCCCTACATATGAGTTGCTAATTTGCATCAATGGAGGGACTTACACACTAGGAGTTCCTGATACCATTGAAATCATGTGTCCATATCTATGTCTGTCTCCCTACACCTGTAATCTGTCTGAATACACCAATTCTCTGGTAATTGATGGAGACCTCGCTGAGCCTTCTTATTCTGTGCAGTTCTCCATAGAGGACCTCTGTCTTATGCTGAAGGCCTTATTCTAGGGCTTTTTGGGTTTTTTACATTTCTTCAGTTTTAGTGTATCCTTTAGGTTAACTATCTGTTATCCCTTTCCCTTGCCATCTCTTTTCCAATTATAAGTTCATTTCCAGGATGATATCCCTTACACCATGCCATTCAAACCTTCTTCATCTACGACATCCCATGAAACAGTACTTTTATACACAACAGATAAAAAAATTGGGAGGATTTACAGGAAGAAGGTCCTGTTATGGCAAGAGTCTCATTTATGCCAGTTCTTTGACCCTCATCAACCAGTATTTACTGAGTAACAGACCTTTCCTCAGCCCTGTGTTTAGTATTATGGAGGACAAGACATTTCTTGCCTTTGAGGATGTTACCATGTAATAGGACAGACAAGATTAACCACATGACATAATTAAGAAATGTTAGTCTAAGCATGTGTTAATTAAGTTTTAAGTTGTGGGCCACATCTGCTGAGTCCTAAGGAGTTCAGAGATGAGGGACATCAGTGAAAGTGAGCAAACCAGGAAGGCTTCCTGGAGGAGGCATCCTTGGTGTGTGAGCCCTGAAGGATAGATGAGATTTGAACTGGAGGAGAGGAGCAGGGAAAGCATGCTTCAGGCTTTGGTGGAGAGAGGTATGTAAGCAAAGACACAAAAGGCTGAAATGAACATGATGGGTCCCAGGGAACAGTAAGCAGAGCATCAGGCTAGAACAGGAGGATAGCGGGTGATAATATGGGATGGGCAGCATGAGGCCTCATCATGGAGCCTCCCAAGGCAGGGACCCCAATGGAGACACCATGTGGGAAAGTGCGAAAGACATAGCTCATGGGCCAAGTCTGGGAGCTCATAACTTAAGGTGGGGCCGAGGAGTACAGGGTCCAAACCAGATGCTTGAAGACCCAGGTCAGGTCACCCAGGGCTGATATCAGACTGAGGCAAGGGCACAAAGCATCATTTGTTCTAGCCTTTAGTCCGCCTCAGTCTCTGCCAGAAGGTTGGGTCATGGGCCATTGCTGAGTGCAGTAGAGACGTTCTGGCCCGAATTTAGGGAGCAAGATGAGCTTTAAGGAGGCCAAAGAACCGGAGTGGTTAAAATATTAATGGAAATGGCACTTCTTTATCTCTGGAAAAAATTGTATGCCTTTGCATCCGAGAAATACATTTACATCTTACAAATGTGCAAACGCATTTCTCAAGCTTCTACCCACACCTTCCTGGCACTGAGAAGAGCTGAGCTGTGATGCAAAGCTCACTCCAAAAGTAACCCTTGGTTGCCTCGCTGCCTTTCTCCTCCTCCTTCCTCAACTTGATTACAGAAATACGTTATTCACCCTGGCCAAACAGAGCAAAGCTCTGGGCGCGTATAAATTGGCTCGTCATGCTTACGACAAACTGCAGGGTCTGCAGATCCCCGCAAGGTTCCAGAAATCCATAGAACTGGGCAGCCTGACCATCCGCTCAAAGCCCTTTCACGATAGTGAGGTAAGTGTTGATGTGAGCTTACAGCTGTCATCCCTCTGACCACCTGGTGACCAAACCAGTCAACCTAGTCCTTGCCCGATGACTGTCTGCAGATTCAGTTCGAGATCAGCTTGGTTTCTAAATGTTCCTCAAGGATTCATCCTGCCCTTCCCTCTCTGACCCAGGTTCCCTTCTTCCAGGCGTATCCTCTGCCCTCTCCTTTCCTGCAGTCTTCGCACTTTGGAGTGTTGGCCATGACCTTGCTCCCATTCTCCTCATCATCTCCTTAATTTGGAGATGGTTTGAGGCTAGCCTGAGGGAGTCTGATGGTTCAAGTGTTTTCCAGGTCCCCAGACTCCTTGAAGGATTCAGGTTAGGTGTCTCCTAGAAACAGCCTGCAGTCTTCAGATGGCAGCATGAACTTTCTCAGCCTCCTGGCTTTAGAACCAGTCTTGGGGCTGAAGCAGACCTGTACAGGCCCTCATCTGTGTCCAGGCCAGGCTCTCCCTCATGCTGCCTTTTAGCCTTGGGCTTTCCTTTCCTTTAACCCAGTGGTCACCTGATCTCCCATTTTGATCAGTGACTTCCAAGAACATTCTTCACAGTATTGCCCTGGACCATTCATTATGTTGTGGGAAAGAAACAGGAGCAGCAGTGGAGTCTGGAGAAGGAACCCTTCTCACTACCCCCAGGCTCCCTAGTGTGGGCATGTAGGCGACGGAACCGAGTTGGAATAACTGGTTCCTATCCAGACTTTTCCACATATTTTTATGTGACAGACTGGTTACTTTCCTTTTTGGCCAGTTTCCTCCTCTGAAATAAAGGGGCTAGACTAGCCCATCCTCTGCAAAGGCAGACCAGAAGCGAGACTCAGCCCAGCCTGCAGGTGCACCTGGAGTCCCTTCTTACTTCCTGCCCAGGCAGTCTGCCCGCAGAGCTGCTGGCCATGTGGCTTGCTCCCTCAGGACACATGGACGTCGTCCCTTGGGTGCAGCGACCAGCCCAGGAATCAGTGGTGGGGGAGGAGGCCGGCCTGATGTGCCCTACCGGTGCCTGAAGAGGGCCGGTGGCCTGTGTGCTCGGCTCCATGGGGTTCTCTCTTTGCAGGAGCTAGTGCCCTTATGTTATAGGTGTTCCACCAATAACCCTCTGCTCAACAACCTGGGGAACGTGTGCATCAACTGCCGTCAGCCCTTTGTCTTCTCGGCGTCTTCATATGGTGAGTTGGAGAGCAGGAGCCTCTCTGCTCCTTTCTCACTCCCTCTGGGGAATGGAGAGCTGGTGGGGGAGGCTTCATGAAGCTCAGGACTCCGGGGAGGTGGCTGGGTAGCCAGGGAGTCGAGTCTGGTGACAGTCTGGAAAGCCTCTGGGGATCTGAATCTAGGCTGAGATGCAGCGTTAGGAGACACTGAGTTTTACTGATGTCCCATCTCCCTGACCTGTGACCCCATTCTCCAGAGGTTCTGCACCTGGTGGAATTTTACTTGGATGATGGAATTAGTGATGAAGAAGCCGTGGCTCTCATTGATCTGGAGGCCCCGAGGCTAATCAAAAAGGAGAGGAAATGGCAAGAAATAACCAACCCTAGTATCCTTTGTGGGGCTGAGGGAGACAGCCGGAGCGCTTGTTATTAACATCCCCCTTGGGATGACTGTTGCTGTTCTTCTCATTTACTACAGTACCATGTGGTTGTATTGCTCAGTCCTGCTGTCTACTGGTGGTTCACTGGTGGCTTTAGGCAAATCTCAATTTGAGAGGATAGGTTTTTAAATCCTAATTTGTAGCGACTTGTGAACTTTTTGAGTATGAGCTCTGGACATGAAAGGGAGTATTCTTTGGAGGCTAACAAGACACAAGGGGTGGGTGGCTAAACAGGGCTTCCTCAAGCGGTTTCCTTTGACAAAGTCCTCAAGATTCACAAACTTTGAGACTTGATGAGACTGTGGACCACATTGAGGAAGATGACCCATTTACTGCCAAACTGAGCTTTGAGGTGAGAGCTTTGGTATAGGCCCCTCACTCAGCTTTTCTGACTTCAGTAGTTAGGGGGGAATAAAATTCCTGAAGCCAGGAGGAGCCAGAGGAGATTAGACAACACGGCCATGTGGTGGTACCAGGCAGTGCGGTGGTGATATTTCCTGCAGCATTTTAAGCATCTTGGGATGGACAGGAGTGGAAAAGTTGAAGTGACCCAGGGTTGAAAATTAGCATCAAATCCAGCTCATTGGGAATCCTCAGTTAATGTATGTCAGGTGACCAGAACCACATCTAGGGTATTGTGTTTGGTTCTGGACACTCTTCTGAAGCGTGTGTAGACTAGGGTGACCAGGCTGTGGTCTCAGTGTTTAGCCTGGAGATGAGGAATGTGATCACTATTTGAAGGATGTTCCATGAAGAAGGGATAGCCCACTAAACTTGTTCTGTGAGTCACCAAAGGATGTAACTGGAACCAGGGTCTGGCACTTACATGCACAGTGCTCTAACTTATCTTTCTACCCAAGAGTTGTCCAGTAATGGATCAAAGTAACTTAAGAGGTAATGAGTTCCCTGTACCTGGAAATGTATCTCACAGACACTCCCTGGCTGTAGAAAGAATCCTCGTGGGGATGCAGTGGTAGGCTAGACTAGGGCCTCTGAAATCATTGTTGACTCTGAGACAGGCCTGAGATGTGCCCAAAGGATGCCATCCCTTCTTCTTGGACATGGTGTAAGTAAATCCCAAAGCGCTCTACTTCCTTGTTTTCACACCTGCTTTTTGTAGCAAGGGGGCTCTGAATTTGTTCCTGTGGTGGTGAATCGGGCAGTCCTTCGGTCCATGAGCAGGCGGGACGTCCTCATCAAGCGTTGGCCCAAGCCGCTGCAGTGGCAGTACTTCCGCTCCCTCCTCCCCGATGCCTCCATCACTATGTGCCCTTCATGCTTTCAGGTGGGAGATGCATAGCTGGTGGGGGTGGGAGACCCAAACACCTCCTGGGCAGGGACCCACATTTTGTCCCCTTAATGTCAAACTCCAGGCTAGATACCTCGTGTTGACCAATTTCAGTTGGCTGGAGATAATTTCTCCCCTTTGCCCTGTGACTTTATGAACTGGAGAGCTAGCAGAGGTTGGCTACTGAGACATTTGATATCTGGAAGGGAAGGCCCATCCTGGAATGAACCAGTGCAGCCTAAACCCAGGAATGGGGAAGAATCCTTGGATCCCTGAGACTTCTTGCTCAACAAACCTGTTTGCTCCTCTTGGTAGATGTTCCACTCAGAAGATTATGAGCTTCTAGTCCTGCAGCACAACTGTTGCCCGTATTGTCGGAGACGCATCGATGAAGCTGGCCAGTGACCCCTGTCTGCCTCTGCCTCTCTTCCTCCGTGCAGGAGACCACAACAGAGAGCGAGAACCACATGTCCACACCCCTTCCCAGTTATCCAAGTTATGCCTTTATCATTCCCAGATAGTTTCAGATTTTTGAGATGTTTATATAAAAAAGAAGAAAGAGTTAAAACCATAAAAATATTTTCTGTGCAGATGAAATTTATATTGGGGGGGTGGGGAGGTAGGGAGGAAAGTGTAACTACGAAATTTCTATTTGTGGCATTTTCTTACTTTGTAAATAGCACTATGAGATGGAAAAGAGAATGTACTTATATTTTCTATTAAAAAAATCTGTTACTCTTTAAGTTGATTGGAGTTGTTCATAGCAGCCTGCTGGAGTCCACAGATCTGTCAGACCATTAGCATGTACACTTTGTGAACAGATTGCCTCAATAATTACAAATAAAAGGGCTACTTATTTTCATCAGTGTCTGTATTTTAGCAAATCTTCATATTGTCTGTAACTTAATTTCCTTATGCAAAAGTGCACCTGTTTCTAATTTAATCAGAGAGGAACATTACATTTGTGTGCTCTTAAAATTTAATCTAATTGAAGTGACAGTATAGGGTGGGTTAAAAAAAATTTTTTTATATTACCAAGAGCAGTATTCACAAAGAAATAAATACCTGTCTCAGCCATAGATAATAAGAAAATCCAAAAGGAGTCATCACTTATCTTTCTAGATTGAGAGTCAGTTTTGAAAAAAACATTCTTGTATAGGAAAAGGGGAAGAGTGGGGGGAAATGGAGAAAAGGGAGAGAGAATATCTCTCCAGACAGAGCTTTCTGCCCTTGAAGAGATGACATGCTAATGGAGGTCACAATCAATTTTATGTAATGTCATTTCTCAAGGAATGGTGCACTAGGAAAGATATTACTTATGAGGTGGTACCTGAGTAGCACTTTGAAAGAAACTCAGGGTTCTGAGTGTAGAGGTGCAAGGGAGTGCATTCCAGATGTGGGGGACCACTTTTGCCAAGACACAAAATGGGGTAATAGAATGTGGTGTGCAGGGAACAGCTAGTCAGTCACTTTGTTAGAATTGCATGGGCAGTCAATTTCTTTGGCCTTTTCTGGGGCTTCAGGGATACCCTGAACTTGGTCCCCTCACTTTATGACCACTGAGCATTTCCAACTAAGAAGTATCCTTCCCCTAGCTCACCTACGGATCCAAGCCATAGCTCTACTATCTCCCACCTTTTCCAAACACTCTACTTTTCAAATTTTCTTAAAATTTGTACTATTAGGAACCATAAGGGAACAGAGAGGGGGTGACAGCTGGGGAAAATACAGTGCAGAATCCTACAAGGTAGCTGTCCCTGAATCTTGAGGGGGTTGCCACATCCTATTCTGAGCTTTCTTTTTACAGGCTCCTTTCATCCTTTCATCCTCTGCCTCCCCACTATAGACCCTTAATTTCCTGGTCTTTCACTGGAGTGAAAATGGAGTTAGATTTTCATCTTTTTTAACTCCTCAAAATTTTGCAGGGAGGACACTATAAGGGAAAAAACAGGTAGAACAGGGTAAAACTAAGCTGTCAGAAAAAAATACCCCAAACTCCATCCCATTAGAGTCAAAATAAGTTACGCATCCAAAAAGTACGATTACATTCAAATCTAGGAAACTGGGCAACACTAGTCTTCCAACTTTGGACCAACCAGCCATTCAGCTGGCCAAAGCCTGAGTTCTCCCTCTGATCTCACCTTTCTGATTCCTGAGCAGTCGTGGTTTCTACCCAAATTGTGCAGGAGGTCAGTTATAGGAACAATGAATGGCAGTGATGGTAGTGTCTTTATAATTGTAAAGAACTCGATACTTTTCAAAGCCCCTTCTCAACAAGTGTCTTACTAGATTCCCTCAGCCCCTTGGTGAAGGCTGGGATTGCTATTCTCACAAAACAGTAGAGCTATGTGGCATAGGGGATAGTGCCAGATCTGGGGTCAGGAAGACCCATTTTTCTGGGTTCAAATCTGGCCTCAGACACTTAATAGCGGTGTGACCCTGGACAAGTCCTTTAACTCTGTTTGCCTCAGTTTGTCATCTATAAAATCAGCTGGAGAAGGAAATGGCAAACCACTGCAAATCTTTGCCAAGACAACCCCAACTGGGGTCGTAAAGAATCAGATGCCACTGAAATGATAGAACAACAAACAAAGGATGAAGCAAATCCTCAGAGAAGTGACGTGATTCAAGGTCGTGTCTCCACTTAGCTGTGACTAAAATTTAATTCTCCCAGTTCCCTCTCCAAGGCTTGTTCTAAAACCAACTTGCCTTTGTTAGAAGAATTCTCTTTGTTCTGCTGTGGTAGAATCTCAGCATCTTAGAATTAGAAGAGATCATCTAGTTCAACCTACCCTGAATGGGAATCTCTAAAAAAAAAACTCCCTTACAAGTGGTTATCAAGACCTGCCCTGCTCTTCAAAAGACTTTCTCACCAGTTCCACAAACGTTGATGAGACTGCATCACTCTGTCCTTGTTAGGAGGTTTTTTCTCAAGTTGAGCCCCTTCTCTGCAGTTCCTACTCATTAGTCCTAGTTCCACCCTCTGGGGCCAAGCAGAACAAGTCTAATCTCACTTCCTCATGACAATCTTTCAAATACTTAGAGACTCCCCCTTCCCCGATTCCCTATTAATCCCTTCTGTTCTCCAGGCTGAACATAGCCAGTTCCTTCAGTCTACAGTTAGCACTTCCTTCTTTACCTGCAAGGGCCAATATGGAAACCACATTAGCGAAATGTGTATTCTATGGAGAAAAAATGAGGGGGAAGCATAAGGAGAGCTAAACCAACAGAATTCTTGCCATTAGAGTATCTAATTACTTAAAATCATGCATGCATGCTTTCTAGCTAAACATTTATGAATGTGTTAGGATTTTCATCAGTGTGTTACTTGAACTGAAGTCATCTGGCTGGGAAAAGATAGGGGGGAAGCCACTACCTAGCAACATGTCAATCATGCTGACAGATCAGATGGTCTGTGGTTGAAGGCAGTGGGATGAGAAGACTAGACTGAAAATGGAGATGTTTACAGCTTCAGGTAATGATTCCCAAACCATTACCTGACCATTACCAGCAGTTCCTTCAGTGAGGGCACCAGGGGAATTAGGAGATGTCAGCCTAGTTAGCACAATGGAAAGGTCATTGGACTGGGGATCAGGACACTTGGGTTTTAGACCTGGCTCTAACAATCTGTAAATCAATAAGAATTTACTAAACACCTGTAATGTGCCAGGAGCTCTGCTAGGTGCTGTCCCTGACTAAATAGCCTTGGGCAAGTCACTCCCTGCCTATAGGCCTCGGCTCTGTAAAAATGAGATATATTTATGTATACGGGGATTTGGAAATGACTGCAAGATGATCTCTTTTGGCTCTGAGTTTCTATTAATACATCTGCCGCTGTTGAGCTAGATGTATTTCATCTCTCTGGGCATCTTTTACCTGTGAAATAGAGATATATGACAATCTGCTTCCTCAGAGGGAGATTGTGAAGAACAGTAGAGCTCATCAAGAGTTTTGAGCTTTTTGGAATAAAATAAAAAGCTGTCTCTCTCTCCTTTCTCTGTCTCTCCCTCTCTTTGTTCTCTCTCTGTCTCTCCCCCCTTTGTTCTCTGTCTCTGTCTCTCTGACTCTCTGTCTCTCCCTCTCCCTCCCTTCCTTCTTCCCTTCTTTCTATCTGTTCTCTGCTGCTTTCCCTCTTCCTCTTGCTTTGTTGTCCTATCAGTCTGATAGTTCACCTTTCTCCTCCCATCTCATAAGAATGGGTATCCTGGAAGGCTCCATCCTTTCCTTCTCTCTCCTACTCTCCCCCAGTTTCACTTACCATGTTTGTGCAGTTGAGTCCCATGTGAATACCGAAGTCCAACTTCTCCAAGTTCCAATCATATAGTCCTAAAAGCTTACTGAAATTCTCCATCTAGATGTCCTGCCTGCACCTCAAACTCATTAGGTCTAGAATTGAATCTATCTTTGCTGAAAAGTCCTCTCCTCCCCTTAACTTCTACATTGCTGGTTCTCTCCAGAAGTGACCTCTTCAATCATGACCTTGGACAAACTGGCCCAAGAGCCCAGGGCTTCTCTGGCACTTCCAAACCCTCCTTCTGCTGTCCTCTTTCCACTTCTTGAGGGGAGAGAGACTGTCTTGAATTTATTATTGTATCCACAGCACCTAGCACAGTGTCTAGGCACTTCATCAATGCCTCTTTGCTTAATTGATGGCAGTCTGTTCTTTAACTTTACTTCCATCTGATTGAATAAGCCAGTCTAGACTCTTGTTGCTACAGTCTACCAGCCTCCTTTCTAAAGGAGCTCAGCACTTGGCACCTAGCTCACAACCCTTTCTCTCCACTCCAACCCGTTGATTTCATACTTAGGGACCTCAGTGCCCAGGCTGATTTTCTCTTCCTATGCCTTCTCACTCTGTTAGCCTTATCAACTGCATTTCCATGTCACCGATAGGCTTGGTCATGCCTTAGCTTTTACCCCTATCATCATGAACTACAACAACCATTTATTAAGCCCCTACTTTGTGCCAGACCCTTTACTAAACCTGAGGATACAAAGAAAGGCAAAAACCCAGTCCCTACCTTCAAGGAGTTCCCCTTGTAATGGGAGAGAAAACCATGCAAATGACTTTGTACATTCAAGACATATAGAGTGTGAAGACCATTGACCAGAATAACAGTGCCTGTCCTCTAACCTCAAACTTTGAAATTCCCTCCTCTCATCAGAATCTCTTGCCAGCTTTCTTTTTTTCCCTCACGCCTCCTAAAACAGACGGTGAATTCCCTGAGGACAGAGACAGAGTGTAGCCCAGCATCTGGTGTATGGGTGAGGAACCTGAGACCTTGAGGGCACATGTAGCCTTCAAGTGACCTTTAGGGACCTGTGGGTTCCCGACCCTTGGTCTACTGCATTGTAGATGCTTGTTGACTTGCTGACCACAATCTCCAGTCTCTCTATCCATCCATCTCTGTTTTCCCCATCTACCATTCCTGCTCTGTCTCCATTTCTCTTTATAATTTTTAATCCTTTTTTTTTTTTTACCAGTTTAAGGATACACTGTCTTCTACCTTTGAATCCCTCACTTAGATTGAATAGGCCCCTTATACAGATACTATTAATACCCTGCTAATAATAAACTCTGAGTCATCCCCTTCATCTACTTTATCTGTTCCTCTGCTTGAACTGTTGAATGGATTAGGTACACTCCAATTTCATGTTATTTAACTCTAATTGGGGCTTCCTAACTGCATAACCATCCGTGGAGCATTCCCTGATTGATGGTCATGCTCTCTGCCGCAACTGTTCCCAACCTTCTCCTCCAGCTACATCCACCCTCCACAACCCAGACTCCCTGAAAAAATGAAGACCATTCCGAAGTTCCCTTATCTCTTCTATTCTGTGCTTGAAATCATGTATTGCCTTTTTTCTGGGATATTTTCAAGATATGTTTGAAAGACTCAGGGAGTTTTTTGTTGTTCAGTCATTTCTTGTCAGATTCTTCATGACCTCATTTGGGGTTTCCTTGGCAAAGATACAAGAGTAATTTTGCTATTTCCTTCTCCTACTCATTTTACAGATGAGGAAACTGAGGCATAAAGTTACTTGCCCAGGGTCATACAACTAGTAGGTGTCTAAAGCTGGATTTGAATTCAGGTCTTCCTGACTCCAGGCCTGGTGCTTTGTCTTTTGTACCACCTCACTGCCCCAAATTTTTCTGTGTTTCCCCTTGTCCTTTCCCCTTTGTTCCAGGCTCTGAGGACCTTTATCAAGGTCAACCTATGGCCTTGATGTCATCTTGTCTCTTCTTTTATGGGTCCATATCAAACCTTTTCCTTCCTATAGGGTCTTTCCCTATTGACTAGAAACATATCCAGATTTCCCCAGTCTTTAAAAAAATTTTCACGCAATCCTCCAATCTCTTCAAGCTATTCTTGTAATGAATGATGAAATACATTTAAGAAGCATTTACTACTAAGAAAGTAAATCAGAGATCCTCACCCAGGTCAAGCGTCTCTGGAAAGAGTCCTCGTTTAATAATCAACATTGTTAATACAAATGATAATTAATATAAATAATAAGAATTATATATTCCACTACGTTCTGTGGATCTATTTGTCTGTCTGTCTGTCTATCTATATTCACACACATATGCATACATACACACACTACACATATTTATGTATGTACGTGACACTGTCTGTTCTCAGGGAATTCACATTCTAATAGAGGGAGACAGAATATAAAGGGGAAGTTCCAGAGATGAGAGGTTAAGTCCCAAATCCTAAGGAATTGGCAGCAGGGCATTTCGATCCAGTGGTTCTGAGATTGCAGCAGCAACCTTGGTGGATGACAAGAAGGTGACCTCCATTTTGTTTATAAGTTCCTCGGCCTCAGAAATTCTTCCAATTCACCATCCAGTCTCTCCTCAACCTCTAGTAACCCATGTGGAGATGTTCAGCAGGCAGTTATCAACATGAGACTTAAATTCAAGAGAGAGAGAGATTCAAGATGGGAAGATAAATTGGGAGGTGATGATTGAATCCATGAGAGCAGAATACATCAATAAGGGAGAGGTTGAGGGTAAGAACAGAAGCGAACTGAAGACAGAGTCGTGGAGGGCACCTATACTAGAAAGGCAAGAGAGGGTTGATGAGCTAGCAAAAGAGACAGAAAAGCAGGGCTCAGACAGGTGGGAGGAGAGCCAAGGGAAGCCAGTGTCCCAGAAGCCAAGGGAATAAAGAATGTCCAGTAGGAAGGGTTAGCCAATAGTATCAGGATATAGAGGAATAAAGGAGAGGGGGAACGGAGGAAAAGTCATTGTTTTTAGAACACTGGCAACTTGGGAGGGAGCAGTAGTGAAGATGTAAGGAAGAAGAAGAGGCATCAAAAGAAGAGGATTTTCTAGAAATTTGGTGCTGAATGGGAAGAAAAAAAACTTAAGGGGATGGCAGGTTTAAGTGAAGGGCTTTTCAAAAAGATAACTCACCTGTATATGGTTCTTAGAGCAAGGACTCAACTTTTTTTTGTGTCCTGAATGCCTTTGGCAGTCTGCTGAAGCCAAAATCATGTTTTTAGATGCATAAAATACAAAACAGGATTATAAAAGATATCAACTATATTAAAATGGAGTTATCAAGAATGGAGAATTTTTAAAAATTTATTTATTTTTAACATTAAAAAAATTTTCGTTTCAAATTCTCTTTCTCCTTCCAGTCTCTCTCCTGCCCATTGAGAAGGCAAGTGAAATGATATCAATTATACATATGAGTCATGCAAAGCATATTTCCACATTAACCACGTTGCCAAGAAAAAGCAAGAAAAATAAAGTGGAAAAAATTATGCTTCAATCTGCACTCAGAGTTCATCAGTTCTCACTCTGTAAGTGGATAGCATTTTTCATCATGAGTCCTTCAGAATTGTCTTCGATGCCTGTACTGATCAGCATAACCAAGTTTTTCACAATTGATTGTTACAGTATTGTTACTGTATATAACATTCTCCTGGTTCAACTTACTTCACACTGCATCAATTCATATATGTCTTCCCAGGATTTTTCTGAAACCATCTTGCTCATCATTTCTTATAACACAATAATATTCCATCAAAATCAAATGCCACAACTTGTTTAAACACTCCCTAGTTGATGGGCATCCCCTCAATTTCCGATTCTTTGCCACCACAAAAAAGAGCTGATCTAATAGAGACCTTGTAGGGGTATTGCTGGGTCAAAGGGTATGCATGGTTTTATAGTCCTTTGGGTGTAATTCCAGATCATTTTCCAGAAGTAAATTAGCATCCCATTTTTTCCACATGCCCTCCAGCATTTGTCATTTTCCTTTTCTGTCATGTTAAACAATCTGCCTGATGTGAGGTATCAAATACATTTTAAGAAGTAAACAAGTTCACAGGCCCCAAGGTAAGACCCTTTGGTTTAGAGACCTACAAAATGGTTTCTTTGCAATAACTTTGTTAAAGTCTTATTATCTCCATTTTGCAGATGAAGCCACTGAGGTTCAGTGACTTGTTGTGTTCATACATCTGGTAATTATCAGAACCAAGGATTTAATGAATATTTGTGGTATTTGAATTGGTCCACAGCTGCAGGCAAAACCCTGAGAAATTTCTGGGCACTGACCTGTTTAAAATTGCTAATAGTTGATCCTTTTAAAGGGATCTTTTCTATCCAATAGAGGTGACATACAAGACCCTTCTAAATCCAAGAAGCAAACGGAAATAGTCACCGAGACCGAGGGCAGGTCTGTTTGGGGAATCAGCACTAAAAATGATGGCTAGATTTCCCATTTGTTTATTCACCTCTTTTCAGAGATTGTTTGTGTTTTCTTCCTGACATCACTCATAAACACAGCTGACTGTACTCGCCATTTGCTGCCAGCCCAACACCCAAGAGGGAGACTATAGCGCCCAAAATAACCATTATTAAATGCCAAACAATTCCCAACTAGAAAGATGAAAATGACACCAGTAGAGGCCCATTTCTTGCTTTCTTCCTTCATTCTCTCATTCTCTTCTTTTTCGAACTTCTCAGATTTCATGGTGCATCTTAGGCACTAAGCCAGAGGACTGGAGTTGCAACATCAGCAGCCTCTTACTACCCCTAGAGCTTAAGAGAAGTTATTTGTATACCTCTGGGCTAAGCCCCTAATCCTCCACCCGACCTAGGGCTGAAAGCTCTGGTGAGCTGAGCCGAGAGGTTTGAACAAACACTTACGTATCTTTGAGGAAGCAACATCTGTTTGAGAAGATGGCAGAACACCTGGAGCATTCCTCTTTCTCCTGCCCCTTCCCCCTATCTTCTCCCACAACAAAATTTTTGTTTTTGCTTACATCTTGTTCAGGTCAATGAGTTTAAAGCTTTGCTTTCAGGAGAAACCAAACAAGTGGATTTCTCAGAAAGTGACCTATTTCCAAGTGTGGCCAATAAACTAGGGATTCTGATTTTAGACGTATCTCTTCTCTCTGGGCCCAAGTTTCGTCATATGTAAATTAAAGGGGTTAGGTAATCTTTGGAGCTCCTTCCAGCTCTAAGATTGTGTGTTATAAGGTACTTTCCAGCTCTGACATGTTAACACAGGGATTCTTAAACTTTTTGGGGGGAAGGGGCATGTGGTGAAGCCTATGGAACCCTTCTTAGAATAATGTTTTTAAATTAATAAATTCCATGGTTTACAAGGAAACTACTTATATTGAAATGCAATTATCAAAGCGTTTATTTAAAAAACCAATGAAAAGTTCATGGATTCCAGGTTAAAAGCCTTTGTTCTAATATCCCCTCTAGCTCTGTCATTCTCTGCTCTAAGGTCCCTTCCTTCTCTGACATTCTGTATTCTAAGATCTCTACCATCTCTGACATTCTCTGCTCCAAGCTCCATTCTTCTAATATACTATGGTACTCTTTGGAACACAGAGCAGTTTCCAGCAGCAGTGTCAGAAGAGGGGACTACAACTTCTAGGACCAGGAAGTGAAGGCAACTTCAGAACGGAAATAGAACTCAGATTTAAGTGAGCTACCCCAGATAGAAGGTCCCTGAGAATGGCATTATTGTGGCCAGTTGTGAGACTGAAAGGTGGAGTCTGTCCATCTTTATATTATAGCAGTTCCTTGAAGGTTGGAGTTAGTGATAGTAAAAAAAAAAAAAAAAGGGAAAGAGAGAGAAAAGGATTTCAAGATATTAGCGACAGGGACACTTCCCTAGTCACTCTGTACATGATGCCAGATCTAAAAGGAAGCAAATCGGAGATCCTTGCCCAGATCAAGCCCTTCTGGAAAGAGTTCCCTTTACTGGAGTCTTTCAACCCTGAGTCACTTCTATCACTACTATTAGTATTCTACTACTACTACTACTACTACTACTACTACAACCACCACCACCACTACTCCCATAATTACATTATATTAATATAAGCTTATTATATCAATATAATATTAATACCATTTAATAATTAATATGTAATGCAATTATTATATTACTATAACATTAATATAACTATGCTGATATTATAATAAACTAATAGATGACAAATCCCCATAATACAAATTTATAAATTTACAAATCCAAATCCCTAAATTATCCAATAAATAAACTGCTCTGGAACCAGAGGCGACCCCAGACAGATCTGTTGCCTACAATTGTCCAGACATAACATCACTCCATAAAGATTTAAGAACAGTGTTTTCAATAAATGTTTCCATATTGACAATCCCCAAACTACATGGAATGAAAAGTTTTCAGATATAGAGAACTAGTGGGAGACATCAAAACAGGGGAGGTTCTATCCCTCAAAGTTCTATAGCCTCTTGGAATTGTGCTTCAGATGCTTTCAGTGAACCTACCAAACTTCTAAAACTTACATTCAATCTCAAAAGATCATTTTTTTTCCATAGACAGTGCTGCAATGTTTGGGCTCCTTGTCCTGGAGTAAGAAAGACCTGAGTTCAAATCTGACCTCAGACACTATAGCTGTGACTCTAGGCAAGTCACTTTACCCTATTTGCCTCAGTTTTCTCATCTGTAAAATGAATTGGAGAAGGAAATGGTAAAACCACTCCAGTATCTTTGCCAAGAAAACCCCAAAATGGGGTCACAGGAAGTGACCCCATGGACATGATTGAAATGACTCAACAGCAAAACTTTCATAGAACATCAAACATGAAAGAATAATAGTAGAATAGTGCTTCTACCTGAACTTCATCCAGAAAGATGAGAACAAGCCGATAACGATAGTATCTGGCATTTATATGGCACTTTAAGATTTGCATAGACAATCTCATTTGAAATTCCCAGAAACTTTGTAAAGCAGTTAGCAGACTTGAACTAGATGTTTCCTAAGCTTCTTTCAAGTTATCACATCTTTTCAGAACCATCATTTACATTCCTTTAGCATTTTAAAGTTCCTTTAAAAAGTCGGTGTGGTTGCTAGCCCCATTTTTTGCATAAGGAAACAGGTTTGGGGAGGTTAAGTAACTTGCCATAGAACTAAGTTAAGTGTTGGAAGCAAGTTTTTGAATTCTTCTTTCTGAATTTATGCACATTTACTTAACAAATATCTATTGAGCACCTATCGTTTACTAGAAACTATAGTAAGTCAGTTTTCAAAATACTTTCCCATGTTATCTCATTTGATCACCACAACAGCTAGATGCTGGGTATAAAGGTTGTTCCTCTATGGGGGCATCATTGTGTAGCTCCAAGGGAGAGGTGATAGACATCTCTAACCTCTTTTCTCTTCTTTAGGTGCATGCCTAATTCATTGATTTGTTCCTTCCCATCTTTTGTTGATTAAAGTGTGTTTAGAGATATAAAATTTTCCCTAAGCACTGCTTTGGCTAAGTTCCAAAAGTTTTAGCATATTGTCTATTTATTCTTTGATGAAATTTTCCATTGTTCCTCTGTTTTGTTCTTTGACCCATATGTTCTTTAGAATTAAATCACTTAGGCTAAGTCTGAATCCCTTCTTCAAATGCCCTTTGCTGACTGGGTTTCTCATTGTGTTGGAGTCAGGAAAGTATGCATTGAATATTCCTGCTTTTTCTGCATTGGGTTGTGATATTTTTTATGTCATAGCACCATGGTTTCCAAACTGTATGTTGTAATGCCACAGTGAACTTACAGAAGCACCATGCTATTTTAAATTTTCAAGAGAAACACAATAATACTTGACATCTGTCAGACACCACATGAACTCCTGAATAGGAGCTAGTAGCTTGAGGTAGGTCACAGTTTCCACATTAGCTCCTGTACCTGCTTTTCTATGACAATCTCAGATGTTTGAAATATATTTTTGTGGGCTTGTACTTTTTGCCACATCAATAACTTCTTGAACTTCCTCATTTATGATTTCATATCTTTGTGGAGCTGGGTTTTTGGTGATTGCTGGGATAAAAAGCAAGTACTGTGCAAAAAGTGTGGAACAGGCAACAAGGCTAGTGGTGTCCATTTTGATTTCAAGTGCCCAACAGATTCACATATTCCATTAGTAAGTAACAGTGGTTATTTAAGAATGAAATAAAAATGTTATTTTTCTTTCAATTTATGTGTGTTATGTTTCCAACACTCAACTCTCATTTTGCTTTTCCAGGCCAGATCTGGCTGTGACTACAGCCTGTCACTGTCCTTCCAGTTCCTCATAAAGTGGTGAAAACAATTTGGTGTCAAAAGGCTTGGGTGAGCATCTAGACTCCAACACTTGGACCTTAGGTCACAACCTGTTTTGGCAGAAACCTCTAAGGACCCTGCCAGCTCTTAGAGGCTCATGACTATCTGATTTCTTTTTAATTTCCTTCCCAGCTCCTCAGATGGGATAGGTAAGAGCTAACTATCTTCACACCTGATCCACCTTTGGGAAATGAAGAGCCTGGAGTTCTATCTGTGACAGCAGGAGTACATTTGGCTGTGCTATTCCCCTGTGGTCAGGATTAGAACTCAGGTTGTGGGGGATGGTTAGAAATCAATTTGTGAATGAGGTTAGGAATTGGGCTGCGTCTGGAATTAGTATCTTTGGTGAGAGTTGGGCCTCAGCCTGAAGAAAAATTTTAACCTTCATTTTTCAAAAATTAAAAGAGTTTTGAGTTCCATGAACTTGGGGTTTAAGGTTAGGAAGTAGTCTGGTCCTAGGTTCACCTGGCTGTGGGAAGAGCTAATTCTTATTCTGTGGTTAGTGGAGTAGGGCTCAGTCTGTAGGTAAAATGAGGCATTAGCATAATATCTCTACAATATTTCTCCAATCTTTCTCTTTCTCTCCACTCACATAGCCTGAATACTAGTTTAGGCCGCCAACACCTGCTATTTGGGTGGTTCAGTGGATAGGGCACGGAGATCCTGAGTCAGGATAGATCAGAGTTCACAACCAACCTTCGATATTTACCAGCTCTGGGACCCTGGGCAAGTAACTTGACCTCTGTTTTCCTTAGTTTCTTCATCTGTAAAATGGGGCTAATAGGAGCCCCTCCCTCCCAGAATTGTGAGGATCAATTGATCATATTTGTAAAGTGCTTGCAAGCCTTAAAGTTCTCTGTCTTATTAATATTATCTCTCCTCCCTCAAATTCTTACAATAACTTCCTAATCAATGATCCAAGGACCTGTGATGAAAAAGGCTCTCCATCCCCAGAGAGAACTGATGAACTCTGAATGCAGACTGAAGCATGCTTTTTTCATTTTTTTCTTTTCTTTCTTTTTGGGGGATATATTTTCTTTTGCAACATACCTAATATAGAAAGATATTTTGCATTTTTGTATACATGTTTTGCATGTCTGTTACACATATGTTTTGACTTCACGTGTATATTGCTTATCTTTCAAGGGGTGGGGGAGATGCAGGTGGGAGGGAAAGAATTTGGAGCTCAAAATTTTTAAAAATGAATATTCAAAAAGTTTTTAAATGTAATTGGAGAACATTTAACACAATACAAATATATTGGAAGTTGAGAAAAAAATACAAATAAACCCTTTAGCCTCCTAATAGATTTCTCTGTTTCCTTTATCTCTTCCTCTGTCATCATCTACCCACAACTGCCAAATGCATTTCCTAACAAACCAAATTCAACCATGTCAAGAAACTCTGGTAGCTCTTTTGACTTCTGAGATAAAAAACCATGCTCTACTTTGGGGCAGGCCTAGATCTAAGGCCAGCCAATCCAACCCCTTCATTTTGGAGAGAAGGAAACCGAGACCTAGGATGTTGAGTGCCTTTTCCAAAGTTATACAGGTAGTATTAGCTCTAGCATTTGAACCCAGGTTCCCTGCCTCCAGAACTAGGACCCTTTCTACTGCACCACACTGCCTTTCCAGGCTTGCCACATGCTGTTGCCTTTCAGGTATTTGACATTCCAGCCAAAACGGCTTCCTTGATGTTTCTACTTATGCCCTTTACTGTTCCCTGACATTCAGTCTCCATCCTCCACACCTTTGGGGTGTGGAAAGCTTCTTAGGACCCGTACCTTCCTTCAAAAGCTTCCTTCAGAACTCAGGTCAATTCCCTCCTTCTATATGAGGCTCAACCACTGGTGCCTTCCCATCTCCTTTCCCCACAGCAAACCTGGAAATGTATTTACTTGATTTTATATTTTGTTTTTACTTATCTAATACGTGTTATTCCCTCTAGAATGGTAGAAGTTCCTTGAGGGCAGGGACTATTTAATTTTTGCCTTTGTTTCCCCAGTTTCTAGCACAGTGCTTGACATAGAGTAGGTGCTTAATAAATACTCATTGATCAATGGTAGCAGTGATCAGAGTTACCCTCCCATTTGTGGTCAGGATTAATGTTAGTACTTAGTTTTTGAATGGTGTTAGGGATCAATTTGTTACCTGAATTAACTAACCCTCTCCCCATTCAATTAACTGCAGTGACTCCCCAGTACTTCTAGGATCAGATGTAAAGTCCTCTGGTTGGCATTCAAAGCCCTCCCTACCTTTTCAGTTTTCTTACATCTTGCTGCCCTCACCCCCACAAACTCTTTAATTCTGGTCTCCTAGCGGTTCTTTGTACATGAAGGACTGCACACACTTGTCCTGCTCGTCCTCTCTACCTGGAATGCTCTCCCTACTCCTCCCTGCCTCCTGGCTTCCCCAGCTTCTTTCAAGTCTCAAATAATGTCCCACCTTCTCCAGGAAACCTGCTCCCAGTCCCCTTACTATGAATGCCTTTCCTTTGTTGATTTTTTTCATATCCTGTCTTTTGCTTGTATAGAGTTATTTTCATGTTTTCTCCTCATTACGCAGCAAACCCCTGGAGAACAGCAACTGCCTTTTACCTTTCTTTGTTACCATTGCTCAGCAAAGTTCCTGGCAATCAGAGGCGCTTAATAAATGCTTGTTGGGTTATGGCTAGGTCTAGGAGTCAGGTTGTGGCCAGAGCTAGGGTTCAGTATTTGACCATTTGAACTTCTCAGCTTAGAACAGAGGAACAGACATTTTTTTTCTATGTCTTTCATAGACCTCCAACCTTGACCGCATTAGTCTTGTGCTGTAAGCACTGGGATAATCTGCTTATTTAGTGAAAGGTCATTATACTGAGCATGGCCAACCCATGCTGTACTCCCGAGTGGAACTAGTCTGGGGCTGAGAATCTAGCAGCAGAAATGGCTCAATAATTCTAAGAGTCAGAGCATCTGACATCCCTTGAATATCCCTTCTTTTGGTGCCTCAGTTTCCTTTCCTATAAATGAGGGAATAGGACTGGATGACCTTTGAGATGTCTTCTAGGTCCACATCTATGATGGTATGATCTGAGTCAGTGTGGTTTCTCCTGGCTGGGGATCCCTCCTTTACTGTGATACCTTTCTTCCCCTCCCTTGGCATTATTTGCTCTAGTGAGTGCCACAAACCCCCAAGATTGCATCTCTAGATTTCCCTTCTCATGGGGCAGCCCATCTTCCTCCCTTTCCTAAACTCCCCTTTCCTGGTTAGAGTATCTCCCAAATATTCCTCCCAATCTGCCTCTACCCCATGAAAGTATTTCCAAATCTGAGTGTGTTGTATACACACACACACACACACACACACACACACACACACACACACACACACACACACCTTTCCCAAAGCAGGAGCAGATGGGATGTTCTCTTCAGAGGTGGTGGTGCCTGGACTAGAGAGGAAATACAGGGTCTTAAGTATTTTTAAGCATTCACTGACAATGAGTGGGTGTTGCCTTTAACATGCAAATGCATATTGTAAAACCCTGAAAGAGAATATGCCATATGGGCCAGGCTGTGGGGAGGAGGAGACCCTTAGTTGGGTAGGATGGGTGGGTGGGTGAAGCCTGAAGGGGCACACTAGTGAAGAAGGGGGGGTGAAGGAAAGATGTAGCACTGGGCACAGAGCCCAGAAGAGAGACAAGTGGCTTAAGACTCGGGTCAAAAGGGACAGAGAACTCAAGACGGCGGATCCCAAGGCAGGGTCCAGTGCACACATTTTGCAAAATAAATTGGAGGTAACTTGGGGCTTATGATTTTACGTACAAACATCTTTCATTCTATTCATCTTTGAATGTTTGTTTTTCTCCATGGTTCCTTAGTCTAGAATAAAAATCTTCAGAAAAAAGAACCAATTGCAAGAGGGACAGCTTTGGGATAGTTGGTGTCACAGGTTGCCCGAAGAGTTAGTGACAAACCAGTTCTTTTAGGGAAGGGATCAAGTTGAACATAAGCTGCACTTGTGAAGGAGGTTACTATGACCTCAGCAAGGCTTCATCCAGAAGCTGGAAGGGAGGTGGAACTGGGGCCTAGAAAGGAAAGGTCCTCATTTAAACACCCTGGAATACAATATGAATAACAATGATGATACCTAAGATTTATACAGCACCTACTATGTGCCAGGCTGGATGTGAACTCAGGTCTTCTTGACTCCAAATATGGCTCTCTTGTCAGTGCACCACCTGAACAAATCTCGTAGATCATCAAGTCCAGACCCTTCATTTAATAGGGGAGTAGATGGAGGTCCAGAAAGGATAAGTGACTTCCCAGGTTAAGTGACTAACAGGCAGTTAACCAAGCCTGGGTTTGAAATCATATCAGTCTCAGGGTTAGAAGAAACTTCTGGCCATCTGGTGTCACTCATACCTAAGCAAGGGGCTCTTTTTCCTCCCGAGTCCCCTCAATCATCTCTGCACTTTTTCCCTTTCCAGAATTTCCTGGGTCTCTCTCTCTCACTTCCTTTCTCATGTTCTCCAGTTCTCTTCATTCTTCTATCTTTCCTCCCAGCCCGGAAATACCATTTCCTTCTCTCACTCCAAAATGTGAGCTTTTCCACCATACACTATTCTGCTGCTCCTCCTTTGAGGAAAGACAACACAGAAAAATGGGAACCTCCTTGCTAGAACCTAGAGGAAAAGTAGAGGGGAGGGGTGGTATAGAAAATCTAGAAGACATCATTGGTGCCTTCAAGGGTGAATGGCTACTCGATTTTGATTCCTAGCAAAATTCTAGTACCTATCGTTAAGAGGGATGCTTCATGAGCAAAGAGAAAAGAAAACAGCAATCACAAAGACCCAACCCAGCTTCATCAAGAACAGATTGTTCTAAACTAATTCCATTTTCTTTTTCATTAGAGTGGTCAGGGGAGTGTTTTAGATATAGCTAGCCTAGATTCAAGAAAAGCATTCAATAAAATCTCTTAGGTTATTCTTTTGGAAAAAGATACATGCAAGATGATGTTTTGACTAGATTTGAAACTGATTGATCAGTCAACGAGCAGTTTTTGTCAATTTAGAAGAAGGTTACAGTGGAGTGCCCTAGGGTTCTGGGCTGGAGTGCTGTGAGACTCAAAGAAGATGATGCATATAAAGCACCATATAAATGCCAATTATTGTTGTTAGTCTATAGTTACTAGATCTCCATGCCTACCCCCAAGGAACTTACATTCTATTGGGTAGAAACAACACATACACAGATACTCAAAGGAATCTGTGGTCTCATTGATTTGGGAGTCCCCTCCAACCTATCCATACCCACCCATCCTGTGCAACCCTTGTCTGTGTGCTCTTGGAAGTTCACCACAGACAGTTCACTCAATGTGCTGGGGGCCTTCCTCATTTTCAGTTGACATCATGAGAGTACCAATGGAGTCCATTGACCTTCATCTCTCCCACTCACCATGTGACCAACCCACTTTCTGTCTTTGACAACATTCTTTACTCTTGCTCTTTGGAGTTCCTTGTTGGTTATTTGTTGTAGCCTCTTCACACCCACCATATGCCCTTCCATGATGTTCTGTGATGTTTGTCTTTAGTTCTTCAGAGGCAGTGGAACTCCAGGCTTCCCTACCATACAGCCATATTGATAAAATGTTTGTATTGAAAAATGTGTCTTTGTTGTTCTGGGAAATTTATTCTTTGTGATTTTCCAAAAGCAAACCAGCTGCTCTCATCCTTTCTGTCTGTTGTTGTTGGTCCTTTGTTCTGGACAGAGGACCATGACATCTGGAAGATGATGCTGTGACTTGCAAATGAATTGGACTTAAGTGAGGGAGGACTGTGCAAAGTCACCAGCCTCACTTTCTCATCTGGAGCCATCATTAGTAAGAATTATAAACTACTGGACTAAAATGTCTTTAAATCTATTATCTATACCAGAGTTCTAATCTTGTGACAATACCTTCCTTTGCATTTAGAAAGTTTTAGAACTGACCATAAATGAAAAGTTACACTTTGGTTTTCCTTAGAAATTCCTGGGAGACATTAATAATATATTGAATTATTTATTTAGTTATGTAAAACTTCAAGGGGCTTTATGCCTGGAAGTTGCATAACTAATTTCTGTAACTTGTCATTTGTCTTTTAATTTTTTCATTTCATTTAATAAGAAACAGAATACTTAAGAAAATACTTCAAATCTCAAGGCATTTTAAAAGTATAAAATTGAATAGAAGGAGTAAGAAAAAGAAGGAAGGAGTGATTAGCAGGTATCAATTATTGTATATGCAGAGAATTTTTTTTGGTCTTGGTAACCTGGATTTTAGAAAACTATTGCCTTGATTTAGAAATGTAGGAAATGAGGAAGACCAATATAAAAAGTAATCCTTTTTATCTATATTGGATCCAGACCAGTGTTCATTTGTATTGGTGGTCATGGATATACATATAGTTGAAAAAGTTCTATAAGGTATTCATTCACATGCATATTGAAATCTGGATAATAAATATTCTTCATCCACTTAGTCTTTCCTGTATGGATGGACAGACCAAACTCCATTGAGTTTGTACAGACCTCTTTCAAGAGATTTACACTGTCTTTAGGTCTGATGTAATTAGCATAACGTCATCTGCAAATAGAATCATCTGGAGGACCTTCTCATCCTTTTCTTGACCTGGCCTCTCTGTTCTATCTCCTCTATCACAGTGGTGAACACTTTGGGTGAATTACAACTTCCTGTTTTATACCTCACTTAAGGTTTATCTTCAGAGGGTTCATTAAACAGAGCAATTTGTATTGTTATATCTTCCAAGAAATCTTCAAATATTGATAGATGGATAGGAAATACATTATTGTAAATCAGTTTTTAATGATGACAATGATGCTGATCATAGCTAGTATATTTCTTTTATCCTCACAGCCACCCTGAAAAGTAATGCTCTTATCACCTCTATCTTACAGATAAGAAATCTGAGGCAGACCAAGGTTAAATGACTTGCCCAGGGTCATACAGCTAGTAAGATATGGGTGGATTTGAAATCAGGTTTACCTGACTCCCAGGTCCTGGGCTCTATCTACTGTTTTCCCTAGATGCAAGGGGGGTTTTGCTCTACTAAGTTGAAAGCTTTTCCCTGATTGACAAACAATAAGTTCAATGGCTCAAATCCCACAATGAGATATTATACTGTCTATATTTTTTAATCAATTGTGAGATGATAAAGATGTAGTATAGGACTGAATTTTGCATGCTTATTTTCTGTACTAATAACCTCATCGAGCATGCCCTCTATTCATGTATTGTTGCTGAGTTGTTTCAGCCACGTGTTACTCTTCATGACCCATTTTAGTGTTTTCTTGGCAAAAATACTGGAAGGGTTTGCCATTTCCTTCTCCAACTCATTTTAGGGATGAGGAAACTGAGGCAAACAAGGTTAAGTGACTTGCCCAGGGTCACAAAGCTAGTAAGTGAAGCCACACAGTTGAATTTATGAAGAGGAGTCTTCCTGATTCCAAGCCCATTAATCTGTCACTGTAGCACACTGTACCATCTATCCACTGAACCACCCAGCTGCTCCATTCACATATAGGTGACCAGCACAAAGATGGAAGAGTAGGCATAAAGCTGATATAGTAATGACCTATCAGTCACTTTTTTGGGATATTAATAAGATTCAAAATATTTTCATGCCTTTGGTATCTTCCACTCTTTCTGATACCTTCTATTATTAATTCCTCAATAACCTAACGATTTGATCACCCTCAGCATAGGTCTGCTCTACTTAGAGTTGGCCCATTCCAGCTTGTCTACTTGCCTTTTTTCTCCTTAGTACCATTTCTTTCCTCTCCACAAGTACCTTCAGGACTGTGATGTTAATCTCACAAGTATGGTGACCCTACTATCCTTGATGGAAGAGACAGCTGGTTGAAATGAATTTGGCAAATCTTTTAAACTTTTCTTCTGTTTCTAGGTCTCTTTCCATTTTCATCCATGAAGGTCCTTTGAATAATTTTCTTTAGTTGGGTATCTTGCCAAGCTTTCTTTAAATTGGATTTACATGGATAAATTAGTAAATTCACATACACATGCACACACACAAAACACAACACACACAGTAAATATAAAGCAAATGGAGGTCCAGAGTACTAATAATGGGGAGATCGCAGGAGTCTTTTATAGGAGGTGGCATTTGTATGGAACCTTGAAAGCAGCTAGTGATTCCTAGTAGTGGAGGTGAAGAGAGAGAGCAGCCCAGGCACAGAGAACACGTGCACAAAGTCACTTAAGCAGGAGATGGAATATCATTACCAAGTCATAACAAATAGAGTAGATCAAATGCTTGAGAGGAAGTAATATGACATCAGTTTAGAAAGAGGATGAATCCAGATTGTGAAGGGCTTTCTTTAAATACCAAGTGGAAGCATTTTTATTTGATCCTGAAAGCAAAAGGAAACTTCAGGAGTGCAATATGAATCAGCAATGTGAAACAGCCAAGAGAGCTAATTCAATTTTAGGCTGCATTTAGAAGGGAATTATGTTGACTGACTGACTGACTGGCTGGCTAGGGAGCTTATAATCCCATCAAACCCTGTCCTAGTCAGACCACCTCTAGAATGTTACATTCAGTTCTGAGAACTGCATTATAGGAAGGGTATTGCAGGAAGGGTTGGAGAGTAAATACTGCTGAGGAAGGTAATCAGAGTAGCAAAGGGCAAGATTGTATAATGTGAGGTCAGTTGAAGGATGAATGAATGTTGAGAAGAAAAGACTTCTCTAGGATATGATGGTAATCAATGAATATTTGAAAGGGTGTCAAGCAGAAGATGGATTAGATTTGGACTTCTTGGCCCCAGAGGTCAAACTGGAGGCGATGGGAGAGTTACAAGCTTAGGCTTGATCTAAGGACAAACTTCCTTATGATTAGAGTGCTCCATGGATAGGGCAGGCCACCTTGGCATGCAGTGGGGTGACTCTCACTGGAAATATTCAAGTACTTGTCAGGTAGGATGTAGAAGGGATTGGTGCTTAGGTTCGAGTTGGCCTGGGTGACCTGTGAGATACCTCCCCCATAGGCATCTCCAACTTCATGGAGATCTTGAAGGTCAAATAAGACAGTGTCCCCATCCCCAGTTCCAGGTTCTCTGAGGTAGAGTGCGTATGTGTCCTGGACTGCTGAAGACTATGTACCCCCTTCTCGGGATCATTTTTTAATGTATTCAACTTAATATATAGGATGACAAAGGACAAAAGGACATATTAAAATCGTTATCAAAATATTTAAGAACAAGTTCTTGGATTCCAGGCTAAGAATTCCCTTTTCTGGAATTGTTTCATTTTTGTCATTGTATTATTGCTTGTGACACAATGCCTATTGAATGAAAGGAGTGGGCAGAATGGGGGGTCAGCTTGGGGCCAAGGTTAGGGGCTCACTCTGGAGCTATAGTTAGAGGGTCAGCTAAAAACTGGGAGACAGAACTTTTCCCTGAGCATCCCATAGGCATCCCATGGTCTTTAGATCAAACCCACAACCTTGACCTCATTAACGTCCACTTTAACTCCAGATTTTAACTCCACTTACACAGTGAGAGGTTGTCATAATACTTGGGACAGCCCCTCCTTGGCTTGTGTGCCTCCTGCCTCTAAGGGGCCTGTATCTGCCTGACCCAGACCTGCCTCAACACATATAGATAGATAACTTATCAGGGCTGCAAATAGCAATTAATTGACAGTCAGAGGTGCCCTCACTGATATCCACTGTAGACTTTTAAGCATCAATATGACCTTTAACCCCTGGCTTCTAAAGGATCCCAAGATCTTGACCCAAGAGGGATTTCACTGAATCTCAATCAAACAATCAAAAAGTATTTGTTAAGTACCTACTATGTGCTAGGCACTAGAAATTCAAGGAAAAAGGTAAAACAATTCCTACATTCATGAAACTTACATTCTAACAGGGAAGTCAATATCTATGCTTAGAAAATGAATATCAAGAAGTTGAGCCCATGGGAGCTGGGGCAGTTTGCCCTTTCTTTCTCCCTCTACTCTGGATCCAGGTATGGCTGTGGTCAAGATGGCTCAGTTTTGGGTAAACCTGTCCTCCGTAGGGAGTAGGGCTAGATTTACCTTTCCCAAACTCTTCAGATTGTTAAACCCACACCACAGCAACCGGAGATGATTTATTTATGGATGCACAGCTAGGATTTTCTCCAAATAGACGAATATATCACATTTAGCCCTTTTGTTCTTGACCTTGCATTTATTTGCATATCATTTTTTAAAAAATAGAATTCCTAAATTATTTTATGGGGGATGGAGTCTGGCTGGCAATCAGATATTCGACAGAAGTTAAAAGGATTTTTTTTTACCCCATATCAGTTAGGGATAGGGGTCATGAGCATACAAAGGTATTGTCTTGACAAAAGAACAGACTTAATCCTGATGGGGAGAGGGGAAGGTTTCTTCTGGTTTTTGTGGGTTGTTGATATGACCTTAAGCTGTTTGGACTAAAAGATACTTCTCCCAAGTAAGGGAGAATTGCTGAATCCCATAGGATGATAGCAGATAGCAGGAGAGAGTCCAAAGAAGTTGAAGACCACCTTATAGTAATTTGTTGTCCCTCAGTTGTTTCTCACTCATGTCTGACTACTCGACCCTATTTGGTGCTTTCTTGGCAAAGATATTGGAGTGATTTGCCATTTTCTTCTCCAGCTTATTTTCCAGATGAGGAAACTGAGGCAGATAGGGTTAAGTGACTTGCCCAGAGTCACACAGCTTGTAAGTGTCTGAGGTCAGATTTGAATTTAGGAAGAATCTTCCTGAGTTCAGGCTTGGCACTCTATCCACTGTGTCACCTAACTGCCCTGCTATCTGGTAGCAGGGAATTGTTGAGAAAACTTTGCTTTCTGAGACCAAGAAAAACAATAGATCTGACTTGAGGCCCAGCAGAGAGCAGCAGAGAACAGTATGATGAATTCACCAGAGGATGCTGGTGGCTCAGCAGCATTGAAGGATGAGTCCCCTTGGTCACATGTCCATCTCAGCATGTGCCCCTCCATATGTGTGTTTGACCATGCATGTATGGGCCATGTATTGACATGGTCTCTGGCCTCTGCATTAGCTACACATGTTCACTCCTGCATTGTAGGTATGGTAAACTATGAGAATAGTGGACTATGAATTTGGGGGATGGAATCTCCTCTTGCTAATGAATGTGCTGCACTGCTTAAGTAGAAGACTTCTGCTTTGAAATTATCTGTCCTTTCTGGCTGGATCACTAAAAATAATCACATCAGCAGCTGCTGATCTGCAGAGGGTTTTGAACTTGGGGTAGCTTTATGAAGGTGAATGTGTGAGAGAACATCCTGGGGGCTACAAACTCAAGACATAGTGATCACTGCTGCTCTAAATACTTAAAAGTTTCCCTTTCAAACTTTATTTTAGAAATTTTCCAGTAATCAGGTTCACTAACCTACAGTTTAAAGCATATACTTTGGAAATCAAGATACTTCTACCTCCCATTCTCCACAGTTTCTGACAAGATTCTCATCTGACAGTTCTCTCTGTATCTTAGCACAGTGCTCACCACATGTTGTTGAGTCATTTCAGTCACGTGTGACTCTTCGTGACCCCATTTGGGATTTTCTTGACAAAGATACTGGAGTGTTTTGCCATTTCCATCTCCAACTCATTTTACAGATGAGGAAACTGAGACATACAGGGTTCAGTGACTTGACCAGGGTTACACAGCCAGTAAGTGTCTGAGGCTGGATTTGAATTCAGGAAGATGAGTCTTCCTGACTCTAGACCCAACACTCTATCCACTGCACCACCTTAACAAATGTTCATTGACTAACTAAGTAGTAAATACTAACTGGTATAGTTCATCTTAGGACTCATGACTTGAACTCATTAAAGGCATCTGAGTGCTCTCTTACCATAGGATCATAGATTTAGAAGGGATCCTAGGGACACTCACGTATTTTACAGATGGAGAAACTGAGGTCCAGAGATTAAATGACTTTACTATCACATAGACAGTAAATATCAGATGCAGATTTGAACCTGTCCTGAGCCTAGAGCTCTCTCTGCTGTGCATAACCCCTCTCCTCTCCTCTCTTATCTTAGATTTCAATCTCTCTAAACTTCCTGGCCTGAAGATCATTCTCCTTGGTAGAGAAAGCAAAAAGGGAAAATAGATTTCAATGGTTTTGTCTTCTGTCTTAATACACTGTCCTCATCTTGAACACTGACCCTGTCTCTTCCTTATTTCTCTTTATTTCCAGCACAGTTTTAAATGCCCCCTTTGATGCCTATATCATTAATCACAAACCTCAGTTTATTGTGGGTTCTATTCTGCCCTTCTGATAACATTCTTTTGGACCATGCAGTTCCCTTGTAGCTGTCTTCAGTTACCTGTCCACCTTTTATATAGTTTTTTAAAAAGTAGTTTGTAAATGAGTCATTTCTATAGTCACATCAATTTCCCCTTTTTCTCTCTCCTGGGAAAATATACACACTTCTAAACATATATATGTATGAGAATTATATATAGTCTTTATATGTGTGTGTATTATATATAGTCTCTCTATATGTACAGTCTATATATGTGCATATACATACACACACACACACACATATATATATATATATATACACCCACACCTACACACACTCACACACACATAAAAGTTTGGTGAAATAGATAGAGCACTGGGCTTAGAATTAGGAAAGCTCATCTTCATGAGTTCAAATCCAGCCTCAGACACTTACTAGCTGTGTGACCCTGGATAAGTGACTTAACTCTGTCTGCCTCAGTTCCTTACCTGTAAAATGAGCTAGAGAAGTAACTGTCAAATCACTCTAGTATCTTTGCCAAGAAAACCCCAAATGGGGTCATGAAGAGTCGGATACAACTGAAAACAATTCAACCACGTACAGGTAGGTCTAAATGTATACACACACATATGCATAGACACATGTATTATGTATAGTCAATGGAATTATGTTTTTGAGAGCCTCGCATGCCTTCTAGAATCTTGAGCTATGGGATGCTACTTGTCTTCACTTTGAATTCTTTGAAATCTCTCTTCATTGAGGTGATACAGTGGGGCAGAGCTGTGGTATAAGAGTCAGGAAGACCTGTGTTCAAATCCTACTTCCTATACTTCCTAGCAGCATGACCCTCAGGAGGTCTTTTAACCTCTCTGTGCCTCAGTTTCCTCATCTGAAGAATGAGGACATTAGACTCAGCCTCTAAATTCCCTTCCAGTCCTAAATCTATAACACTATGAAATCTAGCACACATATCTAGGGTTATAGTTAACATGACATGTTAGTAGGAGGCTAATGTATCACATGACCATCATATAATAACCTTAAGCATCAATGTAACATGCTTCTGTTATATGCTAACATCATATTCGTTCAAGAAATGTTTATTTAGTGCCTACCATGTGAAGAACATTGTACGAGGCACTAAGGGTGCCATGAAGTTGAGATAAGACAGTGTTCCTATCTTCATAGAACTTATAGTCTAGTAGGATAATATAAGACCCACAGAGATAACCATGATGCACAATGATCAATGATATCTATATCCTCTGATACCTCACAATGGTAAGGAGGTGACATTGACCAGTGGACCACAATCTCTACACCCCCTCCCCAACAAGTGGAAAAGATCCAAGTTTGGGCCCAGTGATGGACTACATGCATGCTGGCCGTGGATGAGATGAATAGTTCCAAATGTCTCATTGTCTGTTTAGCTACATTGGGGCAATTTTTTGGCCACAGGAATTCTCAAACACGACCTACTATATACAGGATTTGTGTTAACAGAGGAAATCCAACACTGACAAAATGACTGATCTTGGCTATTTTTATGTTTTATGTGGTAAACACATTAAAGAGGTGTAAAAACGAAAAGATCATGTGAAGTCTTGGGGGAGGCTGTTCTCTGGCTTGAAAGATAAGGGAAGACTTCATAGCAAAAGTGGTATTTAGTTTTAAGGGGTGAGTCTGAATTCAATTGCTAAAAAGAAGGGAGGGCCTTTTTGGTATAGGAAAGTGTGTGAGCAAAGGCATGGTAGTGGGAAAGTACAGGGCTTGTTTACAATGCAAAGAAGGATATAAAGAAGGAAGGAAGAAAAGCAAGAAGAAACAATGGAAAGAGGGAAAGAAGGAAGAAAGATAGCACTCACCAAAGGGAGAAGGGAAAGGACTCTGTGGGGGCCTACTCCACAGTGAGCTGTTCTAGGCTGAGGAGGTCCTGGGCTCTAAAAAAGGCTCCAGGATGAGCCAGCAGTAGACAAGGCACAACTTGGAAGTTCAGAGGAGGTCAGGGGCAGGGCCTAGAGCAGAAGGTCATCATTTGCCAATATGGCTCATGTTGACCTTGCACTCCAACAGTGCAGGCCATGATTGGATTGCCTCATGCCAGTGAAACTCCCTGAAACTCCAAACTTCCATCAGAGTACAGGTTGTTGGACTGATCACCGCTTGTCTTTGTACTTTTCCTTTTCTTATTTCACTAAGACACAAATTAGTGAATTCAGTCAATGGGCAAGACACGGTCTGTATTATGGAGACATAAATAAGATCTTCCACCCACACTCAACAGGCAGCAGCTCTCCGACATAAAAAGAAAAGAGACTATAGGTGGCATGTACTAAGAATTAGTAAATGCTGGGGAAGGGAGACATTGGTCACCATGGGTTTGAGTGAGAAAAGAAGGCTCCAGTGGAATGTTAAGCTTCTTCAGGATGTTTTGGTCTAAATCTCTTTAGTACCTATGACGGTACTTTGCACACATTAAGTGCTTAAATGCTTACTAAATTAATTGAATGTATGGAGAAGGTAGGGTTTTAGCTAGGTTTTTTTGGGGGGGTCAGTAGGACAGACAGACAGACAAGGGCAGGGCATTCAACAGTGCATACAAAAATGTAGGAAAAAGAATGTCTATGACATATTTTAGGGGAAAATGAGTAGGCCATCATTGTTGAAGCAGAGGGTATTTTTAGAAGAACAATGGAGAGGCTGAATTGATTCATAGGATTTCTAGGTGTAAGGACGCACCTAATTCTGTGCCCCCTCCATTTTACAGATGACAAAACTGATGCCTAGAGAGGAGCAGTGACTTACCTAAGCATACCTAGTATGTGTCAAAGTCAGAATTTGAAGCCTCTCATGGCATCATAGATTTAGAACTGAAAGGGACCTTAGAGGTTTAATCCCTTTATTTTACAGAGGAGGAAGCTGAGGCAGAGAGAGGTCAAGCGACTTGTTCAGGGTTATGCAGCTATTAAGTGTTTGAGGAAGGAGTCTAACTCAGGTGTTCCTGACTCAAAGCCCAACTCTTTGTCCACTGTGCTGCCTAGTTTTCTTGACCCTGCCTGGTCCCCCAGCTGCAAGTGTCTTTCACTCTCATCATCACATATTTATTTCACATAGGTGCATTTTTTCTCTGTCATAGAATTTAAGCCCTTTGAGGACAAGAACTTATATTTTCATCTTTGTATTCCTATCACAGTACCAGGCAAATAGTAGGAGCTTAATAAGTGCTTGTTGAGTGATGGATTGAACCCAAGACTTCCAATTCCAAATCTAGCCCTCTTTTTAATCACTCAGTCAATATGTATTTATTAAGCACTTCCATGTGCTAAGTGTTGGGGAAATTAACCCAAGCAAAGAGCCCAATGGGGCAGCTAGGTGGTTCAGTGGATGGATTTCTGGGTTTGGAATTAGAAAGACTCATCTTCAAGAGTTCAAATCAACCTTCAGGCATTTACTAGCTGTGTGATCATGGACAGGTCAATCTCTGTTTCCTCATCTGTAAAATGAACTAGAGAAGGAAATGGCAAAGCACTCCAGAATCTTTGCCAAGAACACTCCAAATGGGGTCACAACTAGTTGGACATGACTGAAAGACAGAATGATAACAAAGAGGCCACTCCCTGCTCTCATGCTTATATTCTAACAGGGAATGAGAATATATAAACGACAGCTGTGAAGGAGGAAGTATTGGGGGGATGGTGACTAAATTGACTCAAGAATGAGACCGAGGCTGGGCTAGACCCTTCCCCCAATGGAAATTCTAGGGAAAATGCACCAATAGCAAGAAGGGTCCCACCCTATCATTTCACAATATTGTACTGCCTTTCCATTACTTATCACTAGCTAGCCTCATCCCAGCATCCTTAACTGTTTCTGAATAAGCCCTTTCATTTTTATTTCCGTTTCTAGATAAAACTATTTTTTAAAAAAGAAAAGACATTTTTGGTATCCACATAATGAAGGATAAAGGCACCAAACAGTCAGACAGATAGAACCCACTGGGGGAAAATCAATGGGGGTTTAAAATATAAATTAAAATGTTGCTGAACAAAAATACTAGAGTCCATCCCATAAACACACAAATATGTGTGGATAAAAGAGGTATCAGTCAGTCAGCAAATAAATATGGCTATGGGGCAGTCACTAGAATGATTAATAAGGGAAATGGGAAAAATCTAGGATCACTGGATTTCAATAAAGTTTAAGACTACCACTCAGACCAGGCATGACCAGCAGAAGGCTAAAAAGGCTTTACCCCCGGGCATTGACTCAAGGTGGGGACATTTTCTCTAGAGAAGGGTGGTCTTCTCTCTTTTCTCTTCAAGGAGATATTAGGGATGGAATGCAATAGCCCACTTAGACTGTCTAGGGAAAGTCTGTCTCCTCCAAGAAGGCACTGGGACTTTCCCCTGCACTGCTATACTCTACCCCTCCCCCATGGACCTCCTCTGTGTCTTCCTCTGTGACCCCTTCCCTCGAATAATTTTGCCCCAGACAGTATCCCCTAATTAGAAACTATTAAAGGTCTCCTAATAGTTTTCAGAGCAAGATGAGAAGAGTGGATCAGATGCTTATTATAGGGGGCTGGACCCATGATTTCATTGATGTGTAAACCCTCCAGTATGGAAACTCCTTCTGCCAACATGGAGGGGAACTTGCCCATAAGTTACAGTCTTAGAGACTTGCCTGAGGAAACTGAAAAGCCTCCAAAGCCAGAAGCAAGACTTGAACCTTGGTCTTCCTGATGCCAGTGTCAACCCTCTACCTCCTATTGAGAAGTGTAGGCATGGTGATAATGCAAATAAGTTGATTCATAACTGGTTGAACAAACTGACTCAAAGATGAGTGATTAATGTTTGGAGGTCAGTCTGGAACCCTGTCCCATTCAACACGCTTCTCAGTAATTTGGGTGAAGACAAAGGTGGCATGCTTATGAAATTATAGAAGGCCTTAAGTGCCATCTAGGGTGCTGGCATTCTATTTTGTAGAAAACCAGGAGCCATTAAAGGCTTATGAGAAACAAGGTGACTGCATCCTGCAGTGTTTTAGGAGGATTTATTTCACAATGAGTACAGAATACATGAGGGCCTGAGAGTCTCATTAGGAATCTGTTACAATGACCTAGGCAAAGATCAGAGTCTGAGCCAAAGTGATAGCAACTCTAATGGGAGGGAAAGGGGAAAGTAAAACACTTTAAGAGGACTCAACAGAATTTAGTGACTGAGTGGGAGGTGCAAGGGAAAGGGAAGAAACATAGTTGACTCTAAGCTTTTGACCCAGGACCACCAGGAGAATGAAGGTGCCATTAAATGACACTGGGGAGTTATTGTGTGTGTGTGTGTGTGTGTGTGTGTGTGTGTGTGTAAAGAAGATGAATTTCTTTTTAGAAACAAATTTGAGTCTGAGATACCAGTATACATTCTCCAGATTGAGATTTCCAAGGGGCAGTGACCATAAGGAGGGGGCTAGAAATAGAGTTTTATGGATCATTTGCATAGAAAGATGGACAAAGACATGGGAGTGCTGAAAGAAAAAACTGTCAAGAGAACCAAGGGCTGACAAAACACCCATATTGGGAGATGGGAGTTATGGAAGCAGCAGGAAGAGAGAAAGGGAGGCCCAAAAGGAAGGAGATCCAGGACAGTGCTATGACTTGGAAGCCAAAGGAAGAAGCAGAGATGGTAAGCAAGGGGGTGGACAGCAGTAGTTCATAGGCTCATAGAATGTCAGACCTCAAAGTGTCCTTAAGAATCACATCTTGCTTCTCCCACATTTGACAGATGGGAAAACTGAGGCCAAAGAACTAGTGAAATGATTTGCTCAAAGTCAATAACAGAGTCGAGCCAGAACCTAGGTCTCCAGACTCTTAGTTTAGGTCTTAGTCCATTGTACCATGATTCCTTTCCCTCCCTTGAACCCCTCCTTTAAGATGGAATCTGTCAAGTCTCATGAGCTTCTCAGAGACCAGTTTCATAAAGAAATAAAAGGGTTGCTGTTTGTTCTTCATTTCTGAAAAGGACCAGTGACATCATTGGATTAAAGTGAGGCAGTTGTGCAAAATCATTAGCCTCACTCTTCCAGAGTCAGTGAAGTCCAGTGGCAAGACAAAGATGTCAAGATGACCAGGATGCAGTGGATGACCTTGGCATCTTTGAGGTCTGACCAAACTCTAGGCACTCCACAGTGCCTGCTTCAGCTCCTTCATGGCCCTTGGAGCAAATGTTCCCATCTGCCCATTCTACGTGGGGGGAAGTCTTTGTTTGCTTGGGGTAGACATTTCTAATTCACTGATGGCTTGGAGGCAGACACCACCTGAGCTGCTTATCCACCTTTGGTGCCCATCTGTCACTCAATGTGAAATACTGGTGATGAGGGAACCTGTGGTTCCAAGAAGCTGTAGCAGGCACAGCAACCACACAGATCATCTTGGCATATGAGCCAGGTTGAGGGTAACCAACAACAAAGATTTGAAAATAATGAAGCCAAGAACACTTTAAATTTTTGTGACTCCCCATTGCTTACAGGATAAAGCCCATCCTTCTCAGTGGGACATTCAAGGTCCTCCACGCTGGCTTAGTGTCTTAACTTCTCCTTAAACACTCACCAGCAAGACTCAATGCTCCAACCTGATTGGAAAATTTACTGTTCCCTAACCACGCATGAGCATTCCACCCTGCTCCTCTGTTCATGCTGTCTTGTTCTACTTCCCTGCCAAATTACTCACCAAACTTTCTTCCCCTTCTCTGACTGGATCCTGCCCAATCTTCAAGGCACAACCCAAATCTCACCTCCTCCACAAAAGCTTTCCTAAAACCCCAGGCCACATGTACCTTGCCCACATGGAAACATTTGTCTAAAAATTTCCTCATGATATTTCTCCTATTGTTATTTTTATTTTTATGTATGCTTGCCTTGTCTCCTCATTTTAGCCTGCAAGCTGTTTCAGGACAGGGATTTTGCTATGTGTTATATATATGTGTATGTATATACATATACACACATACATATGTATATGTGTATATGTGTGAATCCTCCTCCCCACACACTTCTTCTCCCCCTCCACACCTGGCACAGTGCCTTAAACATATTAGGTAATCAGTATTTCTTAGATGAATTAATAACATTTTATATTCACTCATGCAGCAAACATTTATGTAATCAATCAACCAACAAGACTTTTAAAAGTATCTATTACATGCTAAAAGCTGTGCTCAGTGCTGGAATTATAAAGGCAAAAATGAAAGTCCTTATTCTCTAACAGGGAAGACAAAATATATGCACACAGGCATATATAAATACACATGTATATGCATATATGCATGTGCACACATCTATAGCTGCATGTACACAGTCAACATGTAGGTGTGTACATGTATATGCATACATGTATTTCACACATATATGTGTACATACACATGTGTGTATGTATCACACAAAGAAAGCAGGTACAAGATAACCTGGGGGTGGAAGAGGAAGGTACTAGCAGCTGGGGAGAATTAGGAAGCATCTCATGGAAAATTTGAGATGAGTCTTGAAGGAAAGCAGGAACTTTAAGAGGCAGGTGAGGTGAGTGTTTTCTAAACATCAAAGAACGCTGACCCAAAGTCCTACAGTGGATGTGGTATATAGTAGCAAAACGGTCATTGAGATTGAACTATAAGGGGCTGGAGGGGAATAATGTGCAATAAGACTGGAAAGGTAAGTTAGAGTCAGTTTGTATGAAATACTGGAGGGGCTATGGGAAAATAAGTCTATTCGTTCACTGTGGGTGGAGCTTTGAACTAGTCCATCCACTTTGGAAAGCAATTTGGAAATATGTCCCCAGAGTATGAAACTGTGCATCTACTTTCCAGGGCTGTACTGGAGCTAGCTCCGAGAGCAGAAGAGCTGATCGTTAATGTTCAATGTGAGCATTTATACGTTAGAAATCATATCTTCATTTATTGTTATTTTTTCATACATAAGAAAGGAGAAAATATTAATAATTCACTTAAACATATGTTGTTCATATATTCTCCCCCCATCTTGAAAGCTGGTTGTTAAACATTCATTAGCACACTATCGCCTTTGACCCAGTGACGCCACTACTAGAAGGCATCATCAAAAAAAGGGGAGGGGGAGGATGTATATGTACAAAAATATTTACATCAGCTCTGTTTGCATTGACAAAGAACTGGAAATTGAAGGGGCTGCTCAGTGCCTACCTGATTGGCTGCCTTAAAAGCCCACATTCTAGGAGAGTGGATATATCCTATCCCTAAATAACTATAGTGTACTAGAAAGCTGATAAACGTTGGAGAAGCATTAATAATAATAGACATATAGAGCTTTCAAGTCTGCAAAGTGCTTTCATTACTTGATCTCCTTTAAACAAAAAGCCCATTTGGTGGTTTCTATACCATCTCTTTTACAGGCAAGGTTTCTATACCATAGGTATTATTGCATCTCTTTTACAGGCAAGGAAACTGAGGCTAGAAGGAGTCAACATTGGAGGTGGGATTTGAACCTCCATCTTCCTGAGTAGAAGTATAGCATTCTGGCCAATGTATTATCCTGCTTCTGGTATTTGCCTTGAATGGTGGAGTGAATGCAGCTGAATGCTCAGGGAACACGGCCTTTTCTCTCTAGAGTGGCAGGCAGCATGGTGGAAAGGATAGAAAGCTGATGGTGGAGGAAGGAAGGTCTGGGTTCAAGTAGGGTCCCTGGGCCATTCAATAGTTAAGTCGATTGGTTTCTCAGGGAACTCTCCAACATTGTAATTGGACAAATAGGAGATGTCCAAGTAGATCCAGACCTAGAAGAAATTTCTCCAAGTTAGCTGTTGTTTGTACTTTTTGAAGCATTTTCCTTCCACAAAGGAAGTGCATTTCACAAATGAAGAGCATCTCCACAAGCCTGAGAGGCAATCAGGATAGTAGGCATTATCTCCATTTTACAGATAAGAATACTGAGGCCCAGATAGGCTGGAACACTGCTGAGTTCACAGGGTGTTCTCTTAGAGCCAGGCTCTGGGACCTTCTCTAATCCAGGCCTCTTTCCCCTCTATGGCAACAATTTTGGTCACTCCTCCCTAACAGTCGTCTGACGGAGTTGACAAAATCTCAGTTGACAAAATCTCCTTCTCCTTTTGCGAAATGAGGATGGACTTTGTATTCACCCAGGCCTTACCTCTTCCCTGTCTCATTGGCCTTCTGTTCCTTTCTGTCCATTTTAAGAGGCCACTTTCATTCAGAAAATAGTTGAGCAAATTAATGCAGTATTTTGGGATCCACAACTGGTCATTCCAACCTTGCCCAGGGAAATAAAAGGGGAATAAGAGTCAGTCATGCTGCAAGGGTGAGGGGGAGAGGTATATTTTTGTCTTCTTTCAATTGAGCCTAGGCTCTTTCAGGCATCATATGGCTGCTCCCTGGCCAAGGCACTACATGATTTTAGCTCTCCTTTCTTGATGGGACACCTTGGCCCAGAGCTACTTATTAATAAGATCACTCAACTCCTCAGGACCCCTTCCTTGGGGGGTCTCAGGCCTAAACTTTCCCACTCCAAGAGGTCCTGTCTCCCTAGTTGACAAGAGTCACCTTGGTGCCTTCCAGGGAAGCCAATTAGTGCTTGCCAACCTAGCTGGATTATTATGATTAATTATGCCCTGAATCTTCTGGGTGCTGACTCCATGGAAGGAGGGCTTACCCAGAGGGGGTCACTTTATAAGGACCTCAAGCCACAGCTCCCAGCTCCTTCTAATGTGGCTGATCTAGCCTCTTGCCCCATTCTGGGAAGGAGAGGAGGAAGGTCCTTGTCAGTAGCCAGTCTCCTTTAGGCCCAGGGCAGAGAGAGCAGCGCTACAGCCATGAATGGCACAGAAGGACCCAACTTTTACATCCCTTTTTCCAATAAGACTGGTGTGGTGCGGAGCCCTTTTGAGGAGCCTCAGTACTATCTGGCCGAACCATGGCAGTTCTCCTGCCTGGCGGCTTACATGTTCATGTTGATTGTCCTGGGTTTCCCCATCAACTTCCTCACCCTCTATGTAACCATTCAGCACAAGAAACTGAGAACGCCCTTGAACTACATCCTGCTGAACTTGGCAGTTGCTGATCTCTTCATGGTTTTGGGTGGTTTCACAACCACCCTTTATACCTCCCTGCATGGCTACTTTGTCTTTGGACCCACTGGCTGCAACGTGGAAGGATTCTTCGCCACCACGGGAGGTGAGTGGTTCCCTAGGAAAATGAGGAAGAGATCCCCTTCCGTCTATCCATCGTTGGAGAGGGAGGAGAAGATCTCCAGGACTAGGGCTGAGTGGGTGAAGTTGGTCGAATAGGGGATACTGGGAGAACTGAAGATTCTAGACTTAGAGCTAGGCCTCTTTCTCTTAAATGCAGAGGTCGGGAATTATGGGTGTAGAATAATGCATGAATTTGTTGAATACAGTCATGGTGCTGGTTAATATTTCTGGATTGCTTTTTTTCCTCTTTCTTTTCAAAGGAAAGCTTTTTTTCCTTTCTTTGTTGTTACAAGAGATGGTTCAGTAGATAGAAGAATGAGGAGGGATGTATCATAAACAAATATTTTTTAAAAAGATCAATAAAAGGAAAAAATATTTAAAAAAAGATTTGTAGTTGCACAGGTCATTTAGATCAACCCTGTCATATTACAAGTGAGGCAGCTGTGAACAGGAGAGCTGAAGAAATTTGTCTGAGGTTATACAGGTAGCCAAGGGCAAAGCCAGCATTTGAACTCAGGTCCTTTGACTTGAAATCCGGTGCTCTTTTTAGTTGCTACCACCCTCTCCCCAAACACATTTCAGTTTCAAGATGGAAAAGGGAACTGGGAATATTTGAGAGCTCTTTCAGAGGAATGAAATACCTTAGGGGAATGATTTGGAGAGAAGAACAGTAAAGGTATCTGGCATAGACATAGCTCCAACAGTGCTAATGTTTCCCCCTTCCACTCACAACATTTTGCCAGGAAAGCTTGAAGCATGAGTTATTTCACAGTTTCAAAGATTTAATGCTGAAAGGGACCTTAAGAGATTCCAGGTTAGGGCTGGAAGGGAACTTTGGGATCATCTATTCCAACTAGTGAGAGAAACTAAGGTCTCGGGACAAGGGTGTGCTGGTAAATATTTAACAACCAGTTCTCTTTATTATTAAAATTTTCCTGCATCATTTTTTTTAAGTTTAGACATACACACACACACACAAACAGATCAAGCCTTGATTTATACATTTTTGAGATGTAAATGATCACACTGAAAATTTAGCCATTAACTCTAGTTAGTTGGTTGGAGCTGGCTCCAGGATGTCCATCCCTACCCAGAGACTTGCCCAAGGATGCCCAGTGGCAGGGCTAGATCCAAGGTTGGTGGAACTTGGGTCCAGTGCCCTTTTAGGTACACATAGGAGCTACTACCCTGTAAGTGTGTGCTTCAGGTGTTTTCCATAGATTATGGGATTATGGGATTTATAATTGGATGATTATGTAGTCTAACCTTGTCATTTTACAAAGGAGGCAAGTGAAGGTCAGAGAGATTTGTCCAAGGCACTCATCTAGTGAGGAGACAAGCTGCAATTAAAATTCAGGTCCTCTGAGTACAAATCCACTTGTCTACACCCTGCTGCTTGGTCTGCTTATGTTTTCATACATCCCCCAATGGGTTATTAGCTCTCTGAGATCAGGGATGTGGTCTTTTCTCATCTCCGCATGTGGCATACTCCAGAGTTTTGCATTCAGAAGGGATTTTGTGATTATGCCTGTTAGACAAAGAGAGAATCAAAGAACCTGAAATTGAAAGGGACTTTATTGAATCTCTTATCTGACCCTTACCCTAAAAGATTCTCTTCTATAAATATTTCTGACAAGTGGTCTTCCAGCTTCTCCTTGAAGACTTTCAATATTGGGAAACTCATCAACCCTTGAGGAAGCTCATTCCATTTTTGAACAGTTCTAATGGGTAGGAATCTGCTCTGCTCCCCTGAGCTCTAGACATGGGCTACTTCTGAGCAGAAGATTGATAGAGGAATATGGATGTGAGTGGATGAGTGCCACAGAAGGGTACAACTGAGATGCCTGGGGAAGTTCCTCTGAAGGGACAGTCTCAGTTTCTTCCAGTTTGCCTTCTCTATATAGAATAACAGACCATTTCTACCTCTTAGTTAGTGATGGAGCATCCAGAAGGTGGAAGAGATACAAGAGGGTCTCTGAATGGTTAGTTATCACATGCTGTCTGAAGTGTGATCAGAAAAGATCCCTGACCCCGAAATTCCACCGTTCCCTTGGGTTAAACATTACCCTTTCTTTCCCAGAGTCTTCTTTAAAGATGCAAATATCCTTGAGCAAGGATCTAATTAAGTCCCTAATACCTCCCGGAGAGTAACCTTATCAGATGTCTTCCAAGCTAAGGGGTTGGAGTCAAGAGCAGCAGGAAAGTTTCTGGAACTTGGGATATAAATGGTGCTGAATGGGGGTGGGGGTATAAGAGAGGCAGAAAAAGAATTTTTGCCTCTTGCACAATTTTGTACCAAGCTGATCGTGCATAATAATGAGGGAGCTGAAGAGAATGTCTGGATTTATTTGAGTCTTGAACTCCAACCTTCCATCCTCTCCCTCTCTGTCCTTCCTTTCATCCTCCCCGCTTTTCTACTGGGTCCTCTAAAGCTGGCAACATTCCTATTGTATCTTTCAGGTGAAATAGCTCTGTGGTCCTTGGTGGTTTTGGCCATTGAGAGATATGTGGTGGTCTGCAAGCCAATGAGCAACTTCAGATTTGGGGAGAACCATGCCATCATGGGGGTTGCCTTCACTTGGGTCATGGCTCTGGCTTGTTCTGCTCCACCCCTCCTCGGCTGGTCCAGGTTAGTGGAATGTAGAGGTCAGTGGAATGTAGAGAGGGAGGCAAGGAAGAGGGGACAAATAGAGACATTCCCTGTAGAAACCTAGGGATGCTTTCTTGGCTGAGTGGAGAGAAGGGCTTCCACCCAAACAGTCCTTGCTCCTTTGGTGTTGGGAAGGCTATCAGCTGATAACTCATCAAAGAGCACAGGACCAAGGCTGAAAGATTTCTTTTAGGTCATCTAGTTCAATTCCATCATTTTACAGTTGAGAAAATTGATGAGATTAAATGATTTGCTGGTATGCTTGTAAAGAGCAAAGGTGGTATTTGAACCTAGATCCTTTGATTATGAATATAGTATCCTTTTTACTGTACCATATTGCCTCCTTGGGTGGGGGGGAATATGGGGGAAAGGTGGAAGGTGTCCCATCTGAAGATTGTTTGGACACCAAGGTTGGAACAGCTATCTATGAGAGATATGGATAATGTTGAGGCTCATAGAGTATGGAAAAGTTCTAAGATGCCTCCTTTCACCTTGGCTATACTCTAATCCTTATTTAAGCTGGGACCAAAGTCCAATCCTCTTTAGCTCAGATCCTATAGCATTCCCTCTGACCTTGAGTGCCTATCTGCGTAGTAAAACTGTTCATCAATAGGGATGCTCAGTCATCTGCCTCCCACCTTCACCTAGTCTTTGGCTTCAAAGGAGATGGAGAAGAAGCCGGGAGGAAATTCCTATTGTCTCCAGAAGCAAATAACCAAACTGTAGGGAGACATTCCCCAACCAATCTAATTCTCAAAGCTCTTTGCTGAAGGAAATACCAAGCCCTCCCCACCCTCACTAGGCACACATCTAACAATGTTTCCTACTGATAATTTTCCATCTTCTGCTATAATGTGAGCCCATTGGCTTTTTCTCTACCTTGATGGGTTATCCTCTTTTACTTTCATAATAACCTTTTGGCAATGAAGATACCTTTCTCTGTCTTCTCTTATCCAAGGTTAATTAATTTCTTCCACCTCAGAGATCCCTTATAGGCAGGCAGATCCTATTTTTGCTTCAATGTGATTCTGGGGATCTCCTTGGAAATCAGACCCTAGAAAGAAGCATTTTCCCCTCCTGTTCCATTTCCCTTCCCCGTTAGCCAGCAACTATTCTTTTTCACCCTGTGGCTGAATGTACCTGGGGGCAGTGGGTGATAGAGGACTCAGTAACTGAAACTGACAATGACCATGGTAAAATGTGAAATACTGGTGATGAGGGAAATGTCACCTGGCCAAAAGGAGAGGAAACCATTGTTCCCTAACCTTTCTCTCCCCATCACTGAAATAGCAGGTCACTTTCATCAATTTGATCTTGCCATTGAGTGGGACTTTTCTGCAGGTACATTCCAGAGGGAATGCAATGCTCATGTGGAATTGACTACTACACCCTCAAACCTGAAGTCAACAATGAATCCTTTGTCATCTACATGTTCGTGGTTCACTTCACCATTCCGTTGATCGTCATTTTCTTCTGCTATGGGCAACTGGTCTTCACAGTCAAAGAGGTCTGGATAGCTTTTTCACCTGCTAAAGGATCTCCTCCTTAATATGCCTCAATAACCCAGTTCTTCACCCCTGATCTACCTTACCTACCCGGACATTGTTTCTCTCTTCCCACTCTATCCTTTCCTTCTTACTCCTTTCTGTTCCTTGATTTGCCATTCATTCATTCAACCAATGAACCAACCAAAAAAGTGACCAATGATTATTGAACATCTATTATATTACAGATCTATCATATCTATATATTATATTAGGTAATAATTATACACAATATCTATATATTATATTATATCCCCTTTAGGGAAAGTGGACATAAAATGTGTTTGGGGGAACATGAATGAGACAATCTGGTGTAGGGTAGTGGGAGAAAGGACTTTGAGGAAAGGTAGATTGCTACTCAATGGCGGATATCCTCCAAAAACAATCTAATGTTTTCCAGGCTGCAGCCCAGCAGCAAGAATCTGCCACCACCCAGAAGGCTGAGAAGGAAGTCACCCGTATGGTCATCATCATGGTCATCGCCTTCTTGATTTGTTGGGTGCCCTATGCCTCGGTGGCTTTTTACATTTTCACTCATCAGGGCTCCAACTTTGGCCCAATCTTCATGACCCTTCCGGCTTTCTTTGCCAAGTCGTCAGCTATTTACAACCCTGTCATCTACATCATGATGAATAAGCAGGTACCTGGGTTGGGGAAGAGAAAGGAAATGCTCAGTGAGAGCTTTAAAGGGGAGGATGGAGGTCAGCATGTACTTTGCTGTCACAGTCAGTCAATAGAGATGACCAGAAGTTATATCAATACCTGCAAGAGAATCACCCTGAGAATGAGGATGCCTAGATTTCAGGCTGATCTTTAAAACTAACTAGTTATGCAGTTTTGAACAAGTCACTCCAGTGAGCTGCTCCACACCTTTCTCATTTCCAGAATACAGAGGTTGAATAGATGTTTCCATCTCTAGAAATGATTTCAAAAGCCTTGGTTTAAGTCCTTACATGGGTCCTCATTTCATTCTGAAGTTGATCGGTACTCTTTACGGAGGGATATAATGCAACCAGAAATCTTACTGTAACATTGGAGTCATGCCATGGAACCATCTTAATGGCAAAACTCTTTTCTGTAAAGGCTATTCTGTCCAACAGATCTCCTCATTGTACAGATGAGGAAACAGAAGCCCAGGTGTTCAAGTGACTTAAACAGCATCTCACATTTAGTAAGCATTAGAAGTGAGATTTGAATCCAGGTCTTCTAACTCCAGAGACCTCTGCTCTTTCTGCTGCCTTGGCCTGATAGCAGAGGGTTTGTTACAGATAAATGGATGTGCGTTCAGGTTATGTCATCCTAAACTCTTATGTGAGGAAGTTCACTTTGGGAGAGTGTGGTATAGAATACTTTTTGAAGAGAAACTTCTGAGGGAAAAGGAGAGAGAGAACCCAAAGGGCCCTAGAGGGAGCAGATAACATGGAGATGGAGGGTGGAGGCTGGGACACCTCAACAAATTACTTATTATCCTCTCATGCTGAAGGCCAGCCAGCCCCTGGGCTGAGCATCCTCTGAATAGAAAATCCTCTTATCACTTTTATTCTTTCTTTCTAGTTCCGAAACTGCATGATCACCACCCTCTGCTGTGGCAAGAACCCACTGGGCGATGATGAGGCCTCTGCTACCACCTCCAAGACCGAGACCAGCCAGGTCGCTCCTGCATAAGCTCTGAGAAGGGCTTCATCCACCCCTGGCACACCAGGCTCCCGAAGGCTGCCAACAGCCCACCTCTAGGAATATCATCCCCTGCCCCTTAACTCCTGATTCACAGCTACCCACTAAGAATGACTGGACAGAATTAGGAGCACTATCTGTCCATCAGAAGGAGGTTATACCTAATACCCAAGTTTTGAAACAAAAGGGAAAAAATAAATCAAACAGCCTCCGATCATCCCCCAATTTTCAAAGCCAGCCAGTTACTTTCTGTATCCTCTGAATGCTGCAGATACCAGGATTGCTTTTTGAGAACTGATCCCAGAGTCCTTGGTTCTGAGAGGTTGATGTGATCTGGAACCTTTTGGGGAGCCTGAGTCCGTTCACCCCAAAGCAGCATATGAACTCTTATTCTCAGGAAAAATGACCCAGCTTAAAGATAAGAGCCTAGCACAGGGCTGGGCAACCATTAGGTACTTAATTAATGCTTGTTGAGTGAATGAATGAAAATGAATGAGTGTTAATGAATGAACAACAAGCTAAGGGCTTAAGAAGTCTAACTGTTCTCATGATATGACATGTGGATCATTTTGGATATCATGACATTTATAAGTTAGAAATCTTCCCTCTTCATCTTTCTGAGACAGCCCATTTTGAGATATGGGGAGGACCAAGGGAACTGAGATGATCCGATATCACTGACCCTTGAAACGTTTTTAAAAGTTTGGGGAGCTAATAGGACAAACTACGATGGTCCTTCATTGACTTCCCTTTCTCTAGCTAATATGGTCCCTGGTCACCAGGGCTGGACAACTCTTCAAAGAGAGTCTGAAACAGGTAGGTCTCTGGGCAAAGCAACAGATTTGGCAGGTGTTCTCATTGCACCTTAAAAAAATTAGGCACTGATTTCTAGGTTTACAGAAAAAAAAATAAGAGAACCAAAGGACAGGACAAGGGACATGGGGGAGAAAAGAAGTCATTGGAGGTTGGAGGATGTGCTTAGGCCTAGGCTATTTCTCTTGCTTCTTCTGACACCTCCTCCCTCCTCCCAGTCTTCAGAAACCCAGAGATCTTCCTTTTTCCTCCATGGCCATAGCCCAAGAAAGAAAACAATTTCTGCTTGTTGTTGCTTTTGTAAAATACTTTATCTCATTCCCAACTGCCTACAGCTTCTCAAAGATCGATAGGGAATGTTAGAAGCCATATAAGTTCAGTATTTAGTAAAGAGTAATATTGAAAATAAAGCTCTGTTTGCAAGTTAACTGAATACATCGATTAAAAGGACTGAGATAGCTTTGAAATTCAGGGCCAGGTGATTCAGTCAGTAGTTAGGCTAACTTCCGATTCATCTGCTTAAGATTTTCAAAGTCTCCATTTTTTTTTAGTGGGGTGGAGAGCAGACAGGCTTCAGTTAGATCACATTTTTCTCTGCAGACTTGGTTCCATCCATGAGGGGTCACAAATACGGGGAGTTCCAAAGGGTCCCTGGGAAGACATAGGAGGGAATTCTGGGATTGTAGATCACTGGGCAAGTTGGAGCAGTCCTTGGAGCGAGGCCCTAGTGGGCTCCCACCTATCTACCTTCCATGGCTGTCTTTGGGATGTCACTGAGGTTTCATTTGGTGAATGTTCATGGTCAAGTTGGCTTCTGTTGGGCTGCTCTTGTTCCCAGAGGAAAACAAGAAGACATGTACGTAAGCATTAAAAAGGACTCTTCCATGTTTCCAAAATGTCTGGTGGTGTTTTCTCCCCTCCCAACCTCTAAACTATTTATCCACAGGGAAAGTCTGAAACCAGCAGTTATTACAGTTGGCTAACCAAGGATGCTGACCTCAAGCCTTCCTTTATGATCTCCTGGGGCTGGACTGTTGCCTGTGGACTGTCATGCTGGTCTCAAGTGGAGTGGTCCAGTGGGTAGCAAACCAGAAACCCCTGAATGAACCACTCCGACTGCTGGACTGGGATAGAGAAAGCCTGGGGGATCCCCTAGTTTCCCAGAGAGACTCTGGGGGTGAGGAACACAATGGTTATCTTCAGATATCTGAAAGGCTATGTGGAAAAGAGATGTATTCTGGTCTGTGCTGTTTACAGAGAAAAGAATACAGACCATTGGGTGGGTTTTAGTTCAATACAAGAAAGTACTTTCTAACACCAATGGAAGGGACTATTTGGAAAGATAGTGAACGGGATTCCCTCCCTGTCACTGGAAGACAGATTTCTAAGCTCATAGGAACCTTAGGCATCACCTAGTATAACTTCTTTACTTTACACATGAGGAAAACTGAGGCCTAGAAAGGTTAAGTGAAGATCCAAAATCACACAGCTACTAATGAACTAACCATTAGAGATCCCACTCATTCATTCATTCAGCAAGCATGCATTATTTTCCCTCTGTTGGTCTTGTTATCGAGTTCTCCTCCTCCACATAAACCCACTGGTTTCTAGACAATTTCTGAGAAGACTTCTGGGAAGGGGCAAAGTGGTGAGACTGGTACAATCCGTCAATTGATCAACAACATGTATTAAACAGCTGCTGGGTGCCAGGCAGGTCCAGGATAAGATAACCTAGTCTACTTGAGTCACTTTCTCTAAATCTCTCAGGCTGAGACCTATTGGAGCCAGGGTCAATGTGCTAGTAGGGAACATGGAGCTGAAAGAAAGCTGGCCATTCCTGCCTTGGGGGGTTGGTTCGGGGAGGACATGCCAACAATCTTGCCTCCAGCTGTCAGTCCTTCAGGAGCTGGAAATATCAGTGTTTAGCAGAAAGTGGCATGCTCTACTTCCTGTAGCCCACAGACCTTTGGTCAAAGCCTGGGGCCAGGGCTCTCAACCATATTTTCCTGTGACCAAGTCCTCTCATATCTCTCTCTCCCTGACTCCATTTATCTACGAAATGAAGTGAGGATGTTTGCTCTAACCTGCCTCACTGTAGTGCACAAGCTATGAGCCACCTGGGTTAAAAAAAACTAGGGAGAAAGGCCTTAGGGGAGGCATACTCCTTAGATATCAGGGACAATATTATTAAATTAGACTGCCTTTCAGGATTAGCTCCTGTGTCTGTCTCTACAGGGTCTTCTTGATTTGGTAGGACTTCCCTACATCTGTTAGCATCAGCTCCCTCCCAGCGGCTTTATTGTAACAATAAGGTCTTACGTCTCCTATAGGGTCTAGATTTAGAGCCTGAAGAGACCTCGGACTTTAAGATTACAGATGAAGAAACTGAGACCAATAGAGGTTGTATGACCCTGGGCAAGTCACTCCGTTTGCCTTAGTTTCTGCAGCTATAAATAGGGATGATAAGAGTACCTACTCCCCTGAGTTATGAGGATCAAAGGAGATCATTGTAAAGTCCTTAGCACAGTGCCTGGCACATTGTAGTAAGCGCTACATAAATGTTAGCTATTATTATTAAGTATCGACAATTTTAGCATTAACATTGCTAATACTGTATTAAGTGATTTGCTCAGAGTCATACAGGTAGTAAGTGTCTAAAGTTGGATTTGAACTCGGGTCTTCCTGATTCCCATACTCTATCTACTGTACCATCTTGATGCATCAAACAGTTTTGACAATTGCTATTTTGAATTATAGTTTGAGATCTGGTCATGTTTGGGTTTGATTATAGATTTAAAGGGCCATGTGACCCTATAGGCCCGTTACTCCAACTTTGTCAGTTTATAAATAAGGAAATTGAGATCTTGAAAAAAATACTACTCAGATAGCAAGCAGACAGGCTGGGCATTGAGCCTAAGTTTCAGCCACTTTACATTTCGGCTGCCACTCTGAAGTCCACCCTCTTACTCCTTCTTTATCTCTCCTATGGGACGCTCATTCAAAATTCAGTTTCCCCTGGGAAGGGGTAACACTCCTCAGGACTTTTCTCCTTAAAGAATAGGCAAGAGGTCCAATTGAGAAGGCTCTGAAGAGGTGCCCAGGATTCCAGACATCATCTCACTTTCACTGACGAGGAAACCAAAGTCCAAGGGAGAATGACTCGTCCAAGACCCTACAACCGGCACTAAAATTTGGCCAGGGCTCTCTGTTTTGCAATATCTGAACAATCCTTGTACTAAAGACATTTCTGTCAGAGTCACAGAACCTAACCCTAACCCTTCCACCCTCCTAGGCATGCATTATGCTTTTAGGTGACTGCAATAGCGCCCGGCATAATCCTTTGTCCTCAGAGTTAGCACTTAAAATATTTAAAAAGAGAGGGGAAAGATGGTATGGTCTGAACATGTCACCCCCTATTCCCCAGATCAAAAAATCTTAATGGCTCCCTGTTCTTTCCTATTTACCTTCCAAAGCCTTTCATAGCCTGGTCTCTCCCACCTTTCCTGTCTCCTTACATCATCCTTGCATACTCACAACTCATCTCCAGACTCCAGGCATTTTCATTGGCTGTATCGCATGCCTGAAGCGCTCTCCCTTCTCATGTCTCCTGGATTCTCTGGCTTTCTTCAGGTTCAAGCTAAAATCCCACCCCCTACAGGAAGCCTTTCTGGTCAGCCTTAGTGTTAGTGCCTTCCCTCCAACAGTGATCTCCAGCTGATCTCCTCTGTGTCTTGTTTGTACATAATTGTTTGCACGTGCTTTCCCCAATAGGCTGTGGGCTCCTTGACAGCCGGTACTGCTTTTTGACTTTTGGTTCCGCTGTGCCTGGCCCCTATTAATTGCTTAATAAATGTTGACTGACTATTGGAGGCTGCTCTCCTTGTGGGGCTTCTCACAGTCCAGGTACCATCTGTAGTTCCTTCAGCTGATGCCATGGGCCCGAGGGCCTTCCTTCACCAACCTGACTGCCATGGACTCGCTACTCTTCAGAAAACCAGGGTGAGGTAGTGCCTGCCCCTCATTGACCTGTAAACCAGGAGGCTAAGTGGCCCCAGGTGGGGATACCTGGGTGGGGCTCTGCTCTATAAAGACTGGAGGGGTGGGGGTGGGGCTGTCACGGCCTTCGTGGGGTTGTTACTCCTCTCGAGGGGACCTGGCTGTTTGGGGTTTCAGGATGTCTTCCGAGGATGAAACTCAGGATTTGTATCTGCCTGGCTCCAGCGACAACAGTGTTGGACTGAATAGGACATGGAACAATTCCCCCAGTTCCACTCGCCTTTCCAATGTGGTGTCCTCTCCCCCAGCTCGTCTGGACTCTTCTACCCAGGTTGTGGATGCCACCAGTGACTCGGAGAGGCCAGGTGAGGAGGGAGCTGAGAGAGGAAGCTGAAGGTGCTTCTTCCTTTGGATTGGGAGCAGTGAAGGCTGCCAGGTCCTGAGCCCATCCTCGTCCTTCTTGCCCTACCTCTCCTCATCTCCCCCTCTCCTCATCTCCCCCTCTCCTCATCTCCCCCTCTCCTTCTCTCCCCCTCCCCTTCTCTCTCTCTCTCCCCCTACTCCCCTCCTCCTCCCCTCTCCTCCCTCTGCCCCCCTTTTCCCTCACCCTTCCCTTTTTCTTTCTCTCTTTCACTCCCCCTCCTCTCTCTTCCCTCCCTCTTTTTTCTCTATTTTTCTTTTTCCCTTCCCTTTGAGCTGAGGGTCCTACAGGTGCCTAGGGCTAGCCTACGTCATCAAAATTAGAGTGAGCTTCATTGCCGTGGATTGGCCCCACTCTTTCCCCGATCCCCGGTTCTCTGGGGTCTCAACAGTGCCATCTTCCTCTGTGGGCAATGCTTTCAGATCTGGACCTTTCTAGACTTAATCTCTTTGTTCTCTCGGGGTCCTGAGGAGTCCCTGTGAAGAACTTTAAGTTAAAGTCCCTTTTGTGACTGTGAAATCATCTAACCTCTCTACTCACCCCCGTCCCTGTCCCCACCACAACATCATAATAATAGCATGTGAATATGCTTTGAGGCTTGTAAAGTCCTTTACAAATATTTTATCTCATCTATTTATTTCAATAAACTCCCTATGACCTCCAGGATCAAACATAAAAACTATTCTTTGACTTTCACACCTCTTGGCAGCCTAGCCTCTATCTGTCTGTCCAGGCTTCTTACACTTAACCCCGCTTCATGTGCTCTAGCATCTAGTGCCACTGACTGCCTTGTTCTTCCTCACACCTGACCCTCCATCTCCTGACTCCAGATGTTTTCCCTGGCTGTGCCCCATGCCAGGAATGCCTTCCCTTCTGCCCTCTGCCTCCTGGCTGCCTTCAAGACAGCTCAAAATCCCTCTCTTAAAGAGGCTGCTCCAAGTCTCTCTTTACCCCCTCCTCTCCACAACTGTCAGCTCCTTCCCTCTGGGATTACCTTCCATCTACTCTGCATGTATCTTGTGTGTGCACAGTTGTTTCCAAGTTGTCTCCCCCATTAAGTCCTGGAGGGCAGGAACTATATTTTTGCATTCTTTGAATTACCAGCACAGTGCCTGGAACGCAGTAAGTGCTAAATTAATGCTTGTTGATTGACTCAGAGAGCCTCACATCCCCATTTGTAAAGCAATATGGATGATGAGACCTCTAATAATCCCCTCAATTTTGTGAGGTTTGGATGAATCAAGGCACTTTCCATATTTCAAAGCACCATCTAAAAATTTTCTTTTATTGTCTTCATTGTCCTTCCTGGTGCACAGTGAAGATACAAGAGAAGTAGAGGGTGTGGTCTCTGTCCTCTAGATCAATCTGATAGATGTTAAAACTTTTAGGAAGCTCTTATGGCCAAACATGGTGCTCAACCTGTGAATATAAGTACAAGCCAGTCAGAGAACCTACAGTTCACTTACGAAGTCCAGAATGAAGTCTAGAACAGGTGACTCCAGTGAGGAGATGGACCTCTAGCTGGGAAAGGGTTCAAATTTAGCCTGAGGATATGGTGGTGACTTCTGACACCCTCTCCAGACTCTTAGAACTCCCCTTCACCCCTAAACCCTCTCCTCTCAATAGCATTACCTTCCCTGAGCCCTTATAAAAAGTTAGGGGCACTACAACCGATGCTGGTTTTTGTTTTGAGGGACCTTCCCATCTAGTTTAACCTTTATCCAGTCATTGACACTGGGCCAGATATAAAACTAAAGACCATGTAAGGGTGTAAGGGGAGAACAAGGGCTATGAGACCAGAAGAATTTGAACCTTGAAGGAAGCTTTGAGATAAAGAGTTTCAGTCATGTCTGAATCTTCATGACTCTATTTGGAGTTTTCATGGATACTGGAATGTTTTGTTAATTCCTTCTCCAGTTCATTTTACAGATGGGGAAATTGAGGCAAACAGGGTTAAGTGACTTGACCAGGGTCACACAGCTAGTAAGTGCCTGAGACAAGATTTGAACTCATGAAGATGAATCTTCCTGACTCCAGGCTCAGCCTCCATCCATTTCACCACCTAGATACTCTAGCCTCACTCATTGCATAGGGTACAATATGGAGGCCCAAAGAAGGGAAGGGATAAGGTTGGTCAAGATAATATAGGTAGTCACCAGTAGGTCATGGATGTAGGTGTAGATATAGATATGCACCTGGAGACTTGGGTATGAGCATATCATACCAGTCCACATCCTACTTAATTTCCCTGGACCTCAGCGTCTTCTACTATAAAATGAGGTGAATAGACTCAGTGGTCTCTGAGGTCCTTTCCAGCTTTAGAACTGGAATCTTATAAATCTATGATCTTTTCTTCCACTATGGTTGATCACGATTTCCACTGATCTTTCCCTGCCTCCGAGAGAGAGAGAGAAAGAGAGAGAGAGAGAGAGAGAGAGAGAGAGAGAGAGAGAATATGAGAGAGAATGAGAATGAAAATATATTAAACATGAATTGGGAGACATGATGCAGTGGGGTCATACAACATAGCTAGAGCAGGCTTCTCCCTCACAAGGAGTCCTGACATTTTATGTTCAACCTTATTTTCCCAAGGGACCCCTCAGGGAGTTACTCCCTGGGTTGAGAAAGTATCTTCTAGTTCTAAATCATTGGTCCTCTCTAACTTGTTATGTAAAATTGGGAAAATCAATCCCCCCTCTGCATCTCAGTTGCCCCACCTGTCAAATGATGATTTTAAAGGAGCCTTCATGCCTATATACTCTGGGATTCTATGGCTCTAATTATTGGACACCTACTATGTACCAACCCCTATGTGGTATTCAACAGGAATATTTGAAACTGTCCCTGTTTCCAGCAGTTTACAAACTAGCCAAAGTGATAAGATGTCAAGAACATCGGGCTGGGGTCTTGCCTAACAGGGGAGACTTTTGGATAGGTGGAGCCTTGCTCAGTTTCTCTCCTGGGGTTAGGTTTATTAAGTTGGAAGGAATTCCAACTCTATGGACTGATAAATGAGGAAAGTAAAGGCAACAATGGAGGCAACAGATGGTGAATTGAGTGGGAGGAGCAAAGAAAGGCCAAGACCAGAGTGTGGGATGGAGGAGGCTTTATGTTCAGCAAGACTCAAAAGATAGATTGGGGTCAGGTTGTGTAGGGCTAAACAAAGCAGTTGATAAGTTGATCCTAGAGTCAACAGAGAAACTGAAGAGTTGGTTGAATAGAGGAATTGCATGGTTGGATCTTCAGCTTTCAATTCTCTCTTTTTTTTCCCCCTCTTTTTAAGCAGAGACCAGTGTGCAACCAAAATTTCAGAGTCACCCACCCATGCTCCAAATGGTGGCAGAAGCCCTGCAGGTCAAAGGGGACAAACATGGTACCTCTGTAGCAGCCATCAAGTTTTATATTCGTCGAATGTACCCAGCTGTCAATACAAAGAGACTCCGATACATGCTGAAACAAGCCCTGGCCAAGGGGGTTAGTGATGGGATGCTCGTGAGACCACGAAATTCTACTGTTACTGGGGCCAGGGGGAGATTCAAAGTAAGTTCCTTCTCTTCTCTGCCCTCTAGCTTTCCCCTCTGTAAAATGAGGTGGGTTGTTTTCCTTGCAACTCTAAATTCCATGAGGCTCATCATTTTGTCCCCTTCCTTTGGAGGACCAGTCTTCCATCTCCACTAATCTGTCAGCATATGCTAAAATTAGAGTGTTAAAAATTGTATCTGTCCTTCAGGACTTTCCTGGGTGACTAACTGAGCAGACAGAATGGCAGAGACTAACCTGAAAGTCATAAGATCATCTAGTGCAGTCCCCCCCTCCCTCCATTTGACAGATGAAGAAACTGAGGCCAAGGTACTTCTTAAGTATCTGATTCCCCTTGCCCCATATAAAGTAGGTTCTTCAGTTTTAAATCCTATTCTCTTAAGGTTCCAGAGGGCAGGCCTATGATTAATTGCTGTGTTGGTCCTTCATTCTTGAAGAGGACCATGACATTAAGATGACATGACTTGCAGTTGACTTGTATTTGAGTGAGGGAGGGTGGCGCAAAGTCACCAGCCTCACTTTCTCTTCCTAAGCCATCTGGGTCCAGTGGCCTGATATTCATCAGGAAGACTGGAGATGGTGCAGGATGCAAAGGGAGACCCTTGCTCATTTAGGCTAAGGTCTTATCACATTGTCACTTTGAGCGAGATATGCCCATTCAAGGTTCCTTTAAGTAGATACTCAAGGGATGGCTCCTTTAATAATAATAAAAAAAAAAGTTGCAGGGAGATAGGTTTTGGCTCAGTATGAAGGAAGAACTACCAAACTAGCATTTACTTGAAGGCTTCCAGTGAAGGAAATTTGCTACTTTTCAAGAAACCCCATTCCATCTTTGGACAGCTCTAATGAGTAAGAATTTTTCCTAAGACGAAGCCTAAATCTGCCTCTCTGCATCGTGTATGCATTGCCCTAGATTCTGTCCTCTGGTGTCAAATTGACTAAGTTTGATTCCTCTTACATGTGTCAGCCCTATCTTCTCCCCTTGCCCCAGTCCTCTCCAACCTAAGTGCTTCATGGTCTACCAATTGATCTGTATAAGGCATGGACTTAAGTCCCTTCATTATCCTGCTTGCTCTCCTTGATAAGCCTTTCAGCTTATCAGTGTCTTTCCTAAAATGGGAAAATGGCGCATCCAAAGCTGAACTTGGTACTGTAAATGTGAACTGACCAGGATTACAGCAGGACTGTTGTCTCTTGAAATATTGCTTAGCTGTCTTCGTCACCATATCCTATTGATTCATTTCAAACTTGAAGTACACCAACCTCTCATGGCCTTTTTAAAACGGGGTTACTGTCCAGCTGCACCTCCTCCATCCCATACTTATGAAGCTGAATTTTATTGCTGTTCATTCATTTCAGTCTCATCCCACTCTTCATGACTCCATTTGGGGTTTTCTTGGCAAAGATACTGCAGTGGTTTGCCATTTCCTTCTCCAGTTCACTGTACAGATGAGGAAACTGAAGCAAACAGGGTTAAGTGACTTCCCAGGGTCAAACAGTTAGTATTTGAGGCCAGATTTGAACTCAGGGAAATGAGTCTTCCTGACTCCAGGCCTGGCACTCTATCCACTGAGCCACCTAGCTACCACATTTCTCTTTATCAGATTTCATCTCATTCAATTCAGTCTGACATTCTTGCTGGTTCAGAATTATTATTTTTTTGGATGCTACTTCTATAATCCAACATACTTGGGATCCCTCCCAGCTTTGTGATGTTTGTATATTTGACCATAACACAAAAATATGCCTTAGTCTACATTTTTGATGAACGTGAAAGTATACAAGGCTAGGTACTGATTCCTGAGTCACTCAAGAAGAACCTCCTTCCAAATTGACATAATCATCCATGACCCAGGGACTACTCCACCAGTTCTGAATCAAATTGCATTATCTTCTAACTCTCTAACCTTCTAATTATCTCCATCTTTTTTTAAGAGTATCATACAGGACTTTATTATCAGATGTCGTGCTCAGATCTAGTTAAACTATAATGATAGCATTCTCCTGTTCTGCTGAAAGAGGAAATAAAATTAGTCTGTCATGGTCTGACTATGACAACTGTGAATAGCCAATACATGATATTTGTCAGATTTTTTTTTTGTATATGTTCTCATTGGCCTCAAAACTCTTTGTGTAGTGGTTAGTGCAGGTATCTTCCTTCCCTGCCTCCCACCCCACCCCACCCCCTTTTAACAGATGAGGAAATAGAAGCCCAGAGAAGAGGACTGACGACAGAAAATGAATGAACTGCCCAGGGTCACAAAGCTAGTAAGTGCCAGATATAGGAATGGAACCCAGGTCTACTGACTCTAAATTCTGGGTTCTTGTCACTAAGCTATCTGGATATTGTCTATGTTAGGGGGTTGGAGGTGCATGTTAGGATAAAAGAAGTGAAGGGAACCAGAGACACATTTAGTCAGGATACTGATTTTGTTGAGGACTACTCTTGTGTGTACTCCAGTGCCATTAGGGCAGATACAGAAACAAAAACCAACCTAAGAAAGAGATAGCATGATATAGAGTGCCTGGACATGGAAGCACAAGGATTATGAAATCCAGATCTCCTGCTCACTACAGCTATGAACAAGTCATTGTACTCCTCTGAATCAAAGTTTCTCATCTAGAAGAGGAGATTGGACTAGATGGTCTCCTTCCAGTTCTAAAATTTTAGCTTCTAGGATTTATAAACTCTGAATGTTCCATATAAAAATAAATAGATTTTTATCTGACAGGTAATTCTGTGGGGTACATGCAGATTTTCTGAGCTCTTTTGACTACTACTACTAATGTATTGAATTACTTCTTCAGTTGGTGTCCAAGGATAAAATCAAAGTGACCCAAACTAAAAAATCAACAACAGCTGTCAAACCCAGGAAGAAGAAAGCTGCTAGAACCAGGGAAGCTGAAAACATTTCTTCAAAGGCTTCGACCAAGGGGAAGGTTCCTGCAACCAAGAAGAAGGTGCCCACAGAGACTTCAACCAAGAGAAAGATTCCTGCAACCAGGAAGAAGGTGCCCACAGAGACTTCAACCAAGAGAAAGGTTCCTGCAACAAAGAAGAAGGTGCCCACAGAGACTTCAACCAAGAGAAAGGTTCCTGTAGCCAGGAAGAAGGTGCCTACAGAGGCTTCAACTAAAAAGAAGCTTTCTTCAGAGGCTTCGACCAAGAGAAAGATTCCTATATCCAAGAAGAAATTGCCTTCAGAGGCTTCAACCAAGAGGAACGTTCCTGCAACCAAGAAGAAGGTGCTCACGGAGGCTTCAACCAAGAAAAAGATTCCTGCGACCAAGAAGAAAGTTCCTTCAGAGGCATCAACTAAGAGAAAGGTTCCTGCACCAGTGAAGAAGGTTCCTAGGAAGACTTCAACCAAGAGTAAGCCTTCTGAAGAGGCTAAGAAAGCTACCAAAGTGGGGATGCCCAAGAAGGACTCAAAACCCAAAGGTGCTAGAACCAAAAAAGGTAGGCAATCTGAGGGGGTTTAGTGGGTGCTGCATTAAGGTTCCCCAACTCATGGTGGAGAGCTCTCCTGATTCTTGCCTGAAACCTTGTTCTAGATGATCAGGAAAGGAGTATCAATAGTCTAATCTGGGAGGTTGAAGGAGTGGCATATAGGGAAGGAGTTGGGCTCATTACAGCTGCCATGCTGTTCCTATGCACCTCCCCTGCCATGCCTTAGCAGTGCTCCAACAATTAATAGTCTGCTACCTTCCTTCCCTTCCCCCTACTTTTAATTTTAATTGCTAGTCCCCTCTTGGGAACTTATGGTGATGGCTCTCTATCAATGAGAAATTATTTGCGAACTGCTAAGATGTACTTATTTCTGGTGGCAAAAAGCCAAACAGATGGGTATAAATTGTTAGATAATTCCTTGAGCCCGTGAATAGGGTAAAAAAGTGACTGATCAATTTATACAGACAAGCCTAAGGAAAAATAATTAGAGATCACATTTTAAGATGAAGAGCCTTGAGTTCTGTTAAAACTCAAAAAAGATCTCAGGATCCCTATTATGGCCATGAGCTGACATAGGTCATTCACAAAAGACACTGATTGGCACAATGTGGTGGTAGAGATAGACCAGCAAAATGCTAGGCATCCTCAAGAAGGCTACTGGAAAATGATAGCCAGTCTTCTGACCTGCATGCAACACTTAGTACAATCACATGTGGAATCCTGAGTGATTCTATGGAAAAGTTGTGGTACAACTGGAGGTCATCCAGAGAAGGTCAGCCAGAATAAGTGGCTCTTAGGTCCTTTTCCTCCTTTGTTTGCTGGTTGTGGGTGTCCTGTCTCTTAGACAGGTATAAACTCCATGAATGTAGAAACCATCTTAGTTGAACTTGCATGTCACCCAGTGTTTAGCGCACATGGCTGCACATGCTATCTTCCATATCTCTTCCCCTCCATCCACCATTTCTCTCTCTCCACCATGTGAGTGGTGGTAGTGTAATTGACATAGGGAGAGAAAAAGATCTGTTCCCCAATTCTGGACTGTTACAAGTAGGAGACAATATGAGGTAATAGAAAAATTGTTGATCTGGGAGTCTGGAGACCATTCTATTCCTGACTCTCCTTGCTGAAGTCATTTCCTGTCTGTGCCTTGGTTTCTTCAGCTGTAAAATTGGAGACATATAAAGTTGCTTTCAGCTAAAAGGTTCTATATTCTTCCTCTTCTCCACCAACCCTTCCCTTTCCAATTTTTGATTCAACAAGCATTTATTAAATGTTTACACAGCATTGGGCTGGGTCCTAGCAACCTAAAACCCAAAGAGAAAAAGAGTATCTGACTTCAAGGAACTTAGATGGTTCATGTAAACAGATAAATACCCACATGATGACAGAGTAGAAATAATTGAGGGGATCAGGAAAGGCTTCTGTTAGGAGATCAACAATAAATCAACAAACATTTATTATGTGCCTACTGTGTACAGGGTGCTGGGCTAGTTGCTAGGATATAAAGACAATGAAACATTCCCTACCCAGGGAGAAGACTTTAGATTGACCATACCATTGACTTCTGGTTCTGTCAGTGGCTGGCTAGTCTAGCTCAGGCAGAGTATCCATGTCTGAGTCCCATCAACATCTCCCTAGCCACAGCTTCTTAGTTGAGTGAAGTCTCTGGTTCATCCCTCCAGTGGACGTGAGAAGCAGTTCATCCTATGTCCCTTTAGAGCACAAGAGAAAAATTATCTCTTGGGGCAAAAGCTGCTTCTCAATTTTTTATTCTTTCCAACAGATGTGGAGGAGGTGAGAACCAAAGCCAGGGGCATGAAACCAAAGGCTGAAATTCCTAAAGTAAGTAGACCAGAGTCCCAGCTTTCAAAGGCTTCCCTAAACTGGTTTGAACTGTAGGGATTAGGCCTCCTTTCCATCCCCTTCTTCCTTCAAACTTTTCCCACCCCTTCCCTTAAAAAAAAAAAAAAGAGAAAGGAAGAAAAAGAAAGATCCATCAAAAACCTTCAACTCTGTCTGGTAACATCTAAATGGGCCTGAGTGTGAGGAATGTTGGAACAGACCTAGTTTCCTGCTAAGTCCTGAAGTATGAACCTCATTCCTAAACTGCCAATGAGGCAGGAAATGTTGTGATCATGTAATTTTCAAAAATGCACATTTTTACCAACCTAGAACAAAGGTTAAATTCCTCCTGTTTTAAGTTTCCAAGGTAGGAAAATGAACATATTGGCTTCAGAAAACCTTGTTCATGGTCCCATCCCATTAAGTTCTCATGGTTCTTGCTCTTAGCCCAGTTTCTGGCACACAGTAAGTGCTTAATAAATGCTCGTTTTTGCTTTTATATCTCCTCTCAACCAAACATCTCTTTTTCTTCTCTTTTACGTAGGGCAAGAAGAAAGCTCCCATTTCACCTAAGAAAGTAGGAGAACGTAAAACAGAAAAGACCAAACTCCGGGCAGCCTCTGAAGCACCCCCCAAGACCAGAAAGCAAAAGGGATCACCTAGCATCCAAGCAAAATCCAAAGGAGCAGCTACCATGTCTAAATCTAGAAGAACTGGGGGTGCCAAGGAAGGCGGTGATGAGCCAAAGCTGGTCACTCAGATCAAGAGCAAATTGGATGTGGGCATCAAGCCTTCTACCTCCCAATCTAAGGTGTCTAGAGAGTCAGATATAGTCAAAGGCAAGGGAAAGAAACCAGAGGCCTCTAAAGTATTCAAGAAAACTGGGAAAAGCCCTAAAGGGTCTTCATCCAAGCCAGCCAGCAAGAAGGTGAAGTAGGTGCAAAAGGTTAATTGGTCGAGGGATCTAACAGGGGGAACTTGATTTTGAAATGAATGGACTTTTTCTTTTAAAGAATGAGACAGAGATACTTGTATCTACCTGTTAATAAAGTTTTCTTTTTTGCACTAGCCAATCTTAGGGTTATCACTATATAAGATGTGAGGGTCTTGGTTGAAGTATCTTGAGAAAGGAAGGATGGAAGGAAGTTGAGTGGGTTGGTCCTACCTGGTCACACCAGATCAGCTCTTGGGATACTGGCTTGACTTTCACATCCCCTCATTCTCTGCCCTCTGGCTGACTAGAAAATCTGAACACAAGCCTCGTCTGGCTGCCTCAACAGTTTCCCTGTGGCATCTGCTAATGTGAATGGAGAAGGTTGCCAGCTGGATCAGGAGGCGAGATGCTGTGAGTGTGGATGGGCTGGGAGCCCAAAGGGATGAGGCAGACAGATTAGTGTTAATTAGCATCAGCTGAATTATGACTGGCTTCACCTAATGCTGGACTTCTGGAAATGTTGGGGCCTGCCTGTTGCTTCTTTCTCAGGTCTGACCTTATGCCCCACCATTGGATTTCCTGATGACAAAAACTCTATTTAATACCACCTCTTCCCCACATCACTATTTTTAAGGTTCCTGCTCACATTGGCAGACCCCAGGTGGTCCTTTAGATTGTAATTTTCTTGAGAGCAGAGATATTTTTCTGCCTTTCTTTGTTTCCCTAGTGCTTAGCAAAGTATCTGGCATACAGCAGTCACTTAATAAATGCTAGTTGACTAAGCTGGGTGTCTTCCTGCCTTGTGGCAACCTCTCTCATGTTAGCTATTAGTTTTGGCCAGTTAAAGTTGCCATCTAGCAATGCGTGATGCTAAATGCCGAGCATTGTGGTTACAAAGATGATACAATCCCTGCCTTCAAGGAATTTATGCTCCAGGGAGAAGGGGAAGGGAGAAGAAGAGAGCAGTTTCATGGATGAATACAAACACAGTGATTTGAGACAGGAGAGAGGAAGAGTAACTAAAGAAATGAAAAAAGCTCCTAGTAGCAGTGAGTTGAGATTTGAAGGAAATGCAAGATTTAGAGAAAAGAGTATGGACTCCAGGCATGGGGGCAGTTCACACAAAGGTGCCAAGGTAGAAAATAGTTTGGGGAATGGCAAAGAGGCAAAGTTTTCTGGAAGGTGGAACATGTGCAGAAGAATAATTTGGAAAGGGAGGCTGGAACCCAGCTTTTAAGGACTTGATGAGGTGAGGGGATTCTATTTTATCTTTGGAGGTAATAGGGAATCACTCAAGAGAGTGAGATTGAGTCAAAATGGTAAAGGATGACTTTTTGGGGACCACACTAAATTTATATGTGGCAGGATTTTGCAGGTCTGAGTCAGCTGGTAGGACCATCTTGCTCCAGGGAAGGTAGGGAGGTAGCATTTTCAATATCTTTGAAACTAATGGTCTTTAAAGGGTGGAGCTGAATTCCCTTTTCCCATCCAGGACCATAGGATTTCTTAACACACGTTTTTAATTTCTAGAACAGAATTCCAAATCCATCTGAAAAGCCCTGTGATCCACCCTTCTCATATACACTTACTCCCCCTGGGATTATGGCTTAGGACTCTGTTCTGGATGTTGAAGGCAGGACTGAGGAAATCCTAGTGTTTAGCTTAATTTCATCCAGTCTCTGATTTCTTTAGGTGTGAAAACTCACGAGGCAGGATGACACAAGATGGGAAGACTACTCCATTGTAAATATGATGTAGTTACTAGAAAGTGCTGGGCTTAGAAACTGAGTTCAGTTCAAATCCTGGCTCTGCCACTGACATTGGGCAAGCAATTTAATCTTTATGGGTCTCAGTTTCCCTCATTTGTTAAGTGAAGAGGTTGGACTACATCAGCAGTTTTCAAGCCTTTTTGGTCTCAGGAATCCTTTATACTTTTAAAATTAATGAGGATCTCCCCCCCATCAATGAGCCTTTGCTCATATAGGTTATATTTATAGGTATTTACCATATTGGAAATTAAAATGTCTTAGTAATATTATGAAAATTATTTTTGACCTTGTGGGCCTCTTGAAAGGGTCTTAAGGACCCCCAGGGGCCCTGGATTATACTTCGAATCTCTAGGTCACACAATCCTTAAAGTTCCTTTCAACTCAAATCCTATGATCCTAAAGAGATTTATGTCCATTGAACTATTCTCTGCTTTCTGAATCTTCGGGTTTCCCCTCACTTGAAAAGGAGATTTTAAAAAGTTTCATGTTTCCAAATATTAAGAAGGAACTGAAATGTTTTCTATAATCTTTTGCCAATTTTTGCACTTTATGAAAAAAAAATCTAAAAGTTCAAAAACCAAGGTGAGTATATAGGTTAAATAATTGTTTTGTTAGGACTCTGGCAAACACTGAGATTTTTTAAAAAAAATTTCTTTCTTCCATGTCTGTTTCTTCTTAGAAACAAGAGAATTGAAATATATTTTTCATTTGAAATAAAATCAATGTTTCCTGTTAATTTTGAGAAGCAAATAAATATAATGTCTTACTTTTAAGAAGATTAGCTAGTTTTTAAAAAGCAAAAGATGAGGCCCTCTGCTGATTTCTCCTTCCTTTCCTTGTCTGTCAGTCACCCTCAAAAGAAATAGATTCCTCACCCCTGGGGGGATGGGTAAGCCTGCATAAGGTAGAGAGGTCAGAGCTATGATATCATTAGACTCATAGAAAGTTGGAGCTGGAAGGAAACTGACCTCAGATCTGACCCCTTACAATCTCCCTCCAGAGAGGAGGATTCTGAGATCCAGAAGGTCACTTCTTCATAATGGCTTAAAATGTCTGTTTATTTGCTACTAACTCCTTGGGTCAGGAGCAAAGCCTTCAATTAGATCACTGTCCTATGGACAAAATAGGATCTGTTCATTACATTTGAGTTTCTAGGAATGTGATGAAGGGCAAAACAGAATTTGCTTGATTTTGGGTTTTTCATTTGGTGTGGTCTTGACTTTTTGGAAACATTTATCATTTTGTAGTTATTCATACCGTATAGTTTGGTAGATATGCGCGTTAGAGAACATTACACTTGGTCAAAAGACCTGGGTAATGAATCCTGCCCTAGTCACTTAATTAGCTTCACAACTCTGAGCAAATTACTTAAGCTTCCAGCTTCAATTTCCTGTTGTATAAAATGGGAATAATACTTGTCCTATCACCTCATTCATACATGGAGAGAGAGAGCGAGCAGCAGCAGCATGGTGGACCTGGGCTTCAACTCTGCTTCTGTCACCTACAATCTGTGTGACCCTAAGTTAGTCACTTAACCTTCAGCACCCTGGGCAACTCCAGAACATGGTGGTAGTTGCTGGGCAGATAGAGGGTCATCTGCATTAGTAGAGGGAGCTTCCTCACTGGGAGTCTCCTATACCAATGAGATCACAGGTCTGATACAGAAAAGTGCTTCTGAAACACTAACGATTGAACCCTGAACTAAAATTGGTTGAAGAGTAGTTAAGATGAAAGTGAGCACAGATAGACTCTTGCTACCTCTATGCTTTGACTCATTCTTTCTGAGTAGTCCCTTAACAAGATATAAAGGCGTAGGACCCACAGAGTCTGGTTCTTACTTTCCCCATTCTTTTCTTTTTTTCATTTGTTTTCTAGAAGTATCCTTCCCAGCCTCAATACTGCCTCCCTTTACCTGTCTCCAGCCTGTATGATTGTTCATATGGCTATATGATTGCTTTCCTCTCCCTATGTAATTATAGGGGTCACTGGTAATAAAAGATGCCCTAAAAATTCCTCTGTAGAGAGAAACCCTGCCCTCTAGTCCAGATATCCTATTAGCTTTCTCTCTTTCCATTCTGAGAAAAAAATTGAACTCCCAGAGTCTTTGAGGGCAGCTCAAGTCTTATATCTACAACAACCTTATTGAGGTAGGTGGTCCAAATATGAACCCTATTTTAGAGATCTGGTAAACTGGAACTTAGTTCCCTAATGTGGCAGTCCCTGCTAGTCCCTGATTGAATTAGGACCTGACTAAGAAAGTTCATCGTTCTTTCCATTATGTTGTTCTGTTTCTCATTCTCCTCTCCCACTGCCCACTCTTTCCTAGTTATACTCAAAATTGCCTTTGCCATTTACCTCTCTTGCTCATTCCTGCAGAGCAGGGGTGGGAAACCAATAGCCTTGAGGCCACATGTGGCCTTCTAGGTCCTCAGGTGCAGCCCTTTGATTGAATCAAAACTTCACAAAGCAAGGTCCTCAAGTGCAGTTCTTGGACTCAGTCAAAGGGCTGCATTTGAGGACCTAGAGGGCCACGTGATCTTGAGGTCGCAGGTTCCTCACCCCGTGCCAGAGCTTTCCTCTAGCCCTATTTTGTGTGCATTATATCCTCTGCCTTCAATACCTCATCTATCAATACTTTCTATTACATTTGCTTTTCTCACCTCCCCCCTCCCAATTTTTAAGACTCCATTGAATACCAACTACAATGGCCCAAGACCTGGCCTAGATACTGTTGGGGGTTCCAGAGAATAGTAGAGGAGGTATACTCTTGTGTAGACTCCCATCTAGTTTATGGAGATAAGATCAACCCTTGAAACAACCAGCTGATCCTTGTGCCTGACACAGTTAAGCTGTTAGTTACAACATGGTGATGAGATAGGAGTGGAGCATTTAGAATGATTGCAGTTTAGAGAAGAGGGAGATTACTGAGGGCCATAAGAGAAAGGTTTCTGGGAGAGAGAAAACCCAAGCTGAGAGTTACGGGGGAAAGGTAGGATTTGGCCAAGTGGAGAGGAGGCCACTCTTAGAAATAACATGAGCCAAGAAGAAGGAGGAATGAATAGAGCAGACTTGTGGAATGGTGAGACTAGCCTGGCTCAAGTGACAGGTGTCTATCGAAAGAAAAAGCTCATATATATAGGCAAAATAAGATGATGAAAGAGTTGCTTATGGGGATGATCATTTAAGTTGTTCCTCAAAGGAGTTGGGCCCAATCTTGGGAGTAGAATAGGGTTAAGTAACTGAACAAATGCCAGAATAGGTTTATAGAAGGGCAAGGCCAGAATCCAACTCTCTTAACTGCCTGTGTGACCTTTGTCAGATCATTTCCCCCATCAGGGTCTCAGTTTCCTCATCTATAAAAGGAGGGAGTTGGGTTGTAAGATTCCTTTAAGCTCTGTGAACTGATTGTAGGATTTGTTGGTTTTTCAATCCAATGAAGAACAATTAATAATTGTTCTGTTGGATTATTCCTATGGTGTTTGCCCTTCTTCCAACTTCCCATTTCTCCCTTTGTGTGTTTCCCTCTGCCTAAGCACCAAATCACTGGGAACATTGAAAGATGGCTTGGGAAAAGTCATTCTTCTTATTCATGGCCTCAGCAGAGGTTAGGAATGTGCTCTTAAACATCCTTACATTGACAAATTTCCCTTAATCCATAAGTGACTGATTAAAAATATTTAGCTAATTTATCATCATAATTCCAACTTGTGTGTTGACTGATCTTTATAACAGTACCTCTCATTTTCACTGTTTAATTCTTAAGCCTGAAAAATAAGAAGGATGGGGGAAGAAGACTTGGGAGTCAGACTTGTGTTCATGTACTGACTTAGATGCTTATTAATTTTGTGACTCTAGGGAATTCAACTTTAAAATTAATTTAATTAATTTTAATTTAAATGAATAAATTTAAGAAAATTAATTCAATTTAAAATTAAACTTTCTGGGCCTTAGGTTTTTTCACCTGTAAAACAAGGAGATTAGACTCTCTGGTCCCTTTTAGCTTTGAATTTACAATCATACGTGTGTGCATATATATATGGCTGTATTCATTAATCTTAGAAAAATGTGCTATCTCAAATACCAAAACACTTTTTAAACTGTCAGTCCCTAGAGCAATGAGATCAGTAGATATGGCTGCTTGTAAAGAGCAAAATTCTTTTGAAGAAATAAGGCTGTTCTGGTTGTGGAGGGGATTGGGAAGTTCTGGACTGTCACCCTCTCTTAGGTGCAAATGCCACTTGGATGACCCAGGCCTACCTGGGAAAAGCAGCATAGAGCCAAAGAAGACTCAAGAAGTAGTTGTTAATGGCTTAGTGTCAGTGCAGTAGGAAGTCTCCAGTGGAGTACTCCAGAGATCTTGGCTCTGTACTATTTAACGTTCTTATCAATGATTTGGATAAAGACTTGGAGGGCCTGCTCGTCAAATTTGCAGATAAAACAGTGCTGACTGGGATAGCTAATACAGGATGACAGGATCCAAAAGGATCTTGACAGTTTTGGACTAAATCTAATGAAATTTGCTAGTGATAAAAGCCAAGTTTTACCTGTGGATATTAAAAAAAATCAACTTCATGAGTTCAAGAAGCAGAAGTGGTGAGGTAGCAGTTATTCTGCAAAAAGATCTGGTATTTTTAGGGGACCACGAGCTCATCAAGAATCAGTAGTGAGACAGCAACAAAAAGAGCTTCCAAGAGTGAGGTGAGTATCTCACTGCCCTCTGTTAGGTCTCAGCTGGGGTATCGTGTTCAGTTCTGGGCGTCACAGTCGAAGGACACTGATAAGCTGGACAGTGTCCAAAGGATGGTGAAAGGCCTTCAATCCATGTCATGTGATGAGCAGTTGATGGAACAGGACATGTCTAGCCTTGAGAAGAGAAGACTAACTGGAGGGGATGCAGATTAGTGAACTTCAAGCATCTGAAAGGTTGTTATGGGGATAGGGAGGAGGGATTGGAGTTTGGCCCCAAAGGGAGGGCCAATAGCAATGGGCAGAAATGGGAAAAAGCCAAATTTGACTTGATGTCAGGAGAAACATTGTACCAATTAGGGAGATCCAAAAATGGACCTAAGTAGGTGGTGTGTTCTTCCTGCTGGGGGGTCTTCAAGCAGAGGCAGGTGTACCATGGTCAGGTGTATTACAGTGAACGGGTTAGCCTGGATGACGCACTAAATTTTCTCCCAATGCTTAAGAGTCTATGAGGTAGTCCAATTATTTTAGCGCGATAAGGAAACCAAGACCCAGAGAAGTGAATTTGCTCAATTTGTGGACAATTCCAGGCCCCCTTTCCCAATATGATACATTTTCTACTCTACCATGTTGTCTCCTGGGAAGTTGAAACTCTGGTTACTTAGGAATTTAGAGTGTGTCATCTGGTCTCTGGTTCACATGCAGAACACTGGGGCCAAGAGGGCCCATGGGAAGGGAGGATGGCAGACCAGGATAGCCTGGATTAGGTGGGATTGGGAGAAAATCTGCATTTTCCTCTCTGGGAAGCCTGGTGATTGTAGGATCAGAGCTTTAAGGAAAGGAAGTTGAATGATTACTTTTTTATAGATGAAGACACTGAGACCTTGACCTTGAGATTACTTGCCCGAGGTCATACAGTGACAGCATCAAGATGAAAGTGTTGCAGGATTGCATTCTTTTAATTAAAAGAATAGTAGTGTGGGGTTCTGTGATCTAGTTCCCAACCTGTAAGGCTAACACCAATGAAAATTCTTGTTCTGGACCTATCTCCTACTTTATCTTCCCTCCTTGTTTCCATCAGCCATAGATGCTGGGGACTGGGAGGGGACGAAGGAGTTGATTAGCCTTTGTTCACATCCTCACCTTAGCTATGGCCCTTGAGTTCCAACCCTCTCTGGATCTCCCTCTCCCCCCAATCCCAGCTGGGCCTCCCCTCCTCTCTCCCTCCCTCCCTCCTCCAACATGGTCTCTCCCTTGTAGCCCCTGCCAGGCCCCGAGACCTGGCACTCATTGTTCTGATCTTACATAGTAAATGTTCACAGTCACACCATTCTCTCATCCTGTTTTTATTACAAAGAAGTTTCCAAAGCTCCCTCCCTCCCACCCGTCTTCTTGAACAGCAGTATAGATACCCTTTGCCCAACATTCCCCGAAAGGAAAGAAAAGCCAGGGGCTTGGTCTCTCTCTCTCCTGAAAGGACCTATGTGAGGGTTTGTTGTGGGGGGAGAGGAGGTATCTTTAATTTAAAATGCTTTTTTGGCTTTTTTTAAACTAGGGAGTGGGGAATTGGGGTATAACCTCCCTCTGAGGAGCACTGCTTTCTGAGGAGTGTTACCTTTCCAGTGTCAAGTGAAGATTGCCCCATTCCAGGCACTTCTAGGTCCTGGCGGGGCGGGACTGGGGAGGACCACTGTTTCCTCCCACTTTTGCTACAAAATTCCCATCTTCCCATTTCATTCCTTCCCATCAACCTCTGTACGCTTCACGCAATCTGGCTGCTATTCACAGTTTGTGTGTGATTTGTGTGTGTGTTTTTATAAAAAACTTAGCAAAAAAAAACCATGGTGCTATTTTTAGAAACCTTTTGAAAGTCCAGAGTAGCCCAGCTACAACCCTGGTTCATCTGGAAATTCCTCCTCTCCAAAGGCATGCTCTCAGAGATGCCTATTCTGAATTTGCCAGTGTTTCTCTGCCCCTTCTCTTATTCCCTCTTCCTCTCTGGGTCCGGCTACTTGCAGAACCTTGGTCTGTCCATCCGGCACATTATTCCAGACACGTAGCCGAGGGAGAATTGACTGGTCTGTGGTGGATTGTGTGCAGGCCCAGCTTTCCGCTTGTCACGGAAGGCAGCTCCTTGTCCATATGTTCTCACCATCTCAGCTTCCATCAGCCTGTCCCGTCCGTGTGAAATTTGAAATTGTCACCATGCTAGTAGGAATGCCCAGCAGGTGCCTTAGAAGCTGCAAATCTGGGTGTCACGCTTGCAAACCAACTCCCTCTCCCCATTCACTTGGGGATTTCGTTGTTGTCATTGCAGCAAACAACAAATAAAATGGCAGTTTGCTTGTTAAGGCTGGTGGCACCATTGTGGTCAATGGTGGCATCTCCCCTCCAGGGCCTAGCTTGGATGAGGTAGCATTTGGTTGGTGCTGGTACCCCTCTGGCAATGGGGACAATCAGACCCCCAATACCTGTCCCCTGCTGGGCCTTCCATACAGTTCTTGCAGTTGCTCTGGGATCAACCCCTGTGCAGATCCATCTCAGCTATGGAGGCATGTGTGTGTGTGTGTGTGTGTGTGTGTGTGTGTGTGTGTGTGTGTGTACGTGCATGTGTATGTTTTCTTTTGGGAACACTGATGGAGACAAGTTCAGAAGCTGAATGATGGTAGGGGCACGGGGAAGGAGGGAATTGTACACCATCTTAGAGGGTAAAGAATATAGTTGCCAGCCTGCACCCACAAACACTTCTTGAATGCATGAGATGCCCCAAAACTAAGGTGTCTCCATTTGCATAGTTCTTAACCTTGAACCATCTCCTTGAATAGTATGATATACTTGATCTAGGGAGGGGTGTTTTGGAGATACCCTAGCTGTTCTGAGATATAGGATGGAGCCTGACTTGCTCCCCAGATATGTGGTATCCCAAGGCCTGATGCCCCATGGATACCTTCTCCCCCCCCAAATCCACATCCTTCTTTGTCTTATCTTAAGGAGTTGGAAGGTAACTTGGAGGCCACTACTCCAACCCCTTTCCCCTTCATTTTTCAGATGAGAAATGTGAGGTCCTGTGACCTGTCCAAAGTCACAGAGCCAGGAAATGAACTCAGATCCTCTGAATACAAATTCAGCATTTTTTCCCCCACTGCAGAGCTAATGGTCTTTCTTGAGGCAAGTGGAATAGGATTGATATGCTCCAGTGTGAGAATGTGAGAGTGTGTGTGTGTGTGTGTGTGCGTGCGTGCGCGCGCGTGTGCATGTATGCACGCAAACATGTTTAGTAGGGCTGGGGATGATATGCTTACCAGGAAGAGAGGCAGGCATCATTTATTCCTCATCCTGTGGGCCAGTCCTCTGTGAGGTACCCATGGCCCCAAGTTTGGGGGAACTGTCAAGGCAGAAAACATTCAGGGGACAGAGTCCCTCAACACTCTAGCCTGGTGCTTCAGCTGGTCCCGTGACATCATTCCATCCATTCTCCCTAACCTTACCCTCCACTTATAGGGCAGATAACCATGTGGAAATGGAAATGAACAAAGAGACATGTAATGGTGGCTGAGCCATGAAGAAGATAACAAAGGGCCGAAGTCTGCAAGGAGGTGGTGGCCTGACACGGTCCAACTGTGGCTTGTCTTGGGCCAGGATTCCATCCATCTGAGTGACCAGCTCCTCTCTTTAGGGGGAGTCTTGGGGCAGGGGCAACAGTTGCCCCAGTTGAAGGAAGATTTTTTTGGTGAAATCTCTTTAGACATCTATGTTCTTCTTCAGCCCCGGGCTGTGCAAATGGTTTGAAACATAAACTTAATCAAAGAAAAGACAAAACATGGTTTCAGTGGATCTCCCATCCTGTCTTGTGTTTTGGGGCCTTCATTCCTGGGTTGCTTACTTCTTCCTCTTCACCATACAGCACACCATAAAATAGATATTTATTGTCTATATTATATATATTCATATATATATATATACTTTTTTTTTAAAAGACGTTTCCAAGTTAGCAGTGCACTGGATAGCAGAAGGTCACTTCTAGGGGGTAGGGGTGGGGCAGGGCCAGCCCCGCTGTGAGGAGAGGGCCTCAGGCCTCACTGAAGCACTCATAGATGTTGTCCTCCATGAGGGCAATGACCTGCTCAAATTTGTGCTGCAATTGTGTCCGGCGCGTGGTTATATTCGCTTCTAGTGCAGCCATAATCTGGGGAGGGAGGACAAAGGAAACTGTTAATGGGGATGGCTCAGCCTGTAGCACAAGTAGGTAGAACCTGTGGACCCCCTTCTATGAAGTGAAATTGAGGGTGACTCGGAAAGGTCCCTCTGCACTCCCCAAATATCTTCTCTCCCCAAGTTTCCACAGTGCCTTAAATTCCACCATTAGCAGCTTCTCCCCTTGAGCTAAGCTCTGCTTTCCTTCTAAGGTTTTCTATTAAAATGCAAAATTCTCTAGAAAGGAGAGGAAATTTAATGACTGGACTGAATTTTACTTTGAGTGTAAATTCATCTATTGGATGCTTTTTTGTTGTTGTTGTTGAGGTAATCAGGGTTAAGTGACTTGCTCAGGGTCACATAGCTAGGAAGTGCTGAGGCTACATTTGAATTCATGTCCAAGGCCAATCTCTATCTACTGTGTCACCCACATGCCCCTATCAGATGCTTCTGAAGAGGCAACACAGGGGTCCTGGATGTCTGGAAGAGAAAGGAAGGACATGAAAAAAAACATAAGAAAGTGAAGGTTGAAGAAATGCACTGTCTCTTTCTTGATCTTTCTGGAAACTGGCCCTATCTCTATGATAAAGCAGTGAAGGATCAGAGGAGGGGAGAGTTGAGTCACATCCAGGTGGATAGTGCAGCTTACCTGAGGACGGTATCTCTTGGCATATTTATAAATCTCAGCCATGGCAACCTTAGTGTTGAATTCATTCCGATATTTCTAATGAGAAAGAGAGAGAACATGGTGGTGGGTGTGGAGGATGGTTAACTATAGAGGAGTAGCGAAAGCAAATGGCACATGTCCTTCAGCCGGGAGATAGACCCTCTAACTGGGAAGAAGATAGTTACTGTGACTCTGGCTTGTCTCAGTTATTTGTAAGTGATGGACAGACTGGCTGCCTGGAGGATCCAGGCTTGACTCTTCCTTCTGTCCATTAGGAAAAGATGAAAACTGGATGGAAAGTTTCTTTTAAGGTAGTGGGTGAAACACAGTCGACCTCTTCCTTGGTCTGTCTCCCCCACTCCCAAACACTTTACACTGTGACAAAAGAACTTGGATTGGACCTTCTAGGAGCTACAGGTACTGAACCTCTCATGAGATCAATCCTAGGGTGAGAATGAGGAAGAGCACCCCAGAATTGGCTTAGTTTCCTCAAAGTTCTCCCATGAAACCATTTCATTTTCCATCCCTGGACAATTTTGATCAGGAAAGACCTTCTCCTGGATATTCTACTTTGGGCCATCCATGTGATTCCCTTGACGCTCAAGACAAGATTCCCTCAGGCTTCTTGCTTACCCGAGATTCCTCAGCGAGGTGAGCATTCATTTCCTGCTCGCTGAGAGGAGTCATATCATGAATCTGTTTGTAGTATCTCTGCACAATCTTTCTGTACTCGGGAATCTCCTTGGCATACAGAAGCTTATTCGTTGGTGAATCCTGAGAGACAAAGAGGGGGATTAGACATTGTACCGGATGTTTGGAAGATGGACTTGACCAGGAGCCCAGCTTTTTCTTGTGTCCTGGACCCCTCTGGCAGTCTGCTGAAACTGAGGGACTCTTCAGAATCAGGTTTTTAAATGCACACAATTAAAGATGTGGGATTGTAAAGGAAACTAGTTCTACTGAAAAAGAGCACACACGCACACGCACACATACACACACATATATAAAACTAAGTTTACATTCTATTTGTATCTACTTTAAAAACCAAGTTTACAGACCCTTGACTCAGAGCCCTTAGATTAGATGGTTCTTTCTAACATTTTATGATTCTTTATCTGTAAGGACGTAAAACCAATCAGTGGAACATTTTTCTATCTCCCTCACTTTCCAAAGAAGGAAACTGAGGCTCCGAGAGATATATTCTATGCACAGTGATTTAGCTGGTCACAGAGCCAGCCAGCTGGCAGGTCTGCAATGAGAAACCAGGTTTCCTGATTGCCCATGCAATGCCACACCATCTCCCTTCACAGTACTGAGCTGCATGTTTTCACCAAGAAATGCCATGGGGAAACATCTTATCAGTTTGGCATTATATGATGATTAGTAGGGTATGGAAAAATAGGAATGAGATTTGAGGTCAGAAAACTTGGGTTCAATTCCTTACTCCGTCATTGCTATGTGACTTTGAGCATGTCATGTCATGTAAGCTCTCTGGGGCTCAGTTTCCCTATCTGTAAAATGAGAGGTTTGATCCAGATGACCTTTAAGATCTCTTGGAGCTCTAAGCCTATGAGCCTTCCATGTAAACCACCCAAACTTCAATGTCCTCCTTTTTAATGATTATGCGACAGCTTTATCTGTGTTTGTGTTTTGTGCTTCTGCTTGACTGTGAGCCAGTTCTCTCTGAGTTCATCTCCTTTCGATTAACAGGCCTATTACGTTCTAGGTCCTTAACCACCTTTGGGTCATTATGCTCCTCAGTAATTGGGTGGAGGGATTGTACAATGACCCACTTCTTAGCTGGGTATCCAGATGGGTAAGACTGCCTGCCCCTATACTACATGGCCCCAAGTTGGGGTGATTTTTGTAGGAGAAATTCTCTGATTTCTGTCTGCTGTCAGATGCGTAAATACACACACACACATGCATACACATATACACACATGTATGTATAGGCATATGTATGTCTATACACACATATGTCTATGGATATTTTTTTATATATACATATATGTATATGTGTGTGTATGAAACTAATGCCAGTTGTACTGCCCTTTTGCTCTTATTTGATATAAAATTGATCTGGTAATGTTTTGGATTGTTCCTGCTCTTCTGTAAAATACACTCCAAGGGCTCTGTGACCCATCTGTCACTTGGGGAGGGGTATTTTTCACTTACTTTTGTACTTAGAGCTGTATTCTAGGTGACTGAGGTCCATATCTATAGCTATATATACATATATTTTTATACACACTCACATATATATGTATGAAATCAATTAATAAATATTTATTAAGGACCTACTACATGCTGGGTACTGTGATATGCACAAGGGATATAAAAAGAGACAAACGATAGTCCCTACCCTAAAGGAATTCATAATCCAATGATGGATATACATAATATATGCATGTACATAAGTATATAATAACAATAGTAGTGGAAGCTAATATTATATAGTGCATCCTATGTGCTAAGCACTTATAATTATCTCATTTGGTCCTCACGTACTTCTCTTTTCACTATGCTATGCCTTGATTGATCTTCTATCCCATCAGGCTTCATCCTCCAGGCCCTAGCAGACCCCCTGACAAGTACAAAAATTCACAGCAAGACATCTTCTCTTCCCCATCACTGTATAATCCATTGAAATTGAAAGCTTCAGAGAAGTGCTCCACAGAGATCAAATGGCTGAATTTCTCTAGTTGGAGGGCTGGGAGGATGGGGTCAGGACCCTGGCTTTATGATTTTAAACAAATCTGCTTCTTTCTCATCTTCATTTCTCTCTCTAAAATGAAGGAACTGAATGAGATGATGACAGTGTAATTTTGGATTTCTGGGCTTGAGAAGGGAAAAGGAGGCATACAAAGTAAAGCTACAGTCTCTCCTCCCAAAAGCCAATCCATCTGTCAGTTAATAAGGATTTATTGAGTACCCACTATGGACCAGGCACTGTGAAAGGTGCTGAGGATACAGGACAAAAAGGAAATACCCCCTACTCTCAGGGCATTTAGATCCTGTTGATTGAGAGTCCAGGCATGATCGGGGTAAAGAAGTTTAGTCATTGTTGGTGCCTAAAGGGGATGTGGGAATCCAAGGTGCCACCAACAAAGGAACTTCTTTGTTTTGATGGGTGAAAAAAAGAGACTTTCCTTTTTGACTCAATCTCATTTCCCTCCATCCCATGAGACTGGGCTGCTGGAAGCCTTTCCATCTGCTGACTAACCCTAGCTAACCTCTAACCCTGTCTATCGCCTGATAAGGAAAAACAGAGGTGTGGGATACTGGGTCAGAAATGTGAAAAAGAAATATAAACAATTGGTCCCCTCCCCATCCTCCCAGCCCTCCAAATAGGGAAGTCCAGCATTAGATCTCTGTGGAGCACTTTTCTGAAGCTTTCAATGTCAATGGATAATACAGTGATGAGGAAGAGAAGGTGTCTTGCTGTGAATTCTTTTACTTGTAAGAAGGTCTGGTAGGGCCTGGGGAATGGAGCCTGATGAGACAGAATGGCAATCAAAGTATAGCGTAGTGGAAAGAATAGTGGATTTATAATTAGAAGACCAATGGAATCCAATATACCTAGCACTTATTAAGTGCCTACAATTTGTTATCCTAAGAGGTGGGTAAACAAAACAAAAGCAATTCTTTCCTTCAAAGAGCTTAATGTTTTAATGGACCTGGGTTTGACTTCTGGCTCTAATAACTACTCACCTGAGTGACCTTGGGTGAGTCACTGAATCTTTTTGAGGCTTAGGCTCCTCCTCTGCAAAATGAAGGGCTAGGACTAAATCAGTGGTCCTTACTCAGAACTTTTTAAAAAATATTTTGATAACTGTATATCAATATAATTGATTTCCTCTGTAACTCTGTAACATTTTATTTTGTGCACTTAAAAACTTTCTGAAAAAAAACTTTGTCGGGGTCAAGATAAATCATTAAGGAGTTGCTAAATGCCTACTATGTGCCAGGCACTGTGCTAAATGCTAAGGACACAATGAAAGGCAAAAGCAGCCTCTGCTCTCACACAGCTCAATATCAAAGGGGGGAGACAATGTACAAACAACTATAAATAACAAATAATACATACAGGATACAAAGGAAATAATGTCAGTTGGAAGGCACTGGCCTGCTCAAGTGGATCGGGAAAGACTTCTTCCAGAAGGTGGGATTCTAGCTGAGGCTTGAAGGAAGCAGAAACAAGGTGGGGGAGCAGTCCAGGCATGGGGGACAGCCAGGGAAAATGCCATTGTGTTGAGATGACTTGCAGAGGGTGGCGGGGAGTAAGATGTTAAAGCTTGGAAAGGGAGGGGATAAGGAGGACTTTAAAAGCCAAACAGTGGATTCTACAGTTGAGCCTAGAGTGGACCGGGAATGACTGGAGGACACTGAACGTGGGGCTGATGTGATCCGACTTACACTCTTGGAGAAGCAGCATGACAGCTGAGCAGAGGATGGACTGAAATAGGAAAGAGACTTGTGGGAGCAAGTTGGGAGACCAAGCAGCGAGCCATGGCAGCTGTCCATGCATAAGGTGTGGAGAGCTTGCACCAGGGTGGCAGTGAGATAGAGGGAGAGAAGGGGGACTATATAATAGATGCTATAAAGCCAGAATCAATGGGACCTGGCAACAGACTGGCTACAGGGGAGTGACGGAGTGAGGCCAAGGGAATCAAATGGGGTAATAATAGAATTTGCCTCTTGGGCTGTTAGTTACGAGGATAAAATCATATTTGGAAGACATTTTGCAAACCTTAAAGTGATATATAAATGCTAGTTATAACGATGATGATATGACTGTGTTACTATTTAAATATATTTTATATTATATTACTACTGTTACATGAATTAACGTAATGTCAATGAGGTCAAGGAAGACACTTAGGTGGCAAGCTTGGATGACTGGAAGGACAGTGGCCCTCTTGACAGTACTAAAGAAATGAAGAAGAAAGGAGGGCTCGGAGGGGGAAGGAGAAGGAATTTGAGTTCTAGACGTGTTGAGTTTAAGATGCCTATGGGGCATCCAGTTAGAGAAACTCGACAGTTGGATATGCAAGACCAGAGGTCAGGAGAGAGGTTAGGGTTGTAGAAATAGATCCAAGAGTCATCTGCATAGATAAGACCATTTAATCCACAGAAGCTGATGAGATCATCAAGAGAAGAGGACCCAGTAGTAGGTACAAACTGGATGAAGATCCAGAAGAAGAAACTAAGGCAAGTAGAAGGAGAAACAGGACGAGGCAGTTTGCAAAAACCTTGAAGGAAGAGAGTATTGAAGAGAAGGGAGAGATTTACAGGATCCAAGGCTTCAGAGATGTCAAGGAGGAGGAGGACCGAGGAAAGACCATTGGCTTTGGCCATTAAGAGATGACTGGTGATTTTGGAGAGAACAGTTGGAAGCCAGGCTAAGGGAGAGGAAAGGAAGGGGAAACACTTCAGCTACAAAGGAGGAGAAGAAGTGATGAAGAAGGTTAGTGGGGATGGACAGATCAAGTGAAGGGCTTCTGAGGACAAGTGAGACAGGGAAGCATTTGGAGGCAGCAGGGAAGCAAGTCAGTGATCAGAGAGAGATCAAAGATTAGTGACAGAATGAGGATGAAGGGGCACACAATCTAATGCAGAAGATGGGACAGAGCAGGTCACTTGTGCATGGAGAGGGGTTTGCCTTGGCAGGGAGAAGGGCTGCTTCTTCACTTGAGACAAGGGTGACTCAGGAATCTGAGGGGTGTGATACGAGGTAAGTTTCTCAGCTCAGAGAGTAGGGGAACAGAGCTGACAAAGGGACCATGTTATAAAAAAGAACGCATGGAATAGATAAACCCATATAAATCACCAGTATTTCTATATATTACCAACAAAACATAGAAAGGCAAATTCCATTAAAAATAACTAAAGACAATATAAAATACTTTGAAATCTACCTGCCAAGACATACAAAGGAACTATATGAACACAGTCACAAAATACTCTTCACACAAATAAAGACAGATCTAAACAACTGAAGAAATATTCATTGCTCATGGCTAGGCCAAGCCATTATAATAAAAATGACAATACTACCTAACTGAAATTATAGATTCAATGTCATACCCATCAAACTACCAAAGAATTATTTTATAGAGCTAGAAAAAAATAACAAAATTCATCTGGAATAACAGAAGAAAAATATTAAGGGAATCAATGAAAAAAAAATGAAGGAAGGCAGCCAAGAAGTACTTAATCTCAAACTACTACAAAAGTACTAAATCATCAAAACAATGTAGATAAGAAATAGAATGGCTGATCAATCAAATAGATTAGGTACACAATATACAGAAATAAAACAGCATAGTAACATAGTATTTTATAAACTTAAAAATCTCAGCTACTGGGGCAAGAACTCACTATCTGATAAAAACTGCAGGGGAAAACAAGAAATCAGTCTGGCAGAAATTAGGCACAGACCAGCATCTCACACTGCAAACCAAGATAAACTCAAAATGGGTACATGATTTACACATAATGGCTGGTATCATAAACAAATCAGAGGAATGTGAGAAAAATTACCAGACAAATCTATGTTTAACGGAAGAATTCATGATCAGAAAAGAGATCATGGGAGGTAAAATGGTTAACTTTGATTATAAGAAGTTAAAAAGCTTTTCCACAAACAAAACCAATGGAGCCCAAATTAGAACAAGTAAAGGAAACTGTGGGAAAAAAACTATAGCTAGAGTCTCTGATAAAGACCTCATTTCTCAAATATATATAGGGAACTGAGCCAAATTTATAAAAATAAGATTATAAAAAATATAGATATAAATTTATAAATAAAGATATAAAAAATCATTCCCCAACTGATCAATGGTTAAAAGATATGAACAAGCAGTTTTCAGAAGGAGGAATCAAAGCTATCAATAGTTCTATGAAAAAATGCTCTCTAAAGCCTTAATAATTGGAGAAATGAAGATTAAAATAACTGCGATGCCCAAAGGGCTCTAAAATTAGCAATACTGCCACTAGGTCTGTACCTCAAAGAGATTAAAGAAAAGGAAAAAGGACCCACATATACAAAAATAGCTATAGCAGCTCTTTTTCTGATGGTAAATAATTGGAAACTGAGAGGATACCCATCGATTGGGAAATGACTGAATAAGCTGTGGTATATGATTGGGATGGAATACTATTGCATTCTGAGAAATGATAAGGGGAATGAATTCAGAAAAACTTGAAAAGACTTATATGAACTGATGCAAAGTGAAGTAGGAAATACCAGGGGAACGTTCTATTGAATGACAGCAGTGATGATCAAATGCAAAAGACTGAGATACTTTAACCAATACACCTATCCATGATAATTCCAAAGGACTCACGATCAAAAGTGCTCTCCACCTCCAGAGATGAACTCTGAGTGCAGATTAAAGTGTATTTTTTCCTTTATTTTTCTTGCATTTTTTCTCACTATGACTAATGTGGAAAAATCTTTTCCATGACTTCGAATATGTATAATGGGTATTCTATGTCTTGCCTTATCAATGAGTGGGGGATGGGATGGAGGGAGGGAGAGAATTTGGAACTGAAATTAAAAATTATAAAATAAAGAACCCCTAGACTAGATGGTAATAATGTCCTTTTCACTTTAAATGAGGCACTAGTTGGCTCAGTGAATTGAACAGGAAGTCCTGAATTCAAGTGATTTAACTTCTCTTTTCCTCAGTTTCCTTATCTTTAAAATAGAGTTAATAATAGCACCTTCCTACCAGGGAATATTATAAATGGGATATTTTAAAAACACTTTGTGACCCTTAGAGCGCTACAGAAATGCTAATTAGGATTATTAGCTAAATCCTACGATCAATGATGGTTCACTGATGACAGTGGCTGCACTTCTCCCACTCTCTACTCCTAGGCTGAGAGATCCCAGGATCAAAATACAGGTATATATCATTGAAAGCTAATAAGATTTTTTTTCTATTTATATAGCTGGTGAAACTTCATTTGGAAGGCTAGGTGGTGCCATGGTGCACAGAGTGCTGGGCCTGGAGTCAGCAAGGCTCATCTTCCTGAGTTCAAATCTGGTCTCAGACACTTATTAGCTGGGTGACCCTGGACGAGTCACTTAACCCTGTTTGCCTCCATTTCCTCATCTGTAAAATGAGCTGGAGATACTCCAGTATCTTTGCTAAGGAAACTCCAAATGGGGTCATGAAGAGTTGGACACAACGGAATTAGTGAACACCAAGAAAGCCCACTAAGTATATTACAAACATGATCTCATTTGTTCCTCACTACAACCCTGAGAGGTAGGTGCTAGTATCCTCATTTTACAGTTGAGGAAACTGAGGCAAACAGAGGTTAAGTGACCTGCCCAAGATCACATAGTAAGTATCTGAGGCCAGATTTGAACTAAGGACTGATTAAATCCAGGACTGGCCCTTTACCAGCAACCTCTAGATATGGTGCCAACTGCACCTTCTCTTGATGGTGAGATGAAAGCATCCCTTATCTTTCCATGTGAAGGAAACCATACCATGATGCATTCTTCCCATATTCTAAAATTTCTTCCTCCCTCCCTTCCTTCCTTCTAATTCTAACTGGATTGTCCAGGTTCATCTCCCCCTTCATTTGACTTCATGGAACTTTGTAGACCTCCAGTGATGGAAATCCACTACTTTCTGAGACAGCTCATTCCACTCTTGGAGTGTTCTAATCTGGAGGACATCAAATCTAAATTTGCCCCTTTGCAGTTTCCACCCACTACTCTCAGCCTTTTGGGGACAAAGCAACCAATCTAATGCTTTTTCCATAGTTTGGCCCATAAGGTACTGGAAAATAGCTATCTCACCTCTCTCCAACTCAACCTAAGGGATCAATGTTGGGCTGAATCTTTTTCCTGAGATGGGAGATGCTGAATTCCTAGGTCCCTATGTTGCAGAGAAAGATTAAAAACACAGAATCTGAAAGTTGGAATGGAGGTCAAGGGCCAAGTGGGGCAAACTGTCCTTGAAATAGAACCACCCCCATAACATATCTGACAAGTGGTCATACAGCCTCTGTCTGAAGAGCTCACTGAGGGAACATCCACCAATTCCTGAGGCTGTCCATGTCACTTATGAACAATTCTAATTCTTCAGGAAACTTCCCCATCAATCCCAAACTGACTTCTCTGCAGCCTGCACTCCCGGTTCCTGGCTCTTACTTCTGGGCCTAACAGAACGAGGCAGATCCTTCTTCCACATGACAGCCTTGACATCAGTTCTAATCTCATCCCTGAGTTCTCTCTTCTCCAAATGAACATTTCCAGTTTTTGTAACTCCACCATTCCAAGATGTCTTCTTGTGGATACTCCCTACCACATCAGTGCCCTCTCTGAAACACACCGCCCAGAATGGAACCCAGTTGGACCAGTGAGAAACTGACCTTGCCCAGCTGGAGGTCGGAGATGGAGCAGGCATCAATGAAGGCCTGTGCAATGACAGAAAGACAGGCATCTATGTGGTCAGTCTTGTCGATGTCAAAGACAAACTGAGGATTCTTCAGGATGTTGACCCAGAATCTCAGAGGTAGGCTGTCACGGAAGAAAGTGTAGGAGGGTGAAAAACAGAGGCAGGGAGAAGCATGGCCCACCCACGCTGTGCCAGCCTATCGGCTAGGAGAGGGAAAATAGACCCGGGATGAGGAAGGAGTCTGGGAAGCAGGGCAGCAAGGTTGGGTGTTTGATCTTTTTATGACAATGTGGGATTACTTAAATCTTACTGATGAGTGAGACAGTGGGGGTGGGGTGGATCAGGGCATCCTTTCCCCTCCTCTGGCAGACAGCTGTGTAAGAGAGGCCTGTCCATCATGTCCTTGGACCACAGACAGAGCGACCTTCATCACTGGCTCTACCAGAAATTACCCTCCCTATATGTGTGATCAGACCTCCCTCCACCTGGCACACATTCTTCCTGTGGATGAAAGAGTGTAGAAGGAAGGTGGGGTTAGGAAGGAGAGCACCAGAGGGGAGCCTCCTTGGGGGACAATGGGGCCTGCTGTTCACTGAGAGATTGGAGAGAATCTGTCCTGCATCACCTGTTCTGAGTTACCAGCTACAAGGCCCTAGGGATGCCCCTGGATTTCAGTGTAATCCCTTTGATCTTCAAAAGTAAGATGGAAAAACATCCTTCAGTCATGTGACTGCTCACTAGCCCAATACAGGCTGCAATCCCACCACCCCTTAGAAGATATTTCATGAATTGCCATGACTGTAAAAAAACCCTCAAACAAAACCATCACCTGGGGACCAGCCTTCTGGGGAACGAGCACTCAGCAAGACTGAGCGTCAGAGGCCAGACATGCAAGCCATGATTGGATCTGCACTTGACAGCGTTTCCGCTTGGTGTGACCTGTCATTAGCATGATATTGGCTACTACTCTGGCCTTTAAGGTGTCAGATCCCCCTGAGTCCAGAAAAGAACTTTGGTAGTGGATGGAAATTTGAACATCTTTTAAGTTCCTGGAAGTTGTGGGATGTGAGGAGGCAGATTGGCTGGAGGCTCCTACCTTTGTCTGCCTCCTCTCGCAGATGCATTCTGGGGGTGTTCTGGCAAAAGTCATTCTAAGGAAGATGCTCTGCTTAGTCTCTGGAATTCATGGGACATTAGAGCTGGAAGACCCCTCAGGGACCACTGAGTCCAATCCTCTCACGTGACAGAAGAGGAAACTGAGGCCCATAGCGATTGGCTTTCCACTGTACTATAATGCCTAGTTCCTGACTGAAGATGGCATGGCTGTGTTCCCTTTTCCTCTATAAGTATGTGGAAGGAGTCACTGGAGATTTAACAGGCCCTGATGGGTCTCTTTTCTTCCATCTTAGATGCCCAATAGTCACCATGGAAACAGGCAGTCTTTGACCCAGGTACTTGGAAACCAAAGTGGTCCTAGATTCTGCTATTAACCCCCAATTCCTCTCAATTTCCTGCTCAGATCCTCCTCTACTTTTAATTAAGGAGTGGTCCCTCCCACACCCACTTTCTTTCCTTCCACTGTGCATGGCAAGGAATCTCCAAATGGGATCAGCTGAGGGTGCACTTGTGATTCCTACCCTAAGCATGCTCCTAGGTACTTAATTTAATTTGGGTCATGTTGACAATAATTAAAATAACAAAGATGAAGAGGATGATCCCTCATGTTTATTAGGGCACAAAGAACGTCCCCAATTGTTTGCAAGATCAGCAGGACATCTGATATTTTCTTTTTTTATGAAATGACAATTTTTTACAAATGGGAAAACTGAGGCTCACAGAAGGGAAGAGAGGGGTCTGGGGTCATATAGCAGAGACTTCAATGGAGAAAGCAATGAACTGGGGGCTAAGGGAACCAGGTTCTGGTCCCAGCTCTGCCCTGGAACAAGTCACTTTTTCTCTTTCTGGGCCCTGTCTCCATCTCTGTAAAACAAGAGGGCTAGCCTAAGTCAGTCATTCTTGTTTCATGTCACAGACCCCTCTGACAGTCTGCTGAAACCCATGGACACCTTTTCAGAATCTTTTTTTAAAATAATTGCAGGAAATGCTCAATTTCAGTTAGAGCTGATTGAAAATAAAATGCAATTTTTTTTCCTATGGACCCCCAGAAATCTACCCATAGATGGCAGAACCCAGTCTAAGAATCCCTGTACTAGGTGATATTTGAAGTCCTTTCCAGTTTTAATAGTGTCTCAATCTCTAGTCAATTAGTGGTAGAACTAGGACCCAGGTCTTCTATCCATGTTTTTTCTCTTGTGTGGTCTTTCCTCTCCTTTCACAGAGAAAGTGTGAAATTTCTCTGTGCCGATTTGTATGTCCTGATTTGTGGGCATGCTCATCCTCTCGGTAGAATGTAAGTTCCTTGAGGAAACAGGAACTTTGTTTCCTGTCTTGATGGTCCTTTCCCTCCCCTTCCCCCATCTCCCATGTCTCACCTAGTGCAGTACCTGGTACAAGGTAAGCATTTAGTAAATGTTTGTTGATTAGAGATGCACTGAGTGAATGAATGGGTCAATAAACTGGCTTGGGGTAGGCGTGGAGGAAGGATGGGAAGTAAGAGAGGATAGGCCAGGGCAGATGAGATACCAGAGCAGCACTCTCCCGACCCTGCCCTCCCAAACCTGTTGGTTTTCCAAATGTGCAAAGTGTCTGGATCCGTGATTCCTCTCTTCTCAGCCTGCTCTTCCAAGAAATCAAAGAAATACTTGATGGCCAAGGGAGGCTTGTCCTCTCGGATGCTGAGGATGGCTTTGAACAGGTCATCAAGAAATTTCTGCAGTGTGCCCTGCCAAGATAACAAGTGTGCCAGCTGAATCAGCCTGATGCCCAGGTCAACTGAACATCTTGGGGCCAAAGACACTTTTGGGCTTTAATGAGGTTCTATTTACTTGCCAGACTCACATGGTTTCGGGAAGAAGAGAGGGAGATTCGAAGGGAAGCGAAATCTATTCTCCCCCCTCTTCCCCCCACTCCCACCCCCTGCCGCCTCTCGTCTGAAAGCTGGGCACGCTGATATAATTAGCGTTTGTTTTAATTTAATTTCTCTTGGCACCAATGTTCTCTTTGACTACTTCTGGCATCTCAGGACACATCTGTAATTGTTTGGTACAGTAAATGGAACAGAAAACCCAGCCACGGCTTGCTGTTCTGATGGTCTCTCCAATTATAAAGAACATTAGGCGGTAATGTAATCCAGGGGAGAAACAAGGCATACCTTTTGTGATCTGCAGTGAGTGAGAGAGCGCATTGTAGATGGATAATCGTAGAGTCTCATTTGAGGAGCTTCAAAGCATTTTTTACCCCCTAGCATCCTCCATATATTTCCCATGGAAGAAACTGTTGCATAAGAGACTCCCTAATTTCAAAGGCACAGAAGGAGGGAGGAAAAAAGCCAGCCCTCAGCTCATCTATCCCTTCCTCAAATCCAAAAGGTTCCTGCTAGTGGGCACCAATACCTTTTATAACAATGAAAAAGACAACCTTGAGGCTGCCAGAGTATCTGGTGCTTTCCAGAAGGCTCCTGCTATCATCATCTGATTTGCTCTTCATGAGAACACTTAAGGAGACTGGGCAGGGTACAGTTAGTGCAGGGTTGGGGCAAAGCCCTAGCCTTGTGGCCAGCAGGGAGCTGGGTTCAAATCCCACATCTGACCTTTACTTCCAGTGTGATAACTGTTTCTTCATTTATAAAATGTGATCTTAGGATCATAGATTTAGAGCAGGCAGGATGCTCAGAGGGCATCGAGTCTACATGTTACCCCTCAAAAATAATTCTTTTCCTGATAAGAAAACTGAGGCCCACAAAGGCCAGTGATTGTGGCAAAGTCACACAGGAATCAATCAGTCAGTCAACAAATATTTATTAAGTAGTCACTATGTAATAGGCAATGGAGAAGCAAAAACAAAAGTGAAATCGTTCCTTTACTCAAGGAGGTTACATTATTTCAAGGGAAACTATACATCCATATATGTTATACAAGGCAGTAAGTACCAGGAGCAACATTTGAGTCCATAACCTCTGGATGTAGATACAGTGCTATTTCCACAGTACCACAAGGTTGTTGTGACAATGAAATGATACAATGGATGGAAAGCACTGGATGAACCTAGCGGGGCCAACATGAGGGTCAGCTATTATTACCTCACAGATAGCCTCACCTGAGGCTCATGCAGGTGATAGGACTCTGCCTTGGGGCAGAATTAGGACTAGAAGCTGTGTCTGGACGGCAGTATCTGTCCATGATAACTGTTACACCTACTCTGTGCTACGAAAGCCAGAAGGTTTCATGACACTAGATGAAGGTTCAGAGAGAGATCTAATACACAAGCCATCTCAAATCTTCACGCCTTTGCATAAGCCATTCCTTGTGCCTGAAATGCTGTGCCTTCTCACCTCTGCACCTAGAAACTGAGTCCATTTAAATCTCAGTTCAAGTGCCACCTCCTACAAGAAGTCCTCCTTGATGCCTCCCCTTAAAATTACTTTGTATTTACTGTATCTCCTCACTAATTGTTCATGAGAAGCACACTAGTGGGGGCTTATGAGTAGTAGGAGACAGAAGTACTCCAGCACCTAGGGAGTAGCAACCACCTAATCTGTCAGTTTGAGTATGAGTTTGGGGAGTAGCCCAGAGGGGTTGATCCACCCCTTGCCAAGTATGTAATCCCCTTGAGAGCAGGGACTGCTTCATTTCTGTCTTTGTATCTCCAGCATCTTGTGCTAGCACACAGTAGGTGCTTAATAAATGCTGAATGAATTGAACTGGTTTGAACTGTCAGAGACTGAGTAAGGATTCTGACGGTTACACCTGTCACACCTGAAACGTTCCAGTTCTTACCTTGGTTGAGAGCAACCTCGTCAAGTAGATCTCAGGAAGCACCTTCTTCCTGTGGCTTTGCTTGTGTGACTTTTTACTTTCAGTCATCTCATCAGTAGGAAGCACCTGAGCAAACATGAGAAGAAGAAGCCCTCAACCCTTCTTCAGAATGAGCAGCGACATCAAAGGCTTGACCTGTCATTGCCATCCAACCAACACCGAGCATGCGCAAAGGATGGCCTCGGTCAGGCTTCTCCTTCTGTTGGTAATTCCTTCCTCAGCCTACAAGACCCACCTTGTTCTGCCTCCCCCAGCCCACAGGAATATCTCTTAGAGCACTTCTAATCTCTTTTGGGGGCATGGAGCATATAATGAATGCCATTCATTTCAAAAGAGTATACTGAATACCTACTCTGTGCCACCTTGTAAGCACCCATCATGTGTACATGCCTTATCTCTATTAGATTATATATTCTTTGGGGCAGAGACTGTTGTTTTGGAAATCTATGTACTCCTCATAACTGCCTAATATTGGGTCTCCCCTAGAGCTTATTTATCCTATTTACCTTATATCCTATATCCTATAATATATATTACCCTATATTATATCCCATGTTGTATCCTATATTAAATCATATCCAATATTTTATTATTATTCCATATTGTATTATATCCTATCCTACATCACATTTATTATATCCTATTTATCTAGGGATAACTAGAAAGGTCGGTAGACAGACTATGTATTAAGTGCTTATTGTTTGCCAGGCACTGTGCTAAGATACACAGATCTGGAGCAATGAATGACCTTCGAGACCATTGAGTCCAACCCTTCCTCTCACTTTACAAATGAGAAACTGAGGGTCCGAGGAATAAAGCCTTAGGTCATCCAGGTATCCAGGTGGAGCAGTGAACGTGGTATCAGAAAGACGTGACTGAAGAAACTACTGAACTTTGTGACTCAGGGCAAGTCATTATCCTCTCTCAGTCTCAGTTTCCTCATCTGTAAAATGGCATAACAGTTCCAGGATCAAATAAGACAGCATACATAAAGCACTGTGCAGACCCGAAGGTACTATGGGCAGCTAGGTGGCACAGTGGGTAGAGTGCCAGCCTTGGAGCCAGAAGGAACTGAGTTCAAATCTGACCTCAGGCATTTATTAGCAGCATGACCCTGAGCCAGGCACTTAACCCTGCTTGCTTCAGTTTCCTCATCTCTAAAATGAGCTGAAGGAAATGGCAAACCACTGCAGTCCAAATGGGGTCACGAAGAGTCAGCCACAACTCAAAAATGACTGAACAAGTCCAAACCCTTCATTTTACAGATGAGGAAACTGAGTCACAGAGCATTTACATGACCTTTCCAGGGTCCTAAGAACATTGGATTGTAGATTTAGAGCTGGAAAGGACTTCAGACGCTGTCCACTCACCTCGCTTTACAGATGAAACAACTGAGACCTGAAGAGGTCGAAGTCTTGCCCACAGTTATACAGTCAAAGACAAGATTTGAACCCAAGTTTCCCTGACTCCAGGTTCAGTGCTCCATGCACAAAAATCCTGCTGCTTCCTTAGTCTAGCATTCAAGGCTTTCCCTAATGCGGTCCTAAACATTCTTTCTCTTTCACTTTTCCCTTTTGTGTACACTAAACTCCAACCAACTCAGCAACCTGTCACTTTCTGAACATGGTTCATGCTTTCTAGCCTTGACATCTTTGATCACATCAGTTTTTCTTAAGAGAATACTCTTTTCTCCCATCTCTGCCTGTCAAAACCCCTGCCTCCTCCAGGAATCCCACTTGGACTTCCTCGTCAGAAAGTGATCTCTCCCTCTTTTGATCACTGATGACAAGTGGTTTGTGGTGCTCAGTGTGGCCTGTCTGCAGTTATATACTCCTAACTTCCAGCCTAAGAAGTATGTGAGAGCAGGGACAACGTCTTCATCATCTCTTCGCTTTCTATAGCTTTCAGTGCATGAGCTCGCATAAAGGTACATGCTGGCTGAGATTGAGGATTTCTTCTGACCCGTCATCACACCCTTCTCCTTAGGGAACATAGTAATCAATACCTACGGGTTCTGGGATTTCAACTATTTCATACTCTAGAGCTGGGAAGGATCTCGGAGGCTGTGTAGTCCTACCTCCCTCATTTTACAGATGAGGAAATAGAAGCACAAGGCACATCTGCCAATGAGTGGCAGAGCTGGAATCGAACCCATGTCCTAGGGCTCCATATCTGATATTCTTTCTACTGTAGCATGCTGTCTCCAATGCAGGCTGCTTTACAATTGTTCTGAGGTCTTTCCTGTGTGATAGACTTGGCTTCTCAGCGAGCCTGTAAGCTCCCTATAGGAATGGAATCTCCCCGCTCCATTCTGTTTCCTCATCCCCATTCCTGTCGGGTCCTTTGTCAGGCCAGGGAAGCAGCAGAGGGCACAGGGTAGCAGGAGGTTGAAAGTCCTTTTGGGACAGTACTCAAGTAACTAAAATTGATTTCTTTTCCAATGCAGACCACTGTGAAGTAGGCCCCTCACCCCTCAGGTAACCTTTTCTCTCAATAAATTCACATGGAAAAAAGGGATTCGCTCAAGGATGGCCTATGGATAGTACCAGAAGGGTCCTTACGCACATGGTTTTCACTTGGTCTCTCTGCAGATCCCAACCTCGGCCCCTCCTCCAATACCCAGCACCCTTGGGGTGGGGGCAGGGGGAGGGCAACCCACAGAAGGCGGCAAGAACAAAGCATCTCCCCTTGGCTTCCTTCTGGCCCCTTGGCGGCCTGATCACAGCCCATCCGGCCCCCCAGACAAACTCCCTTGTCTGTTCAGACACATGGAAAGCATTCTCCCCACCCTGCCCCTGACGCTGCCTAGGGTCACAGCCTCATCACCCCCTAATTAAGCGGGGAGAGACTGAAGTGGCCGCCTGTGGCCCATTAGTGATTCATGCTTTCTGTGAACCCAACAAAGGACTGATGGTCCGGATGGTGATGGGGTATGTGTGAATGTGTGAGGGAGTGGGCCTGGGTGTGAATGTGTGTGCGTGTGTGTGGTGTATGTGCATACCCATGTACGCACACACACACACACAGATTCATTGTGTGTCTCTGCAACTCCTCACCGACAGACTGCTTGGAAGCTGGGCTCATTCCAAAGCAAAATTTCCTATAGAGGAAATGGGAGGAAAGAAACCTACAGACAAGACTTCTGGCCACACACTGAGCACAGTGTTATTAACCTCAATTGCTTTTGGAATCCGATACTTACTAAATGAAAATATTTTTCAGTGTCCAAATCCTTCACTGCAAAAGAAAAGTCAAAACAAAGAATAAGAGAGAGAACAAAAGAAAGGGAGGCTGGGGAGATTAGAATTTGCTTCCCTCAACTACTTGTCTCAACAGTGCCCACTGCCTGGCTTCCCAGCCAGTAGAGGTGGGGGTGGGGAGGCTGTATTTTACTAGGAGCTGCTCAGTATCAAGGGGATTATGGGATCATAGATTCAGAGCTAAAAGGGACTTGAGAGACCAGCTAGTCCAACACCGTCATTTTACAGACAAGAAAACTGAGGCCCAGGAAGGCCGTGACTTGGCAAAGGTCACACAGCTGGAAAGCAGTCAAGAGGCAAGATTTGAACTCAGGTTCTTTGACTCCATAGCCCATGTTCCTTCTACTTTACCATGAGGTCTTTCATTTGGGAAAAGGCAGAGATAACTCCTCCCAGTTGTTTGATGAGCAACCTGAAGCCCAGAGAGCTCAGGGCCATGTGGTACATCTTCAGGGAAGAAGCTCCAGACTGAAGACTTACTGATGGGTCAGGGTGGAGTTTTAAGTCTAGCCTTGGCCTCCCATTTGGGGCCACCTGGGGAGAGCTGAAAAACCACTACATCTTCCCAAACTAAGTCTCATTTTCTCTTAGTTAATGAATGAAAGTACCAAGCAATTAATGAGCATGTAGCCCTACTATGTGCTATGGTGCTGGAGACAGAAAACCAACCATGAAATAGTCTGTGACCTCCCTCTCCACCGACCTCCCTCTTTTCTGCACCCCCTTTGACTGCCCCCACCGCTGCCAGCCTGCAAAGAACCCACTGTCCTCTTAAGACCTAGGGTGTATGTACCACCGAGGGTATGTGCACCACCCTAGGGGCTTTATCAATAGCACATACTAATAAGATTCCCAGCTTAGAGCTGGAAGGGACCGTAGAGGTCTCCCAGCCCACTCCTCATTGTATGAATGAGACAGTAAGGTCCAAGAACAAGAAAGCTGCCCAAGGGCCACATAGGGCCACCAAACATCAGTGGCAGAATTTGGACTCAAGTCTTTGAAGCCCATGCTCTTTCCACTGTACCACATTGCCTCTTCCTCCTCCTCTTCCACCATCATCATCAGTAGGAGGAGGAGCGTAATTCAGATCTATTTCAAATCCAGTTGGCAAAGTCAACACTTGCTCTGCTGGCTCCTCCCATGAGTCACTATCCACCATTAATCTGTTCAGCAATGGCATGGCTTTATGAGGCCAGGGCATAAGAGAAAGCAGGGTCCTGGAACCCAGGATCTCTTCCCACCCAGAGAGGCCAGGGCAGGAAATTACCTCGACTTAGTGTGCTGTCCTTCTTGTCTGTCAGGCTCATGGCCAGGGAAGCTCCTTCAGGGATCTGGGGGGAAGAGACAGAGCTATGAGAGTCAAAACCCAGGATGGCCGGGCACTGCGCCAGCCCTCTGGGGTGCTGGAAAACCCAAATCAGTCACACTTGGCATGTGCCCATAGGGAAGCAGCCCAGAGATGGGCACACAACCAAGACAGGGAATCACATAGAAGGCGACTGATGGGGCCTGGACTAAGGCAGGGGAAAGGAAAGGCCTGGGGAGACTGAGCTCAGGGAGATTTGGAGGGCTTGGAGAGAGGGCCTTGGAAGTGCAGGGCTCAGGGTGGAATGGGGTGTCTGGAGGGCCAGAGCTCAGGATGGGGTGGGGGGTTTAAGAGAGAGAGTCTTGGGGGTGCAGAGCTCAGGGCAGGGAGGGAGGAAGAGAGGGACGGCCTTGGATGTGCAGGGCTCAGGGCAGGGGGAGGGGGAAGATAGAGAGGGCCTTGGAGGTGCAGGGTCCAGGGTGGAATGGGGTGTCTGAAGGGCCAGAGCTCAGGATGGGGTGTGGGGGGGTTAAGAGAGAGAGTCTTGGGGGTGCAGAGCTCAGAGTATGGAGTAGGGGGTGAAAGGCCTAGGGGGGCTTAGCTCAAGGTAGGGAAAGGGGAGTGAGGAGACAGGGGGAAGGAGAATCGGGACAACCTTACCTTGTAATGTGCCAAAGTGTTGAGCTTTTTCCGGCCATCTTCTACCACGGAAGTGTCATCCAGGTCTCGTAGAATGTAACTGTGGGTGCTTGAAGCAAACCACTCTAAAGAGAGAGAGATGTGGGGAGTGGAGACCATGCTAGGGTGGGGGCAGGAAAGCTGGGAAACAAAGGTCAAGTTCCATTATAACCATTTGGGATAGCCTGTCTCCCCAGCTCTTCCTTCCATATCCTGTCTGGATTCTAGTAATCCTGCATGTCCTTGAGTCGCTTTTTAATTACTTATGTCTTCCCTGAGTGCCAGCCTTGATCTTGCCTGCTCTATTGTAAGATCCTTGTGAGCAAAGCTGCTTGCATGGCTTTGGATCAGCCTTTTGCCCCCACACCCTCACTTTCCCACTCCCTCACTCTCACTTGCCCACAAGTTTGACTGTGAGTTCTAGCCAGGTGGGAGATTCTCAGGAAATGCTTCCCCAGTGCCTGAGGGATACTGTTCCTCTCTTTAGAACCACACCCTTAGGACCCTGGACAGATAATGGGCTGGAGTGGCTCCTACTGTCTCTGACAGTGGAGAGAATAACATGGATGGATGGGCTAGAGGAAGCCTGGATCAAGGCAGAAGCACTGAGAATCCTCAGTTGGAGGATTTGGGGAATTGGGGAAGGAAAGTCGGGCAGGGAAGAAAGTGGGGAGGCAGCATGGGGGAGGGGGTAAAGTACTGGCTTAAGAATTAGAAAGAAAAGTATAGATTATTAGAAATAGAGAGACTGGAGATCATAAGGTAGTAGAGCCAGAAGGACCTCAGCAAATATCTAGACCTAACCTACAGTCTATGATCATATTTCTAAAAAAATTTATAATTGTATTCATCTGCAATCCTTGTAATTGGAATTAGTATTTCATTTTATGCATTTAAAAAAAGATTATGAGCAGGGGTCCTCAGGTTTCAGATAAGTGACTGCCCAAGGGTTTCATGATACAAATAACGTTAAGAAACATTAAAAATGTTCAACATTTTTATCTGACAGATAAGAAACTGAAGCCTGGAGAGATAAAATGTCACTGCTAAGACCACCCAGTCAGAATCACGGCCGAGTCATAGCAAAGACTTCAGTAACCATCTAATCCAACCCATACCTGAATGGGAATCTCCCTTATAGCATAACTAGCTAGTAGTCTTCGGTTGAACATTTCCAATATGAGAGAATCCATGACCTTCATGGGAATCCCATTCCATTTCTGGATAGTTCTAATGATCAGAAAGGTTGCCCTTCTATCAAGCTTACTCTGTTTCTTCTCTATCATCACCCATAGTTCCCAGTGATGCTCTGCCAAACAGAAAAAGAAATCTATTCTATCTGCTACCCAACAGCCCTTGGAAGGTATCTATCATGTCTTCCTTAGGTCTTCAAATATGCCCAGTTCATTTCCCAAGGGTGTGCATCCTTAGATGCTCTTTTTTAGCCCCTCTCCAATTTAGCAATATCCCTCCTAAAATGTGGTACCCAGAAGTGAATATGAGGCTCTCACTATGATCCCCAAACAGGGCAGAGTGCAGTACAACTCTCACCTCCCCAGTGCTGGATATCACTTCTTTTCACACAGCCCCAAATGATATCTACTTTCTTGCCTGCACTTTCACATGCAAGCTCACACTAAGCTTACCATCCAGCCACTAAAATCCCTACTTCTTTTTTCCCTTGATGAACTGTGTTCTAACCACACCTCTCCCATCTTGCACAGGCAAAGCTGATTTAAAAAAAAACCCAAGTGAAAGACTGCATTTGTCCCCATTAAATTTTATCTTGTTAGATTCAGCCCAATATTTCAACCTGTCAAGATATTTTCAAATTCTGATTCTGTCAGTCAGTGTGTTAGCCATCCACCCCAATTCTGTGTTGTCTGCAGATTTGATGAGCATGCCACCTGTCTTTATCCAAGTCAGGGTCCAATCATTCAGCTAGTTCCAAGTTCACTTAATTATATATACTCTTGTCTAACCTCTGTCTCACCATCTTTCCCACGGGAATAATATAAGTGACTCTCAAATATTTCATTGAACTCTAGGTTAACCAGGAACTGTCTCTACAGCATTTGTAAACAGAGTCAGACCTGGAACCCTGGGCTCCTAACTCCCAACTGTGTGCTCTTTTCATCAACCACACTATCTTGATCCGACACCAACTGTCTCTCTGTGTGATCTTGGGCAAGATAATTCCCAATCTTCCTGTATTTCACTGTCATCATCTCTAGAATGGGAACAATAATAGTTGTCAGAGCTAACATTTTATGGCAGTTTAAAGCTCACAAAGTTTCTACATATATTCTCAGCATTTCCCTCCCAGGGCTGATCATGGATGAAATGTAATACTTAGCCAGTGAAAGAACTCATAAAAACACAATGCCCTGACTGAATATTGGGAACCTGGGTGGTTCTTCCAGGGGGGTCAGCTGGAGGTAAGTACTTGCCTTTAGATTAAGAAAAATCTCCTCAGGTCTCTCCCCTAGCCCCAAGTCACAAGACTCGGTTCAAATTCCAGCAAATGCCCAATGTGTGTCTGCAGTTACCATTTGTAAAGTGCTCACCCAAGTCTACCTCCTCCACCCTGGGCCACTGGGAGTAGGGGACATTCTTGCAGAAAGCCTCCAGGATCTTCTCCTTCACCTGAGTCAGTGTGTCTGTGTCCATGGCCCGAACACTTAGGGAGTCCATGCCACAGCCTTGGAAAGACACATTTAGATTCTGGGGAGAAAAAAGAAATAGAGGTGAGAATATCAGTAGTCAACCCAACCCAGGTGCCTTCCAGGAGGCCTAAGATTAGACTGGCAAATAATAGTCTGCTGCCAAACAAGACCTGAATTTCTCCTGCCTGAGGGTTACCTCTGATGAGGTGATGGGGCTGCCACTTTTGTGGGAGGTATAGGGTCACTGATACGAAGCCAGGCCATAGACCTATCAGTCTTTTCCCAGACGCCCTTGTTTTAGATATCCCCAACCAAAGGCAAGCCCACCCATCCTGTATGGCTGGCCAATTCACATCCCTGTGGCTCAGTTTCACAATCTGCACTGTTTGTTAATATTACCAACTAGCTCAGTCCTCCAATAATCTCCTAATAAAACAGTGGGTCAGGATCTGGTGCAGTGACAGGGCCTATGAAAATCTCTATCCTTGGGCAGAAAGTTAAACCCACTCTGTATTACTTTTGCATCTCTTTGACTGGCCAAGTCCTTATTGTACACAGTCAGAAGGCACAGAATCAGAGAATGACAATCTCAGGAGTTAAGGGAATCTTAGCAAGCTAACCAAGACTTCTTTCTACCACCTCCCTGACAAGTGGACATCTAAACAAGACATCCTGAAGACCCCCAAGAAGCAGGAACCTGCCACCTCCTGAGACCACCCATTCACCTTTTGTGTGATTCTACTTATTAGGAAGGTTTTCTTTATATCACAGCATCACTTGCCTTTCTATGACAACTCCCACTCATTGGTTCCTGTTCTCTCCTCTGGGGTCAAGCAGAACATGTCTAAACCTGTTTTCCACATTATCAGCTTTAGAAGACAGCTTTCACATACACTCCCATCTATGTCTTCTTTTCTCTAGATGGAGAACATTCCTAATCCTTCCATCCAACCTCATATAGCAAGGGCTTGTTGCCCTGATTTGTATGACAGCTGGCTTTTCACCATTTGCACATGTTCCTCAACTGAGCCTGAAGCCAGATGTGGTCTGGGCCCCTGAAGTTCCAGCTACTCTAATCAATTCCCCCCCCAGACCATTGCTTGGTAGGAGTGAGCTCCTCCCACAGGTATGGCTGCTCACTCTGGGCTTGGCCTCTATGTTCTCTCTCAGCAGCCACTCCTCGTTAAGTGTGTATCGAGCCTTCCCGGTGATTGCATCAATGGAGCCCTTGTTGATCTGTTGCTTGATTGCACACAGGAGCAAGAAGAAGGGCTCACCCACAGTCTCCTGGGGGAATGAAAGAGAGTGCTGATGAGAACAGGGATAAACCAAAGGCTTCTCCTCCTGAATAAGCCAAACAGACCACCCACTCTCGGACTCCAAATCTGAGTCCTCCCAGCAGATATTGGAAATCAGACCAATGAGAATCCTACACAAATATGTATGCCAAATATGTATGACCACACACCAATGTCATCCAAGTATCAAAAGCAATTAGGCAATCAATGAACACTTATTAAGTGCCTGCTAAGTTGTACAAGATTCCATTGGTAGGGGGAATTTCCTTATCTGGGAATATATAGTCTTAACTATAAGTGTTATTTATAGTCATTATATATAGACTTAATAATATAGTCTTAACTATAAGTTATATATATGATTATGCACATATATACACATACATAGACTTAACTGTTATATATATGCATATATATAGTCATATGCATATGCATATACATATATATACACACATACATAGACTTCACTATATAGTCTTAACGATAAGCATTTAACAAATGCTGTTGACTAATTGATCCACACTTGGCCAACATTCTATCCTTTGGTCAGAGGACTCCTTTTTACTAACATACCCTTCCTCATCTCCAGAAGGGGATGGTGGTAAGTAATCAACTCATCAACCTGGTTTTCAAAATCTTCTGTGGACCCAAACTTGGGACCGACCCTAGTTGTTGAGAAAATCTTCCAGAATTCTAAAAATAGCCCATTGTTATTAAATCCCTCAGGGTAAATTGGGACCTAGAGGAGAACAGACCTCAGCACAGTCACTTCCCCTGAGGCCTCAATTCTGTACAATCGAGCTGAGAGATTTCCAGATACCAGTGCTTCCCTGGGCACCTGGACGGATCTGTCTTTTGGCTGGAGTCAGGGATGGGAATGGAGAGAGGTGGAGTCGGGGCTGGGGGTGGGGAAATCCATATTCCTCATTTGTTTCAGTTTTAAATTGATCCTTGGCCTGGAGAGCCGGAAACCATGGGCTGTGGCAAAAACCTGCAAAGCCCTAATCAGATACCCAAGTTTGGGAAGCAGCAAAGTAGGGATTGGCAGCTCCAGTGGTTCCTTGGATGGCTGCTGGGAAAACTGGTTTGGAGCAAAGTCAGAAACCTCCCTCTGACTTGGCCTGGCCGAGGGGAAATTTAACTAACCACGAACCATGCTGATTCGGCAGGGGGTGGAGGGGATACAGCAGGGAGAGATCAGTATCTCAGCTGCTTGGTTCTGTTTTCCAGGACAGTCCAGGCTTGGCCTCTCCTCCCTAAGTCTGGCATCATGGCTGGGACCCAGGGGGACTTGTGGGTCACACGGGGGTCTGAGTGTGGCCAGACACTGTCCCCACGATGGGAGCTCCAGGATGGGTGGCAGCATTTGGATGGCAATTGGACCACAACTTGGGGAAAGGTTTCATGAGCTGAAGTTTTTTTCCCTCCCGTTCTCTCTAATGAGCCAGACATACTGTTTGGAATATTCCCTGGGGCCTCGCCAGATCTTTATCCTTAAATTTCCCTTACAGTAAGTGGAAGTTTATACTTATTCCCAAGGTCCCACCTCAATCTTCCTGCCCCTGGGGACTTTCCTCTTCTCCCTGACTCCTAGAATTCTAGGGCTAAAGGGGACCATAGGGACCATTAAAACTAAACTCTTCCTTTGAAAATCGAGGAAACATTTTCTTCAAGGTTCAGCTCAAGTACTACCTCCTTGGTGAGACCTTTTTCTAGCTGCTAGGGTCTCTCCCCTAAAAAATTTAGGGGAGAATGAATTTTGTATGTGTTAATTTTGTATAAACTTACATGTATTCATGTTGTCTCCCCCAAAAGAATATAAGCTCCTTGAGGGGAGGGAATGTTTCTTTAGTCTGTGTGTCCCTAGCAGGTGCTTAGTAAAGGCTTACTGATTCATCACAGTGAGCCAGTGTCAGAGTTGAGACTAGAACTCAAGCTTCCTGATCCCCAGAGTCCACGTACATCCTACTATGCCACACTATTGTCTTAAAAAAAAAACAACTTTCAGAATGTTCTTTTTTTAAAACTTTGTTGCTACCTCCCAGTTTCTCTCTCCTCTACAATAGAATTCTCCTTTGGAATTGTTGTAATAATAGTTAGAACATAGAATAAATCAACATATTGACCATACCTAAGAACACATGCCTCACTCTACACCTTTAGTCTACCACTTCTCTGCCAAGGGACTGCCTCATCCCCAAACCAACCAACCTTGGAATGGCCATATGGGCTACACTGGAGTCCAAGGCAGGCAAGACTACGTTGGTTTGGACAGCTTCCATTCCTGATGGGAAGCCACTCTCCTTCTTGTTGCTCCACTGGGGATTCCCAGCTTAGCTTTCACATCTGCCTGTTGGGACATCCCCAGATACTGATGGGCTCTTTGGCTGGACACTGTTGAATTACTTGGTCAGATGGGCCTGATCAAAGGTTGTTCAGTCAATAAACATTTATTAAGCTCCTGATATGTGCTAGGCACTGTACTCAATGCTTTCAGCATTTAGAAATAGTATTTCATTTAACTTTTACAACAATTCTCCGAGATCCGTGCTATTGTTATTCCTATTTTACAGTTGAGAAACATGAGGCAAGCAGAGGTGAAATTCCTTGCCTAGGGTCACACAGTTAGTAGGTAGCTGTGTGGGTTTGTGCTTTTGGTCCCTGAAATCAACTATGCCCCAAAGCCATAGCATAATGTAACTAGATTCCTCTTTGGTTCTGGAGAACAAACATAGCAGCTATTAGTATGCTGGGTGACTGAGAAGACAACTGGAGGGCGAGAGGAGCATCCTTCTCCCTCCCCTAATGATGTCCCATTGGGGAATTTTGATTTTTCCTGCTTTGATGATGCTTACTATCAGCCTGAGGGGTAGAACCAGTCCTGACCTGAGTACCGACAAGACCAGCTTTGAGACATCAGCAGAGATGGATACGGAGGGAGGGAGAGGGGTGTCCCAAGGGTTTGGATTCTAGCCCAGACTCTACCCTCCTGTGTCAGTCCTTTCTTCACCCACAAAGTAGAGATTATATCCTTGATCCTTCCCTACCCAACAAAGAAGTGGTGAGAGAAAGAGAGAGAGACAGTAAGCCCAAATTGCTTAGACTTTTGGCAAAGAGGCCACAAGATCATGAAGAACCAACATTTCTGAAAGAAGAAAAGTCTAATGAACAGCTCAGTATGACCACTCATTCATGAAGGATTCCATCTCTTAGCCCAGAATTTCTCTTGCATTTGAGCCCAGACTCTGGGTCAATTTCCCTAGAAAATATTTTTGCTAACTCTCAATTCTGCTGCATGACTATGTATTTGACCATGAATCATTAAGTTCATCTCTTTGCTTCTCAGTACTCTCCTCTATCACCTTCTTGAGAGCAGGGACTCTTATTTTTCATGTGTTTAATCAAAGAGATGCTTAATAAATATCTACTGATGGATCACCTGATTGATTTGTACAGTAAGGTTGTAAGATGATGAGATCTTTCAGACTCCTTGCATCTTTGCTATTTCATGATTCTACATACTAATAAGTTATGTTATATATTAACATCCTTCCACTTCTAATACTCTAGAGTCTAAGGTTCACCTTCATTTCTGGCATTCTATGTGCTAACATTATGCGTTCCAATGTTCTTTTCCAGTTCTAACATTCTATTCTGTGCTCTAATATTTCATGCCCCAAGTTCCCTTCCAGTGCTAATATTTCTGTGTTCCAAGGTCTCCTCCAGCTCTCATATTCTACATTCCACTTCTGACATCCTATGAGTTGACATATCTATGATCCAAGTTTCTACCAGCTCTAATCTTCAGGGTTCTCGGTTCCTTCGGGTCCTGACATCCTATATGTAACATTTCTGTCTTTCAAGGTTCCTTCTAAATCAGGCATTCTGTGTTCTGAGGTGCTTTCCAGCTGCAAGGTCCTAGGATTCTCAGAGGCTAATATTAGTATCTCTGCTCCGATTAACAGAAAATCTAGAGCCTCCCTCCTCTCCGAGAGAAGTTCTTGTCTTCCATTTTTTCCTTCTTTCCCAAAGTGATGGGGCCAGTGGGCCAGCAGAGCGCTAATATAAAACAAATGTCTGTGTCATATTATATTAACTCAGAAGGCACAGCTCTGGGGTCTGGAATGTTTCCACTCTACCATCGAGGGACCCTGAAACAGCTGTTTCAAATAGATGCCATGATTAACTAGAATCACTTTGGGATGAAAAGCAAGCCCATCATTGTCACAAATGTCCTATGAGAGAGAGAGAGCTGGCAGAGGATGGAGTCAGGCGAGGCCTAGGGATGGGCACAAGGTGGGAGGGAGCATCACCGGAGACACTCAGCTTGGCACTGCAGTGCCAGAATTACGTCAATGAAGGCAGCCTCAGTGGTGGGCCCTTGTCCCAAGGCTCTCCTGGGAAACTCAATGATAGAGAACAGAATAGCTTGTTCAGGTGGGTGAGGACACCAGCATAGCATGTGGGAACTAGAGGAAATGCTTTCCCCCATTTTGCTGTGGTAACTGCTTGTCCCTTTTCCAGCAGGCATATGGGAATCTTGTTTGTCACAGTGGGAGATATACTAAGGGAACTTCTACTGGGCCGTCTTCTTTCTACTCATCCTACTTTGGCCCATAATTCTTATCTCTCAAATGACTGCAGCAGCCTCTTGGTTGAACTCCAAGTTTTCAGGCACTTCCTTCTTCAACCTACCCTCCACACAGCTAGCAAAATAACTTGACTGAAGGACAAGTCTCACCATGTCACACTTTCCTACTTAGGAACCATCTGTGGCTCCCTACTGCCTTCAAGATGAAAGATGAGCTCTTTAGTTTGCATTTAAAGCTTTCCCCAGACTTACTGCCTATTACCTTCCCTTAATAGACCCTACCTTTCAAACTGGATAACTTACAGTTCTCTGAGCAGGGTGTGTCATTTCCTGCCTATGCGCCTTTGCTCCTCATGCTTGGTAAGCCCTCCCTACTTAACTTTGCCTTTCAGAATTCCTTCAGGGTTTGGCTTGTGGGCTTCCTACTATGGGCAATCTTTCCTATTCCTTCTGGTAGTGAGTTGTGAAACTCTTTCTCCTCATATTATCTTCTACTTCTTTATCCATTTATTTGTTTGTATGCAAGCTTTTTGAAGGCAGGTCCTGTTTTTAGGTTTTTGTCTATAATTATCTCCAAGGGCAGGTGCATAGTAGGCACCATTTTAATCAGTACTCAATGAATTGAATCCATAATAGTGACCATCGATAAACTGCCTACTATGTGCCGGGCACTGTGCTAAAGGCTTTGGAATTCTCCATCTCATTTGATTTTCACAACAACCTTAGCACCATTTTTACAGATGAGGAAACTGAGGCTCAAGAGAGGGTCAGTGACTTGCCTAGGGTTATAGCTAGTAAGTGCCAGAGGCAGGATTTGAACTCTCCAAGTCCAGAGTTCTGTCCGCTCTGCCACCTAGATGAATGAGAAGAAGAGGAGAAGTGTAGGAATGAGATGGAGGGCCAGATTTCCCAGCCAATGCTATAGCCTGTTCTCTTGTTCACCATAGGAAGGGAACATTGACTTTGTAGGTGCATGTATGCGGGCACATTAAATAATTTCTAGGGAGTCTGCTGAGATGAGAGAGAGGAAGAAGACACAGCATGTGGGATGGGATTCAGGAAGCCTGAGGTTCTCTTCCACTTCTGACACTAGCCAACTGTGTGCCTTTGGACAGGTCACTGCCCTCTCTGGACTTATTTAAGGATAGCTGGGTCCAGGTGGTCTCTAAGATTGCTGCCTATGAGGCCTTCCAGACTCAGAATGCAAAGAACTGCAGACTGGTGCTGCAAGGATTCCAGGACCAGAGATCGGGGCTAGATGGGACTCAAAGGCCATCCTGGGACCCCTTCATTTTATAGTTAAGAAAACGACTTCCTTGAGGTCACAACGTCAGAATAGGATTCACACCCAGATCCTCTTATTCCAAATTCTGGTTTTTTTTAAACTGAATTATCTTTTCCGGCCCCATGATTTTGGAGAGAGGGAAACTGAGGTTCCCTTGTATAAGGTCAAACCTCCAGGAAGCAGCAAACCTAGAAATTGAACCCAGGTCTTCTGACTCCTGAAATTTACAGCTGACCCCAACGTGTGTGACCTTCTCTGTGTGTATACAGGATGTGCCAAAAGTTTCAATGCAGTTTAAAGCTTTAATAACTTGAAATTATAATAATATTCAAGTTATTAAAACTTATAACTGCACTAAGACTTTTGGGACATCATGCATATATTACATGTAACAAAATGTAATACAACATAA
>CM053772.1:49951328-49979149 GCA_028658325.1 Potorous gilbertii
GTATAAGATATAATTGTGGGTTATATTACTGCTATCTAATTATATATATTGCCATACAATATATAAGTAGTATATGTTATATTATGTTACATGTATGTTTTGTGTGAATATACGAGCAGCTGTACAAGCATGTGTGCGTGGCTGTAAGTATATGCGTATGTACCTGAGTGAGGGGACATCAATGTGTGTCGGGATCTGTCCCCCTGCAGGACACAAGCCTTTTATAGTTTTGACCTCCAAGGCAGGGCACAGAGAGCACACCAAGCCCAACACTGCCTCTGACTCCCTCCACTCCACAGTCTTCATCATGGACGGAGCTGATGTAGATTCAATTTTAACCAGTTCTAGACTAGTTCTAGCTCTAGAGGTTCCTAGGGTGCCCAGGCTGCTTACATGAAGCATGCTAAGTGCATCATGGGTAACCAGGGGGCTCGCCCCCTCAAACTGCCTCAGCCATCAGGGAGCCAAGCCTGGAACTCTGGCCGTTTTCCCACAGAAACCCGGAAAGCAGCCTGTGCAATGGGCCCCAAAGTATCCATTTCTTACTGAATGGCAAACTGGAGATTAGCTCTTCTCATATCCCTAGAACAGATGCTTCCCTAGGCTTCTGTGGTATCACAGAAACAGTGCTAGGCCTGGTGTCCAGACGCCTGGGTTCAAATCCAGGCTCTGACACGGGCTAGCTCTTCCCCCCTGGGAAAGTGACGACCTTTCTGAGCCTCTATTTCATTATTCCTATAATGGGGAATAACAATAATTTCCCTTTTAAAGAAACTGTTTTGTGACTCTTACTGGTCCGATCATCAGGAGAACCGAGTCCTAGCCCCAGCTTTGGGTTAATCAGCTGAGCACATCACTTTCCTTCTATGGGCCTCAGCTTCTCCCCCTGTAAAAACGAAGGGCTTTAATGATCCTGAAAGTGCCTTCCAGGGCTAAGTTCTTCCACAACTGTCCTCAGAATTCAGTGCTCACTGGAGGGTTGGGAGGAGGAAAGCATCTTGTAAACTTTTAAGAGTTATAGGAATTTAAGTCATTGTTATCGATACCCCATAGACTGACAGACACGATCCCTCTCTGAGGCCGGTGGTAGACCAGAGATGTCTCATTTGTGATCCTCTGAGATTGAGTTGTATCATTTATGAATCTTCTTACAGTACTAATTTCATCATTTCAATCCCCCTGCTCAAGAACATTGAGCAGCTACTCAGTACCCTCTGGATCAAGTCCAACTTCTTTGGTCTAACCTCCAGGGCCCTACCCTGTCTGGCCCTAACCCAGCAATTCAATTGCATCCTCTCCTGTTCCCTTGCACCAACTCTCTCCTCCAGCGTCTGATCTCTTTATTATCATACAACAGGGGCCAAAGCTGTGATTCCATCAGTGAAAAAAAATTGCTGGTAAGAGAACTCTTTCTACCAACATAGACCAGCCATTTTTCTGCAGCTTAGAATACTGGAGAGCTTCTGGGGGTAGAGGGACCTTAAAGGACTTGCACATGCCAGTATATATCAGATTTTTCTGACTCGAAGGCTGATCCTTTATCCCCTACACACAATGCTTCACAGCACACACATACTGTGTTTATTTCCCCATCTCGGGATGTTTGTCCGTGCCATTCAGAGCTGGAAGAGATCTCAGACATCAGGACCATACTGAACACAGATGGAATTCCCCCTCCCCCAATAACACACTTGACGATTGGTTTTCTAGCTTTTCCATGAAGGCCTCTGAGGAAGGGAAGCCTGCCGTCCCTCCAGGTGAGGGACAAATGTCTAACTGGCCTCTTTTTCCTCTTCCATTCATTGTTCTTGGTTATGCCCCCTATGTCATTATGTCCCCTATGGCATTATGCCCCCAGGACCAAACATAATGAGTCTGATCCCTCCCATCCACATGAAGGCCCTTCAAACACTTGAATATAGCCACTGGGACCCCTGAGCCCTCTCTTCTCCATTCTGAACAGCCCTAGTACCTTTAACTAAATGTCACATTAGGGCACAAACCCAAAGGCCTTTGCCATATTGTCTGTTCTCCAATTTTAAACCATGACACCCACAACTGAGCCCAATACTCCAGATGAGGTATATGGAGGGCAGAGCCCAGGGGGCCATTTGCTGCATTCCTCCAAACTGGAAACATCCTCCCTTTCTCTTTACAACCATCGAAACCCTACCCACCCTTCAAGGTCTAGCTCATCTTACTGACTGACCACTTGAACACATACTGATTTCCCCTCCTCTAGTCTTCTCTGGAACTTAGGATAGCCACCATTATCTTACCCTGTCCTTCCTGCCATTCTGTGGGCTCTTTAGGGACAGGGACCCCATCTTGCAGGTTCTCTGGAATGCTCCCCAGGCACTAAGCACAAATCTAAGCACATAGCTGGTACCTGGGAAAAGCCTCTTGAATTAAATTGAGTTGAACTGAATTAGACCCAAAGATCTTGACAGCTGCAGCAGTTTCCACAGGCCTCAAAGGAGGCTTGACTTCCATGCCTGGCACTGCCCTGAGTGCTCCCCCTCTGGACTCTTCCCTTACCCGCAGGTAGCTGTACATGCAGATGGACATCCAGTTGGTGAGCATCTTCTCCACCACAGACTCCGTCCGACGAAGCATCAGCTTGGGATTTTTGGAGGCCGAGGCATCGATGAGGTCCACAAGCAGGTCCTTCATGATGCTGGTGTAGTATTCCAGCTTCCCATGCAGAGCGATGGTGAGCAGGGAGGCCAGGTTGCACCTGAGGGTGAGGGGCCCAGTAACTAATTCAGTTCAATGGCAATGATGAATTATGGGGTCAAGCAATGGGGACACTGAGACTAAATGTCAATAGCTCTTGTTTCCAAGCAGCTTACATCCTTGCTTTTGAATTGCATTTGATTATTTTCCTCTATTAATAAACATTTACTTTTTCTCCTTCCACTAAAGATCAGTCACAATAACAAACAAAGCTGAGGGGAGCAAAGTTGACCTCCCTCAGGAGCCATGAAGGAGGCTCTCCTTCGCTAAGGCGAAGCGACACATATCCAAGTGAGCACGTGCGAGACATTGGGCTAAGCACTGAACTGGTCAGTGACATGGGGACTCCCGGAGGAGGAGTGCAGGCTGCCACCTTCTTTGCCATCTCTTTCAGTTCTCTTAGAGCTGCTTAGAGTAGAGGTGTCAAACCCAAATAATCCTGAATGCAGCTTGAGCCAGGTTAAAGTGCAATTAGGAAAAATTTAACAAAATAGATAAAAATACAATAAAGTATAGATAGATGGAGGGCTGGGCTAGAGTCAGAAGGAGTCATCTTCCTGAGTTCAAATCCTGCTTCAGACACTTAGTAACTGTGTGACCTTGGACAAGTCACTTAACCCTGTTTGCCTTGGTTGGCAAACCACTCCAGTATCTCTGTAAAAGCCCGAATGAGGCAGGACTGAACAATAACAAATACTGCATTTTAAAACTCAGTTTATATGCAGCCTACAGGGATCCTTAACTACGGAGCATACATAAGGAACCCTAAATGATAGCTGACATTTACAGAGCTTGAAGGTTTCCAAAGTGATATATATTTATAAACTTGTGTTATATATCAACATAGGCTCAAATGAAACACACACACACACACACACACACACACACACACACACACCTTAATTTAAGCCTCACAACAACACTGTGGGATCTGGGGCAATCATGTCCATTCTACAGGTGAGGAAAACAGGCTGAGAGAGAAGTGCCGAAGGCAGAATTTGAACCCAGGGCTCCCTCATTTCTATTAGAGTTTGACACCATTGACTTGGAGCACCATGCCTAGGGTTACACAGTCAGTATGTGCCAGAGGCTGGATTTGAACTCAGTTCTTTTTAGCTCTGAGGTCAACTCTCCACCATGCCACATAGCACAAAATATATATGAAGACAAAGTGATCTTGGTGTAGGAAGGCATCAGCAAGTGTAGGAATCAGGGAAAGCCTCTTGTAGGAAGTGTGTAGGGAGCTACAAGGTAGAGTTAGGAGGGAGAGACTTTTAGGCTTGAGATAATTTGTATAAAGGTGGAAAATGGAAGGTAGGGCAGGAAGAACGCTGTGCAACATGCCAGGGACGATGGGATCCTCCATTAATGGGACTTGGCCATATGTGAACTAAGACTCTACAACAGGATTACAGGCTCTCCATGCTCCCAGGCTAATGCATCCAATGCCATTCACATGCCTCTCTCCAGAGTTGCGTCTCTCCAGAGTTACCTCCCTAATCTCCTAGGTCCAGGAATTAACAGAATTTAAAGCTCAATGGAACCACAGAAAGGCAGGGGAGGGGAAAGCTGTGATTATAATAATGTTTATTAGCCAGGCCAAGATAGCTGTGACTTCTGGGGAACATGAGGCACAGGAAGGAAGGCTGAGAATGACTAAGGCTTCGAGGAGGAGCAGAGAGAACTGACCCTCACAGAGCACTGACCTGTCTCGAACGGCAAAATCCTTCTGCTGCTCCAAGGCATGGACAAAGACGATGAGGAAGTGCTTGTTATTAAGTAAGGTGGAGAACAGGGCAATCCCCTCCTCCATGTTGGGCCGGCAGCTCTCAGGGATCTGCAGAGGAAGGAAGGGCAGGGAAGCTGTCACAGGTGGTGAAGGCCCTCCCTAGGCCAGACCACTCCCCGCCCCCCCACACACACACCTCCTGTCCCCTGTCCTTCCCCTCCTTCTCCTCTCTTCTCCTTCTCCCTCTCCTCTTCTCCTCTCCTCTCCCTCTCCCTGTTCTTTCCCCTCCTCTCCCCTCCCCTCCTTCTTCTCCTTCTTCCTCTCCTCTCCTCTCCCCCCTCCTTCTCCTTCTTCCTCTCTTCTCCTCTCCCCTCCCCTCCCCTCTCCTGTCCTGTCCTCTTTCTCCTTCTCCTTCTTCCTCTTCCCTCCCCTCCCCTCTTCCCTCCCCCTCCCCTCCTCTCCTCTCTGCTTCCCTCCCATGGCCCATCATCTCTTAGCTCTGGGACAGGTGCCACTTGCAGCCAGAAGTAAAACAGAGAGCAGGAGGTGCAGAAGCTACCTTGGGGTACAATTGGGGCAGCAGAAGGCAGAGAGTTTAGCTGCCATATGAAGCCAGTGAGACTATGCTAATAGAAACCAATGTCACAACATTGGTGGAAAACCATATGTACTTGGGGAATGGTACATGGGCAGAACCCATCAGTTTACTAAGATGGCACAACCCACAAGTGTGATGGAGGTCTGAAATGGCACATATGCCAGACTCCCTTTGAATACAGAATTGTAGAAGGGCTTAGAGAATACTTAATTCCACCCCCTTCTTTTACAGACTTAGGCTGAGAAAGGTCAAAGACTTCCCAGATCACAAAGACAGTAAGTGGCTGAGGTGGCGCCAGAACTCAGATTGTCTAATCATGAGGTGTTATGGGTAGGACATTGAATTTGGAATTAGAAGAGTCAGGTTCCAATCCAGGCTCCATCTTTACCTCTCTGGGACTCAGTTTCCTCATTTGTAAACCAAAGGATCCCTGCATTTCTAATATTCTGTGACTCTAAGACCACAGGGACAACTAATGTCATCCAAGCGTGTTGAAGGAACCCAAGGCGAATTGGTGAATTCTGCCAACTCCCCACCGTGTCCCAAAAGGTCACAGCTTGCCCAGAGCATCACCACCTCTATATTTAGTATACAAATTGAGAAAGCCTCTCTGGGACATATACCCCAGTACCTGAACCCCAAGGTCAACCAGACAAAGTACAGGGACTGTGAGGATGCTGGGGCCAAGAAGCAAAGATGGCACCATATTCCATCCTTTGGAGTCTCCTTGAGCAATGAGGCCAGGACAGTTAGTGATGAGCTCACACAGCACATACACTGGAGAGGGTGAGATTTGAACCCGGTTCCTCTGGCTTTGAATCCAACAATGACAAAGAGATAACAAGGATGATCCAGCCCAGGGTAGAACCGTATATATACAGCAGTGAAATGTTTGGTTACCGCCATCTGACTATCATTAGACTTATCGTTAGAAATAATAATAGGGGTGGCTACGTGGCACCGTAGATGGAGCACCAGCCAGGAGTCAGGAGGACCTGAGTTCAAATCTGGCCTTAGACACTTCCCAGCTGTGCGACCTTGGGTAAGTCACTGAACCCCGAGTGTCTCGCCAAAGGAGAGGAAAAAAAAGAAATCATAATAACAAACGGGTTTGCTCTAGTGGGGTGATGGGCAATGCAGGCTGCTTTAAGCGTGCTCTCTCTTGGGCTATGGGTTTCCCTCTGCCCCATCCCTCACCAGTGATCCCCTCCTCCACGAATGATTGAGAATGGAAGGGGAGGGGGCTGAGGGTTGAGTTCCCTGAAATCCTAGGGAGATAAGAAGTCCAACAGGAAGGCTGAGGGACACAAATCTCACGCCTTTGCGCCTCTGAAGTCTCTAATGGGGACAGAAGAGGAAATGACTGTCTGCATTGGAGAGGATCTGGTCCCCAGCCATGGGGCTCCCAGGTCTCCGTGCAGTGGCTGTGTCTGGCATACTCACTTTCCACTCCCCCAATAGAAGCGGATGAGTTTCCTGGACCTGAGCTCCCCCCTGGGAGTTGAGTGGCTGGGAAGGCAGAATGTAGCACTCCTCATAGAGGGAAGAACACTGGAAAGAAAGAAAGACCAGGGGAAGTATGGGAGGGAGTCATGGAATGGTAAGCCATACTTTGAGGAGGGAACAAAAAATCCTCCCTCCACCTCCATCCTCTGTCAGCCCTCGGCTGCCTCTGCAGAGCTTTGCTTCCTTTGGCCTGTGGGTCTGGCCAGGCCAGCTCAGCGACCCTTCAGTCCAGGGTGCTTCTCCCATGGCCCCTCAGCCCTGATTGGCTTTCTCTAAGCAGAACACCAGAGCTCCAGGCTGCTTTGGAGGAAGGAAATGAGGAAGGCTTTTGTTTTTCTTAAAGGATGTGTTAGGATACAAACAACCAGAAAAACTTGGTGTTTCTTTCCAGTGGTAATACTTTCCAAGCATGGGGCTGGGGGGAAGGGGACCATTTTGCCAGCTCAGTAAAATGAACCACCTGGAAATCTGGGAAGCAGGGAGGTTGCTTTAGCATCCCCCAATGAAGGGTTGTTACAGACTCCACAGCCTGGGGTATGAATGAAGTGTCAGTTTTCCTGAGCTCACCTTTTACCTTCCTGAAGGCAGTTGAACAAAGTTACCATTGCCCAGGCAAGGGAAAGGAAAGACTAGCAGGACAGGCAGTCACCCAGTGGGGCCCCCAGAAACACTGGGCTCACTGATGCTGTGCAGACAGCAGATGGTGTTGCCAAATGGACACCAGGAGGAGAGAGGCCCACGGGCTGGATGCATCTCATCCACAAACAGGGTAGGGATGTGGCCATTTCTGGGGTGGAGCGTGGAAACTGGGAAACAGTCTATCCAGGGTATGGGCACAAACAGACGGCAGATAGATAGGCATCATCCACCCCAGGGATTTACACTGGTGTCAGGATGGCTGAAGGAATATCTGGGGAGGGAAGATAAGACTCATCCACCTGGGGACTGGCTGCCTTCTCTACATGTATGCTATGACGTTTTCCATGGGGCCACAGCCTGGAAAACCATGTAGTCCACTGGAAAAAGGCATCATCTGGGGAAGCAGGAGAAGGAGAAAATAGCCTGGGCTAAACTGCTAGTGAATGTGGGCAATCTCAGGCAAGTCACTTCACCTCTTGGAGCCTCAGTTTCCCCCTCTGTCATGTGAAGGACAAAAGTAGCCCCTATAGTCAGTCGTAGGCTGGAGATTTTTTATTTAGAGATGAAGGGACTTCAGAGATTAGCTAGTCTCATTTACAGATGATGAAAGTGTTTTTCATCCCATTTCGCGTTCCCAACAGCCCTGTGGGGGTGGTATGTTAGTATTTACTGCGGTCATTTGATGGATAAGAACACCAAGGCTCAGAAAAGTGAGGCCACCCAGTTCAGGCATGGCACAGCCTTGTCTTGCACCGTACCATAAGGCAAGCTACAATGAGTGTGTTTGAGGTTCCATGAACAGAGGTGCTTCTGACCTTGGGGAAGAAAGTTCGGGTCACAAAGTGCTTGTACTCCAGGAAGGGGATGCCCTGACTTCGGTTCAGCTCCTTGGTCAGGTCTGTCATGTCTGTCTGCAGTTCAGCAAAGCCTGTTGGTCAGGAAGCCCAGGAAAGACATGAGCCACACACCCTCCTGCAATGATTTCATCCTACCCAGCCAGGACTGCCTTGGGTTTCTTCCCATTCAATGCCTCCAGGACAGCAGGGACACCTCAGGTAGCGGGGGTACAGTTGGGGACCAAGTGGTCTCTGAGCAGTTGCATTCCCAGTCTGCACATGCATTCCAGGTTGAATACTGGTCAGCTCTTGGGCATGAGGCTACCTGTTACACTATTAGCAGTTTCTCCTATCTTCTGGAACTATAGACCTGAAAAGGACTTTAGTGATTATCCGGTCTGACTGCATCCATGTAAAGATGAGGTGACTCCCTCAAGGTCCTATAGCCAGTGTGGGGCAGGGTCTCTCTAGAACTTAGGTCTCTTTCCACCACCCCCTGCCTGGGGTCCCCCGACCCAGGGACTTGCCCTGCCAGGTCTCCATCACCTTTGCGGATTTCTTCCCGGATCTGGGACTCCATTTCTTCCATCTGCAGTAAGGTTTTCTGCCAGTATCGCTCAGCTCTGCGGCTCTTGGTACAGAAAACAAACAGCCCTGGGGGAAGGGGAGGAAGGAGGATTGAGGTCAGCCAGAAGTCCCCGGCTGTTTGCTCTGTGAGCCTTTGCATGGAGCATGACTCCCTTAGCTAACAAGTCTCATCTGTCTCCAGGGCTTAGGCATGGGAGGGGCGAACTCCTTTTCCCACAGACTAGCTGGGCATATTAAACTCTTCATCACCATCTCATTCCTACTCCTTCTTGTAAGTCCTGCTCAAGCCTTCTACGGTCACCCCAGCCCAGGTTGAGCTCTACTTTAAGGGTTCATATTAGCTGGATCATTCACTTGGCTCTTAATCCACACACACTGCCCAGTGTGGTTATTTCTCTCCATGTGTGTGCACATGCATGCATGCATGCATGTGTTTGTGTATGTGCATGAATATGTATCCATGTATTGTGTGTGTGTCTGTAGTCTCCTCAGTATGACTAGGCTCCCTGAGGGTAGACAGTATGGTTTGTTTTTTTTTTTTGGCAAAAGGGAGGAAATTTTAGAATATTTATGGAAAACTATGTCAATCAAAAAGCATTTATTAATCCTTCACTATGTACTAGGCACAGTGCTAAATGTTGGGATACAAAGAGAGACAAAAATACAGAACTAGCAGGGGGAGGGGGACAGGAAATGAGAAATTAGTAAGGGTCAAGTGAGGTTAAAACTGAAGCTTTCTTAGGGACAGGTGAAGATCAGACTGAAGCAGTATTTTGGGGCTAAGTAACTAGCGCTGCATGGTGTAAAGGTTAATTCCTTGATAACCACTGGGTAGCACTAATGAATTCTGCCATTCATTCTAGGAAATGAAGGCTATTAGGTCAGGCAACACTTCCTGAGTATTAGGTATTGGTTCTAACATTTCTCCTTATATGAAGGAGGCCTTCAATAAATGTTTGCTAATTGAGTGATAAATTAATATTCTATATAGAATACCTCATACACTCAAACAAAATTTATTTTTCTTAGGACACTGTTTCATCATGAACTTTTCTGCTCATGAACCATCACTGGCTCCCTATTGCCTCCAGAAAAAAGTCAAAAGTCCTTTGCCTAGCATCCCAAGTCTTCTACCCTCCAAACCCAAGCTACATCCAACCACATGTTGTAACTGCTTGGAATCCTACAATGGCTTGAGATGAGGCAAGGGTGAGTTGGGGAGAGGGTTCTGTGGGTCAGCAGGCAGCGGGGAGGGATAGTGGGGTCCCAATCTGCCCAGTGCTGATCCCCTCCCCAGCATGATACGGTCAAGTCTGAGTGTGCCCCTGAGGAGGGAGGGCAGACCTAGGGTCCTAGAGCCCCTCTCCCTTCTTACCTACAATGGACAGGAGGAGCAAGATGCTACAGATGACCACAGAGACGGTGATGGCTGTCTCACTTCCACCTAGCTGCAGTGTGGCGATGGTCTGGTTGAAATTTCCAACCTGGATCTGAGCATAGGGAGGAAGGGAAATGTGAGAAGGCCATAGCAGAGGGCAGGGGGGTGGGGAGGGATAGCATTAGGCCCAGGTGGGAAGCCTGCCCACGGGATGTGGGTCTCTGATGCAATGCTTGGGCACAGAATCCTAAAGGTAGAGGAATCCAGCTTTAGACCGGGCCCCAAGGGGCTTTGCTAGACTACGTATATTTGTAGCAGGTTCTATTTTCTTGCTTTCTCAATGGGAAGAGGAAAGGAAGGAAGGAGGGGGAGATTGTGGATCCAAAATAAAATAAAATAATTTTTTTAAAGAGCCTGTAGGTTGCAAAGTAGGATCTCTCATCCTACCTTGGTAGCACCCCTAGGCTGACAAAGTCAAAGGGCTAGACCAAATCCTGTACCCCACCCTGCCCCCAGATCACTGCCTTGCCTACTTCAGATATTTGTTGTATCAAAGAGATCAAGGAGGCAGAGTACTTTGTTAAGGCCTGCAGAATGTCAGCTACCATGGTGGATTTGGTAGGATTTGACTGGGTGGTGTAGAGAGGAGGAACAGTATCTCAGTATGCGGAAGGAGCTCTGGATGGGAAGTCAGGAGGTCACTGTTTGAGCCCTGTCTCCTCCTCATGTTCTTATGTGTCTTCCGTCAAACCATCCCCCCTCTCAGGACCTCCTCTAGAACAGGAAGGGGTTCATATCCTAGTCTGTCAACTTTTAAAAAATTTTTGCTAATTGTATTACAATATAATTCATTTCCTTTGTAATCCTAGGTATTTTTATGCATTTAGAAACATTATTCTAGCCTCAGACATTTACTCAGCTGTAAGTCCCTGGGTGAGTCACTTAACCTCGGCCTTAGTTTCCTCACCTGTAAAATGAGGATGACAATAGCACCCAGGGTTATTGTGGCGATCAAGTGATGTAAAGTACTTGCAGGTCTTGAAGTATTATCTAAAAGTTAGCTATTATTAACTATTTTTATTTTCCTTCCTGGCAGCCTTCCCAGAATACCCCCCAACTCCAGGGATCTTTCCTCTCTCTGAATACTGAACCTTACTCTCATTGCTTCATGTGTTTCAGTCTTGTCCCCCAAACCAGACCATAGACCCACTGAGGGCAGGGGCCCTGTCCCCTCCTCCGTCTCCCCCGTCAAGGCCAGCGCAGTTGCCCTCAATGGGCCCACAACTCACTGCTTCCCACATGAAGTATTCAAGCTCTCACTGGAGAGACAGGGACAGACAGAAAGAGCCACAACATACAACAGGGGCTCCAAAAATGCTGATCCTCCCTTCCTCCACCTTCCTCCTGGTTGACTTGTTATACAGGGCCCTTTGGTCATGATTCTGCATCCCTAGCTTCCGAAAGGATAGAATTCCTCTCATTTAACCAGTGCTCCCAAAAGTTCCATGTCCAGCATTCTGTCAGCAGTGATTTAAGTTCCTCATGTATACAAGGTTCTAGGTTAGGCACTTTCCAGTCAATGTTGTCCCTCCCCATAGAAGTGACTCAATCATAGTGGATAGAGCTGGAAGGAGTTTCAAAAATCAGCCAAGGCAACTTAATTTTATAGATGAGGTAATTGTGGCCCAGAGAGAAATGACTTGTTCAAGGTCACTGTTAAGGGTGAAGATCTTTGAGGAAGGCAGTACCGACTGCTTGGAGAAGGAACTGTGTCTCTACAGGCATGCACGGCGTACATGTTGTTTCCCCTGTTACACTGTAAACTCCCCAGGGCAGGGACTGTTTAATTTTTGTCTCATATACCTCAGAGCTTAACATATATACCCAGTCCTCGGAAGTGATTAATAGCTTTTGTTGGCTCACTAACTAACAAGCATATGTATATTCGCAGGTTCTTTAAAGACTCACCACCTAGAGTTCCCCTGACGCTGGTGATTGAGTGTGTGTTCAGGTGGTAAGATACAGATCCGAGGTGTGTTTGGGACAGAGAGCATAGAGAGGTTACTGAGTGAAACAACAGGGTGTAAAGGAGAGAACACAACATGGATTTGTTGACTTTTTGAGTGTGGTTGAGTTCTGGAAAACTGAGTATAAGGAAAGAAGGGCATCCTTTGGAGCAGAGAAAGGGCATTTGGGTACGGATCCTTGGTGCTCGTGATTCAGAAGTCCATTTACTTAGGGCCTAGAAACTTAGTGTTTGTAGGGCCAGGCTAGGACAGGTGGTGCCTGGCTGTGCACAAGATGGCTAGAGAGGCTTTGGGGTGCTGGCTGTAGTGCTGATTCTCAAGAAATGATGGCAATATTTTGAAACTATAAATATCTGAATGGCACAGCTCTGAACCCCTCCTTGTCCCTGAATAAGAAAAGAAAGTCCTTGGGGGGAAATCAATGGACCTAGAGGTTGCATAAGACTATGTGGGTCAGTGTCAGAAGCACCAGAGGTGAGATTCCAGTTCAAGTCGTCTTGAACCTAAATCTGCTCTCACTCTTTTGGAGGGATTAAGCTGTGATTTCCTTGTCAGAGGGATGGCCAGGTGACAAAACTCCCGCTACCAACATTGGCTAGTGCTTCCTTTGTCACTTATAGCCCAGGACCTGAAGAGCCAGGGACCTCCAGCCCTGGAGAGGGGCTTCTGGCCTTTGGAAAGGTTGCGGGGATAGACAAGGGAGGACAAATCTGGCAGTTGAAGCCAATCCTTCAAGTCAAGAGTTCTGCCTACCTAACAGAACCAACTCTCTCTCTCTGACTGGCTGAGGAAGCTTTCCAGATAGACACGGATCCACTCTTTCACTCTCCTGCTAGGACCACACTATCCCCAGGCTCCCTTAGGAACATGAAAACTCCACAGAAATGCCTTGTCTTGTTTGTCTCCAAGAAGCAAATTGATTCGGAAGGGCCAGAGAGACTTGGGCTGGCCAGCCACAGGTAGGAGCCCATTTCCCCAATTCCTGAAGGCTCCTACCTTCTTTCTTAAGCTGAGCATTCTTCACCAGCCTCCCGAACTCTCCAGCCTTCACTGAGCTCTGTCTTGCTGGGTGTCCATACCAGTTATCCCAAGCACTATTCATCTGGTGGCACTTAGCAGAATCAAGTTTTTCACTGTTCACTAATTATTTAAAGAAGGGTCATTCAGCCCAACTCTTTCATTTAACAGATGAGGAAACTCATGCCAAAATCTCTGGGTCAGTTAGGAACAGAACTGGATTGAGAACCCAGGTGTCCTGACTTCTCAGTCCAGAATCCTTTCTACCACACTCTCTGACTGGGCCATTAACTTCTTAAGGACATGGGCCAGATTTTATTTTTTCTCTTAAAGTACAAAGAACACTTTCAGAGTGTCAGGGGAGCTGCATTCAGGACTCAGTTCAATCAATCAACCAATCAATCAATAAACATTTATTAACTGCCTACTATGTGCTAGTCACCATGCTAAGCCACTACTAACCAGATGTCCTGGGAGAAGTCACTTCTCGCTCAGATTTCAGTCACATCACCTGTTCAAATGCTAGAATAATAACAGCTGACATTTACTTTAATCTGAGTCTCACAACTCTGTGGGATTGGGCGCAAACATTATCTCCATTCTACAGATGAGGAAACAAGCTAACAGAGAAGTGCCTAAGGCAGGATTTGAACCCAGGGCTCTCTGACTGAGCCCAGCACTCTTCTCCCTGATTCTCTAAGAACAGTGCTTATATTACGTCAGAAGGCTGTATAGAAAGCATTTGCATCTTTGAAGTGTTACAGAGAAGGGAGTGATTTTTTTTCTGCTCACTACCATAGTAAGGCCAGTGGCCCAGGGCTTGGTGAGGAAGGGGATCGCCTCTAGCTGCCTGAATCCTTTCCGAACCCCTGCTCCTGGCTTATTGGTGGTACTGAACTTCACTAAAACCAATGTCAAGAGAAAGGAGAAGGATCTGGGGGAGAGGGATAGTGTCTACCCTCCCCATTTCCAGAGATAGGAAAGTATGGGAGAGAAGTAAGGAGTGGGAAAAGACAGTTTTCTTTTGGATATGCTGAGGCACTGAGATGTTTGAGATGCATCCAGGGCATCTCTCCATAGGCAGTAAGGGCTCCATCAGCACTCGCACACCTACACACACCTGCCCACACCCAGGCATCTTCAGCTGCTACCTAGGAACTGGCGCCCAGCTCCAGCTGGCTCCTGGCTCTGGCCCCAGTGCAGGAGACAATGCGGAAGCTAAGAGTGGGAGTCATACCGTGCACTACAGGGGGATCTCAGAGCTGTAATTCGGAGGAAAAGTGTAGAAGGGCACCTCTAAGATTCTACTTCCCATCTTCCCTCACACAGGGTCCTCCTCTTCCAGCTAGGCAGCCCATCCTACCCAGTGGGCAGATCAATAGGAAGGGGAACTCTTGGTCTTGGCCCTGGGGGTGTGAGCAGGGCCCAGAATGCAGAAAACCTGGTGGCTTGAGTTCTGACATTGACTCCTACGCTGAGAAATCCCAACCAGGGAACTAGAACAACATTAATAACACTTATTTATATAGTACTTTGTTTGCGAAATACTTTAGCTATATTATCTCGTTTGATTTTTCCCAATAACCCTGTGAGATGCTATAACTATCCCCATTTTACAGATCAAGAAACTGAGACTTAGAGCGATTAAGAGACTTGCCCAAGGTCAGGAGGAGCACTGGAGACAGGATTTGAATATCAGTCTTCTTGATTCCAAGTTCAGCTCTGTAGTGCTCTGTTTCTCAAGGTCAAAGGCTTTCCCAATAATAAAGTAACTTGCTTGTCATTCACTATCATATCTTTCTACCTTCTCTAAACCAAGCTTTCGAGGAAGGCTAGCCAGGCTTGGAACTGGGAGACCAGGGTACTAGGCTCAACTCTGTTGTCACTGTCTAATGAATTACACAAGCCTCATTACTTGAATTACCCTGAGCCTCAGTTTTCCACATCTGTAAAAGAGGGGTATGGCCACCTGCTCTACCCACCTTACAAGTGCTGTTGTGAAGGACTGATGAAATAATGAGCCTAAAATGATTTGGAAACTCTAACGTGCTTGCCATGGGTTTCCTGGCCTATCTGTCCTCTCCCAAGCTGTCTGACCACTCCTTAGACTCCTTCACTAGTCAATTATCAACCTAATAACCATCCCCAACCCTCAAAAGGCATCAAAGATTTTTTGGACAAGTCGGATAGAGCTTTCTCAGAATGTTTTTGTTTTTTTTTTAACATGCCAAATAAAACAAATAGGATTCCAGAGACCATCAGTTATGTTGGGATGCAATTATTAAAATGTTTCGATAAACAAAGTCATGGGCACTTGGTTTTGTACTATAGCTCTTGGGTGATCTTTTCCACATCCACTCTGCCAGTTATCTTTATTCAGATGATTCTCCAACCTATACATCCAGTCTTCCTCTCCTCAATGCTACCAAATTACCTGCTAGCCATCACTACTTGGATTTCCTATCAGCCTCTCAAACAAATGTGCCCCAAAGGAAATCAATTCTCTTCCTTTTTCTGTCCCAAATCCTGCCATCTCCCCAGCCCCCAGGTCCTCAGCCTCCGTATTATCCTTGGCCCAATGCTCTCTACCCACACTCCAGGACCAACAAGTCTCCAAGTCCCCTTGATCCTCAGCCACCTCTCACATCTGCTCCCTTCATCCCACTCACATGCCAGTTCAAGCTCTCATCGCCTCTTGTCTGGACTATTATAATAGCCCCCTAATGGGTTTCCCTCCTTCTAGGAGCTCCTTTCTCCAGTCAATTGTCTGCACAGCTGCTGAAGTCATTTTCTTCCTAAGGTCATGGGTCTGACTGTATCACTGCCCTACACAAAAACTTTCACAGCTCTCTCCTGAAAATCTCCCCAGTCTGACATTTTAAGCACTCCATGGTCTGGCTCCCATTTACCTGCCCTGTTTATGGCATGTCATCACTCCCTCTCACTTCCCCTCCATTCCAAAGACATCCAATGACCTGGGGTTCCCTCAAGCCATGACTTACATCCCATAATGCCTTGGCTTTTTGTCTGTGCCTCAAAGAGTCATCTTCCCTTCTGGGCTCAGCTCAGGTGACATGCAGTTTGTGAAGCCTTCCCTGATCTGCCCTCCTGAAATGACCTTGGATGTAGCTGTGCACACGTTGACTCTCCCCAGTAGAAAGTAATCTCCCCAGGACAGGCAATGTTTATCCTTTTTTGTCTTTGTATTTCCAGTGTTTAGCACAGTGCCAAGGCTAAACATCTTCCGATGCCAGCGCAATTCTGATGCCAACCCCTCCCAAAAATTAACCTGTGAGTGCCCTTCCACACTAATCAAGAGGGTTATGTGACTTGCCCAGGGTCACACAGCCAGTAAGTGTCTGAGGACAGACTTGAACCCAGGTCCTTCTGATTCCTGGGGTGCCAACCAGTTGCCCTTGCCTACAGTAGCTGCTTAGTTAACATCTGCTTATGACACAGTAATGATGGTGGAAAATTCATTTTCAATTCATTATGGGTAAATTTTGGCCAAGTAAGTCACCTTACCACTCTGAGGACTCCGTATCCTCATCTGCAAAACGAGGTGTTTGGAAGAGACTGACCTTTAAAATTCCCTTCCCATTTAAAACCATGATTTTTCTTGATCCTAATGAAGTGCCTGAGGTAGATTGTAGGATTAGAGCTGTACGGGCCTTAAAGATGACCTAACCCAACCCTTTTCTTTTAACTGTGAAGACAGTGAGTCCCAGAAAGAGATGACGTTTGAATTCACACGGCTATCAAATAATCACAAGGTTCAAAAAGGACTTTACATACTACCTCACTGCATCCTCACACTGTTCAGCAGGCGCTGTCATTATTCCCATTTTACAGATGAGAATATTGCATCTGAGAGAGGTTAAGTGACTTGCCCAGGGTCTCACAGCTAGTATCTGAGGCAGGATTTGAACTCAGGCTTCTTGACTCACCATTCAGTTCTCTATCCATTGTATCACCTAACTGTATGATTTTAACCCAAATCTTCTGACCTCAAATCCACTATTCTTTCCATTAAGCCACATGCCCGCCTTTGTACAAATAAGGCAACCAAGGCACAGAGCTTTAAAATACCCTTTCAAGGTCACAGAGTGAATCAATGAGGAAGAAGGTCCCTCAGGCCCTGTTCCCAGTGAGATGTCATGGCACCTAATGGAAAGCACTGAGGAACTGGCATGAGGGACTGTAGGGAGGGGAAACCCAGACATCTGTGCTCACTCAGGGTGAAGAAACACTGATTCTCCACATTGATAAAAATTGACTAATACGAATGATACCGAGATAGGAGCTTTCCCTCTGTGTCTCTCTCTGTTCTCTCTCCACTCCAGGCAACTCAGGCATTTTGGGGAACAAGGAGGGAACTAGAGGCCCTGTTGGGAATGGGGACCCTGGGTTGGGGGCAGGGCTCCTCATGGAGAGCTCCAGGATGAAGATGGGACACCCGTTGGTGGGCAGGCATTAACCTCCCAACCCAAGCCCCAGCAAAGGTGATCTGAGTATCCCAATCTCCCTTTCCTCTCCTAGGTCAAGGGTCTCACCGTGATGGGCAGGTGTCTCTCTGAAGTGCTCAGGGACTCGTTGACGGAACAGTGAATAACTCTGTCTGAGACGATCTGGATCTCACAGGAAGTCTGACCGATCTTCACTTGGTACTCGTGGCACTCCAGACCCAGGCTGTCCTGCTCTTTCTGATTTAAGGGAGGAGGAAGAGAGGAGAGAGAAGAGAACAGAGGGGAGAGCAGAGAAGGAGAGAAATAGAAAGGGGGAGAAGGAGAGAGGGAAGAGAGAGGAGGATAGAGAGAGAGGGGAAGAGAGGAGACGAAGAGGGAGATGAGTCACAAACATTGACAAATAACTGTGTTGGGAAGGAGGCTAGAGACAAAGCATCACAGGATTAGACCACAGCCAGTCACAGGCTCATAATATTTAGAGCTGTCGGAATAGGATATAAAAACTGAATATTAATTGGTATTGGGAGCTCTCCAATATGAGCTTTTTACATGTTCAAATGCAATAATAAATCCTAAATAAATTTTTATTAAATAAATACAATAAAACTTTAAAGATGGATAAATCATCTTTAGCTCACCAGCTACAAAACTAGGCAGGAGCTGGGTGTGGTCCAATGGGTCAGAGTTTGCTGACCCCTGGCCTAGAGACTTGCCCAGGGTCACACAACTTAGGATATGTCTCAGGTAGGATCTGAATGTATCTTCCTGGCTCCGGAGTCATCTCTCCATCTACTATATTGTGTGCTCTTTCTGTTAGTGCTATAAGGGATCTTAAAAATCATAGGATCACAGATAAGGCAGGAAGGGAGTTTAGAGATCAATTAGTCCAATCCCTTAATCTTACAAAATGGGTAAATGAGAGGAAGTGAGTGAGGGGAGAGGGAGTGAGGGAGACTTCACCTTGTCCAATCTCTGCCTTCCAGGATGAGAGGGGTTATTATACCCATTCTATAGATGGGACAACTGAGACCCAAAGGACTTAAGGTGACTTTTCCAAGGTTCATGATAATTAGGGGCAGGACTGGCCCCACAAGCCAGGTGTCTCCTGACTTGAGAAGCAGGGGAAAGCACATGCTGCCTCTAGAGTTAGAAGATCCGAGTTCAGATCCTGCCCACGAAACTTATTGTGTGTCAGTCACTTAGTCCCATAGCCTCTCTGGACCTCAGTTCCCTCATCTGTAAAATGAGGGAGGTTGGACTACATGGCCTTCTCAGTCCCTTGTTGCCCTAGATCTAGAATCCTAGGATTCTACTGAGTCTTAGGCTCCTCTTCTTTCCTGTTACCACCAAGAGACTCCTCTCCCTTCCCCTCCCTATGGGTCACACTACTACTCACATGGATGACAAGAGTGAGAGGCTCCCCTGGATGGTGTTTAATCCACTTCTCCCTCTTGGCAGTGGAGAACTGGGGATCAGGCAGATACTCCAAGCTGAACCTGCTACTGGGAAGCATATTCTTTGGCTCTCCGGGGTCTTCCATGGCCACCTGCTCATCCTCATATGGTTGCCCATTGATGAAAAAGTTCACGGGAGCCGACTTGTTGGCTGTGGCGCCAGGGGAGGGGCAGGTGATTAGAGTGGAATTAAGAACCTTACAGATCTGAAGGAGAAACAGAAACAGATCAATACTTTGGTGGGGATAGAGAGAGAAAGGGAGAGATATGGACAGCAATTGGGAGACACACAGAGGTAGAGAAAGACAGATAGGCGCAAGGACAGAGAGAGACGTCAAGACGGAGAGACAGAAAAAGGCAGAGACAGAGATACAGACACAAGGATAGACACAGAGACTAAGACAGAGACAGAAACACAGAGAGAGATACAAAGATAAAGAGAGAGACACTGAGACAGAGACATAGAATGACAGAGAGAAAGAAATACAAAGATAAAGAAAGTGACATCGAGACAGGGACATAGACAGTGGCAAAGACAGAGAAAAGGGAACATAGAGGCAGATAATAAAAATAGAGACAAAAAGAATGGGAGAGACCAAGGGGAAGAGAGGGTCTGGGTCAGCTGAGGCCCTTGGCACTAGGGTCTGTAGCTTTGGCTGCCCTGAATTGGAGACAGGGCGGGAAAGAGGCCATGATGTTTTTGGGCTGGGCAAGGTGGATGCCAGCTGACATTAATCACACCCATCTGTCACCCAGGGCTTCACCTCCCCTCTCTGGGGCACCATCCCCCACCCAGAGGAGGAGGATGGAGTCATCTTTACTCAGCCCACACTGAAAACTGCCTGGCTTTTCTCACACTTCCTCCTTGAAGAGAAGAACTCACTCTCCATCTGTCCTTTCTCTCCCCCTCCAGCCCCATCGCTTTGTGCTCCTGCTATCTACGGCTCAGTCTCCATGCCCATGGTCTCCCCCATTCTCACCCCATTTCTGCCAGGACCCCTATGTTCTGCCATCCATGCCCTCACCCACCTCCACTATCTCCCACCTTCTGGTCTTGTAGACTCACCGTCTGATCCTTGCCAGTATGATTCACCATCATGGTCACATTCTGTATCATGTCGAAGCGACTGCCCTCCACCGTGATGGTTCTCCCTCCACTGAGCCAAGAGAGAGCAGGGTTTGACAGAGACAGTGCAGCAGTCGGGGGGAGAGGGACAGAGGGGCAGTGATGGGGGGGAGATGGGCTGGGGAGGGAATTATGGTGGCCTCCCAGATTTAGAGGGAATGACAATACTGCCTAATTGACAGGGTATTGCATTTCAAGTCGGAAAGACCTGGCTACAAATACCATCTCTGACACACACTTAGCCATATTATCCTGGGTAAGTCACTTAACTTCTCTTTGGTTAGATTGCTGAATTTAGAGTCAGAAAGAACTGAATTTGAATCTGGCCTCAGATACTTAGGGCAACCCTGGGTAAGTCATTTAACCTCTACCCCAGTTTCCTGATCTGTAAAATTAGTGTTAGACCATGATGTCTGAGATTCTTTCCAGCTCTAAATCTATGACCACATATGCTGATCTGGAACTTAAGTCAGGTGTGCAGGAGAGTGGAGAAAGAAACAAGGTCCCAAGGCAGTCCTGCCCATGTCTTTCCCTATCCTACAACATCAATGCTGCTGTCCATCCCAGCAGGGGGATGGAGGCCTCTTGCCCAAGCCATTGCAATGATCATTAGGCTTTCTGTGTTCAGGAGCTTTTATATCATTGATCTAATTCTCTTCCACCCCTACTCTGTCTCTTTCTCTCTCTCCATCTCTCTCTTCCTCCTTCCCTCCGTCTGTCCATCTCCATATTTTTCTCTCACTCCATTTCTGTCTCTCTGTCCCTGTCTCTCTCTTTCCCTCCCTGTTTCTCTATCTCTGATTGTCTCTCTCTTTCCCTCCATCTCTCTGTCCCTGATCATCTCTCTCTTTCCCTCCCTCTGTCTGTCTCCATCCCCTTTTCTCCCTCCTTCTGTCTCTGTCTCTTTCATAAACTTTACTTTAGAGGATTCCTGCTGAAGAAATTTCCTCTTTCAACCCCAACCTCACCACTTGCATTCTCAGAGGGGTGGCCAGCTACATAGAGAGGGTCACAGAGCTAGAGTGAGATCCAGGTCTCTTGGCTTCAGGGGTGCTGCATTACTCCTTCAGCCAATGCTTTCCCAGCCCCCCTTCTCTCTCCATAAGAAATAGGATTAAGGTGACTGGCTGAAACATTTGCTGGGGATGTTGGCACCACTGAATTTTAATACTACTTAGCCACACTGATTCTTTGACATGGCATCCTATAAGATCCGAGTTAGTAATTATGTGATGCAAATTTATGCTGGAAGGATAAAAATGAAATGAATGGGGGTAGGGGTAGAGAGAGTAGTGAGATGGGAAAGGCTGGGGCAGGCGCTCACCTGACTGGGCTCTTTCTGGGACTGATGGCTGTGATGACTGGGTCCCTCATGTAGTCAAAGGTGATGTTGCTGCTAATGCAGGATTTGTGCTCAAAGCGCACACAGACATGGACGGTGGCAAGCAGCTCTCCTCTTGGCATGGTGCAGGTTATAGTGCTGTCTGTGCGCCTGTGGGAGGGAGGTCTGGGTTTCTGAGTGGGTGGCTACTGACCAGCACCTTCTCCCTACTGGGTCGCAGGGGCCAACCTGATCCAGCCTAGGGAAAGCTGCTGAGTTGGGGGTGAAAAGGGTGCCATGTTTGGGGCACCTCTGGAAAAGCAACAGGACCCCCTTCCTCTCCTCCCTACTCTGAATCTTAGACCCCATCATCTCATACCTGGGACCCTAAAGCTCAAATCCCTGCCATGGCCGTCTCCGACTAAGCCACCTTGCCCATGATGCTACCAAACTAACCCCCCTAAAATCACCCTTTTGGTAATGTAAATTCCACATTTGAGACTCTCCGTCTTGGTCCAATGCCGACTATATCAAAGCCAACCGCCTCTTCCTGGCATTTGAGACTCTCCACAATCTGGCCCAGTCTTATCTAGCCAGCCTGATCCTCCTTCTCTCTTCTTTGATTCAGGCTAATTTCCTCCCCAACTTCCAACACGTTCTCATTTCCATCTCTGCACCTTTGTTAACAACTTCCCCCCTTCTCTCACTCATCCAAATCCTACCCAGTTTGCATTCCTTTTCTTCTTCTAGGAAGCCTTCCCAGAGTACCTCAGCCTACAATGCTCCTCCTCTCTTCTAATCTTTTCTCCCTAAGTGCCTAATACAGTGCTCAGAACTGTACTTAGTAATGTAGGAGAAGCAGAGAAGCTTATCTCAGCTTCTAGACTATAAGCTTCTTGAGGGCAGGCATGGCGCTTTCTTCTTTTCTGTCTCCTATACACACAAAGCTCAGGGCCTGGAATGTGAGAGGAGTTCAATGAAGACTTGAGGATGAACTGAAGGCTACTGGGGAGAGGTAAAGGAATGCTTGACACAATGCAGTGCACACAGCAGGAGCTTAATGCATGTTTATTGAATGACTGAGTTAATGACTGAAAGACTCCAGAGGATCTCGAAGCACTTTGTATATTCATAGTCAGACTTCTCCAGTTCAGGAAGCATACCCCAGGGACAGAGGGCTTTTCCCTTCAGGAAAAGTTCTCATGGCTTTGAAGTCCAGAAGATCCCCACCATTAATTCTGTATAGGTTGTACCCCAGTGGCTGGAGATCTAGCTTATGGCATAGTTTGTTCACTAACACTCCCTCCTTGGAAAAGTCCCCAAAGGAGCCCTGGGCTCAAGCCTGTTCCAAGGAACATTCCATCCAATGGCTTACAAGGAGATTCATATCCAGTGTGAAGGGAGAAACTGACCCTGAGATCACTCAGGTACTAACCTGTCCCCACCCAGTCCAACCCACCTTGGACCCATGGCTTACACAAGATTTAAACACTGCTTGGTGTCATTGACCAGGACATGGAGTTCGGATCCCACCCCGAGGTCACTCCCTCGGATAGTCACTCTGGTGCCGCCAGCCTTTGGACCAACATCTGGCTCCATGGAGTAGACAACTGGGAGCTAATGAGGAGGAAGGAAGAAAACAAGAAAGAACAGGAAGAATGAGGATGGGGAAGGAAGAGAAGAGGACAAAAAATGTAAAGCGAAAAGCGGGGGGCAAAAAGAAAGAGAATGGTGGAGAAAGTAAGAAAGAGGAAGAAGGAAGGGAAGGGAGGGGAGAGAGGGAGGAGTAAAAGAGAGGAGAGAAGGGGAAGAGAACAAGCATGAAAGAGAAAGAAAAGTAATGTGAAAAAACAGAGGAGTTAAGCAAGGAAGACAGAACAAGACAGAAATATAAAGGAAAGAAAGAGTCGTGGATAGGGAAGCAGGGAGACAAAAACAGAGTAAGAAAGAGAAAAGAACAGTGGGGGAAAGAGAAAAGTTGGGGAGTAGGAAAGAAAAGGAGAGAGGAGAAGAGTTAGCACAGGAGAGGAAGAAAGAAGGGAGAGGGAAGAAGAAAGAGGAAAGGAAAGGGGAGGAGAGAAGGAAAGGGAGGAAAGAGAAGAGAAAGAAGAGAAAAACAGGAGAAAGAAGAAGAGGGGAGGGGAGAGGAAGGAAAAGGGGGAAAAGAGGAGAAGGGAAAGAAGGAGAGAAAAGAGGACAGAGACATTCTCAGCCACTAGACTCAGTTTGTCTCTTGCCAGTTTCTCAGCTGATATGAGAACAACCCCCAGCCCTCCTTTTCTCCAATTTTTGGTTTGTTTTTCTTCGCCTCCACTGTCCTTTAGAAGCAAGTATTCCTCAAGTGAAGCCTTCCCTGACTTCTTCAACCCACCCAGCTCTCCTTGCCCCACTTCCCCTTGCTGACTCCTGAATGTCTGCCCCACACCCCTGGCATCAGATCACAGAGAGTTCTCTCCTCTGTGCCAGTCAGGTCAGAGTCATGTTCTAGCAGCACACAATGGGCACGTGCCTCCTCTTGCCTTCTTCTGGAATGGTTCCTGCTGCTGACCTATGGCTCTTTGATGAGATCTGGAGCTCCTGCCGGAACAGGCATTACAAGATCTCTTCTTACCCTTGACATCAGGCAGGTCTCAGGGTCATGAATGTCTTGGCCACAACCATTATCCAAGATCAGGTCCTAATTTGTGCCAGGGTCACCACCTTCATTGGTAGAATCCGTAGCTACACCCCTGCCACAGCTCATTTGTGGGGCCCTCTCCACCATGATTGTCAAGGCTCTCTCCATCCTCAAAGGATCTCATGTTTTACTCATCTGCTAACCTGATGAATCCTGCCTCCACACTCCACCTTTAGAATATAAGATTCCTAAAAGCAGGGTCTATTTTTTCATTTTATCATAGGATCATAGATTTAGAAATGCTTGGGTCCAATGCTCATTTTACAGAGAGGTTCATAGACATGAATTAGTGAAGGAAACTGAGGCAAATAGGGTTAAGTGACTTGCTTAGGGTCACACAGTCATTCTGTATCAGAGACAGAACCTGATCCCAGCTCTTCCTGGTTCTGGGTCTAGTTTCCTCTCCATGTGCCGCCTTTGCATCTCCCATGCCCATCCCAGCATCACTCACATAAGAGGCCCTTAGGATCATGGATCTAGTCAGTGGTGGGACGTTAGAGGTCAAATGGCCCAAATACCTCACTTAACAGATGATAAACTCATACCCATGGAGGCTAAGTGACTTGCCTGATAATAACAAGGGGGTCAAGATGAGATTCACACTCAAGACTTCAAATTCAGCATTCTTTTCAGTGCACCATTCTGACACTGAAAAAAGGTTGAATTTGTTGGAATCTTGAGCTATTGAAATATTTTAAGCTGTGGACCACACAGTCTCATTGGCATCCAATTTACTGATAGAGATAAATGGTTAAGAGTCACGGGGTTAAACCAACAAGCCAGGAAAGAGAAAGGAAATGCCTTCCCCATCCCCTTATCCTACCATCTAGAGTGGTCTCATTTTCAAATGAGATAATATTTGCCTGGCACATAATAGATACTTAAGAAATGTTTCTTTCTTTCTCCCTTTCTCAGAACAACTCAGTCAATGAAAATGCATCGCAGGACCTTGTGGAATGGGCCCTGAAATCATCCAGAAAGTGCCTTACCACGTAGGAATAGCGTTCCTTCGACCTCCCCTCCTTGCTCACATTAACAGATACGACATCAGAAAAGGGGGTAGGTGATGGGCCAGTCCAGCACACAATCCTGATGAAAAAAGAAGTCGATAAAGAAGGGTAGGAAGTCATTCTCTTGGGGAACCCCATCAGCCCAAGGGGAGAAGATGATGTAGGAGCTGAATGATTTTCTCCCAATTCCACTTGCTTCCCCGGAGGTAAACTGAAGAGGAGAGGGTGGTGTGGGGTCCCTAGGGTCCAAGGTGCCACCAATGGGGCCAGATGAGATGGCCACCAACATGACAGGGGGAATGACAACAACCTGGACCATGTGGCTGCACACAATGTCACGAATGAGTCTGCTCCTTGTCACTGAGGCACACAGGGCCAACTCTCCCCAATCCTGACTCCCATCCCCAGAGCTTGCCTCTGGATTATAGTCCTTGGGAAGGAAGAGACACTTGCTCTATCCTCTTAAGCCAAGTCCAGTTTCTGCAAAGATAGCAGCAAGGGCTACAGAAGGGCCAGTCTTCCTGTTCCCACCCCCCACCCCAGCCAAACCACCCCCACCCCCATACACATCCTGCTCATTCCTCACCTAGCCTATGTTCTTGCTCAAGCTCCATTTTCTTACCTGAAATGTCATCTTCATCCAAATCCAACCCTACCAATAAGACCTAGCTCCAGTGGCACCTTGGTCCAAAGTCTCCCTTGGTCACCCAATCCCTGACTAATCCCACTTTTCTCTGATCTGCTCACACAAGACCTTTCACTGCATGGCCAGCCTAGATTGTTTTCTGAATGTTTCATGTATCCACCTCATAGATGAGAATATAGGATGGGCATTTGGAAGGGGTCTTCAAGGAAACCTAGGCTGAAACTTTGCTTTTATGAACTAGAAACTGAGACCCAGAGAAAGAAGTGATTTGTTCAAGGTAAAAAGCAGCTGGGTTAAGATTTGAATCAGGTTCTTTGCCTCTAAATATAGGGCTGATTGCATCCTGTAATGCTGACCCCAATGAGACTATCTTTCTTGAAAGCATGAACCATCTTAGGACTAGAGATCCAGAGCTGGGAGGTGACAGCTACTGCAACATTCTAATTTTACAGATGAGGAAACTGAGAACTGGGAATGTTAAGTGATTTATCCAAGGTCATACAAGTATTAAGTATCAGAGGCCTCTGACTCCAGAGCTAATAACTTCCCCCATCACATGCCACCTCCCTTAGGCATCTCTTGTCTTCTCCCCACTCTTACCCTTTAGATTCTGGGCACAAGTCTGGGCCCATAATAAGTATTTAATAAATAAATGCCTGTTGAATTTCCTCAGATCAAGAACAGAGCTGGAACTCCTAAATGAGTCACTGTAGGGGTCACCCAAGTCAGCCATAGCATGCTGTGACAGAGTGAACATTGCCCCAGGATTCAGGAAGCCTGGGCTCCCTGCCTAGCTTTGACAACAATTGGCTGTGTGATTCTGGAATAGTTACTTTTCCCTTCTGGTCCTCAGTTTCATCATCTGTGAAATGATGGGGCTGGATGAAGTGGTCCCAAATTTCTTTCCAGCTCTACCGCCCTAGGATTTCCAAAGATGAGAAAGGAGGTGGGGGGGGGGGGTGAAGCCAAGATGGTAGAGTAGGAGGACGGACCTGCTCTAGGTCAACTCCCTCCATACCCAATAAAATACCTGTAAAAAAATGACTAAACAAATTCAGGAGCAGTAGAAGCCACAAAACAACAGAGTGAAAAAGATTTCCAGCCCAAGGCAGCCTAGAAGGCTGACAGGAAAGGTCTATTGCACTGGGCTTGGAGCAGAGCGCAGGCCACGGAGCACAGCCCAGCCTTGGCCACAAGGCACAGATAAGACTGAAGCAGGCTTCAGGGTGTGGAATCACAGGCGGAAGCTATGGTTCCCAGATTTCTTAACCCACAAATGCCAAAGATGGCTTCAAAGGTCAGTGAGAAAGCTCTTTCACCTGGGTAAGAAAGGAATGGGGGGGGCCGAGCCAAGATGGCAGAGTAGAAAGACACACATTTGGTAGCTCCGAACCCATAGCCCATGGATTTCCTCTAAAAAGAACTCCCAACAAATTCTAGAACAGTGGAAGCCGCACAGCAGCACAGAGAAGGAGATTTCTCTTCCAGAGAGCCCTGAAAAACCAATCCCAAAGGTCCATTGTGCCCTGGACAGGAGCGGAGCCCTGCCCTGTGGAGCCCTGCCCTGCCCCGGCCACGCGGTGCTGAGAGAACTGAGCAGATCAGAACAGGTATCAGGGATGGAATCTCCAGCGGCCGCGAAGGTCCCTCCACCCACGGACTCGCAGGTCAGTGAGAGAGACGGGCTGAGAGGGGAGCGGGGTGTCTCTATAACTCAGGCCCCCTCGGGAGGCAGTGGCAGTGGCAGAGGCAGAGACAGGTGGCCAGAGGCTCCCAGAGCAGGCAGGAGCTCGGCAGCAGCTCCATTACAGAAGGTCTCTGCATAAACCACCTGAGGGAACTGAGCCTGGGAGGCGGCCCTGCCCCCACCTGAGCACTAAAATTAAACTCCCATTGAATAGCAGCCAGGCCTGCCGCCGAAAGCCCTGAAGCTGGGGAGCAGCATTTGAATCTCAGACCCCAAGCACTAGCTGGGCAGATCTAGGCGGGGATGGAGAAGAATCTCAGAAGTCAAGTAACTGGCTGGGAAAATGCCCAGAAAAGGGAAAAAAACTAAGACCATAGAAG